>OZ025262.1:1611351-2211351 GCA_964019135.1 Arenicola marina
GGCTATGGCGAGAGCTATGGCGAGGGCTATGGTGAGGGCTATGGTGGGGGGCTATGGCGGGGGCTATTGCAGAGGCTATGGCGAGGGCTATGGCTGGGGCTATGGCGAGGGCTATGGCGAGGGCTATGGCGGGGGCTATGGCGAGGGCTATGGCGAGGGGGTATGCCTGGGGGCTATGGCAGAGGCTATGGCGAGGGCTATGGCTGGGGCTATGGCGAGGGCTATGGCGAGGGGCTATGGCGGGGGCTATGGCGTGGGCTATGGCGGGGGCTATGGCGGGGGCTATGGCGGGGGCTATGGCAGAAGCTATGGCGAGGGCTATGGCTGGGGCTTATGGCGAGGGCTGTGGCGAGGGTTATGGCGGGGACTATGGCGACGGCTATGGCGGGGTCTATGGCGGGGGCTATGGCGGGGGCTATGGCGGGGGGCTATGGCGGGGGCTATGGCAGAGGGCTATGGCGAGGGCTATGGCTGGGGCTATGGCGAGGGCTGTGGCGAGGGTTATGGCGGGGGCTATGGCTGGGGCTATGGCGGGGGCTATGGCAGGGGTTATGGTGAGGGCTACGGTTGGGGCTATGGCGGGGGGCTATGGCAGGGGCTATGGCGGGGGGCTATGGCGGGGGTTATGGCGAGGGCTACGGCTGGGGCTATGGCGTGGGCTATGGCGGGGGTTATGGCGAGGGCTATGGCGGGGGCTATGGCAGGGGTTTATGGCGAGGGCTACGGCTGGGGGCTATGGCGGGGGCTATGGCAGGGGTTATGGCGAGGGCTACGGCTGGGGCTATGGCGGGGGCTATGGCAGGGGTTATGGCGAGGGCTATGGCGGGGGCTATGGCAGGGGTTATGGCGAGGGGCTACGGCTGGGGCTATGTCGGGGGCTATGGCAGGAGTTATGGCGGGGGCCATGGCGAGGGGTATGGAAGGGGCTATGGCGAGGGCTATCGCGGGGGCTATGGCGAGGGCTATGGCGGGGGCTATGGCAAGGGCTATGGCGGGTGTTGTCGGGGGCTTTGGCGAGGGCCATGGCGGGGGCTCTGGCAAGGGCTATGACAAGGGCTATGGCGGGGGCTATGTCGGGGGCTATGGCGAGGGCTATGGCGGGGGCTATGGCAAGGGCTATGGCGGGGCTATGGCAAGGGCTATGGCGGGGCTATGTCGGGGGCTATGGCGGGGGCTATGGCAAGAGCTATGGCGAGGGCTATGGCGGGGGCTATGGCGGGGGCTTTGGCAAGGGCCATGGCGAGGGCTATGGCGGGGGCTATGGTGGGGGCTATGGCGCCGGCTATGGCGGGGCTATGGCGGGGGCTATGGCGGGGGCTATGGCGACGGCTATGGCTGGGGTTATGGCGGGGGCTATGGTGAGGGCTATTGCAGGCGCTATGGCGAAGGCTATGGCGGGAGCTATGGATGGGGCTGTGGCTGGGGCTACGGCGGGGGCTATGGCAGAGGCTATGGCTGGGGCTATGGCGAGGGCTATGGCTAGGGCTATGGCGGGGGCTATGGATGGGGCTGTGGCTGGGGCTACGGCGGGGGCTATGGCAGAGGCTGTGGCTGGGGCTATGGCGAGGGCTATGACAGAGCCTATGGCGAGAGCTATGGCGACGGCTATGGCGAGGGCTATGGTGAGGGCTATGGCGGGGCTATGGCGAGGGCTATGGCGGGGGCTATGGCGAGAGCTATGGCGAGGGCTATGGCGAGGGCTATGGTGGGGGCAATGGCGGGGGCTATTGCAGAGGCTATGGCGAGGGCTATGGCTGGGGCTATGGCGAGGGCTATGGCTGGGGCTATGGCGAGGGCTATGGCGAGGGCTCTGGCGGGGGCTATGGCGAGGGCTATGGCGAGGGGTATGCCTGGGGCTATGGCAGAGGCTATGGCGAGGGCTATGGCTGGGGCTATGGCGAGGACTATGGCGTGGGCTATGGCGGGGGCTATGGCGAGGGCTATGGCGGGGGCTATGGCGGGGGGCTATGGCGGGGGCTATGGCAGAGGCTATGGCGAGGGCTATGGCTGGGGCTATGGCGGGGGCTATGGATGGGGTTGTGGCTGGGGCTACGGCGGGGGCTATGGCAGAGGCTGTGGCTGGGGCTATGGCGAGGGCTATGACAGAGCCTATGGCGAGAGCTATGGCGACGGCTATGGCGAGGGCTATGGCGAGGGCTATGGCGGGGGCTATGGCGAGGGCTATGGCGGGGGCTATGGCGAGAGCTATGGCGAGGGCTATGGCGAGGGCTATGGAGGGGGCTATGGCGGGGGCTATTGCAGAGGCTATGGCGAGGGCTATGGCTGGGGCTATGGCGAGGGCTATGGCTGGGGCTATGGCGAGGGCTATGGCGAGGGCTATGGCGGGGGCTATGGCGAGGGCTATGGCGAGGGGTACGCCTGGGGCTATGGCAGAAGCTATGGCGAGGGCTATGGCTGGGGCTATGGCGAGGACTATGGCGAGGGCTATGGCGGGGGCTATGGCGAGGGCTATGGCGGGGGCTATGGCGGGGGCTATGGCGGGGACTATGGCAGAGGCTATGGCGAGGGCTATGGCTGGGACTATGGCGAGGGCTGTGGTGAGGGTTATGGCGGGGGCTATGGCGACGGCTATGGCGGGGGCTATGGCGGGGGCTATGGCGGGGGCTATGGCGGGGGCTATGGCAGAGGCTATGGCGAGGGCTGTGGCGAGGGTTATGGCGGGGGCTATGGCGGGGCTATGGCGGGGGCTATGGCGGGGGCTATGGCGACGACTATGGCTGGGGCTATGGCGGGGGATATGGCGAGGGCTAAGGCTGGGGTTATGGCGAAGTCTATGGCAGGGGCTATAGCGAGGGCTATGGCGAGGGCTATGGCGGAAGCTGTGGCGGGGGCTATGGCGAGGGTTATGGCGAGGACGATGGCTGGGGCTAGGGCTGGGGCTATGGCGAGGGTTATGGCGAGGGCGATGGCTGGGGCTAGGGCTGGGGCTATGGCGAGGGTTATGGCGAGGGATATGGCAAGGCCTATGGCGAGGGATATGGCGGGGGCTATGGCAAGGCCTATGGCGAGGGCTATGGCGGAGGCTGTGGCGGGGGCTATGGCGGGGGCTATGGCGAGGGCTATGGCGGGGGCTATGGCGAGAGCTATGGCGAGGGCTATGGCGAGGGCTATGGCGGGGGCTATGGCGGGGGCTATTGCAGAGGCTATGGCGAGGGCTATGGCTGGGGCTATGGCGAGGGCTATGGCTGGGGCTATGGCGAGGGCTATGGCGGGGGCTATGGCGAGGGCTATGGCGAGGGGTATGCCTGGGGCTATGGCAGAAGCTATGGCGAGGGCTATGGCTGGGGCTATGGCGAGGACTATGGCGAGGGCTATGGCGGGGGCTATGGCGAGGGCTATGGCGGGGGCTATGGCGGGGGCTATGGCGGGGGCTATGGCAGAGGCTATGGCGAGGGCTATGGCTGGGGCTATGGCGAGGGCTGTGGCGAGGGTTATGGCGGGGGCTATGGCGACGGCTATGGCGGGGGCTATGGCGGGGGCTATGGCGGGGGCTATGGCGGGGGCTATGGCAGAGGCTATGGCGAGGGCTATGGCTGGGGCTATGGCGAGGGCTGTGGCGAGGGTTATGGCGGGGGCTATGGCGGGGCTATGGCGGGGGCTATGGCGGGGGCTATGGCGACGACTATGGCTGGGGCTATGGCGGGGGATATGGCGAGGGCTAAGGCTGGGGTTATGGCGAAGTCTATGGCAGGGGCTATAGCGAGGGCTAGGGCGAGGGCTATGGCGGAAGCTGTGGCGGGGGCTATGGCGAGGGTTATGGCGAGGACGATGGCTGGGGCTAGGGCTGGGGCTATGGCGAGGGTTATGGCGAGGGCGATGGCTGGGGCTAGGGCTGGGGCTATGGCGAGGGTTATGGCGAGGGATATGGCAAGGCCTATGGCGAGGGATATGGCGGGGGCTATGGCAAGGCCTATGGCGAGGGCTATGGCGGAGGCTGTGGCGGGGGCTATGGCGAGGGTTATGGCGAGGACGATGGCTGGGGCTAGGGCTGGGGCTATGCCGAGGGTTATGGCGAGGGCGATGGCTGGGGCTAGGGCTGGGGCTATGGCGAGGGTTATGGCGAGGGCTATGGCGAGGGCTATGGCTGGGGCTATGTCGGGGGCTATGGCGAGAGCTATGGCGGGAGCTACGGCGAGAGCTATGGCGAGGACTATGACTGTGACTATAACTGAGGCTATGGCGGGGGCTATGGCTGGGGCTATGGCGAGGGCTATGGCGAGGGATATGGCAAGAGGTATGGCGAGGGCTATGGCGGGGGATATGTCGGGGGCGATGGCTATGGCGAGGGCTATGGCTGGGGCTATGGCGGGGGCTATGGCGGGGGGAATGGCGAGGGCTATTGCGGGGGATATGGCAGGGGCTATGGCGAAGACTATGGCGGGAGCTATGGATGGGGATATGGCTGGGGCTATGGCGGGGCCTATGGCGAGGGTCATGGCTGGGGGTATGGCGAGGGCTATAGCGAGGCCTATGGCGAGGGCTATGGCGAAAACTATGGCGAGGGCTATGGCGGGGGATATGACAGGGGCTATGGCGAAGGCTATGACGGGAGCTATGGATGGGGCTATGGCTGGGGCTGCGGCGGGGGCTATGGCAGAAGCTATGGTGAGGGCTATTGCAGGCGCTATGGCGAAGGCTATGGCGGGAGCTATGGATGGGGCTGTGGCTGGGGCTACGGCGGGGGCTATGGCAGAGGCTATGGCTGGGGCTATGGCGAGGGCTATGGCTAGGGCTATGGCGGGGGCTATGGATGGGGCTGTGGCTGGGGCTACGGCGGGGGCTATGGCAGAGGCTGTGGCTGGGGCTATGGCGAGGGCTATGACAGAGCCTATGGCGAGAGCTATGGCGACGGCTATGGCGAGGGCTATGTTGAGGGCTATGGCGGGGCTATGGCGAGGGCTATGGCGGGGGCTATGGCGAGAGCTATGGCGAGGGCTATGGCGAGGGCTATGGTGGGGGCTATGGCGGGGGCTATTGCAGAGGCTATGGCGAGGGCTATGGCTGGGGCTATGGCGAGGGCTATGGCTGGGGCTATGGCGAGGGCTATGGCGAGGGCTCTGGCGGGGGCTATGGCGAGGGCTATGGCGAGGGGTATGCCTGGGGCTATGGCAGAGGCTATGGCGAGGGCTATGCCTGGGGCTATGGCGAGGACTATGGCGTGGGCTATGGCGGGGGCTATGGCGAGGGCTATGGCGGGGGCTATGGCGGGGGGCTATGGCGGGGGCTATGGCAGAGGCTATGGCGAGGGCTATGGCTGGGGCTATGGCGGGGGCTATGGATGGGGCTGTGGCTGGGGCTACGGCGGGGGCTATGGCAGAGGCTGTGGCTGGGGCTATGGCGAGGGCTATGACAGAGCCTATGGCGAGAGCTATGGCGACGGCTATGGCGAGGGCTATGGCGAGGGCTATGGCGGGGGCTATGGCGAGGGCTATGGCGGGGGCTATGGCGAGAGCTATGGCGAGGGCTATGGCGAGGGCTATGGAGGGGGCTATGGCGGGGGCTATTGCAGAGGCTATGGCGAGGGCTATGGCTGGGGCTATGGCGAGGGCTATGGCTGGGGCTATGGCGAGGGCTATGGCGAGGGCTATGGCGGGGGCTATGGCGAGGGCTATGGCGAGGGGTACGCCTGGGGCTATGGCAGAAGCTATGGCGAGGGCTATGGCTGGGGCTATGGCGAGGACTATGGCGAGGGCTATGGCGGGGGCTATGGCGAGGGCTATGGCGGGGGCTATGGCGGGGGCTATGGCGGGGGCTATGGCAGAGGCTATGGCGAGGGCTATGGCTGGGACTATGGCGAGGGCTGTGGCGAGGGTTATGGCGGGGGCTATGGCGACGGCTATGGCGGGGGCTATGGCGGGGGCTATGGCGGGGGCTATGGCGGGGGCTATGGCAGAGGCTATGGCGAGGGCTATGGCTGGGGCTATGGCGAGGGCTGTGGCGAGGGTTATGGCGGGGGCTATGGCGGGGCTATGGCGGGGGCTATGGCGGGGGCTATGGCGACGACTATGGCTGGGGCTATGGCGGGGGATATGGCGAGGGCTAAGGCTGGGGTTATGGCGAAGTCTATGGCAGGGGCTATAGCGAGGGCTATAGCGAGGGCTATGGCGGAAGCTGTGGCGGGGGCTATGGCGAGGGTTATGGCGAGGACGATGGCTGGGGCTAGGGCTGGGGCTATGGCGAGGGTTATGGCGAGGGCGATGGCTGGGGCTAGGGCTGGGGCTATGGCGAGGGTTATGGCGAGGGATATGGCAAGGCCTATGGCGAGGGATATGGCGGGGGCTATGGCAAGGCCTATGGCGAGGGCTATGGCGGAGGCTGTGGCGGGGGCTATGGCGGGGGCTATGGCGAGGGCTATGGCGGGGGCTATGGCGAGAGCTATGGCGAGGGCTATGGCGAGGGCTATGGCGGGGGCTATGGCGGGGGCTATTGCAGAGGCTATGGCGAGGGCTATGGCTGGGGCTATGGCGAGGGCTGTGGCTGGGGCTATGGCGAGGGCTATGGCGGGGGCTATGGCGAGGGCTATGGCGAGGGGTATGCCTGGGGCTATGGCAGAAGCTATGGCGAGGGCTATGGCTGGGGCTATGGCGAGGACTATGGCGAGGGCTATGGCGGGGGCTATGGCGAGGGCTATGGCGGGGGCTATGGCGGGGGCTATGGCG
Organism: Arenicola marina; assembly: GCA_964019135.1. Classification (NCBI taxonomy): domain Eukaryota; kingdom Metazoa; phylum Annelida; class Polychaeta; family Arenicolidae; genus Arenicola; species Arenicola marina. The sequence goes on from OZ025262.1 coordinate 1,618,032, forward strand.
GGGGCTATGGCAGAGGCTATGGCGAGGGCTATGGCTGGGGCTATGGCGAGGGCTGTGGCGAGGGTTATGGCGGGGGCTATGGCGACGGCTATGGCGGGGGCTATGGCGGGGGCTATGGCGGGGGCTATGGCGGGGGCTATGGCAGAGGCTATGGCGAGGGCTATGGCTGGGGCTATGGCGAGGGCTGTGGCGAGGGTTATGGCGGGGGCTATGGCGGGGCTATGGCGGGGGCTATGGCGGGGGCTATGGCGACGACTATGGCTGGGGCTATGGCGGGGGATATGGCGAGGGCTAAGGCTGGGGTTATGGCGAAGTCTATGGCAGGGGCTATAGCGAGGGCTAGGGCGAGGGCTATGGCGGAAGCTGTGGCGGGGGCTATGGCGAGGGTTATGGCGAGGACGATGGCTGGGGCTAGGGCTGGGGCTATGGCGAGGGTTATGGCGAGGGCGATGGCTGGGGCTAGGGCTGGGGCTATGGCGAGGGTTATGGCGAGGGATATGGCAAGGCCTATGGCGAGGGATATGGCGGGGGCTATGGCAAGGCCTATGGCGAGGGCTATGGCGGAGGCTGTGGCGGGGGCTATGGCGAGGGTTATGGCGAGGACGATGGCTGGGGCTAGGGCTGGGGCTATGCCGAGGGTTATGGCGAGGGCGATGGCTGGGGCTAGGACTGGGGCTATGGCGAGGGTTATGGCGAGGGCTATGGCGAGGGCTATGGCTGGGGCTATGTCGGGGGCTATGGCGAGAGCTATGGCGGGAGCTACGGCGAGAGCTATGGCGAGGACTATGACTGTGACTGTAACTGAGGCTATGGCGGGGGCTATGGCTGGGGCTATGGCGAGGGCTATGGCGAGGGATATGGCAAGAGGTATGGCGAGGGCTATGGCGGGGGATATGTCGGGGGCGATGGCTATGGCGAGGGCCATGGCCAGAGCTATGGCGGGGGCTATGGCGGGGCCTATGGCGAGGGTCATGCCTGGTGATATAGCGAGGGCTATGGCGTGGCCTATGGCGAGGGCTATGGCGAGGGCTATGGCTAGGGCTATGGCCGGCGCTATGGCAGAGGCTATGGCGAGGGCTATGGCTGGGGCTATGGCGGGGGCTATGGCGGGGGGAATGGCGAGGGCTATTGCGGGGGATATGGCAGGGGCTATGGCGAAGACTATGGCGGGAGCTATGGATGGGGATATGGCTGGGGCTATGGCGGGGCCTATGGCGAGGGTCATGGCTGGGGGTATGGCGAGGGCTATAGCGAGGCCTATGGCGAGGGCTATGGCGAAAACTATGGCGGGGGCTATGGCGGGGGATATGACAGGGGCTATGGCGAAGGCTATGACGGGAGCTATGGATGGGGCTATGGCTGGGGCTGCGGCGGGGGCTATGGCAGAAGCTATGGCGAGGGCTATGGCTGGGGCTATGGCGAGGGCTATGGCTAGGGCTATGGCGGGGGCTATGGCTGGGGCTATGGCGGGGGATATGGCGAGGGCTACGGCTGGGGATATGGCGAGGGCTATGGCAGGGGCTATGGCGAGGGCTATGGCGGGGGAAATGGCAGGGGCCATTGCGAAGGCTATGGCAGGAGCTATGGATGGGGCTATGGCTGGGGCTACGGCGGGCGCTATGGCAGAGGCTATGGCGAGGGCTATGGCTGGGGCTATGGCCGGGGCTATGGCGGGGCCTATGGCGGGGGCTCTGGCGGGGGCTATGGCAGGGACTATGGCGGGGGCTATGGCGGGGGCTATGGCGGGGGCTATGGCGGGGGCTATGGCGGGGGCTATGGCTGGGGCTATGGCGAGGGATATGGCGAGGGATATGGCGGGGGCTACGGCTGGGGCTATGGCGAGGGCTTTGCGTGGGCCATGAGGGGGCTATGGCGAAGGCTATGGCTGGGGCTATGGCCAGGGCTATGGCTGGGGCTATGTAGGGGGCTATGGCGAGAGCTATGGCGGGGGCTATGGCGAGAGCTATGGCGAGGACTATGACTGTGACTATAACTGGGGCTATGGCGGGGGCTATGGCGGGGGCTATGGCGGGGCTATGGCGAGGGATATGGCGAGAGATATTGCGAGGGCTATGGCTGGGGCTATGGCGGGGATATGGCTGGGGCTATGGCGAGGGCTATGGCTGGGGCTATGGCGGGGGCTATGGCTGGGGCTATGGCGAGGGCTATGGCGAGGGCTATGGCTGGGGCTATGGCGAGGTCTATAGCGGGGGCTATGGCGGGGGCTACGGCGTGGGCTATGCGAATGTTGACAATTCGCAAAAACAATGCAAAGAGATATTTTTGATATTTTGAATCGTAAAATAAATGTCACATTGGACTTCCATAGAGGAGGGCTCCAGAGGACGGTGCCACCTTGGCCTATGTGTGGTACATAATACGGTCCTTGGGCTCCAGAGGACGGTGCCACCTTGGCCTATGTGTGGTACATAATACGGTCGTTGGGCTCCAGAGGACGGTGCCACCTTGGCCTATGTGTGGTATATAATACGGTCGTTGGGATGCAGAGGACGGTGCCACCTTGGCCTATGTGTGGTAAATAATACAGTCGTTGGACTCCAGAGGACGGTGCCAACTTGGCCTATGTGTGGTACATAATACGGTGGTTGGGATCCAGAGGAGGGTACCACCGTGGCCTATGTGTAGTACATAATACGTTCGTTGGGGTCCAGGGGAGGGTGCCACCTTGGCCTATGTGTAGTACATAATACGTTCGTTGGGCTCCAGAGGAGGGTGCCACCTTAGCCTATGTGTGGTACATAATACGGTCGTTGGGATCCACAGGACGGTGCCACCTTGGCCTATGTGTGGTACATAATACGGTCGTTGGGCTCCAGAGGACGGTGCCACCTTGGCCTATGTGTGGTACATAATACGGTCGTTGGGATCCAGAGGACGGTGCCACCTTGGCCTATGTGTGGTACATAATACGGTCGTTGGGATCCACAGGAGGGTGCCACCTTGGCCTATGTGTGGTACATAATACGTTCGTTGGGCTCCAGAGGAGAGTGCCACCTTGGTCTATGTGTGGTACATAATACGGTCGTTGGACTCCAGAGGACGGTGCCACCTTAGCCTATGTGTGGTACATAATACGGTCGTTGGGCTCCAGAGGACGGTGCCACCTTGGCCTATGTGTGGTACATAATACGGTCGTTGGGCTCCAGAGGACGGTGCCACCTTAGCCTATGTGTGGTACATAATACGGTCGTTGGGCTCCAGAGGACGGTGCCACCTTGGCCTATGTGTGGTACATAATACGGTCGTTGGGCTCCAGAGGACGGTGCCACCTTGGCCTATGTGTGGTACATAATACGGTCGTTGGGATTCACAGGACGGTGCCACCTTGGCCTATGTGTGGTACATAATACGGTCGTTGGGCTCCAGAGGGCGGTGCCACCTTGGCCTATGTGTGATACATAATACGGTCGTTGGGATCAACAGGACGGTGCCACCTTGGCCTATGTGTGGTACATAATACGGTCGTTGGGCTCCAGAAGACGGTGCCACCTTGGCCTATGTGTGGTACATAATACGGTCGTTGGGCTCCAGAGGACGGTGCCACCATGGTCTATGTGTGATACATAATACGGTCGTTGGGTTCCAGAGGACGGTGCCACCTTGGCCTATGTGTGGTACATAATACGTTCGTTGGGATCCAGAGGACTGTGCCACCTTGGCCCATGTGTGGTACATAATACGGTCGTTGGGATCCAGAGGACGGTGCCACCTTGGCCTATGTGCGGTAAATAATACGGTCGTCGGGCTCCAGAGGACGGTGCCACCTTGGCCTATGTGTGGTACATAATACGGTCGTTGGGCTCCAGAGGACGGTGCCACCTTGGCCTATGTGTGATACATAATACGGTCGTTGGGATCCAGAGGACGGTGCCACCTTGGCCTATGTGTGGTACATAATACGGTCGTTGGGCTCCAGAGGACGGTGCCACCTTGGCCTATGTGTGGTACATAATACGGTCGTTGGGCTCCAGAGGACGGTGCCACCTTGGCTTATGTGTGGTACATAATACGGTCGTTGGGATCCACAGGACGGTGCCACCTTGGCCTATGTGTGGTACATAATACGGTCGTTGGGATCCACAGGACGGTGCCACCTTGGCCTATGTGTGGTACATAATACGGTCGTTGGGATCCACAGGACGGTGCCACCTTGGCCTATATGTGGTACATAATACGGTCGTTGGGCTCCAGAGGACGGTGCCACCTTGGCCTATGTGTGGTACATAATACGGTCATTGGGATCCACAGGACGGCGCCACCTTGGCCTATATGTGATACATAATACTGTCGTTGGGCTCCAGAGGACGTTGCCTCCTTGGCCTATGTGTGGTACATAATACGGTCGTTGGGCTCCAGAGGACGGTGCCACCTTGGCCTATGTGTGGTACTTAATACGGTCGTTGGGCTCCAGAGGACGGTGCCACCTTGGCCTATATGTGGTACATAATACGGTCGTCGGGCTCCAGAGGACGGTGCCACCTTGGCCTATGTGTGGTACATAATACGGTCGTTGGGATCCACAGGACGGTGCCACCTTGGGCTATGTGTGGTACATAATACGGTCGTTGGGCTCCAGAGGACGGTGCCACCTTGGCCAATGTGTGGTACATAATACGGTCGTTGGGCTCCTGAGGACGGTGCCACCTTGGCCAATGTGTGGCACATAATACGGTCGTTGGGCTCCTGAGGACGGTGCCACCTTGGCCTATGTGTGGTACATAATACGGTCGTTGGGCTCTAGAGGACGGTGCCACCTGGGCCTATGTGTGGTACATAATACGGTCGTTGGGCTCCAGAGGACGGTGCCACCTTGGCCTATGTGTGGTACATAATACGGTCGTTGGGATCCAGAGGACGGTGCCACCTTGGCCTATGTGTGGTACATAATACGATCGTCGGGCTCCAGAGGACGGTGCCACCTTGGCCTATGTGTGGTACATAATACGGTCGTTGGGCTCCAGAGGACGGTGCCACCTTGGCCTATGTGTGGTACATAATACGGTCGTTGGGCTCCAGAGGACGGTGCCACCTTGGCCTATGTGTGGTACATAATACGGTCGTTGGGCTCCAGAGGACGGTGCCACCTTGGCCTATGTGTGGTACATAATACGGTCGTTGGGCTCCAGAGGACGGTGCCACCTTGGCCTATGTGTGGTACATAATACGGTCGTCGGGCTCCAGAGGACGGTGCCACCTTGGCCTATGTGTGGTACATAATACGGTCGTTGGGATCCAGAGGAGGGTGCCACCTTGGGCTATGTGTGGTACATAATACGGTCGTTGGGCTCCAGAGGACGGTGCCACCTTGGCCTATGTGTGGTACATAATACGGTCGTTGGGCTCCTGAGGACGGTGCCACCTTGGCCTATGTGTGGTACATAATACGGTCGTTGGGATCCAGAGGACGGTGCCACCTTGGCCTATGTGTGGTACATAATACGGTCGTTGGGCTCCAGAGGACGGTGCCACCTTGGCCTATGTGTAGTACATAATAAGTTCGTTGGGATCTACAGGACGGTGCCACCTTGGCCTATGTGTGGTACATAATACGGTCGTCGGGCTCCAGAGGACGGTGCCACCTTGGCCTATGTGTGGTACATAATACGGTCGTTGGGCTCCAGAGAACGGTGCCACCTTGGCCTATGTGTGGTACATAATACGGTCGTTGGGTTCCAGAGGACGGTGCCACCTTGGCCTATGTGTGGTACATAATACGGTCGTTGGGCTCCAGAGAACGGTGCCACCTTGGCCTTTGTGTGGTACATAATACGGTCGTTGGGTTCCAGAGGACGGTGCCACCTTGGCCTATGTGTGGTACATAATACGGTCGTTGGGATCCAGAGGACGGTGCCACCTTGGCCTATGTGTGGTACATAATACGGTCGTTGGGATCCAGAGGACGGTGCCACCTTGGCCTATGTGTGGTACATAATACGGTCGTTGGGCTCCAGAGGACGGTGCCACCTTGGCTTATGTGTGGTACATAATACGGTCGTTGGGATCCACAGGACGGTGCCACCTTGGCCTATGTGTGGTACATAATACGGTCGTTGGGATCCACAGGACGGTGCCACCTTGGCCTATGTGTGGTACATAATACGGTCGTTGGGCTCCAGAGGACGGTGCCACCTTGGCCTATGTGTGGTACATAATACGGTCGTTGGGATCCAGAGGACGGTGCCACCTTGGCCTATGTGTGGTACATAATACGGTCGTTGGGATCCACAGGAGGGTGCCACCTTGGCCTATGTGTGGTACATAATACGTTCGTTGGGCTCCAGAGGAGGGTGCCACCTTGGTCTATGTGTGGTACATAATACGGTCGTTCGACTCCAGAGGACGGTGCCACCTTAGCCTATGTGTGGTACATAATACGGTCGTTGGGCTCCAGAGGACGGTGCCACCTTGGCCTATGTGTGGTACATAATACGGTCGTTGGGCTCCAGAGGACGGTGCCACCTTAGCCTATGTGTGGTACATAATACGGTCGTTGGGCTCCAGAGGACGGTGCCACCTTGGCCTATGTGTGGTACATAATACGGTCGTTGGGCTCCAGAGGACGGTGCCACCTTGGCCTATGTGTGGTACATAATACGGTCGTTGGGATTCACAGGACGGTGCCACCTTGGCCTATGTGTGGTACATAATACGGTCGTTGGGCTCCAGAGGGCGGTGCCACCTTGGCCTATGTGTGATACATAATACGGTCGTTGGGATCCACAGGACGGTGCCACCTTGGCCTATGTGTGGTACATAATACGGTCGTTGGGCTCCAGAAGACGGTGCCACCTTGGCCTATGTGTGGTACATAATACGGTCGTTGGGCTCCAGAGGACGGTGCCACCATGGCCTATGTGTGATACATAATACGGTCGTTGGGTTCCAGAGGACGGTGCCACCTTGGCCTATGTGTGGTACATAATACGGTCGTTGGGATCCAGAGGACGGTGCCACCTTGGCCTATATGTGGTACATAATACGGTCGTCAGGCTCCAGAGGACGGTGCCACCTTGGCTTATGTGTGGTACATAATACGGTCGTTGGGATCCACAGGACGGTGCCACCTTGGCCTATGTGTGGTACATAATACGGTCGTTGGGCTCCAGAGGACGGTGCCGCCTTGGCCAATGTGTGGTACATAATACGGTCGTTGGGATCCAGAGGACGGTGCCACCTTGGCCTATGTGTGGTATATAATACGGTCGTTGGGATGCAGAGGACGGTGCCACCTTGGCCTATGTGTGGTAAATAATACAGTCGTTGGACTCCAGAGGACGGTGCCACCTTGGCCTATGTGTGGTACATAATACGGTGGTTGGGATCCAGAGGAGGGTGCCACCTTGGCCTATGTGTAGTACATAATACGTTCGTTGGGGTCCAGAGGAGGGTGCCACCTTGGCCTATGTGTAGTACATAATACGTTCGTTGGGCTCCAGAGGGAGGGTGCCACCTTAGCCTATGTGTGGTACATAATACGGTCGTTGGGCTCCAGAGGACGGTGCCACCTTGGCCTATGTGTGGTACATAATACGGTCGTTGGGCTCCAGAGGACGGTGCCACCTTGGCCTATGTGTGGTACATAATACGGTCGTTAGGATCCAGAGGACGGTGCCACCTTGGCCTATGTGTGGTACATAATACGGTCGTTGGGATCCACAGGAGGGTGCCACCTTGGCCTATGTGTGGTACATAATACGTTCGTTGGGCTCCAGAGGAGGGTGCCACCTTGGTCTATGTGTGGTACATAATACGGTCGTTGGACTCCAGAGGACGGTGCCACCTTAGCCTATGTGTGGTACATAATACGGTCGTTGGGCTCCAGAGGACGGTGCCACCTTGGCCTATGTGTGGTACATAATACGGTCGTTGGGCTCCAGAGGACGGTGCCACCTTAGCCTATGTGTGGTACATAATACGGTCGTTGGGCTCCAGAGGACGGTGCCACCTTGGCCTATGTGTGGTACATAATACGGTCGTTGGGCTCCAGAGGACGGTGCCACCTTGGCCTATGTGTGGTACATAATACGGTCGTTGGGATTCACAGGACGGTGCCACCTTGGCCTATGTGTGGTACATAATACGGTCGTTGGGCTCCAAAGGGCGGTGCCACCTTGGCCTATGTGTGATACATAATACGGTCGTTGGGATCCACAGGACGGTGCCACCTTGGCCTATGTGTGGTACATAATACGGTCGTTGGGCTCCAGAAGACGGTGCCACCTTGGCCTATGTGTGGTACATAATACGGTCGTTGGGCTCCAGAGGACGGTGCCACCATGGCCTATGTGTGATACATAATACGGTCGTTGGGTTCCAGAGGACGGTGCCACCTTGGCCTATGAGTGGTACATAATACGGTCGTTGGGATCCAGAGGACTGTGCCACCTTGGCCCATGTGTGGTACATAATACGGTCGTTGGGATTCAGAGGACGGTGCCACCTTGGCCTATGTGTGGTAAATAATACGTTCGTCGGGCTCCAGAGGACGGTGCCACCTTGGCCTATGTGTGGTACATAATACGGTCGTTGGGCTCCAGAGGACGGTGCCACCTTGGCCTATGTGTGGTACATAATACGGTCGTTGGGATCCAGAGGACGGTGCCACCTTGGCCTATGTGTGGTAAATAATACGTTCGTCGGGCTCCAGAGGACGGTGCCACCTTGGCCTATGTGTGGTACATAATACGGTCGTTGGGCTCCAGAGGACGGTGCCACCTTGGCCTATGTGTGATACATAATACGGTCGTTGGGATCCAGTGGACGGTGCCACCTTGGCCTATGTGTGGTACATAATACGGTCGTTGGGCTCCAGAGGACGGTGCCACCTTGGCCTATGTGTGGTACATAATACGGTCGTTGGGCTCCAGAGGACGGTGCCACCTTGGCTTATGTGTGGTACATAATACGGTCGTTGGGATCCACAGGACGGTGCCACCTTGGCCTATGTGTGGTACATAATACGGCCGTTGGGATCCACAGGACGGTGCCACCTTGGCCTATGTGTGGTACATAATACGGTCGTTGGGATCCACAGGACGGTGCCACCTTGGCCTATATGTGGTACATAATACGGTCGTTGGGCTCCAGAGGACGGTGCCACCTTGGCCTATGTGTGGTACATAATACGGTCGTTGGGATCCAGAGGACGGTGCCACCTTGGCCTATGTGTGATACATAATACGGTCGTTGGGATCCAGAGGACGGTGCCACCTTGGCCTATGTGTGGTACATAATACGGTCGTTGGGCTCCAGAGGACGGTGCCACCTTGGCCTATGTGTGGTACATAATACGGTCGTTGGGCTCCAGAGGACGGTGCCACCTTAGCCTATGTGTGGTACATAATACGGTCGTTGGGCTCCAGAGGACGGTGCCACCTTGGCCTATGTGTGGTACATAATACGGTCGTTGGGATCCACAGGAGGGTGCCACCTTGGCCTATGTGTGGTACATAATACGTTCGTTGGGCTCCAGAGGAGGGTGCCACTTTGGTCTATGTGTGGTACATAATACGGTCGTTGGACTCCAGAGGACGGTGCCACCTTGGCCTATGTGTGGTACATAATACGGTCGTTGGGCTCCAGAGGACGGTGCCACCTTGGCCTATGTGTGGTACATAATACGGTCGTTGGGCTCCAGAGGACGGTGCCACCTTAGCCTATGTGTGGTACATAATACGGTCGTTGGGCTCCAGAGGACGGTGCCACCTTGGCCTATGTGTGGTACATAATACGGTCGTTGGGCTCCAGAGGACGGTGCCACCTTGGCCTATGTGTGGTACATAATACGGTCGTTGGGATTCACATGACGGTGCCACCTTGGCCTATGTGTGGTACATAATACGGTCGTTGGGCTCCAGAGGGCGGTGCCACCTTGGCCTATGTGTGATACATAATACGGTCGTTGGGATCCACAGGACGGTGCCATCTTGGCCTATGTGTGGTACATAATACGGTCGTTGGGCTCCAGAAGACGGTGCCACCTTGGCCTATGTGTGGTACATAATACGGTCGTTGGGCTCCAGAGGACGGTGCCACCATGGCCTATGTGTGATACATAATACGGTCGTTGGGTTCCAGAGGACGGTGCCACCTTGGCCTATGTGTGGTACATGATACGTTCGTTGGGATCCAGAGGACTGTGCCACCTTGGCCCATGTGTGGTACATAATACGGTCGTTGGGATCCAGAGGACGGTGCCACCTTGGCCTATGTGTGGTAAATAATACGGTCGTCGGGCTCCAGAGGACGGTGCCACCTTGGCCTATGTGTGGTACATAATACGGTCGTTGGGCTCCAGAGGACGGTGCCACCTTGGCCTATGTGTGATACATAATACGGTCGTTGGGATCCAGAGGACGGTGCCACCTTGGCCTATGTGTGGTACATAATACGGTCGTTGGGCTCCAGAGGACGGTGCCACCTTGGCCTATGTGTGGTACATAATACGGTCGTTGGGCTCCAGAGGACGGTGCCACTTTGGCTTATGTGTGGTACATAATACGGTCGTTGGGATCCACAGGACGGTGCCACCTTGGCCTATGTGTGGTACATAATACGGTCGTTGGGATCCACAGGACGGTGCCACCTTGGCCTATGTGTGGTACATAATACGGTCGTTGGGATCCACAGGACGGCGCCACCTTGGCCTATATGTGGTACATAATACGGTCGTTGGGCTCCAGAGGACGGTGCCACCTTGGCCTATGTGTGGTACATAATACGGTCGTTGGGATCCACAGGACGGCGCCACCTTGGCCTATATGTGATACATAATACTGTCGTTGGGCTCCAGAGGACGTTGCCTCCTTGGCCTATGTGTGGTACATAATACGGTCGTTGGGCTCCAGAGGACGGTGCCACCTTGGCCTATGTGTGGTACATAATACGGTCGTTGGGCTCCAGAGGACGGTGCCACCTTGGCCTATATGTGGTACATAATACGGTCGTCGGGCTCCAGAGGACGGTGCCACCTTGGCCTATGTGTGGTACATAATACGGTCGTTGGGATCCACAGGACGGTGCCACCTTGGGCTATGTGTGGTACATAATACGGTCGTTGGGCTCCAGAGGACGGTGCCACCTTGGCCAATGTGTGGTACATAATACGGTCGTTGGGCTCCTGAGGACGGTGCCACCTTGGCCAATGTGTGGTACATAATACGGTCGTTGGGCTCCAGAGGACGGTGCCACCTTGGCCTATGTGTGGTACATAATACGGTCGTTGGGCTCTAGAGGACGGTGCCACCTGGGCCTATGTGTGGTACATAATACGGTCGTTGGGCTCCAGAGGACGGTGCCACCTTGGCCTATGTGTGGTCTATAATACGGTCGTTGGGATCCAGAGGACGGTGCCACCTTGGCCTATGTGTGGTACATAATACGATCGTCGGGCTCCAGAGGACGGTGCCACCTTGGCCTATGTGTGGTACATAATACGGTCGTTGGGCTCCAGAGGACGGTGCCACCTTGGCCTATGTGTGGTACATAATACGGTCGTTGGGCTCCAGAGGACGGTGCCACCTTGGCCTATGTGTGGTACATAATACGGTCGTTGGGCTCCAGAGGACGGTGCCACCTTGGCCTATGTGTGGTACATAATACGGTCGTTGGGCTCCAGAGGACGGTGCCACCTTGGCCTATGTGTGGTACATAATACGGTCGTCGGGCTCCAGAGGACGGTGCCACCTTGGCCTATGTGTGGTACATAATACGGTCGTTGGGATCCAGAGGAGGGTGCCACCTTGGGCTATGTGTGGTACATAATACGGTCGTTGGGCTCCAGAGGACGGTGCCACCTTGGCCTATGTGTGGTACATAATACGGTCGTTGGGCTCCTGAGGACGGTGCCACCTTGGCCTATGTGTGGTACATAATACGGTCGTTGGGATCCAGAGGACGGTGCCACCTTGGCCTATGTGTGGTACATAATACGGTCGTTGGGCTCCAGAGGACGGTGCCACCTTGGCCTATGTGTAGTACATAATAAGTTCGTTGGGATCTACAGGACGGTGCCACCTTGGCCTATGTGTGGTACATAATACGGTCGTCGGGCTCCAAAGGACGGTGCCACCTTGGCCTATGTGTGGTACATAATACGGTCGTTGGGCTCCAGAGAACGGTGCCACCTTGGCCTATGTGTGGTACATAATACGGTCGTTGCGTTCCAGAGGACGGTGCCACCTTGGCCTATGTGTGGTACATAATACGGTCGTTGGGCTCCAGAGAACGGTGCCACCTTGGCCTTTGTGTGGTACATAATACGGTCGTTGGGTTCCAGAGGACGGTGCCACCTTGGCCTATGTGTGGTACATAATACGGTCGTTGGGATCCAGAGGACGGTGCCACCTTGGCCTATGTGTGGTACATAATACGGTCGTTGGGATCCAGAGGACGGTGCCACCTTGGCCTATGTGTGGTACATAATACGGTCGTTGGGCTCCAGAGGACGGTGCCACCTTGGCTTATGTGTGGTACATAATACGGTCGTTGGGATCCACAGGACGGTGCCACCTTGGCCTATGTGTGGTACATAATACGGTCGTTGGGCTCCAGAGGACGGTGCCACCTTGGCCTATGTGTGGTACATAATACGGTCGTTGGGCTCCAGAGGACGGTGCCACCTTGGCCTATGTGTGGTACATAATACGGTCGTTGGGATCCAGAGGACGGTGCCACCTTGGCCTATGTGTGGTACATAATACGGTCGTTGGGATCCACAGGAGGGTGCCACCTTGGCCTATGTGTGGTACATAATACGGTCGTTGGACTCCAGAGGAGGGTGCCACCTTGGTCTATGTGTGGTACATAATACGGTCGTTCGACTCCAGAGGACGGTGCCACCTTAGCCTATGTGTGGTACATAATACAGTCGTTGGGCTCCAGAGGACGGTGCCACCTTGGCCTATGTGTGGTACATAATACGGTCGTTGGGCTCCAGAGGACGGTGCCACCTTAGCCTATGTGTGGTACATAATACGGTCGTTGGGCTCCAGAGGACGGTGCCACCTTGGCCTATGTGTGGTACATAATACGGTCGTTGGGCTCCAGAGGACGGTGCCACCTTGGCCTATGTGTGGTACATAATACGGTCGTTGGGATTCACAGGACGGTGCCACCTTGGCCTATGTGTGGTACATAATACGGTCGTTGGGCTCCAGAGGGCGGTGCCACCTTGGCCTATGTGTGATACATAATACGGTCGTTGGGATCCACAGGACGGTGCCACCTTGGCCTATGTGTGGTACATAATACGGTCGTTGGGCTCCAGAAGACGGTGCCACCTTGGCCTATGTGTGGTACATAATACGGTCGTTGGGCTCCAGAGGACGGTGCCACCATGGCCTATGTGTGATACATAATACGGTCGTTGGGTTCCAGAGGACGGTGCCACCTTGGCCTATGTGTGGTACATAATACGGTCGTTGGGATCCAGAGGACGGTGCCACCTTGGCCTATATGTGGTACATAATACGGTCGTCAGGCTCCAGAGGACGGTGCCACCTTGGCCTATGTGTGGTACATAATACGGTCGTTGGGATCCACAGGACGGTGCCACCTTGGGCTATGTGTGGTACATAATACGGTCGTTGGGCTCCAGAGGACGGTGCCGCCTTGGCCAATGTGTGGTACATAATACGGTCGTTGGGCTCCTGAGGACGGTGCCACCTTGGCCTATGTGTGGTACATAATACGGTCGTTGGGCTCTAGAGGACGGTGCCACCTGGGCCTATGTGTGGTACATAATACGGTCGTTGGGCTCCAGAGGACGGTGCCACCTTGGCCTATGTGTGGTACATAATACGGTCGTTGGGATCCAGAGGACGGTGCCACCTTGGCCTATGTGTGGTATATAATACGGTCGTTGGGATGCAGAGGACGGTGCCACCTTGGCCTATGTGTGGTAAATAATACAGTCGTTGGACTCCAGAGGACGGTGCCACCTTGGCCTATGTGTGGTACATAATACGGTGGTTGGGATCCAGAGGAGGGTGCCACCTTGGCCTATGTGTAGTACATAATACGTTCGTTGGGGTCCAGAGGAGGGTGCCACCTTGGCCTATGTGTAGTACATAATACGTTCGTTGGGCTCCAGAGGAGGGTGCCACCTTAGCCTATGTGTGGTACATAATACGGTCGTTGGGCTCCAGAGGACGGTGCCACCTTGGCCTATGTGTGGTACATAATACGGTCGTTGGGCTCCAGAGGACGGTGCCACCTTGGCCTATGTGTGGTACATAATACGGTCGTTAGGATCCAGAGGACGGTGCCACCTTGGCCTATGTGTGGTACATAATACGGTCGTTGGGATCCACAGGAGGGTGCCACCTTGGCCTATGTGTGGTACATAATACGTTCGTTGGGCTCCAGAGGAGGGTGCCACCTTGGTCTATGTGTGGTACATAATACGGTCGTTGGACTCCAGAGGACGGTGCCACCTTAGCCTATGTGTGGTACATAATACGGTCGTTGGGCTCCAGAGGACGGTGCCACCTTGGCCTATGTGTGGTACATAATACGGTCGTTGGGCTCCAGAGGACGGTGCCACCTTAGCCTATGTGTGGTACATAATACGGTCGTTGGGCTCCAGAGGACGGTGCCACCTTGGCCTATGTGTGGTACATAATACGGTCGTTGGGCTCCAGAGGACGGTGCCACCTTAGCCTATGTGTGGTACATAATACGGTCGTTGGGCTCCAGAGGACGGTGCCACCTTGGCCTATGTGTGGTACATAATACGGTCGTTGGGATCCACAGGAGGGTGCCACCTTGGCCTATGTGTGGTACATAATACGTTCGTTGGGCTCCAGAGGAGGGTGCCACTTTGGTCTATGTGTGGTACATAATACGGTCGTTGGACTCCAGAGGACGGTGCCACCTTGGCCTATGTGTGGTACATAATACGGTCGTTGGGCTCCAGAGGACGGTGCCACCTTGGCCTATGTGTGGTACATAATTCGGTCGTTGGGCTCCAGAGGACGGTGCCACCTTAGCCTATGTGTGGTACATAATACGGTCGTTGGGCTCCAGAGGACGGTGCCACCTTGGCCTATGTGTGGTACATAATACGGTCGTTGGGCTCCAGAGGACGGTGCCACCTTGGCCTATGTGTGGTACATAATACGGTCGTTGGGATTCACATGACGGTGCCACCTTGGCCTATGTGTGGTACATAATACGGTCGTTGGGCTCCAGAGGGCGGTGCCACCTTGGCCTATGTGTGATACATAATACGGTCGTTGGGATCCACAGGACGGTGCCATCTTGGCCTATGTGTGGTACATAATACGGTCGTTGGGCTCCAGAAGACGGTGCCACCTTGGCCTATGTGTGGTACATAATACGGTCGTTGGGCTCCAGAGGACGGTGCCACCATGGCCTATGTGTGATACATAATACGGTCGTTGGGTTCCAGAGGACGGTGCCACCTTGGCCTATGTGTGGTACATGATACGTTCGTTGGGATCCAGAGGACTGTGCCACCTTGGCCCATGTGTGGTACATAATACGGTCGTTGGGATCCAGAGGACGGTGCCACCTTGGCCTATGTGTGGTAAATAATACGGTCGTCGGGCTCCAGAGGACGGTGCCACCTTGGCCTATGTGTGGTACATAATACGGTCGTTGGGCTCCAGAGGACGGTGCCACCTTGGCCTATGTGTGATACATAATACGGTCGTTGGGATCCAGAGGACGGTGCCACCTTGGCCTATGTGTGGTACATAATACGGTCGTTGGGCTCCAGAGGACGGTGCCACCTTGGCCTATGTGTGGTACATAATACGGTCGTTGGGCTCCAGAGGACGGTGCCACTTTGGCTTATGTGTGGTACATAATACGGTCGTTGGGATCCACAGGACGGTGCCACCTTGGCCTATGTGTGGTACATAATACGGTCGTTGGGATCCACAGGACGGTGCCACCTTGGCCTATGTGTGGTACATAATACGGTCGTTGGGATCCACAGGACGGCGCCACCTTGGCCTATATGTGGTACATAATACGGTCGTTGGGCTCCAGAGGACGGTGCCACCTTGGCCTATGTGTGGTACATAATACGGTCGTTGGGATCCACAGGACGGCGCCACCTTGGCCTATATGTGATACATAATACTGTCGTTGGGCTCCAGAGGACGTTGCCTCCTTGGCCTATGTGTGGTACATAATACGGTCGTTGGGCTCCAGAGGACGGTGCCACCTTGGCCTATGTGTGGTACATAATACGGTCGTTGGGCTCCAGAGGACGGTGCCACCTTGGCCTATATGTGGTACATAATACGGTCGTCGGGCTCCAGAGGACGGTGCCACCTTGGCCTATGTGTGGTACATAATACGGTCGTTGGGATCCACAGGACGGTGCCACCTTGGGCTATGTGTGGTACATAATACGGTCGTTGGGCTCCAGAGGACGGTGCCACCTTGACCAATGTGTGGTACATAATACGGTCGTTGGGCTCCTGAGGACGGTGCCACCTTGGCCAATGTGTGGTACATAATACGGTCGTTGGGCTCCAGAGGACGGTGCCACCTTGGCCTATGTGTGGTACATAATACGGTCGTTGGGCTCTAGAGGACGGTGCCACCTGGGCCTATGTGTGGTACATAATACGGTCGTTGGGCTCCAGAGGACGGTGCCACCTTGGCCTATGTGTGGTCTATAATACGGTCGTTGGGATCCAGAGGACGGTGCCACCTTGGCCTATGTGTGGTACATAATACGATCGTCGGGCTCCAGAGGACGGTGCCACCTTGGCCTATGTGTGGTACATAATACGGTCGTTGGGCTCCAGAGGACGGTGCCACCTTGGCCTATGTGTGGTACATAATACGGTCGTTGGGCTCCAGAGGACGGTGCCACCTTGGCCTATGTGTGGTACATAATACGGTCGTTGGGCTCCAGAGGACGGTGCCACCTTGGCCTATGTGTGGTACATAATACGGTCGTTGGGCTCCAGAGGACGGTGCCACCTTGGCCTATGTGTGGTACATAATACGGTCGTCGGGCTCCAGAGGACGGTGCCACCTTGGCCTATGGGTGGTACATAATACGGTCGTTGGGATCCAGAGGAGGGTGCCACCTTGGGCTATGTGTGGTACATAATACGGTCGTTGGGCTCCAGAGGACGGTGCCACCTTGGCCTATGTGTGGTACATAATACGGTCGTTGGGCTCCTGAGGACGGTGCCACCTTGGCCTATGTGTGGTACATAATACGGTCGTTGGGATCCAGAGGACGGTGCCACCTTGGCCTATGTGTGGTACATAATACGGTCGTTGGGCTCCAGAGGACGGTGCCACCTTGGCCTATGTGTAGTACATAATAAGTTCGTTGGGATCTACAGGACGGTGCCACCTTGGCCTATGTGTGGTACATAATACGGTCTTTGGGCTCCAGAGGACGGTGCCACCTTGGCCTATGTGTGGTACATAATACGGTCGTTGGGCTCCAGAGAACGGTGCCACCTTGGCCTATGTGTGGTACATAATACGGTCGTTGCGTTCCAGAGGACGGTGCCACCTTGGCCTATGTGTGGTACATAATACGGTCGTTGGGCTCCAGAGAACGGTGCCACCTTGGCCTTTGTGTGGTACATAATACGGTCGTTGGGTTCCAGAGGACGGTGCCACCTTGGCCTATGTGTGGTACATAATACGGTCGTTGGGATCCAGAGGACGGTGCCACCTTGGCCTATGTGTGGTACATAATACGGTCGTTGGGATCCAGAGGACGGTGCCACCTTGGCCTATGTGTGGTACATAATACGGTCGTTGGGCTCCAGAGGACGGTGCCACCTTGGCTTATGTGTGGTACATAATACGGTCGTTGGGATCCACAGGACGGTGCCACCTTGGCCTATGTGTGGTACATAATACGGTCGTTGGGCTCCAGAGGACGGTGCCACCTTGGCCTATGTGTGGTACATAATACGGTCGTTGGGCTCCAGAGGACGGTGCCACCTTGGCCTATGTGTGGTACATAATACGGTCGTTGGGATCCAGAGGACGGTGCCACCTTGGCCTATGTGTGGTACATAATACGGTCGTTGGGATCCACAGGAGGGTGCCACCTTGGCCTATGTGTGGTACATAATACGGTCGTTGGACTCCAGAGGAGGGTGCCACCTTGGTCTATGTGTGGTACATAATACGGTCGTTCGACTCCAGAGGACGGTGCCACCTTAGCCTATGTGTGGTACATAATACAGTCGTTGGGCTCCAGAGGACGGTGCCACCTTGGCCTATGTGTGGTACATAATACGGTCGTTGGGCTCCAGAGGACGGTGCCACCTTAGCCTATGTGTGGTACATAATACGGTCGTTGGGCTCCAGAGGACGGTGCCACCTTGGCCTATGTGTGGTACATAATACGGTCGTTGGGCTCCAGAGGACGGTGCCACCTTGGCCTATGTGTGGTACATAATACGGTCGTTGGGATTCACAGGACGGTGCCACCTTGGCCTATGTGTGGTACATAATACGGTCGTTGGGCTCCAGAGGGCGGTGCCACCTTGGCCTATGTGTGATACATAATACGGTCGTTGGGATCCACAGGACGGTGCCACCTTGGCCTATGTGTGGTACATAATACGGTCGTTGGGCTCCAGAAGACGGTGCCACCTTGGCCTATGTGTGGTACATAATACGGTCGTTGGGCTCCAGAGGACGGTGCCACCATGGCCTATGTGTGATACATAATACGGTCGTTGGGTTCCAGAGGACGGTGCCACCTTGGCCTATGTGTGGTACATAATACGGTCGTTGGGATCCAGAGGACGGTGCCACCTTGGCCTATATGTGGTACATAATACGGTCGTCAGGCTCCAGAGGACGGTGCCACCTTGGCCTATGTGTGGTACATAATACGGTCGTTGGGATCCACAGGACGGTGCCACCTTGGGCTATGTGTGGTACATAATACGGTCGTTGGGCTCCAGAGGACGGTGCCGCCTTGGCCAATGTGTGGTACATAATACGGTCGTTGGGCTCCTGAGGACGGTGCCACCTTGGCCTATGTGTGGTACATAATACGGTCGTTGGGCTCTAGAGGACGGTGCCACCTGGGCCTATGTGTGGTACATAATACGGTCGTTGGGCTCCAGAGGACGGTGCCACCTTGGCCTATGTGTGGTACATAATACGGTCGTTGGGATCCAGAGGACGGTGCCACCTTGGCCTATGTGTGGTATATAATACGGTCGTTGGGATGCAGAGGACGGTGCCACCTTGGCCTATGTGTGGTAAATAATACAGTCGTTGGACTCCAGAGGACGGTGCCACCTTGGCCTATGTGTGGTACATAATACGGTGGTTGGGATCCAGAGGAGGGTGCCACCTTGGCCTATGTGTAGTACATAATACGTTCGTTGGGGTCCAGAGGAGGGTGCCACCTTGGCCTATGTGTAGTACATAATACGTTCGTTGGGCTCCAGAGGAGGGTGCCACCTTAGCCTATGTGTGGTACATAATACGGTCGTTGGGCTCCAGAGGACGGTGCCACCTTGGCCTATGTGTGGTACATAATACGGTCGTTGGGCTCCAGAGGACGGTGCCACCTTGGCCTATGTGTGGTACATAATACGGTCGTTAGGATCCAGAGGACGGTGCCACCTTGGCCTATGTGTGGTACATAATACGGTCGTTGGGATCCACAGGAGGGTGCCACCTTGGCCTATGTGTGGTACATAATACGTTCGTTGGGCTCCAGAGGAGGGTGCCACCTTGGTCTATGTGTGGTACATAATACGGTCGTTGGACTCCAGAGGACGGTGCCACCTTAGCCTATGTGTGGTACATAATACGGTCGTTGGGCTCCAGAGGACGGTGCCACCTTGGCCTATGTGTGGTACATAATACGGTCGTTGGGCTCCAGAGGACGGTGCCACCTTAGCCTATGTGTGGTACATAATACGGTCGTTGGGCTCCAGAGGACGGTGCCACCTTGGCCTATGTGTGGTACATAATACGGTCGTTGGGCTCCAGAGGACGGTGCCACCTTGGCCTATGTGTGGTACATAATACGGTCGTTGGGATTCACAGGACGGTGCCACCTTGGCCTATGTGTGGTACATAATACGGTCGTTGGGCTCCAGAGGGCGGTGCCACCTTGGCCTATGTGTGATACATAATACGGTCGTTGGGATCCACAGGACGGTTCCACCTTGGCCTATGTGTGGTACATAATACGGTCGTTGGGCTCCAGAAGACGGTGCCACCTTGGCCTATGTGTGGTACATAATACGGTCGTTGGGCTCCAGAGGACGGTGCCACCATGGCCTATGTGTGATACATAATACGGTCGTTGGGTTCCAGAGGACGGTGCCACCTTGGCCTATGAGTGGTACATAATACGGTCGTTGGGATCCAGAGGACTGTGCCACCTTGGCCCATGTGTGGTACATAATACGGTCGTTGGGATCCAGAGGACGGTGCCACCTTGGCCTATGTGTGGTAAATAATACGGTCGTCGGGCTCCAGAGGACGGTGCCACCTTGGCCTATGTGTGGTACATAATACGGTCGTTGGGCTCCAGAGGACGGTGCCACCTTGGCCTATGTGTGATACATAATACGGTCGTTGGGATCCAGTGGACGGTGCCACCTTGGCCTATGTGTGGTACATAATACGGTCGTTGGGCTCCAGAGGACGGTGCCACCTTGGCCTATGTGTGGTACATAATACGGTCGTTGGGCTCCAGAGGACGGTGCCACCTTGGCTTATGTGTGGTACATAATACGGTCGTTGGGATCCACAGGACGGTGCCACCTTGGCCTATGTGTGGTACATAATACGGCCGTTGGGATCCACAGGACGGTGCCACCTTGGCCTATGTGTGGTACATAATACGGTCGTTGGGATCCACAGGACGGTGCCACCTTGGCCTATATGTGGTACATAATACGGTCGTTGGGCTCCAGAGGACGGTGCCACCTTGGCCTATGTGTGGTACATAATACGGTCGTTGGGATCCAGAGGACGGTGCCACCTTGGCCTATGTGTGATACATAATACGGTCGTTGGGATCCAGAGGACGGTGCCACCTTGGCCTATGTGTGGTACATAATACGGTCGTTGGGCTCCAGAGGACGGTGCCACCTTGGCCTATGTGTGGTACATAATACGGTCGTTGGGCTCCAGAGGACGGTGCCACCTTGGCCTATATGTGGTACATAATACGGTCGTCGGGCTCCAGAGGACGGTGCCACCTTGGCCTATGTGTGGTACATAATACGGTCGTTGGGATCCACAGGACGGTGCCACCTTGGGCTATGTGTGGTACATAATACGGTCGTTGGGCTCCAGAGGACGGTGCCACCTTGGCCAATGTGTGGTACATAATACGGTCGTTGGGCTCCTGAGGACGGTGCCACCTTGGCCAATGTGTGGTACATAATACGGTCGTTGGGCTCCTGAGGACGGTGCCACCTTGGCCTATGTGTGGTACATAATACGGTCGTTGGGCTCTAGAGGACGGTGCCACCTGGGCCTATGTGTGGTACATAATACGGTCGTTGGGCTCCAGAGGACGGTGCCACCTTGGCCTATGTGTGGTACATAATACGGTCGTTGGGATCCAGAGGACGGTGCCACCTTGGCCTATGTGTGGTACATAATACGATCGTCGGGCTCCAGAGGACGGTGCCACCTTGGTCTATGTGTGGTACATAATACGGTCGTTGGGCTCCAGAGGACGGTGCCACCTTGGCCTATGTGTGGTACATAATACGGTCGTTGGGCTCCAGAGGACGGTGCCACCTTGGCCTATGTGTGGTACATAATACGGCCGTTGGGCTCCAGAGGACGGTGCCACCTTGGCCTATGTGTGGTACATAATACGGTCGTTGGGCTCCAGAGGACGGTGCCACCTTGGCCTATGTGTGGTACATAATACGGTCGTCGGGCTCCAGAGGACGGTGCCACCTTGGCCTATGTGTGGTACATAATACGGTCGTTGGGATCCAGAGGAGGGTGCCACCTTGGGCTATGTGTGGTACATAATACGGTCGTTGGGCTCCAGAGGACGGTGCCACCTTGGCCTATGTGTGGTACATAATACGGTCGTTGGGCTCCTGAGGACGGTGCCACCTTGGCCTATGTGTGGTACATAATACGGTCGTTGGGATCCAGAGGACGGTGCCACCTTGGCCTATGTGTGGTACATAATACGGTCGTTGGGCTCCAGAGGACGGTGCCACCTTGGCCTATGTGTAGTACATAATAAGTTCGTTGGGATCTACAGGACGGTGCCACCTTGGCCTATGTGTGGTACATAATACGGTCGTCGGGCTCCAGAGGACGGTGCCACCTTGGCCTATGTGTGGTACATAATACGGTCGTTGGGCTCCAGAGAACGGTGCCACCTTGGCCTATGTGTGGTACATAATACGGTCGTTGGGTTCCAGAGGACGGTGCCACCTTGGCCTATGTGTGGTACATAATACGGTCGTTGGGCTCCAGAGAACGGTGCCACCTTGGCCTATGTGTGGTACATAATACGGTCGTTGGGTTCCAGAGGACGGTGCCACCTTGGCCTATGTATGGTACATAATACGGTCGTTGGGATCCAGAGGACGGTGCCACCTTGGCCTATGTGTGGTACATAATACGGTCGTTGGGATCCAGAGGACGGTGCCACCTTGGCCTATGTGTGGTACATAATACGGTCGTTGGGCTCCAGAGGACGGTGCCACCTTGGCTTATGTGTGGTACATAATACGGTCGTTGATGATCCACAGGACAGTGCCACCTTGGCCTATGTGTGGTACATAATACGGTCGTTGGGATCCACAGGACGGTGCCACCTTGGCCTATGTGTGGTACATAATACGGTCGTTGGGCTCCAGAGGACGGTGCCACCTTGGCCTATGTGTGGTACATAATACGGTCGTTGGGATCCAGAGGACGGTGCCACCTTGGCCTATGTGTGGTACATAATACGGTCGTTGGGATCCACAGGAGGGTGCCACCTTGGCCTATGTGTGGTACATAATACGTTCGTTGGGCTCCAGAGGAGGGTGCCACCTTGGTCTATGTGTGGTACATAATACGGTCGTTGGACTCCAGAGGACGGTGCCACCTTAGCCTATGTGTGGTACATAATACGGTCGTTGGGCTCCAGAGGACGGTGCCACCTTGGCCTATGTGTGGTACATAATACGGTCGTTGGGCTCCAGAGGACGGTGCCACCTTAGCCTATGTGTGGTACATAATACGGTCGTTGGGCTCCAGAGGACGGTGCCACCTTGGCCTATGTGTGGTACATAATACGGTCGTTGGGCTCCAGAGGACGGTGCCACCTTGGCCTATGTGTGGTACATAATACGGTCGTTGGGATTCACAGGACGGTGCCACCTTGGCCTATGTGTGGTACATAATACGGTCGTTGGGCTCCAGAGGGAGGTGCCACCTTGGCCTATGTGTGATACATAATACGGTCGTTGGGATCCACAGGACGGTGCCACCTTGGCCTATGTGTGGTACATAAGGCGGTCGTTGGGCTCCAGAAGACGGTGCCACCTTGGCCTATGTGTGGTACATAATACGGTCGTTGGGCTCCAGAGGACGGTGCCACCATGGCCTATGTGTGATACATAATACGGTCGTTGGGTTCCAGAGGACGGTGCCACCTTGGCCTATGTGTGGTACATAATACGGTCGTTGGGATCCAGAGGACGGTGCCACCTTGGCCTATATGTGGTACATAATACGGTCGTCAGGCTCCAGAGGACGGTGCCACCTTGGCCTATGTGTGGTACATAATACGGTCGTTGGGATCCACAGGACGGTGCCACCTTGGGCTATGTGTGGTACATAATACGGTCGTTGGGCTCCAGAGGACGGTGCCGCCTTGGCCAATGTGTGGTACATAATACGGTCGTTGGGCTCCTGAGGACGGTGCCACCTTGGCCTATGTGTGGTACATAATACGGTCGTTGGGCTCTAGAGGACGGTGCCACCTGGGCCTATGTGTGGTACATAATACGGTCGTTGGGCTCCAGAGGACGGTGCCACCTTGGCCTATGTGTGGTACATAATACGGTCGTTGGGATCCAGAGGACGGTGCCACCTTGGCCTATGTGTGGTACATAATACGGTCGTTGGGCTCCAGAGGACGGTGCCACCTTGGCCTATGTGTGGTACATAATACGGTCGTTGGGATCCACAGGACGGTGCCACCTTGGCCTATGTGTGGTACATAATACGGTCGTTGGGATCCACAGGACGGTGCCACCTTGGCCTATGTGTGGTACATAATACGGTCGTTGGGCTCCAGAGGACGGTGCCACCTTGGCCTATGTGTAGCACATAATACGGTCGTTGGGATCCAGAGGACGGTGCCACCTTGGCCTATGTGTGGTACATAATACGGTCGTTGGGATCCACAGGAGGGTGCCACCTTGGCCTATGTGTGGTACATAATACGTTCGTTGGCCTCCAGAGGAGGGTGCCACCTTGGTCTATGTGTGGTACATAATACGGTCGTTGGACTCCAGAGGACGGTGCCACCTTAGCCTATGTGTGGTACATAATACGGTCGTTGGGCTCCAGAGGACGGTGCCACCTTGGCCTATGTGTGGTACATAATACGGTCGTTGGGCTCCAGAGGACGGTGCCACCTTAGACTATGTGTGGTACATAATACGGTCGTTGGGCTCCAGAGGACGGTGCCACCTTGGCCTATGTGTGGTACATAATACGGTCGTTGGGCTCCAGAGGACGGTGCCACCTTGGCCTATGTGTGGTACATAATACGGTCGTTGGGATTCACAGGACGGTGCCACCTTGGCCTATGTGTGGTACATAATACGGTCCTTGGGCTCCAGAGGGCGGTGCCACCTTGGCCTATGTGTGATACATAATACGGTCGTTGGGATCCACAGGACGGTGCCACCTTGGCCTATGTGTGGTACATAATACGGTCGTTGGGCTCCAGAAGACAGTGCCACCTTGGCCTATGTGTGGTACATAATACGGTCGTTGGGCTCCAGAGGACGGTGCCACCATGGCCTATGTGTGATACATAATACGGTCGTTGGGTTCCAGAGGACGGTGCCACCTTGGCCTATGTGTGGTACATAATACGGTCGTTGGGATCCAGAGGACGGTGCCACCTTGGACTATATGTGGTACATAATACGGTCGTTGGGATCCACAGGACGGTGCCACCTTGGGCTATGTGTGGTACATAATACGGTCGTTGGGCTCCAGAGGACGGTGCCGCCTTGGCCAATGTGTGGTACATAATACGGTCGTTGGGCTCCTGAGGACGGTGCCACCTGGGCCTATGTGTGGTACATAATACGGTCGTTGGGCTCCAGAGGACGGTGCCACCTTGGCCTATGTGTGGTACATAATACGGTCGTTGGGATCCAGAGGACGGTGCCACCTTGGCCTATGTGTGGTACATAATACGATCGTCGGGCTCCAGAGGACGGTGCCACCTTGGCCTATGTGTGGTACATAATACGGTCGTTGGGCTCCAGAGGACGGTGCCACCTTGGCCTATGTGTGGTACATAATACGGTCGTTGGGCTCCAGAGGACGGTGCCACCTTGGCCTATGTGTGGTACATAATACGGTCGTCGGGCTCCAGAGGACGGTGCCACCTTGGCCTATGTGTGGTACATAATACGGTCGTTGGGATCCAGAGGAGGGTGCCACCTTGGGCTATGTGTGGTACATAATACGGTCGTTGGGCTCCAGAGGACGGTGCCACCTTGGCCTATGTGTGGTACATAATACGGTCGTTGGGCTCCTGAGGACGGTGCCACCTTGGCCTATGTGTGGTACATAATACGGTCGTTGGGATCCAGAGGACGGTGCCACCTTGGCCTATGTGTGGTACATAATACGGTCGTTGGGCTCCTGAGGACGGTGCCACCTTGGCCTATGTGTAGTACATAATAAGTTCGTTGGGATCTACAGGACGGTGCCACCTTGGCCTATGTGTGGTACATAATACGGTCGTCGGGCTCCAGAGGACGGTGCCACCTTGGCCTATGTGTGGTACATAATACGGTCGTTGGGCTCCAGAGAACGGTGCCACCTTGGCCTATGTGTGGTACATAATACGGTCGTTGGGCTCCAGAGGACGGTGCCACCTTGGCCTATGTGTGGTACATAATACGGTCGTTGGGCTCCAGAGGACGGTGCCACCTTAGCCTATGTGTGGTACATAATACGGTCGTTGGGCTCCAGAGGACGGTGCCACCTTGGCCTATGTGTGGTACATAATACGGTCGTTGGGCTCCAGAGGACGGTGCCACCTTGGCCTATGTGTGGTACATAATACGGTCGTTGGGATTCACAGGACGGTGCCACCTTGGCCTATGTGTGGTACATAATACGGTCGTTGGGCTCCAGAGGGCGGTGCCACCTTGGCCTATGTGTGATACATAATACGGTCGTTGGGATCCACAGGACGGTGCCACCTTGGCCTATGTGTGGTACATAATACGGTCGTTGGGCTCCAGAAGACAGTGCCACCTTGGCCTATGTGTGGTACATAATACGGTCGTTGGGCTCCAGAGGACGGTGCCACCATGGCCTATGTGTGATACATAATACGGTCGTTGGGTTCCAGAGGACGGTGCCACCTTGGCCTATGTGTGGTACATAATACGGTCGTTGGGATCCAGAGGACGGTGCCACCTTGGCCTATATGTGGTACATAATACGGTCGTTGGGATCCACAGGACGGTGCCACCTTGGGCTATGTGTGGTACATAATACGGTCGTTGGGCTCCAGAGGACGGTGCCGCCTTGGCCAATGTGTGGTACATAATACGGTCGTTGGGCTCCTGAGGACGGTGCCACCTGGGCCTATGTGTGGTACATAATACGGTCGTTGGGCTCCAGAGGACGGTGCCACCTTGGCCTATGTGTGGTACATAATACGGTCGTTGGGATCCAGAGGACGGTGCCACCTTGGCCTATGTGTGGTACATAATACGATCGTCGGGCTCCAGAGGACGGTGCCACCTTGGCCTATGTGTGGTACATAATACGGTCGTTGGACTCCAGAGGACGGTGCCACCTTGGCCTATGTGTGGTACATAATACGGTCGTTGGGCTCCAGAGGACGGTGCCACCTTGGCCTATGTGTGGTACATAATACGGTCGTCGGGCTCCAGAGGACGGTGCCACCTTGGCCTATGTGTGGTACATAATACGGTCGTTGGGATCCAGAGGAGGGTGCCACCTTGGGCTATGTGTGGTACATAATACGGTCGTTGGGCTCCAGAGGACGGTGCCACCTTGGCCTATGTGTGGTACATAATACGGTCGTTGGGCTCCTGAGGACGGTGCCACCTTGGCCTATGTGTGGTACATAATACGGTCGTTGGGATCCAGAGGACGGTGCCACCTTGGCCTATGTGTGGTACATAATACGGTCGTTGGGCTCCTGAGGACGGTGCCACCTTGGCCTATGTGTAGTACATAATAAGTTCGTTGGGATCTACAGGACGGTGCCACCTTGGCCTATGTGTGGTACATAATACGGTCGTCGGGCTCCAGAGGACGGTGCCACCTTGGCCTATGTGTGGTACATAATACGGTCGTTGGGATCCACAGGACGGTGCCACCTTGGCCTATGTGTGGTACATAATACGGTCGTTGGGCTCCAGAGGACGGTGCCACCTTGGCCTATGTGTGGTACATAATACGGTCGTTGGGATCCAGAGGACGGTGCCACCTTGGCCTATGTGTGGTACATAATACGGTCGTTGGGATCCACAGGAGGGTGCCACCTTGGCCTATGTGTGGTACATAATACGTTCGTTGGGCTCCAGAGGAGGGTGCCACCTTGGTCTATGTGTGGTACATAATACGGTCGTTGGACTCCAGAGGACGGTGCCACCTTAGCCTATGTGTGGTACATAATACGGTCGTTGGGCTCCAGAGGACGGTGCCACCTTGGCCTATGTGTGGTACATAATACGGTCGTTGGGCTCCAGAGGACGGTGCCACCTTAGCCTATGTGTGGTACATAATACGGTCGTTGGGCTCCAGAGGACGGTGCCACCTTGGCCTATGTGTGGTACATAATACGGTCGTTGGGCTCCAGAGGACGGTGCCACCTTGGCCTATGTGTGGTACATAATACGGTCGTTGGGATTCACAGGACGGTGCCACCTTGGCCTATGTGTGGTACATAATACGGTCGTTGGGCTCCAGAGGGCGGTGCCACCTTGGCCTATGTGTGATACATAATACGGTCGTTGGGATCCACAGGACGGTGCCACCTTGGCCTATGTGTGGTACATAAGGCGGTCGTTGGGCTCCAGAAGACGGTGCCACCTTGGCCTATGTGTGGTACATAATACGGTCGTTGGGCTCCAGAGGACGGTGCCACCATGGCCTATGTGTGATACATAATACGGTCGTTGGGTTCCAGAGGACGGTGCCACCTTGGCCTATGTGTGGTACATAATACGGTCGTTGGGATCCAGAGGACGGTGCCACCTTGGCCTATATGTGGTACATAATACGGTCGTCAGGCTCCAGAGGACGGTGCCACCTTGGCCTATGTGTGGTACATAATACGGTCGTTGGGATCCACAGGACGGTGCCACCTTGGGCTATGTGTGGTACATAATACGGTCGTTGGGCTCCAGAGGACGGTGCCGCCTTGGCCAATGTGTGGTACATAATACGGTCGTTGGGCTCCTGAGGACGGTGCCACCTTGGCCTATGTGTGGTACATAATACGGTCGTTGGGCTCTAGAGGACGGTGCCACCTGGGCCTATGTGTGGTACATAATACGGTCGTTGGGCTCCAGAGGACGGTGCCACCTTGGCCTATGTGTGGTACATAATACGGTCGTTGGGATCCAGAGGACGGTGCCACCTTGGCCTATGTGTGGTACATAATACGGTCGTTGGGCTCCAGAGGACGGTGCCACCTTGGCCTATGTGTGGTACATAATACGGTCGTTGGGATCCACAGGACGGTGCCACCTTGGCCTATGTGTGGTACATAATACGGTCGTTGGGATCCAGAGGACGGTGCCACCTTGGCCTATGTGTGGTACATAATACGGTCGTTGGGCTCCAGAGGACGGTGCCACCTTGGCCTATGTGTAGTACATAATACGGTCGTTGGGATCCAGAGGACGGTGCCACCTTGGCCTATGTGTGGTACATAATACGGTCGTTGGGATCCACAGGAGGGTGCCACCTTGGCCTATGTGTGGTACATAATACGTTCGTTGGGCTCCAGAGGAGGGTGCCACCTTGGTCTATGTGTGGTACATAATACGGTCGTTGGACTCCAGAGGACGGTGCCACCTTAGCCTATGTGTGGTACATAATACGGTCGTTGGGCTCCAGAGGACGGTGCCACCTTGGCCTATGTGTGGTACATAATACGGTCGTTGGGCTCCAGAGGACGGTGCCACCTTAGACTATGTGTGGTACATAATACGGTCGTTGGGCTCCAGAGGACGGTGCCACCTTGGCCTATGTGTGGTACATAATACGGTCGTTGGGCTCCAGAGGACGGTGCCACCTTGGCCTATGTGTGGTACATAATACGGTCGTTGGGATTCACAGGACGGTGCCACCTTGGCCTATGTGTGGTACATAATACGGTCCTTGGGCTCCAGAGGGCGGTGCCACCTTGGCCTATGTGTGATACATAATACGGTCGTTGGGATCCACAGGACGGTGCCACCTTGGCCTATGTGTGGTACATAATACGGTCGTTGGGCTCCAGAAGACAGTGCCACCTTGGCCTATGTGTGGTACATAATACGGTCGTTGGGCTCCAGAGGACGGTGCCACCATGGCCTATGTGTGATACATAATACGGTCGTTGGGTTCCAGAGGACGGTGCCACCTTGGCCTATGTGTGGTACATAATACGGTCGTTGGGATCCAGAGGACGGTGCCACCTTGGCCTATATGTGGTACATAATACGGTCGTTGGGATCCACAGGACGGTGCCACCTTGGGCTATGTGTGGTACATAATACGGTCGTTGGGCTCCAGAGGACGGTGCCGCCTTGGCCAATGTGTGGTACATAATACGGTCGTTGGGCTCCTGAGGACGGTGCCACCTGGGCCTATGTGTGGTACATAATACGGTCGTTGGGCTCCAGAGGACGGTGCCACCTTGGCCTATGTGTGGTACATAATACGGTCGTTGGGATCCAGAGGACGGTGCCACCTTGGCCTATGTGTGGTACATAATACGATCGTCGGGCTCCAGAGGACGGTGCCACCTTGGCCTATGTGTGGTACATAATACGGTCGTTGGGCTCCAGAGGACGGTGCCACCTTGGCCTATGTGTGGTACATAATACGGTCGTTGGGCTCCAGAGGACGGTGCCACCTTGGCCTATGTGTGGTACATAATACGGTCGTCGGGCTCCAGAGGACGGTGCCACCTTGGCCTATGTGTGGTACATAATACGGTCGTTGGGATCCAGAGGAGGGTGCCACCTTGGGCTATGTGTGGTACATAATACGGTCGTTGGGCTCCAGAGGACGGTGCCACCTTGGCCTATGTGTGGTACATAATACGGTCGTTGGGCTCCTGAGGACGGTGCCACCTTGGCCTATGTGTGGTACATAATACGGTCGTTGGGATCCAGAGGACGGTGCCACCTTGGCCTATGTGTGGTACATAATAGGGTCGTTGGGCTCCTGAGGACGGTGCCACCTTGGCCTATGTGTAGTACATAATAAGTTCGTTGGGATCTACAGGACGGTGCCACCTTGGCCTATGTGTGGTACATAATACGGTCGTCGGGCTCCAGAGGACGGTGCCACCTTGGCCTATGTGTGGTACATAATACGGTCGTTGGGCTCCAGAGAACGGTGCCACCTTGGCCTATGTGTGGTACATAATACGGTCGTTGGGCTCCAGAGGACGGTGCCACCTTGGCCTATGTGTGGTACATAATACGGTCGTTGGGCTCCAGAGGACGGTGCCACCTTAGCCTATGTGTGGTACATAATACGGTCGTTGGGCTCCAGAGGACGGTGCCACCTTGGCCTATGTGTGGTACATAATACGGTCGTTGGGCTCCAGAGGACGGTGCCACCTTGGCCTATGTGTGGTACATAATACGGTCGTTGGGATTCACAGGACGGTGCCACCTTGGCCTATGTGTGGTACATAATACGGTCGTTGGGATCCAGAGGACGGTGCCACCTTGGCCTATGTGTGGTACATAATACGGTCGTTGGGCTCCTGAGGACGGTGCCACCTTGGCCTATGTGTAGTACATAATAAGTTCGTTGGGATCTACAGGACGGTGCCACCTTGGCCTATGTGTGGTACATAATACGGTCGTCGGGCTCCAGAGGACGGTGCCACCTTGGCCTATGTGTGGTACATAATACGGTCGTTGGGCTCCAGAGAACGGTGCCACCTTGGCCTATGTGTGGTACATAATACGGTCGTTGGGTTCCAGAGGACGGTGCCACCTTGGCCTATGTGTGGTACATAATACGGTCGTTGGGCTCCAGAGAACGGTGCCACCCTGGCCTATGTGTGGTACATAATACGGTCGTTCGGTTCCAGAGGACGGTGCCACCTTGGCCTATGTGTGGTACATAATACGGTCGTTGGGATCCAGAGGACGGTGCCACCTTGGCCTATGTGTGGTACATAATACGGTCGTTGGGATCCAGAGGACGGTGCCACCTTGGCCTATGTGTGGTACATAATACGGTCGTTGGGCTCCAGAGGACGGTGCCACCTTGGCTTATGTGTGGTACATAATACGGTCGTTGGGATCCACAGGACGGTGCCACCTTGGCCTATGTGTGGTACATAATACGGTCGTTGGGATCCACAAGACGGTGCCACCTTGGCCTATGTGTGGTACATAATACGGTCGTTGGGATCCAGAGGACGGTGCCACCTTGGCCTATGTGTGGTACATAATACGGTCGTTGGGCTCCAGAGGACGGTGCCACCTTGGCCTATGTGTGGTACATAATACGGTCGTTGGGATCCACAGGACGGTGCCACCTTGGCCTATGTGTGGTACATAATACTGTCGTTGGGCTCCAGAGGACGTTGCCTTCTTGGCCTATGTGTGGTACATAATACGGTCGTTGGGCTCCAGAGGACGTTGCCACCTTGGCCTATGTGTGGTACATAATGCGGTCGTTGGGCTCCAGAGGACGGTGCCACCTTGGCCTATGTGTGGTACATAATACGGTCGTTGGGCTCCAGAGGACGGTGCCACCTTGGCCAATGTGTGGTACATAATACGGTCGTTGGGCTCCAGAGGACGGTGCCACCTTGGCCTATGTGTGGTACATAATACGGTCGTTGGGATCCACAGGACGGTGCCACCTTGGGCTATGTGTGGTACATAATACGGTCGTTGGGCTCCAGAGGACGGTGCCACCTTGGCCAATGTGTGGTACATAATACGGTCGTTGGGCTCCTGAGGACGGTGCCACCTTGGCCAATGTGTGGTACATAATACGGTCGTTGGGCTTCTGAGGACGGTGCCACCTTGGCCTATGTGTGGTACATAATACGGTCGTTGGGCTCCAGAGGACGGTGCCACCTTGGCCTATGTGTGGTACATAATACGGTCGTTGGGCTCCAGAGGACGGTGCCACCTTGGCCTATGTGTGGTACATAATACGGTCGTTGGGATCTACAGGACGGTGGCACCTTGGCCTATGTGTGGTACATAATACGGTCGTCGGGCTCCAGAGGACGGTGCCACCTTGGCCTATGTGTGGTACATAATACGGTCGTCGGGCTCCAGAGGACGGTGCCACCTTGGCCTATGTGTGGTACATAATACGGTCGTTGGGCTCCAGAGGACGGTGCCACCTTGGCCTATGTGTGGTACATAATACGGTCGTTGGGCTCCAGAGGACGGTGCCACCTTGGCCTACGTGTGGTACATAATACGGTCGTCGGGCTCCAGAGGACGGTGCCACCTTGGCCTATGTGTGGTACATAATACGGTCGTTGGGATCCAGAGGAGGGTGCCACCTTGGGCTATGTTTGGTACATAATACGGTCGTTGGGCTCCAGAGGACGGTGCCACCTTGGCCTATGTGTGGTACATAATACGGTCGTTGGGATCCAGAGGACGGTGCCACCTTGGCCAATGTGTGGTACATAATACGGTCGTTGGGCTCCAGAGGACGGTGCCACCTTGGCCTATGTGTGGTACATAATACGGTCGTTGGGATCCAGAGGACGGTGCCACCTTGGCCTATGTGTGATACATAATACTGTCGTTGGGCTCCAGAGGACGTTGCCTCCTTGGCCTATGTGTGGTCCATAATACGGTCGTTGGGCTCCAGAGGACGTTGCCACCTTGGCCTATGTGTGGTAAATGATACGGTCGTTGGGCTCCAGAGGACGGTGCCACCTTGGCCTATGTGTGGTACATAATACGGTCGTTGGGCTCCAGAGGACGGTGCCACCTTGGCCTATGTGTGGTACATAATACGGTCGTCGGGCTCCAGAGGACGGTGCCACCTTGGCCTATGTGTGGTACATAATACGGTCGTTGGGATCCACAGGACGGTGCCACCTTGGGCTATGTGTGGTACATAATACGGTCGTTGGGCTCCAGAGGACGGTGCCACCTTGGCCAATGTGTGGTACATAATACGGTCGTTGGGCTCCTGAGGACGGAGCCACCTTGGCCTATGTGTGGTACATAATACGGTCGTTGGGCTCCAGAGGACGGTGCCACCTTGGCCTATGTGTGGTACATAATACGGTCGTTGGGCTCCAGAGGACGGTGCCACCTTGGCCTATGTGTGGTACATAATACGGTCGTTGGGATCTACAGGACGGTGCCACCTTGGCCTATGTGTGGTACATAATACGGTCGTCGGGCTCCAGAGGACGGTGCCACCTTGGCCTATGTGTGGTACATAATACGGTCGTTGGGCTCCAGAGGACGGTGCCACCTTGGCCTATGTGTGGTACATAATACGGTCGTTGGGCTCCAGAGGACGGTGTCACCTTGGCCTATGTGTGGTACATAATACGGTCGTTGGGCTCCAGAGGACGGTGCCACCTTGGCCTATGTGTGGTACATAATACGGTCGTTGGGCTCCAGAGGACGGTGCCACCTTGGCCTATTTGTGGTACATAATACGGTCGTCGGGCTCCAGAGGACGGTGCCACCTTGGCCTATGTGTGGTACATAATACGGTCGTTGGGATCCAGAGGACGGTGCCACCTTGGGCTATGTGTGGTACATAATACGGTCGTTGGGCTCCAGAGGACGGTGCCACCTTGGCCTATGTGTGGTACATAATACGGTCGTTGGGCTCCTGAGGACGGTGCCACCTTGGCCTATGTGTGGTACATAATACGGTCGTTGGGATCCAGAGGACGGTGCCACCTTGGCCTATGTGTGGTACATAATACGGTCGTTGGGCTCCAGAGGACGGTGCCACCTTGACCTATGTGTGGTACATAATACGTTCGTTGTTATCTACAGGACGGTGCCACCTTGGCCTATGTGTGGTACATAATACGGTCGTTGGGCTCCAGAGGACGGTGCCACCTTGGCCTATGTGTGGTACATAATACGGTCGTTGGGCTCCAGAGAACGGTGCCACCTTGGCCTATGTGTGGTACATAATACGGTCGTTGGGATCCACAGGACGGTGCCACCTTGGCCTATGTGTGGTACATAATACGGTCGTTGGGCTCCAGAGGACTGTGCCACCTTGGCCTATGTGTGGTACATAATACGTTCGTTGGGCTCCAGAGAACGGTTCCACCTTGGCCTATGTGTGGTACATAATACGGTCGTTGGGCTCCAGAGGACGGTGCCACCTTGGCCTATGTGTGGTACATAATACGGTCGTCGGGCTCCAGAGGACGGTGCCACCTTGGCCTATGTGTGGTACATAATACGGTCGTTGGGCTCCAGAGGACGGTGCCACCTTGGCCTATGTGTGGTACATAATACGGTCGTTGGGCTCCAGAGGACGGTGCCACCTTGGCCTATGTGTGGTACATAATACGGTCGTTGGGATCCAGAAAACGGTGCCACCTTGGCCTATGTGTGGTACATAATACGGTCGTTGGGCTCCAGAGGACGGTGCCACCTTGGCCTATGTGTGGTACATAATACGGTCGTTGGGCTCCAGAGAACGGTGCCACCTTGGCCTATGTGTGGTACATAATACGGTCGTTGGGTTCCAGAGGACGGTGCCACCTTGGCCTATGTGTGGTACATAATACGGTCGTTGGGCTCCAGAGAACGGTGCCACCCTGGCCTATGTGTGGTACATAATACGGTCGTTCGGTTCCAGAGGACGGTGCCACCTTGGCCTATGTGTGGTACATAATACGGTCGTTGGGATCCAGAGGACGGTGCCACCTTGGCCTATGTGTGGTACATAATACGGTCGTTGGGATCCAGAGGACGGTGCCACCTTGGCCTATGTGTGGTACATAATACGGTCGTTGGGCTCCAGAGGACGGTGCCACCTTGGCTTATGTGTGGTACATAATACGGTCGTTGGGATCCACAGGACGGTGCCACCTTGGCCTATGTGTGGTACATAATACGGTCGTTGGGATCCACAAGACGGTGCCACCTTGGCCTATGTGTGGTACATAATACGGTCGTTGGGATCCAGAGGACGGTGCCACCTTGGCCTATGTGTGGTACATAATACGGTCGTTGGGCTCCAGAGGACGGTGCCACCTTGGCCTATGTGTGGTACATAATACGGTCGTTGGGATCCACAGGACGGTGCCACCTTGGCCTATGTGTGGTACATAATACTGTCGTTGGGCTCCAGAGGACGTTGCCTTCTTGGCCTATGTGTGGTACATAATACGGTCGTTGGGCTCCAGAGGACGTTGCCACCTTGGCATATGTGTGGTACATAATACGGTCGTTGGGCTCCAGAGGACGGTGCCACCTTGGCCTATGTGTGGTACATAATACGGTCGTTGGGCTCCAGAGGACGGTGCCACCTTGGCCTATGTGTGGTACATAATACGGTCGTTGGGCTCCAGAGGACGGTGCCACCTTGGCCTATGTGTGGTACATAATACGGTCGTTGGGATCCACAGGACGGTGCCACCTTGGGCTATGTGTGGTACATAATACGGTCGTTGGGCTCCAGAGGACGGTGCCACCTTGGCCAATGTGTGGTACATAATACGGTCGTTGGGCTCCTGAGGACGGTGCCACCTTGGCCAATGTGTGGTACATAATACGGTCGTTGGGCTTCTGAGGACGGTGCCACCTTGGCCTATGTGTGGTACATAATACGGTCGTTGGGCTCCAGAGGACGGTGCCACCTTGGCCTATGTGTGGTACATAATACGGTCGTTGGGCTCCAGAGGACGGTGCCACCTTGGCCTATGTGTGGTACATAATACGGTCGTTGGGATCTACAGGACGGTGCCACCTTGGCCTATGTGTGGTACATAATACGGTCGTTGGGATCCAGAGGACGGTGCCACCTTGGCCAATGTGTGGTACATAATACGGTCGTTGGGCTCCAGAGGACGGTGCCACCTTGGCCTATGTGTGGTACATAATACGGTCGTTGGGATCCAGAGGACGGTGCCACCTTGGCCTATGTGTGATACATAATACTGTCGTTGGGCTCCAGAGGACGTTGCCTCCTTGGCCTATGTGTTGTCCATAATACGGTCGTTGGGCTCCAGAGGACGTTGCCACCTTGGCCTATGTGTGGTAAATGATACGGTCGTTGGGCTCCAGAGGACGGTGCCACCTTGGCCTATGTGTGGTACATAATACGGTCGTTGGGCTCCAGAGGACGGTGCCACCTTGGCCTATGTGTGGTACATAATACGGTCGTCGGGCTCCAGAGGACGGTGCCACCTTGGCCTATGTGTGGTACATAATACGGTCGTTGGGATCCACAGGACGGTGCCACCTTGGGCTATGTGTGGTACATAATACGGTCGTTGGGCTCCAGAGGACGGTGCCACCTAGGCCAATGTGTGGTACATAATACGGTCGTTGGGCTCCTGAGGACGGAGCCACCTTGGCCTATGTGTGGTACATAATACGGTCGTTGGGCTCCAGAGGACGGTGCCACCTTGGCCTATGTGTGGTACATAATACGGTCGTTGGGCTCCAGAGGACGGTGCCACCTTGGCCTATGTGTGGTACATAATACGGTCGTTGGGATCTACAGGACGGTGCCACCTTGGCCTATGTGTGGTACATAATACGGTCGTCGGGCTCCAGAGGACGGTGCCACCTTGGCCTATGTGTGGTACATAATACGGTCGTTGGGCTCCAGAGGACGGTGCCACCTTGGCCTATGTGTGGTACATAATACGGTCGTTGGGCTCCAGAGGACGGTGTCACCTTGGCCTATGTGTGGTACATAATACGGTCGTTGGGCTCCAGAGGACGGTGCCACCTTGGCCTATGTGTGGTACATAATACGGTCGTTGGGCTCCAGAGGACGGTGCCACCTTGGCCTATTTGTGGTACATAATACGGTCGTCGGGCTCCAGAGGACGGTGCCACCTTGGCCTATGTGTGGTACATAATACGGTCGTTGGGATCCAGAGGACGGTGCCACCTTGGGCTATGTGTGGTACATAATACGGTCGTTGGGCTCCAGAGGACGGTGCCACCTTGGCCTATGTGTGGTACATAATACGGTCGTTGGGCTCCTGAGGACGGTGCCACCTTGGCCTATGTGTGGTACATAATACGGTCGTTGGGATCCAGAGGACGGTGCCACCTTGGCCTATGTGTGGTACATAATACGGTCGTTGGGCTCCAGAGGACGGTGCCACCTTGACCTATGTGTGGTACATAATACGTTCGTTGGGATCTACAGGACGGTGCCACCTTGGCCTATGTGTGGTACATAATACGGTCTTTGGGCTCCAGAGGACGGTGCCACCTTGGCCTATGTGTGGTACATAATACGGTCGTTGGGCTCCAGAGGACGGTGCCACCTTGGCCTATGTGTGGTACATAATACGGTCGTTGGGATCCAAGGACGGTGCCACCTTGGCCTATGTGTGGTACATAATACGGTCGTTGGGATCCACAGGACGGTGCCATCTTGGCCTATGTGTGGTACATAATACGGTCGTTGGGCTCCAGAGGACGGTGCCACCTTGGCCTATGTGTGGTACATAATACGGTCGTTGGGCTCCAGAGGACGGTGCCACCTTGGCCTATGTGTGGTACATAATACGGTCGTTGGGCTCCAGAGGACGGTGCCACCTTGGCCTATGTGTGGTACATAATACGGTCGTTGGGATCCACAGGACGGTGCGATCTTGGCCTATGTGTGGTACATAATACGGTCGTTGGGCTCCAGAGGACGGTGCCACCTTGGCCTATGTGTGGTACATAATACGGTCATCGGGCTCCAGAGGACGGTGCCACCTTGGCCTATGTGTGGTACATAATACGGTCGTTGGGCTCCAGAGGACGGTGCCACCTTGGCCTATGTGTGGTACATAATACGGTCGTTGGGCTCCAGAGGACGGTGCCACCTTGGCCTATGTGTGGTACATAATACGGTCGTTGGGATCCAGAGGACGGTGCCACCTTGGCCTATGTGTGGTACATAATACGGTCGTTGGGATCCAGAGGACGGTGCCACCTTGGCCTATGTGTGGTACATAATACGGTCGATGGGATGCAGAGGACGGTGCCACCTTGGCCTATGTGTGGTACATAATACGGTCGTTGGGCTCCAGAGGACGGTGCCACCTTGGCCTATGTGTGGTACATAATACGGTCGTTGGGCTCCTGAGGACGGTGCCACCTTGGCCTATGTGTGGTACATAATACGGTCGTTGGGATCCAGAGGACGGTGCCACCTTGGCCTATGTGTGGTACATAATAGGGTCGTTGGGCTCCTGAGGACGGTGCCACCTTGGCCTATGTGTAGTACATAATAAGTTCGTTGGGATCTACAGGACGGTGCCACCTTGGCCTATGTGTGGTACATAATACGGTCGTCGGGCTCCAGAGGACGGTGCCACCTTGGCCTATGTGTGGTACATAATACGGTCGTTGGGCTCCAGAGAACGGTGCCACCTTGGCCTATGTGTGGTACATAATACGGTCGTTGGGCTCCAGAGGACGGTGCCACCTTGGCCTATGTGTGGTACATAATACGGTCGTTGGGCTCCAGAGGACGGTGCCACCTTAGCCTATGTGTGGTACATAATACGGTCGTTGGGCTCCAGAGGACGGTGCCACCTTGGCCTATGTGTGGTACATAATACGGTCGTTGGGCTCCAGAGGACGGTGCCACCTTGGCCTATGTGTGGTACATAATACGGTCGTTGGGATTCACAGGACGGTGCCACCTTGGCCTATGTGTGGTACATAATACGGTCGTTGGGCTCCAGAGGGCGGTGCCACCTTGGCCTATGTGTGATACATAATACGGTCGTTGGGATCCACAGGACGGTGCCACCTTGGCCTATGTGTGGTACATAATACGGTCGTTGGGCTCCAGAAGACAGTGCCACCTTGGCCTATGTGTGGTACATAATACGGTCGTTGGGCTCCAGAGGACGGTGCCACCATGGCCTATGTGTGATACATAATACGGTCGTTGGGTTCCAGAGGACGGTGCCACCTTGGCCTATGTGTGGTACATAATACGGTCGTTGGGATCCAGAGGACGGTGCCACCTTGGCCTATATGTGGTACATAATACGGTCGTTGGGATCCACAGGACGGTGCCACCTTGGGCTATGTGTGGTACATAATACGGTCGTTGGGCTCCAGAGGACGGTGCCGCTTTGGCCAATGTGTGGTACATAATACGGTCGTTGGGCTCCTGAGGACGGTGCCACCTGGGCCTATGTGTGGTACATAATACGGTCGTTGGGCTCCAGAGGACGGTGCCACCTTGGCCTATGTGTGGTACATAATACGGTCGTTGGGATCCAGAGGACGGTGCCACCTTGGCCTATGTGTGGTACATAATACGATCGTCGGGCTCCAGAGGACGGTGCCACCTTGGCCTATGTGTGGTACATAATACGGTCGTTGGGCTCCAGAGGACGGTGCCACCTTGGCCTATGTGTGGTACATAATACGGTCGTTGGGCTCCAGAGGACGGTGCCACCTTGGCCTATGTGTGGTACATAATACGGTCGTCGGGCTCCAGAGGACGGTGCCACCTTGGCCTATGTGTGGTACATAATACGGTCGTTGGGATCCAGAGGAGGGTGCCACCTTGGGCTATGTGTGGTACATAATACGGTCGTTGGGCTCCAGAGGACGGTGCCACCTTGGCCTATGTGTGGTACATAATACGGTCGTTGGGCTCCTGAGGACGGTGCCACCTTGGCCTATGTGTGGTACATAATACGGTCGTTGGGATCCAGAGGACGGTGCCACCTTGGCCTATGTGTGGTACATAATACGGTCGTTGGGCTCCTGAGGACGGTGCCACCTTGGCCTATGTGTAGTACATAATAAGTTCGTTGGGATCTACAGGACGGTGCCACCTTGGCCTATGTGTGGTACATAATACGGTCGTCGGGCTCCAGAGGACGGTGCCACCTTGGCCTATGTGTGGTACATAATACGGTCGTTGGGCTCCAGAGAACGGTGCCACCTTGGCCTATGTGTGGTACATAATACGGTCGTTGGGTTCCAGAGGACGGTGCCACCTTGGCCTATGTGTGGTACATAATACGGTCGTTGGGCTCCAGAGAACGGTGCCACCCTGGCCTATGTGTGGTACATAATACGGTCGTTCGGTTCCAGAGGACGGTGCCACCTTGGCCTATGTGTGGTACATAATACGGTCGTTGGGATCCAGAGGACGGTGCCACCTTGGCCTATGTGTGGTACATAATACGGTCGTTGGGATCCAGAGGACGGTGCCACCTTGGCCTATGTGTGGTACATAATACGGTCGTTGGGCTCCAGAGGACGGTGCCACCTTGGCTTATGTGTGGTACATAATACGGTCGTTGGGATCCACAGGACGGTGCCACCTTGGCCTATGTGTGGTACATAATACGGTCGTTGGGATCCACAAGACGGTGCCACCTTGGCCTATGTGTGGTACATAATACGGTCGTTGGGATCCAGAGGACGGTGCCACCTTGGCCTATGTGTGGTACATAATACGGTCGTTGGGTTCCAGAGGACGGTGCCACCTTGGCCTATGTGTGGTACATAATACGGTCGTTGGGATCCACAGGACGGTGCCACCTTGGCCTATGTGTGGTACATAATACTGTCGTTGGGCTCCAGAGGACGTTGCCTTCTTGGCCTATGTGTGGTACATAATACGGTCGTTGGGCTCCAGAGGACGTTGCCACCTTGGCCTATGTGTGGTACATAATGCGGTCGTTGGGCTCCAGAGGACGGTGCCACCTTGGCCTATGTGTGGTACATAATACGGTCGTTGGGCTCCAGAGGACGGTGCCACCTTGGCCAATGTGTGGTACATAATACGGTCGTTGGGCTCCAGAGGACGGTGCCACCTTGGCCTATGTGTGGTACATAATACGGTCGTTGGGATCCACAGGACGGTGCCACCTTGGGCTATGTGTGGTACATAATACGGTCGTTGGGCTCCAGAGGACGGTGCCACCTTGGCCAATGTGTGGTACATAATACGGTCGTTGGGCTCCTGAGGACGGTGCCACCTTGGCCAATGTGTGGTACATAATACGGTCGTTGGGCTTCTGAGGACGGTGCCACCTTGGCCTATGTGTGGTACATAATACGGTCGTTGGGCTCCAGAGGACGGTGCCACCTTGGCCTATGTGTGGTACATAATACGGTCGTTGGGCTCCAGAGGACGGTGCCACCTTGGCCTATGTGTGGTACATAATACGGTCGTTGGGATCTACAGGACGGTGGCACCTTGGCCTATGTGTGGTACATAATACGGTCGTCGGGCTCCAGAGGACGGTGCCACCTTGGCCTATGTGTGGTACATAATACGGTCGTCGGGCTCCAGAGGACGGTGCCACCTTGGCCTATGTGTGGTACATAATACGGTCGTTGGGCTCCAGAGGACGGTGCCACCTTGGCCTATGTGTGGTACATAATACGGTCGTTGGGCTCCAGAGGACGGTGCCACCTTGGCCTACGTGTGGTACATAATACGGTCGTCGGGCTCCAGAGGACGGTGCCACCTTGGCCTATGTGTGGTACATAATACGGTCGTTGGGATCCAGAGGAGGGTGCCACCTTGGGCTATGTTTGGTACATAATACGGTCGTTGGGCTCCAGAGGACGGTGCCACCTTGGCCTATGTGTGGTACATAATACGGTCGTTGGGATCCAGAGGACGGTGCCACCTTGGCCAATGTGTGGTACATAATACGGTCGTTGGGCTCCAGAGGACGGTGCCACCTTGGCCTATGTGTGGTACATAATACGGTCGTTGGGATCCAGAGGACGGTGCCACCTTGGCCTATGTGTGATACATAATACTGTCGTTGGGCTCCAGAGGACGTTGCCTCCTTGGCCTATGTGTGGTCCATAATACGGTCGTTGGGCTCCAGAGGACGTTGCCACCTTGGCCTATGTGTGGTAAATGATACGGTCGTTGGGCTCCAGAGGACGGTGCCACCTTGGCCTATGTGTGGTACATAATACGGTCGTTGGGCTCCAGAGGACGGTGCCACCTTGGCCTATGTGTGGTACATAATACGGTCGTCGGGCTCCAGAGGACGGTGCCACCTTGGCCTATGTGTGGTACATAATACGGTCGTTGGGATCCACAGGACGGTGCCACCTTGGGCTATGTGTGGTACATAATACGGTCGTTGGGCTCCAGAGGACGGTGCCACCTTGGCCAATGTGTGGTACATAATACGGTCGTTGGGCTCCTGAGGACGGAGCCACCTTGGCCTATGTGTGGTACATAATACGGTCGTTGGGCTCCAGAGGACGGTGCCACCTTGGCCTATGTGTGGTACATAATACGGTCGTTGGGCTCCAGAGGACGGTGCCACCTTGGCCTATGTGTGGTACATAATACGGTCGTTGGGATCTACAGGACGGTGCCACCTTGGCCTATGTGTGGTACATAATACGGTCGTCGGGCTCCAGAGGACGGTGCCACCTTGGCCTATGTGTGGTACATAATACGGTCGTTGGGCTCCAGAGGACGGTGCCACCTTGGCCTATGTGTGGTACATAATACGGTCGTTGGGCTCCAGAGGACGGTGTCACCTTGGCCTATGTGTGGTACATAATACGGTCGTTGGGCTCCAGAGGACGGTGCCACCTTGGCCTATGTGTGGTACATAATACGGTCGTTGGGCTCCAGAGGACGGTGCCACCTTGGCCTATTTGTGGTACATAATACGG
Source organism: Arenicola marina (assembly GCA_964019135.1). Taxonomy (NCBI): domain Eukaryota; kingdom Metazoa; phylum Annelida; class Polychaeta; family Arenicolidae; genus Arenicola; species Arenicola marina. The sequence goes on from OZ025262.1 coordinate 1,661,336, forward strand.
TCGTCGGGCTCCAGAGGACGGTGCCACCTTGGCCTATGTGTGGTACATAATACGGTCGTTGGGATCCAGAGGACGGTGCCACCTTGGGCTATGTGTGGTACATAATACGGTCGTTGGGCTCCAGAGGACGGTGCCACCTTGGCCTATGTGTGGTACATAATACGGTCGTTGGGCTCCTGAGGACGGTGCCACCTTGGCCTATGTGTGGTACATAATACGGTCGTTGGGATCCAGAGGACGGTGCCACCTTGGCCTATGTGTGGTACATAATACGGTCGTTGGGCTCCAGAGGACGGTGCCACCTTGACCTATGTGTGGTACATAATACGTTCGTTGTTATCTACAGGACGGTGCCACCTTGGCCTATGTGTGGTACATAATACGGTCGTTGGGCTCCAGAGGACGGTGCCACCTTGGCCTATGTGTGGTACATAATACGGTCGTTGGGCTCCAGAGAACGGTGCCACCTTGGCCTATGTGTGGTACATAATACGGTCGTTGGGATCCACAGGACGGTGCCACCTTGGCCTATGTGTGGTACATAATACGGTCGTTGGGCTCCAGAGGACTGTGCCACCTTGGCCTATGTGTGGTACATAATACGTTCGTTGGGCTCCAGAGAACGGTTCCACCTTGGCCTATGTGTGGTACATAATACGGTCGTTGGGCTCCAGAGGACGGTGCCACCTTGGCCTATGTGTGGTACATAATACGGTCGTCGGGCTCCAGAGGACGGTGCCACCTTGGCCTATGTGTGGTACATAATACGGTCGTTGGGCTCCAGAGGACGGTGCCACCTTGGCCTATGTGTGGTACATAATACGGTCGTTGGGCTCCAGAGGACGGTGCCACCTTGGCCTATGTGTGGTACATAATACGGTCGTTGGGATCCAGAAAACGGTGCCACCTTGGCCTATGTGTGGTACATAATACGGTCGTTGGGCTCCAGAGGACGGTGCCACCTTGGCCTATGTGTGGTACATAATACGGTCGTTGGGCTCCAGAGAACGGTGCCACCTTGGCCTATGTGTGGTACATAATACGGTCGTTGGGTTCCAGAGGACGGTGCCACCTTGGCCTATTTGTGGTACATAATACGGTCGTTGGGCTCCAGAGAACGGTGCCACCCTGGCCTATGTGTGGTACATAATACGGTCGTTCGGTTCCAGAGGACGGTGCCACCTTGGCCTATGTGTGGTACATAATACGGTCGTTGGGATCCAGAGGACGGTGCCACCTTGGCCTATGTGTGGTACATAATACGGTCGTTGGGATCCAGAGGACGGTGCCACCTTGGCCTATGTGTGGTACATAATACGGTCGTTGGGCTCCAGAGGACGGTGCCACCTTGGCTTATGTGTGGTACATAATACGGTCGTTGGGATCCACAGGACGGTGCCACCTTGGCCTATGTGTGGTACATAATACGGTCGTTGGGATCCACAAGACGGTGCCACCTTGGCCTATGTGTGGTACATAATACGGTCGTTGGGATCCAGAGGACGGTGCCACCTTGGCCTATGTGTGGTACATAATACGGTCGTTGGGCTCCAGAGGACGGTGCCACCTTGGCCTATGTGTGGTACATAATACGGTCGTTGGGATCCACAGGACGGTGCCACCTTGGCCTATGTGTGGTACATAATACTGTCGTTGGGCTCCAGAGGACGTTGCCTTCTTGGCCTATGTGTGGTACATAATACGGTCGTTGGGCTCCAGAGGACGTTGCCACCTTGGCATATGTGTGGTACATAATACGGTCGTTGGGCTCCAGAGGACGGTGCCACCTTGGCCTATGTGTGGTACATAATACGGTCGTTGGGCTCCAGAGGACGGTGCCACCTTGGCCTATGTGTGGTACATAATACGGTCGTTGGGCTCCAGAGGACGGTGCCACCTTGGCCTATGTGTGGTACATAATACGGTCGTTGGGATCCACAGGACGGTGCCACCTTGGGCTATGTGTGGTACATAATACGGTCGTTGGGCTCCAGAGGACGGTGCCACCTTGGCCAATGTGTGGTACATAATACGGTCGTTGGGCTCCTGAGGACGGTGCCACCTTGGCCAATGTGTGGTACATAATACGGTCGTTGGGCTTCTGAGGACGGTGCCACCTTGGCCTATGTGTGGTACATAATACGGTCGTTGGGCTCCAGAGGACGGTGCCACCTTGGCCTATGTGTGGTACATAATACGGTCGTTGGGCTCCAGAGGACGGTGCCACCTTGGCCTATGTGTGGTACATAATACGGTCGTTGGGATCTACAGGACGGTGCCACCTTGGCCTATGTGTGGTACATAATACGGTCGTTGGGATCCAGAGGACGGTGCCACCTTGGCCAATGTGTGGTACATAATACGGTCGTTGGGCTCCAGAGGACGGTGCCACCTTGGCCTATGTGTGGTACATAATACGGTCGTTGGGATCCAGAGGACGGTGCCACCTTGGCCTATGTGTGATACATAATACTGTCGTTGGGCTCCAGAGGACGTTGCCTCCTTGGCCTATGTGTGGTCCATAATACGGTCGTTGGGCTCCAGAGGACGTTGCCACCTTGGCCTATGTGTGGTAAATGATACGGTCGTTGGGCTCCAGAGGACGGTGCCACCTTGGCCTATGTGTGGTACATAATACGGTCGTTGGGCTCCAGAGGACGGTGCCACCTTGGCCTATGTGTGGTACATAATACGGTCGTCGGGCTCCAGAGGACGGTGCCACCTTGGCCTATGTGTGGTACATAATACGGTCGTTGGGATCCACAGGACGGTGCCACCTTGGGCTATGTGTGGTACATAATACGGTCGTTGGGCTCCAGAGGACGGTGCCACCTAGGCCAATGTGTGGTACATAATACGGTCGTTGGGCTCCTGAGGACGGAGCCACCTTGGCCTATGTGTGGTACATAATACGGTCGTTGGGCTCCAGAGGACGGTGCCACCTTGGCCTATGTGTGGTACATAATACGGTCGTTGGGCTCCAGAGGACGGTGCCACCTTGGCCTATGTGTGGTACATAATACGGTCGTTGGGATCTACAGGACGGTGCCACCTTGGCCTATGTGTGGTACATAATACGGTCGTCGGGCTCCAGAGGACGGTGCCACCTTGGCCTATGTGTGGTACATAATACGGTCGTTGGGCTCCAGAGGACGGTGCCACCTTGGCCTATGTGTGGTACATAATACGGTCGTTGGGCTCCAGAGGACGGTGTCACCTTGGCCTATGTGTGGTACATAATACGGTCGTTGGGCTCCAGAGGACGGTGCCACCTTGGCCTATGTGTGGTACATAATACGGTCGTTGGGCTCCAGAGGACGGTGCCACCTTGGCCTATTTGTGGTACATAATACGGTCGTCGGGCTCCAGAGGACGGTGCCACCTTGGCCTATGTGTGGTACATAATACGGTCGTTGGGATCCAGAGGACGGTGCCACCTTGGGCTATGTGTGGTACATAATACGGTCGTTGGGCTCCAGAGGACGGTGCCACCTTGGCCTATGTGTGGTACATAATACGGTCGTTGGGCTCCTGAGGACGGTGCCACCTTGGCCTATGTGTGGTACATAATACGGTCGTTGGGATCCAGAGGACGGTGCCACCTTGGCCTATGTGTGGTACATAATACGGTCGTTGGGCTCCAGAGGACGGTGCCACCTTGACCTATGTGTGGTACATAATACGTTCGTTGGGATCTACAGGACGGTGCCACCTTGGCCTATGTGTGGTACATAATACGGTCTTTGGGCTCCAGAGGACGGTGCCACCTTGGCCTATGTGTGGTACATAATACGGTCGTTGGGCTCCAGAGGACGGTGCCACCTTGGCCTATGTGTGGTACATAATACGGTCGTTGGGATCCAAGGACGGTGCCACCTTGGCCTATGTGTGGTACATAATACGGTCGTTGGGATCCACAGGACGGTGCCATCTTGGCCTATGTGTGGTACATAATACGGTCGTTGGGCTCCAGAGGACGGTGCCACCTTGGCCTATGTGTGGTACATAATACGGTCGTTGGGCTCCAGAGGACGGTGCCACCTTGGCCTATGTGTGGTACATAATACGGTCGTTGGGCTCCAGAGGACGGTGCCACCTTGGCCTATGTGTGGTACATAATACGGTCGTTGGGATCCACAGGACGGTGCCATCTTGGCCTATGTGTGGTACATAATACGGTCGTTGGGCTCCAGAGGACGGTGCCACCTTGGCCTATGTGTGGTACATAATACGGTCATCGGGCTCCAGAGGACGGTGCCACCTTGGCCTATGTGTGGTACATAATACGGTCGTTGGGCTCCAGAGGACGGTGCCACCTTGGCCTATGTGTGGTACATAATACGGTCGTTGGGCTCCAGAGGACGGTGCCACCTTGGCCTATGTGTGGTACATAATACGGTCGTTGGGATCCAGAGGACGGTGCCACCTTGGCCTATGTGTGGTACATAATACGGTCGTTGGGATCCAGAGGACGGTGCCACCTTGGCCTATGTGTGGTACATAATACGGTCGATGGGATGCAGAGGACGGTGCCACCTTGGCCTATGTGTGGTACATAATACGGTCGTTGGGCTCCAGAGGACGGTGCCACCTTGGCCTATGTGTGGTACATAATACGGTCGTTGGGCTCCAGAGGACGGTGCCACCTTGGCCTATGTGTGGTACATAATACGGTCGTTGGGCTCCAGAGGACGGTGCCACCTTGGCCTATGTGTGGTACATAATACGGTCGTTAGGCTCCTGAGGACGGTGCCAAATAAACTTGTGAAGTAGAAGTTCTAATACAACAGTGTTTGAAGTGTTCTTACCTTAATATAGTCGGATTTCATAATCTACAGAACGGAACTAAAACTCGCGGGAAACAACTTTAGACTTTGGTCAGGATACCACTATAACACTGGTTCATTACATCACAGCTACCACAGCTGGCAGTGATAGTACGTACAACCTCAGCCCTGTCAGCCAATACAACATGTATAGGCAAAGACTAACAAAGCAACAATGATTCTGGTACGATTCGAGTTTATTTGACGATACAAGTGGCACATCAGACATCGTTAGTCACGACAGCAGCAGGACAAGCGTCACGTGACCGCCGCGGGCCAATGAGGACAGAGAATGCGTACAGTCGTGGCAATGCAGGGCAGCTGTCGTGTCAAGACGCTTAGACGGCATTCACATGATGAGACCTCTCCAACCAGGACGCGTGTGCCCTTGGCGTCCGTGTCAGTCAATCACCTCACTGACCTCAAGACAAACACTGACACCAGAAGGTCATCACAGGTCATGGGGAGCCCAGCCCAGCACAGTCCAAGGCAGGGGCGCGGCACCGTGCGCCCGTTATATCAGACTGTCTGGTGGCTACATCAGCCTCCATCCTGACACTGCTGGGCCCACAAAGACCAGACGGTCATATACATATCCCCTACGGGTCATTTCATCAAGTGCAAGATACGGACTTTAATTGAAGAGAAAAATGAAAAATGCAATTCACGGAAATACAAAGTATATTAATGGCAGCGAGCGTCTACAAATGGAATCGGCATCCGCATGATGACAGAGCGATCAATATACATGTGTGCCTGGGTGTTGTACAGGACCTGGCGCCGGCTGACCTGTCTGTACAACTACCACAGCCTGGGTGTTGTACAGGGCCTGGCGCCGGCTGACCTGTCGAGGTGTCTGTACAACTACCACAGCCTGGGTGTTGTACAGGGCCTGGCGCCGGCTGACCTGTCGAGGTGTCTGTACAACTACCACAGCCTGGGTGTTGTACAGGACCTGGCGCCGGCTGACCTGTCGAGGTGCCTGTACAACTACCACAGCCTGGGTGTTGTACAGGGCCTGGCGCCGGCTGACCTGTCGAGGTGTCTGTACAACTACCACAGCCTGGGTGTTGTACAGGGCCTGGCGACGGCTGACCTGTCGAGGTGTCTGTACAACTACCACAGCCTGGGTGTTGTACAGGACCTGGCGCCGGCTGACCTGTCGAGGTGCCTGTACAACTACCACAGCCTGGGTGTTGTACAGGGCCTGGCGCCGGCTGACCTGTCGAGGTGTCTGTACAACTACCACAGCCTGGGTGTTGTACAGGGCCTGGCGACGGCTGACCTGTCGAGGTGTCTGTACAACTACCACAGCCTGGGTGTTGTACAGGGCCTGGCGACGGCTGACCTGTCGAGGTGTCTGTACAACTACCACAGCCTGGGTGTTGTACAGGGCCTGGCGCCGGCTGACCTGTCGAGGTGTCTGTACAACTACCACAGCCTGGGTGTTGTACAGGGCCTGGCGACGGCTGACCTGTCGAGGTGCCTGTACAACTACCACAGCCTGGGTGTTGTACAGGACCTGGCGACGGCTGACCTGTCGAGGTGTCTGTACAACTACCACAGCCTGGGTGTTGTACAGGACCTGGCGACGGCTGACTTGTCGAGGTGTCTGTACAACTACCACAGCCTGGGTGTTGTACAGGACCTGGCGCCGGCTGACCTGTCGAGGTGTCTGTACAACTACCACAGCCTGGGTGTTGTACAGGGCCTGGCGCCGGCTGACCTGTCGAGGTGTCTGTACAACTACCACAGCCTGGGTGTTGTACAGGACCTGGCGACGGCTGACCTGTCGAGGTGCCTGTACAACTACCACAGCCTGGGTGTTGTACAGGGCCTGGCGCCGGCTGACCTGTCGAGGTGCCTGTACAACTACCACAGCCTGGGTGTTGTACAGGGCCTGGCGCCGGCTGACCTGTCGAGGTGCCTGTACAACTACCACAGCCTGGGTGTTGTACAGGGCCTGGCGCCGGCTGACCTGTCGAGGTGACTGTACAACTACCACAGCCTGGGTGTTGTACAGGACCTGGCGACGGCTGACCTGTCGAGGTGTCTGTACAACTACCACAGCCTGGGTGTTGTACAGGACCTGGCGACGGCTGACTTGTCGAGGTGTCTGTACAACTACCACAGCCTGGGTGTTGTACAGGACCTGGCGCCGGCTGACCTGTCGAGGTGTCTGTACAACTACCACAGCCTGGGTGTTGTACAGGGCCTGGCGCCGGCTGACCTGTCGAGGTGTCTGTACAACTACCACAGCCTGGGTGTTGTACAGGGCCTGGCGCCGGCTGACTTGTCGAGGTGTCTGTACAACTACCACAGCCTGGGTGTTGTACAGGGCCTGGCGCCGGCTGACCTGTCGAGGTGTCTGTACAACTACCACAGCCTGGGTGTTGTACAGGGCCTGGCGCCGGCTGACCTGTCGAGGTGTCTGTACAACTACCACAGCCTGGGTGTTGTACAAGACCTGGCGCCGGCTGACCTGTCGAGGTGCCTGTACAACTACCACAGCCTGGGTGTTGTACAGGGCCTGGCGCCGGCTGACCTGTCGAGGTGCCTGTACAACTACCACAGCCTGGGTGTTGTACAGGGCCTGGCGCCGGCTGACCTGTCGAGGTGTCTGTACAACTACCACAGCCTGGGTGTTGTACAGGGCCTGGCGCCGGCTGACCTGTCGAGGTGTCTGTACAACTACCACAGCCTTGGTTTTGTACAGGGCCTGGCGCCGGCTGACTTGTCGAGGTGTCTGTACAACTACCACAGCCTGGGTGTTGTACAGGGCCTGGCGCCGGCTGACCTGTCGAGGTGTCTGTACAACTACCACAGCCTGGGTGTTGTACAGGGCCTGGCGCCGGCTGACCTGTCGAGGTGTCTGTACAACTACCACAGCCTGGGTGTTGTACAAGACCTGGCGCCGGCTGACCTGTCGAGGTGCCTGTACAACTACCACAGCCTGGGTGTTGTACAGGGCCTGGCGCCGGCTGACCTGTCGAGGTGCCTGTACAACTACCACAGCCTGGGTGTTGTACAGGGCCTGGCGCCGGCTGACCTGTCGAGGTGTCTGTACAACTACCACAGCCTGGGTGTTGTACAGGGCCTGGCGCCGGCTGACCTGTCGAGGTGCCTGTACAACTACCACAGCCTGGGTGTTGTACAAGACCTGGCGCCGGCTGACCTGTCGAGGTGCCTGTACAACTACCACAGCCTGGGTGTTGTACAGGGCCTGGCGCCGGCTGACCTGTCGAGGTGCCTGTACAACTACCACAGCCTGGGTGTTGTACAGGGCCTGGCGCCGGCTGACCTGTCGAGGTGCCTGTACAACTACCACAGCCTGGGTGTTGTACAGGGCCTGGCGACGGCTGACCTGTCTGTACAACTACCACAGCCTGGGTGTTGTACAGGGCCTGGCGACGGCTGACCTGTCGAGGTGTCTGTACAACTACCACAGCCTGGGTGTTGTACAGGGCCTGGCGCCGGCTGACCTGTCGAGGTGCCTGTACAACTACCACAGCCTGGGTGTTGTACAGGGCCTGGCGCCGGCTGACCTGTCGAGGTGCCTGTACAACTACCACAGCCTGGGTGTTGTACAGGGCCTGGCGCCGGCTGACCTGTCGAGGTGCCTGTACAACTACCACAGCCTGGGTGTTGTACAGGGCCTGGCGACGGCTGACCTGTCTGTACAACTACCACAGCCTGGGTGTTGTACAGGGCCTGGCGACGGCTGACCTGTCGAGGTGTCTGTACAACTACCACAGCCTGGGTGTTGTACAGGGCCTGGCGACGGCTGACCTGTCGAGGTGTCTGTACAACTACCACAGCCTGGGTGTTGTACAGGGCCTGGCGACGGCTGACCTGTCTGTACAACTACCACAGCCTGGGTGTTGTACAGGGCCTGGCGACGGCTGACCTGTCTGTACAACTACCACAGCCTGGGTGTTGTACAGGGCCTGGCGCCGGCTGACCTGTCGAGGTGTCTGTACAACTACCACAGCCTGGGTGTTGTACAGGGCCTGGCGCCGGCTGACCTGTCGAGGTGCCTGTACAACTACCACAGCCTGGGTGTTGTACAGGGCCTGGCGCCGGCTGACCTGTCGAGGTGCCTGTACAACTACCACAGCCTGGGTGTTGTACAGGGCCTGGCGACGGCTGACCTGTCTGTACAACTACCACAGCCTGGGTGTTGTACAGGGCCTGGCGACGGCTGACCTGTCGAGGTGTCTGTACAACTACCACAGCCTGGGTGTTGTACAGGGCCTGGCGACGACTGACCTGTCTGTACAACTACCACAGCCTGGGTGTTGTACAGGGCCTGGCGACGGCTGACCTGTCTGTACAACTACCACAGCCTGGGTGTTGTACAGGGCCTGGCGACGGCTGACCTGTCGAGGTGTCTGTACAACTACCACAGCCTGGGTGTTGTACAGGGCCTGGCGCCGGCTGACCTGTCTGTACAACTACCACAGCCTGGGTGTTGTACAGGGCCTGGCGACGGCTGACCTGTCTGTACAACTACCACAGCCTGGGTGTTGTACAGGACCTGGCAACGGCTGACCTGTCGAGGTGTCTGTACAACTACCACAGCCTGGGTGTTGTACAGGACCTGGCGACGGCTGACCTGTCGAGGTGTCTGTACAACTACCACAGCCTGGGTGTTGTACAGGGCCTGGCGACGGCTGACCTGTCGAGGTGTCTGTACAACTACCACAGCCTGGGTGTTGTACAGGGCCTGGCGACGGCTGACCTGTCGAGGTCTCTGTACAACTACCACAGCCTGGGTGTTGTACAGGGCCTGGCGCCGGCTGACCTGTCTGTACAACTACCACAGCCTGGGTGTTGTACAGGGCCTGGCGACGGCTGACCTGTCGAGGTGTCTGTACAACTACCACAGCCTGGGTGTTGTACAGGGCCTGGCGCCGGCTGACCTGTCTGTACAACTACCACAGCCTGGGTGTTGTACAGGGCCTGGCGACGGCTGACCTGTCTGTACAACTACCACAGCCTGGGTGTTGTACAGGACCTGGCGACGGCTGACCTGTCGAGGTGTCTGTACAACTACCACAGCCTGGGTGTTGTACAGGACCTGGCGACGGCTGACCTGTCGAGGTGTCTGTACAACTACCACAGCCTGGGTGTTGTACAGGGCCTGGCGACGGCTGACCTGTCGAGGTGTCTGTACAACTACCACAGCCTGGGTGTTGTACAGGACCTGACGACGGCTGACCTGTCGAGGTGTCTGTACAACTACCACAGCCTGGGTGTTGTACAGGGCCTGGCGCCGGCTGACCTGTCGAGGTGTCTGTACAACTACCACAGCCTGGGTGTTGTACAGGACCTGGCGCCGGCTGACCTGTCGAGGTGTCTGTACAACTACCACAGCCTGGGTGTTGTACAGGGCCTGGCGACGGCTGACCTGTCGAGGTGTCTGTACAACTACCACAGCCTGGGTGTTGTACAGGGCCTGGCGACGGCTGACCTGTCGAGGTGTATGTACAACTACCACAGCCTGGGTGTTGTACAAGACCTGGCGCCGGCTGACTTGTCGAGGTGCCTGTACAACTACCACAGCCTGGGTGTTGTATAGGACCTGGCGACGGCTGACCTGTCGAGGTGTCTGTACAACTACCACAGCCTGGGTGTTGTACAGGGCCTGGCGACGGCTGACCTGTCGAGGTGTCTGTACAACTACCACAGCCTGGGTGTTGTACAGGACCTGGCGACGGCTGACCTGTCGAGGTGTCTGTACAACTACCACAGCCTGGGTGTTGTACAGGGCCTGGCGACGGCTGACCTGTCGAGGTGTCTGTACAACTACCACAGCCTGGGTGTTGTACAGGGCCTGGCGACGGCTGACCTGTCGAGGTGTCTGTACAACTACCACAGCCTGGGTGTTGTACAGGACCTGGCGCCGGCTGACTTGTCGAGGTGCCTGTACAACTACCACAGCCTGGGTGTTGTACAGGACCTGGCGCCGGCTGACCTGTCGAGGTGTCTGTACAACTACCACAGCCTGGGTGTTGTACAGGACCTGGCGCCGGCTGACCTGTCGAGGTGTCTGTACAACTACCACAGCCTGGGTGTTGTACAGGACCTGGTGCCGGCTGACCTGTCGAGGTGTCTGTACAACTACCACAGCCTGGGTGTTGTACAGGACCTGGCGCCGGCTGACCTGTCGAGGTGTCTGTACAACTACCACAGCCTGGGTGTTGTACAGGGCCTGGCGACGGCTGACCTGTCGAGGTGTCTGTACAACTACCACAGCCTGGGTGTCGTACAGGACCTGGCGACGGCTGACCTGTCGAGGTCTCTGTACAACTACCACAGCCTGGGTGTTGTACAGGACCTGGCGACGGCTGACCTGTCGAGGTGTCTGTACAACTACCACAGCCTGGGTGTCGTACAGAACCTGGCGACGGCTGACCTGTCGAGGTCTCTGTACAACTACCACAGCCTGGGTGTTGTACAGGACCTGGCGACGGCTGACCTGTCGAGGTGTCTGTACAACTACCACAGCCTGGGTGTTGTACAGGACCTGGCGACGGCTGACCTGTCGAGGTCTCTGTACAACTACCACAGCCTGGGTGTTGTACAGGACCTGGCGACGGCTGACCTGTCGAGGTGTCTGTACAACTACCACAGCCTGGGTGTCGTACAGGACCTGGCGACGTCTGACCTGTACCACAGCACAGTGAGGCAGGCGCCCACATTGGTATCTTAGTGGTCGCCCCTCTACAGACCAGAACAGAAGTCCGAAGTCCTTCTGTTGTTATACTGCACAGTGTGGGCGACAATGTTAACAGGGGACATAGCAACCGTGTTTAGTCACTGCTTGCCAGAGACATTCCACCCGGCTCTCTGCGTAAAGTGTCCAGCCTGCCACCGCTACAGGCACACCAGGTGTCGGACAGACAGTGTCTGTTGGGAGACTGGGCACCCGTGTCACTGGGTCAGGTTCACCGGGGACCAGCTTCACCGGGGGCCAGCTTCACCGGGGGCCAGCTTCACCGGGGGCCAGCTTTCCTGGGGGCCAGCTTTCCTGGGGACCAGCTTTCCTGGGGGCCAGCTTTCCTCGGGGCCAGCTTTCCTGGGGGCCAGCTTTCCTGGGGACCAGCTTTCCTGGGGGCCAGCTTTCCTCGGGGCCAGCTTTCCTCGGGGCCAGCTTTCCTCGGGGCCAGCTTTCCTCGGGGCCAGCTTTCCTGGGGGCCAGCTTTCCTCGGGGCCAGCTTTCCTCGGGGCCAGCTTTCCTCGGGGCCAGCTTTCCTCGGGGCCAGCTTTCCTGGGGGCCAGCTTTCCTCGGGGCCAGCTTTCCTGGGGGCCAGCTTTCCTGGGGGCCAGCTTTCCTCGGGGCCAGCTTTCCTCGGGGCCAGCTTTCCTAGGACTGGTGCAGGGGAGGCGGTGGAGGGGTGAGATGACGATGATGATGGTGATGGGGAGGCCGGGCGGGCCTCAGTTGCCGTCCTGGTAGTGCTTGCTCTCTAGCTTGGCTATGATGCGCTCTAGCTGGCGGCGGGCCTCACACATGGGGAAGTTGGCCATGTCGTAGTACTGTGGGGCCACCTTTATCAGCCTGCAACCACACCGTACACACTTCAGTCCACAGTAAACGCACCATATTATGTACTAGTTAAAGAACGAGCTGGAGTGCATTCGCCAAAATAAAACACAAAGACTCGATAGCGTCCAGTGCTTTATTTAGGGAATGCACGACAGCAAGTTCTTTAACATACTTATAAAATTGTTGCAACAAGGCATTAATTCCGCTCATGATTTGCGTGGTTTATTTTCTAGGATTGGACACAAATAATCCGACAGCTCTAGTTGAAGCAGCGGTTTGCTCAAAAATAAAAACTACCGATCAACTAATGCACCAGTCATTGTGAAGCCGCAGGGTGGAGGGTAGAAGGCATTTTTTTTTTAAATCCCCACACAAGGGTCAAGCCGTCCCGTCTAACTTCCATAAAAACAACTCTCCCGGAAAAGCAGTATTAGTGAATTAACGCTTTTACTTTCAAATGGATCATCCATTTATGTCAGACATATATATATGGCACCTTTAGTAGGAATGGCATGACCAATGTCATACGGTCCCCCGTTCATAAGCGGCACCGGATATATATGCCAGCAAAAAACTTCCATATATTTAGTCCTTTCTTATCTACTGCACCCCCACCCCCCCCCCCCCGCCTGGAGCTTAACGGTGACATTTCATTGTCTTGAAATTTCTAATTTCTGACAAGATGAGAGCAGCTAACTCGGCTCAGTTCAGCTCTGCTCGATTGATTACACCGTGACACTTAGCCGAGTCGATGTTAACAAAAACTGTTTATTATCAGGATAATGCACAGTTTTTCCGTTAATAACGCCTAGGTCTGTTTTCCCGGTCATTCTGCCACATAATGAACACTTAAGACAAAGGCGTGACGTCACACAATTGTTTAAGTAGGATTACAAGACAAGGGGGGGTATCTTTTTTAGAGAAATCTAAGCATATAAATAGAATCCAGATATACAGTAGTACAGGGGACGGTGAAGGGTGATGTGGGGAGCAGACCGTGCACTTACCACTCGGCCTTGATGTCTGTGACGGTGCGGATGTAGTTCTTAGTGGTCAGCACGAACTCGTTGTAGAGCACCCACTCAGGCTTGTGGTCCAGCACGGTGGAGGGGTGCAGCTGCACTACCTGGTTGTCCTTCACCGTCAGGTAGTGACCCGTCCGCTCCAGGTGGGCGATCTGCAGGTAGTAAGGGGCAGAGAGGGGTACAGAGAGGTAGAGAGGGGTAGTGGGGGGTAAAGAGTGGTTGAGACAGTGACCTGTATAAGGCCAGGGTTAGACAGACGGACCTGTATAAGGTCAGGGTTGGGACAGACGGACCTGTATAAAACCAAGGTTGGGACAGGCTGAACTGTATAAGGCCAGGGTTGGACAGACGGACCTGTATAAGGCCAAGGTGGGGACAGGCTGAACTGTATCAGGCCAGGGTTGGACAGACGGACCTGTATAAGGCCAGGGTTGGACAGACGAACCTGTATCAGGCCAAGGTTGGGACAGGCTGAACTGTATAAGGCCAGGGTTGGACAGACGGACCTGCATAAGGCCAAGGTTGGGACAGGCTGAACTGTATAAGGCCAGGGTTGGACAGACGGACCTGTATAAGGTCAGGGTTGCGACAGACGGACCTGTATAAGGCCAGGGTTAGACAGACGGACCTGTATAAGGCCAAGGTTGGGACAGGCTGAACTGTATAAGGCCAGGGTTGGACAGACGGACCTGTATAATGTCAGGGTTGGGACAGACGGACCTGTATAAGGCCAGGGTTGGGACAGACGGACCTGTATAAGGCCAGGGTTGGGACAGACGGACCTGTATAAGGCCAAGGTTGGGACAGGCTGAACTGTATAAGGCCAGAGTTGGGACAGACGGACCTGTATAAGGTCAGGGTTGGGACAGACGGACCTGTATAAGGCCAGGGTTAGACAGACGGACCTGTATAAGGCCAAGGTTGGGACAGGCTGAACTGTAGAAGGCCAGGGTTGGGACAGACGGACCTGTATAAGGTCAGGGTTGGGACAGACAGACCTGTATAAGGCCAGGGTTGGACAGACGGACCTGTATAAGGCCAAGGTTGGGACAGGCTGAACTGTAGAAGGCCAGAGTTGGGACAGACGGACCTGTATAAGGCCAAGGTTGGGACAGACGGACCTGTATAAGGCCAGGGTTGGGACAGACGGACCTGTATAAGGCCAGGGTTGGGACAGACGGACCTGTATAAGGCCAGGGTTGGGACAGACGGACCTGTATAAGGCCAGGGTTGGGACAGACGGACCTGTATTAGGCCAGGGTTGGGACAGACGGACCTGTATAAGGCCAGGGTTGGGACAGACGGACCTGTATAAGGCCAGGGTTGGGACAGACGGACCTGTATAAGGCCAGGGTTGGGACAGACGGACCTGTATAAGGCCAGGGTTGGGACAGACGGACCTGTATAAGGCCAGGGTTGGAACAGACGGACCTGTATAAGGCCAGAGTTGGGACAGACGGACCTGTATAAGGCCAGGGTTGGGACAGACGGACCTGTATAAGGTCAGGGTTGGGACAGACGGACCTGTATAAGGCCAGGGTTGGGACAGACGGACCTGTATAAGGCCAGGGTTGGGACAGACGGACCTGTATAAGGCCAGAGTTGGGACAGACGGACCTGTATAAGGCCAGGGTTGGGACAGACGGACCTGTATAAGGCCAAGGTTGGGACAGACGGACCTGTATAAGGCCAGAGTTGGGACAGACGGACCTGTATAAGGTCAGGGTTGGGACAGACGGACCTGTATAAGGCCAGGGTTGGGACAGACGGACCTGTATAAGGCCAGGGTTGGACAGACGGACCTGTATAAGGCCAGGGTTGGGACAGACGGACCTGTATAAGGCCAGAGTTGGGACAGACGGACCTGTGTAAGGCCAGGGTTGGGACAGACGGACCTGTATAAGGCCAGGGTTGGGACAGACGGACCTGTATAAGGCCAGGGTTGGGACAGACGGACCTGTATAAGGCCAGGGTTGGGACAGACGGACCTGTATAAGGCCAAGGTTGGGACAGACGGACCTGTATAAGGCCAAGGTTGGGACAGACGGACCTGTATAAGGCCAGGGTTGGGACAGACGGACCTGTATAAGGCCAGGGTTGGGACAAACGGACCTGTATAAGGCCAGGGTTGGGACAGACGGACCTGTATAAGGCCAGAGTTGGGACAGACGGACCTGTATAAGGCCAGGGTTGGGACAGACGGACCTGTATAAGGCCAGGGTTGGGACAGACGGACCTGTATAAGGCCAGGGTTGGGACAGACGGACCTGTATAAGGCCAGGGTTGGGACAGACGGACCTGTATAAGGCCAGGGTTGGGACAGACGGACCTGTATAAGGCCAGAGTTGGGACAGACGGACCTGTATAAGGCCAGGGTTGGGACAGACGGACCTGTATAAGGCCAGGGTTGGGACAGACGGACCTGTATAAGGCCAAGGTTGGGACAGACGGACCTGTATAAGGCCAGGGTTGGGACAGACGGACCTGTATAAGGCCAGGGTTGGGACAGACGGACCTGTATAAGGCCAGGGTTGGGACAGACGGACCTGTATAAGGCCAGAGTTGGGACAGACGGACCTGTATAAGGCCATGGTTGGGACAGACGGACCTGTATAAGGCCAGGGTTGGGACAGACGGACCTGTATAAGGCCAGGGTTGGGACAGACGGACCTGTATAAGGCCAGGGTTGGGACAGACGGACCTGTATAAGGCCAAGGTTGGGACAGACGGACCTGTGTAAGGCCAGGGTTGGGACAGACGGACCTGTATAAGGCCAGGGTTGGACAGACGGACCTGTATAAGGCCAGGGTTGGGACAGACGGACCTGTATAAGGCCAGGGTTGGGACAGACGGACCTGTATAAGGCCAGGGTTGGGACAGACGGACCTGTATAAGGCCAGGGTTGGGACAGACGGACCTGTATAAGGCCAGGGTTGGGACAGACGGACCTGTATAAGGCCAGGGTTGGGACAGACGGACCTGTATAAGGCCAGGGTTGGGACAGACGGACCTGTATAAGGCCAGGGTTGGGACAGACGGACCTGTATAAGGTCAGGGTTGGGACAGACGGACCTGTATAAGGCCAGAGTTGGGACAGACGGACCTGTATAAGGCCAGGGTTGGACAGACGGACCTGTATAAGGCCAAGGTTGGGACAGACGGACCTGTATAAGGCCAGAGTTGGGACAGACGGACCTGTATAAGGCCAAGGTTGGGACAGACGGACCTGTATAAGGCCAGGTTTGGGACAGACGGACCTGTATAAGGCCAGGGTTGGGACAGACGGACCTGTATAAGGCCAGGGTTGGGACAGACGGACCTGTATAAGGCCAGGGTTGGGACAGACGGACCTGTATAAGGCCAGGGTTGGGACAGACGGACCTGTATAAGGCCAGGGTTGGGACAGACGGACCTGTATAAGGCCAGGGTTGGGACAGACGGACCTGTATAAGGCCAGGGTTGGGACAGACGGACCTGTATAAGGCCAGGGTTGGGACAGACGGACCTGAATAAGGCCAGGGTTGGGACAGACGGACCTGTATAAGGTCAGGGTTGGGAGAGACGGACCTGTATAAGGCCAGGGTTGGGACAGACGGACCTGTATAAGGCCAGGGTTGGGACAGACGGACCTGTATAAGGTCAGGGTTGGGACAGACGGACCTGTATAAGGCCAGGGTTGGGACAGACGGACCTGTATAAGGCCAGGGTTGGGACAGACGGACCTGTATAAGGCCAGGGTTGGGACAGACGGACCTGTATAAGGCCGGGGTTGGACAGACGGACCTGTATAAGGCCAGGGTTGGGACAGACGGACCTGTATAAGGCCAGGGTTGGGACAGACGGACCTGTATAAGGCCAGGGTTGGGACAGACGGACCTGTATAAGGCCAGGGTTGGGACAGACGGACCAGTGTAAGAGGGTTGGACAGACTGACCTGCATGAAGAAGCCTGAGACGAGAGCCTTCCTTATGTTGAGGTAGTAGTCTCGGCTGGTGAAGTCGGTGCTGGTCCGCCGCAGGTTGAAGCGGTCCATGATGCGGGACAGCTGCTGCCGCACGTTGTCTGCGCTCTTCAGCGAGCGGTAGTTGATGAAGTTATCGTACGACCACTGCGGGTCCTCGTGATCTGATGGCAGAAACACCCACTTATAACGGCAATAACAGGCAGTCTACATGGACATGCCAAGGTCATCGTCTCGCCCTGCTAAAAGCAACGTGGATACTTAAGGACTAACAAGGGCGTTAGCTTGCAATATAGAAACAATAATCCAATTGGCGACACAAGAGGAAGAAGGCATGACCTGTCACACTACAAGAGGCTTCAGTGACAGGAGGGTACTGGTAGTTACAACAACGACACAGCGCAGCAGGATATAATCCCAGCACACTGAGCCTCAGCCGCGCCTTACAACGACAGACTGGTCCACTCTACCTGTTATTGTCTATATAGAATGGACCACAGGTCTACCATTACAAGTCTGTATAGAATGGACAACAGGTCTACCATTACAAGTCTGTATAGAATGGACCACAGGTCTACCATTACAAGTCTGTATAGAATGGACCACAGGTCTACCATTACAAGTCTGTATAGAATGAACCACAGGTCTACCATTACAAGTCTGTATAGAATGAACCACAGGTCTACCATTACAAGTTTATATAGAATGGACAACAGGTCTAACATTACAAGTCTATATAGAATGGACAACAGGTCTACCATTACAAGTCTATATAGAATGGACATCAGGTCTACCATTACAAGTCTATATAGAATGGACATCAGGTCTACCATTACAAGTCTATATAGTATGGACAACAGGTCTACCATTACAAGTCTATATAGATATGGAGGTTTGGCTGATGGTTAACCCCTCCAGCATTCAGTAGTCTATGTACTTGGGCTTGCGCTGCTACATGTCTACACGATGTGGCGTGTTCTACACTCACTCTGTTTGAAGGCGTGGTAGACGTTGAGCAGCGTGAGGTGGTCGCCGTCAATGTGCGCAAAGCGCAGCTTGGCCTCGTCTGCCTGCTTCTTGACCTCGGCCGGGCGCACGAAGCACTGTGGGACTAGACAAGGTTGGAGAGGTGGGGCCCAGAGCCCCGCGCCCGCCGCCATTAGTAACACAGCACAGCTACAGGGCAACTACAAGGAACAAAGGCCGTTAAAGAGGAGGCACTGCTCCAGCCGTCGCCACTCCCGCCGCGTCCCCGGGTGGAGGAGGGTGGGGGAGGGTGGGGGAGGTCAATGACCACACAATCTTAACACCACATCCAGCCCCAAAAAATTATTTCAGTGTCTACGATGCATAATGTATCGAAGTGTTTTTTTTCAATATCGAACACAGGTTTTGCTCTTACCACAATATCTTCAACGATTAATCAATTTGCCCTGAAAGTCAGTCACGAAATAACTACGCAAGGTACGATAGAGGCAGAAACGACAGATTGACATTGCACACCGCAGTGCGAGCGCCGTGCGAGGACCCGGATCTCGGTGGGTCTGCCACTGCAGGCGGCAGGGCCCTGGGCAGCCACGTCCCCAGGGCGGGGCGGGGCGGCCTCAACCATTACCTGACAACATGGCCACGATAGACAGGATCTCGTTGGAGCAGTTGAAGTCGCAGCTGGCGATGACCATCTTGGCGAGCTGGGGGTCGAGCGGGAACTCTGCCATCATGGAGCCCAGCTCCGTCAGCTCGCCGTCGTCGTCCAGGGCCGCCAGGTAGTTGAGCAGCTCCAGGGCCCGCATCAGCGTCTCGGGCGCTGAAACACGGACCACGGTCAGCGTGGCACCTCTCACTGGGGGGATCACGTGATGGCCAAGCACGGACCGCACCACGGTCAGCGCGGCACCTCTCACTGGGGGGATCACGTGATGGCCAAGCACGGACCGCACCACGGTCAGCGCGGCACCTCTCACTGGGGGATCACGTGATGGCCAAGCACGGACCGCACCACGGTCAGCGCGGCACCTCTCGCTGAGGGGGATCACGTGATGGCCAAGCACGGACCGCACCACGGTCAGCGCGGCACCTCTCACTGGGGGGATCACGTGATGGCCAAGCACGGACCGCACCACGGTCAGCGCGGCACCTCTCACTGGGGGCATCACGTGATGGCCAAGCACGGACCGCACCACGGTCAGCGCGGCACCTCTCGCTGGGGGGCATCACGTGATGGCCAAGCTATGGAGCCCTTCCCTTTGTTGCCCGTGTCAAACAGTTCGTGAAACTGAGCAAAGCACAGAATGTGTCGCTATGTGCCAGTGGGCAGTGCGTCCCTGGCAGCCAGAGCGCTGACACTGCCACTGGGGTCAGTCTAGGCCTCGGTGTAACTGGCGACATGCGGGTTTTGGCGCCAGCTTTTAAAAAGGCCATTCACTCTCTTATTCAGACAAGTTACTACGTCGGACAACAAGATAAAAGTAGGATAACTGAATATGTGTCAAAGGAACGAAGCCCACCCGACGATTGAACCTATTGGTGTTTCGATAACACGCCGAGCTTGACATCAGTAGACCGGGATCGTATTCCGCAAACTGGTATTTCTCAGCGTATCAGCGAAGTTTTTGTCTTAGATAATGGCCCATTCGGCTTTCGAAGAATGCCTTTGGTGTCCTTACCCGGGAAACTCACCAGGCGGGTGTATAGAGGGGTGGAGAGTCACCAGGCGGGTGTATAGAGGGGTGGAGAGTCACCAGGCGGGTGTATAGAGGCGTGGAGACTCACCAGGCGGGTGTATAGAGGGGTGGAGACTCACCAGGCGGGTGTATAAAGGGGTGGAGACTCACCAGGCGGGTTTATAGAGGGGTGGAGACTCACCAGGCGGGTGTATAGAGGGGTGGAGAGTCACCAGGCGGGTGTATAGAGGCGTGGAGACTCACCAGGCGGGTGTATAGAGGCATGGAGACTCACCAGGCGGGTGTATAGAGGGGTGGAGACTCACCAGGCGGGTGTATAGAGGCGTGGACTCACCAGGCGGGTGTATAGAGGCATGGAGACTCACCAGGCGGGTGTATAGAGGGGTGGAGACTCACCAGGCGGGTGTATAGAGGCGTGGAGACTCACCAGGCGGGTGTATAGAGGCATGGAGACTCACCAGGCGGGTGTATAGAGGGGTGGAGACTCACCAGGCGGGTGTATAGAGGCGTGGAGACTCACCAGGCGGGTGTATAGAGGCATGGAGACTCACCAGGCGGGTGTATAGAGGGGTGGAGACTCACCAGGCGGGTGTATAGAGGCATGGAGACTCACCAGGCGGGTGTATAGAGGGGTGGAGACTCACCAGGCGGGTGTATAGAGGCGTGGAGACTCACCAGGCGGGTGTATAGAGGCATGGAGACTCACCAGGCGGGTGTATAGAGAGGTGGAGACTCACCAGGCGGGTGTATAGAGGCGTGGAGACTCACCAGGCGGGTGTATAGAGGCATGGAGACTCACCAGGCGGGTGTATAGAGGGGTGGAGACTCACCAGGCGGGTGTATAGAGGCACCAGGCGGGTGTATAGAGGCACCAGGCGGGTGTATAGAGGCGTGGAGACTCACCAGGCGGGTGTATAGAGGCACCAGGCGGGTGTCTAGAGGCATGGAGACTCACAAGGCGGGTGTGTAGAGGCGTGGAGACTCACCAGGCGGGTCCATGAAGTCAAAATGAACCAGGTCGTCAATGCCGAGTTTCTTGAGCTGCAGGACGACGGAGCCGAGGTTGGAGCGGAGGATCTCGGGATACGTCTGGTCTTGCATCTCTTGTTTGTAGGCCTTTTCTGTGTACAGCCGGAAACACTTGCCAGGCCGCGTCCGCCCGGCTCGACCCGCCCTCTGCTGGGCGCTGGCCTTACTAATGGCCGAAACCAAAAGCGACTCAACCCGAATACGGGGGTTGTAAACCTGAAGAAGGTAAGAGAATACGGGGTTGTAAACCTGAAGGCGAAGGTAAGAGAATAAGGGGGTTGTAAACCTGAAGGAGAAGGTAAGAGAACACGGGGGTTGTAAACCTGAAGGCGAAGGTAAGAGAATAAGGGGTTTGTAAACCTGGAGGTGAAGGTAAGAGAATATGGGGGTTGTAAACCTGAAGGTGAAGGTAAGAGAGTACGCGGGGTTGTAAACCTGAAGGTGAAGGTTAAGAGAATACGGGGGTTGTAAACCTGAAGGCGAAGGTAAGAGAATATGGGGGTTGTAAACCTGAAGGCGAAGGTAAGAGAATAAGGGGGTTGTAAACCTGAAGGCGAAGGTAAAAGAATACGGGGGTTGTAAACCTGAAGGCGAAGGTAAGAGAATACGGGGGTTGTAAACCTGAAGGCGAAGGTAAGAGAATACGGGGCTTGTAAACCTGAAGGCGAAGGTAAGAGAATACGGGGGTTGTAAACCTGAAGGTGAAGGTTACGAGAATACGGGGGTTGTAAACCTGAAGGCGAAGGTAAGAGAATAAGGGGGTTGTAAACCTGAAGGCGAAGGTAAGAGAATACGGGGGTTGTAAACCTGAAGGCGAAGGTAAGAAAATAAGGGGGTTGTAAACCTGAAGGTGAAGGTAAGAGAATACGGGGGTTGTAAACCTGAAGGTGAAGGTTAAGAGAATACGGGGGTTGTAAACCTGAAGGCGAAGGTAAGAGAATAAGGGGGTTGTAAACCTGAAGGGGAAGGTAAGAGAATACGGGGGTTGTAAACCTGAAGGCGAAGGTATGAGAATAAGGGGGTTGTAAACCTGAAGGTGAAGGTTAGGAGAATACGGGGGTTGTAAACCTGAAGGTGAAGGTTAAGAGAATACGGGGGTTGTAAACCTGAAGGCGAAGGTAAGAGAATACGGGGGTTGTAAACCTGAAGGCGAAGGTAAAAGAATAAGGGGTTTGTAAACCTGAAGGCGAAGGTATGAGAATACGGGGGTTGTAAACCTGAAGGCGAAGGTAAGAAAATAAGGGGGTTGTAAACCTGAAAGTGAAGGTAAGAGAATACGGGGGTTGTAAACCTGAAGGTGAAGGTTAAGAGAATACGGGGGTTGTAAACCTGAAGGCGAAGGTAAGAGAATAAGGGGGTTGTAAACCTGAAGGCGAAGGTAAGAGAATACGGGGGTTGTAAACCTGAAGGCGAAGGTAAGAGAATACGGGGCTTGTAAACCTGAAGGCGAAGGTAAGAGAATACGGGGGTTGTAAACCTGAAGGCGAAGGTAAGAGAATAAGGGGGTTGTAAACCTGAAGGTGAAGGATAGGAGAATACGGGGGTTGTAAACCTGAAGGCGAAGGTAAGAGAATAAGGGGTTTGTAAACCTGAAGGCGAAGGTAAGAGAATACGGGGGTTGTAAACCTGAAGGCGAAGGTAAGAGAATAAGGGGGTTGTAAACCTGAAGGTGAAGGTTAGGAGAATACGGGGGTTGTAAACCTGAAGGTGAAGGTAGAAGAATACGGGGGTTGTAAACCTGAAGGTGAAGGTTACGAGAATACGGGGGTTGTAAACCTGAAGGCGAAGGTAAGAGAATACAGGGGTTGTAAACCTGAAAGCCTAGTTAATAGAATACGGGGGTTGTAAACCTGAAGGCGAAGGTAAGAGAATAAGGGGTTTGTAAACCTGAAGGCGAAGGTAAAGAGAATACGGGGGTTGTAAACCTGAAGGCGAAGGTAAGAGAATACGGGGGTTGTAAACCTGAAGGCGAATGTAAGAGAATAAGGGGTTTGTAAACCTGAAGGCGAAGGTAAAGAGAATACGGGGGTTGTAAACCTGAAGGCGAAGGTAAGAGAATACGGGGGTTGTAAACCTGAAGGCGAAGGTAAGAGAATACGGGGGTTGTAAACCTGAAGGCGAAGGTAAGAGAATACGGGGGTTGTAAACCTGAAGGCGAAGGTAAGAGAATGAGGGGTTTGTAAACCTGAAGGCGAAGGTAAGAGAATACGAGGGTTGTAAACCTGAAGGCCTAGTTAATAGAATACGGGGGTTGTAAACCTGAAGGCGAAGGTAAGAGAATACGGGGGTTGTAAACCTGAAGGCGAAGGTAAGAGAATACGGGGGTTGTAAACCTGAAGGCGAAGGTAAGAGAATACGGGGGTTGTAAACCTGAAGGCCTAGTTAATAGAATACGGGGGTTGTAAACCTGAAGGCGAAGGTAAGAGAATACGGGGGTTGTAAACCTGAAGGCCTAGTTAATAGAATACGGGGGTTGTAAACCTGAAGGCGAAGGTAAGAGAATAAGGGGGTTGTAAACCTGAAGGCGAAGGTAAGAGAATAAGGGGGTTGTAAACCTGAAGGCGAAGGTAAGAGAATATGGGGGTTGTAAACCTGAAGGCGAAGGTATGAGAATAAGGGGGTTGTAAACCTGAAGGCGAAGGTAAAGAGAATACGGGGGTTGTAAACCTGAAGGCGAAGGTAAGAGAATACGGGGGTTGTAAACCTGAAGGCGAAGGTAAGAGAATAAGGGGTTTGTAAACCTGAAGGCGAAGGTAAGAGAATACGGGGGTTGTAAACCTGAAGGCGAATGTAAGAGAATACGGGGGTTGTAAACCTGAAGGGGAAGGTAAGAGAGTACGCGGGGTTGTAAACCTGAAGGTGAAGGTAAGAGAATACGGGGGTTGTAACCCTGAAGGCCTAGTTAATAGAATACGGGGGTTGTAAACCTGAAGGCGAAGGTAAGAGAATAAGGGGTTTGTAAACCTGAAGGCGAATGTAAGAGAATAAGGGGGTTGTAAACCTGAAGGTGAAGGTAAAGAGAATACGGGGGTTGTAAACCTGAAGGCGAAGGTAAGAGAATAAGGAGGTTGTAAACCTGAAGGCGAAGGTAAGAGAATACGGGGGTTGTAAAACTGAAGGCGAAGGTAAGAGAATAAGGGGGTTGTAAACCTGAAGGGGAAGGTAAGAGAATACAGGGGTTGTAAACCTGAAGGGGAAGGTAAGAAAATACGGGTTGTTTAAACTCATTTCAAGGGATTCGTCCACTCACAAAGCGGGACACTATTTAATACCTTGACGTTGCCCAGGCCTCACAGTATGGTCCCGGCAACATCCCCGCTAGCGCCGTGCCCCGCTACCGCTGTGCCCCGCACGCAGAAGTTTCGTACCTTCTGCTTGGCGAAGCCCGGGTCGATGACGAAAACGACGCCGTCGATGGTGAGCGAGGTCTCAGCGATGTTGGTGGAGACGACCACCTTCCTGCCCACGGCCCCGTTGGCGCGGCGCGGGGGCGGCGGCTCGAAGATGCGCTGCTGCAGGTTGGGCGGCAGGGTCGAGTACAGCGGGATGCACTTCATCTCGCCCACGTCCGGACCCAGGTTGTCAGTCTCTCTCTGGATCCGCTTACAGGCCTCCTCGATTTCCTGGCGAGAACACGGTCACCGTAAGTGATATAGCCTTCCTCCCTTACTATGAGGGTAAGTGATATAGCCTTCCTCCCTTACTATGAGGGTAAGTGATCTAGCCTTCCTCCCTTACTAGAAGGGTAAGTGATATAGCCTTCCTCCCTTACTAGGAGGGTAAGTGATATAGCCTTCCTCCCTTACTAGAAGGGTAAGTGATACAGCCTTCCTCCCTTACTAGGAGGGTAAGTGATATAGCCTTCCTCCCTTACTATGAGGGTAAGTGATCTAGCCTTCCTCCCTTACTAGAAGGGTAAGTGATATAGCCTTCCTCCCTTACTAGGAGGGTAAGTGATACAGCCTTCCTCCCTTACTAGGAGGGTAAGTGATATAGCCTTCCTCCCTTACTAGAAGGGTAAGTGATCTAGCCTTCCTCCCTTACTAGGAGGGTAAGTGATATAGCCTATCTCCCTTACTAGAAGGGTAAGTGATATAGCCTTCCTCCCTTACTAGGAGGGTAAGTGATATAGCTTTCCTCCCTTACTAGGAGGGTAAGTGACATAGCCTTCCTCCCTTACTATGAGGGTAAGTGATCTAGCCTTACTAGGAGGGTAAGTGATATAGCCTTCCTCCCTTACTAGGAGGGTAAGTGATACAGCCTTCCTCCCTTACTAGGAGGGTAAGTGATATAGCCTTCCTCCCTTACTAGAAGGGTAAGTGATCTAGCCTTCCTCCCTTACTAGGAGGGTAAGTGATATAGCCTATCTCCCTTACTAGAAGGGTAAGTGATATAGCCTTCCTCCCTTACTAGGAGGGTAAGTGATATAGCTTTCCTCCCTTACTAGGAGGGTAAGTGACATAGCCTTCCTCCCTTACTATGAGGGTAAGTGATCTAGCCTTACTAGGAGGGTAAGTGATATAGCCTTCCTCCCTTACTAGGAGGGTAAGTGATATAGCCTTCCTCCCTTACTTTGAGGGTAAGTGATATAGCCTTCCTCCCTTCCTAGGAGGCTAAGTGACACAGCATTCCTCCCTTACTATGAGGGTAAGTGATATAGCCTTCCTCCCTTACTTTGAGGGTAAGTAACCTAGCCTTCCTCCCTTCCTAAGAGGCTAAGTGATATAGCCTTCCTCCCTTACTAGGAGGGTAAGTGATATAGCCTTCCTCCCTTACTAGGAGGGTAAGTGATATAGCCTTCCTCCCTTACTAGGAGGGTAAGTGATATAGCCTTCCTCCCTTACTAGGAGGGTAAGTGATACAGCCTTCCTCCCTTACTAGGAGGGTAAGTGATATAGCCTTCCTCCCTTACTAGAAGGGTAAGTGATATAGCCTTCCTCCCTTACTAGGAGGGTAAGTGATACAGCCTTCCTCCCTTACTAGGAGGGTAAGTGATACAGCCTTCCTCCTTACGATGAGGGTAAGTGATATAGCCTTCCTCCCTTACTAGGAGGGTAAGTGATATAGCCTTCCTCCCTTACTAGGAGGGTAAGTGATATAGCCTTCCTCCCTTACTAGGGGGGTAAGTGATACAGCCTTTCTCCCTTACTATGAGGGTAAGTGATATAGCCTTCCTCCCTTACTAGGAGGGTAAGTGATATAGCCTTCCTCCCTTACTAGGAGGGT
The DNA here is from genome assembly GCA_964019135.1 of Arenicola marina. Lineage (NCBI taxonomy): Eukaryota > Metazoa > Annelida > Polychaeta > Arenicolidae > Arenicola > Arenicola marina. The sequence goes on from OZ025262.1 coordinate 1,687,639, forward strand.
AAGTGATATAGCCTTCCTCCCTTACTAGGGGCGCCTGATGAGCGGACTACTGACCTCCTGGCCTGTCAAGAAGAGCAGAATGTCGCCCTCCATCTCCTCACACATGTGTATCTGGAGCACGGAGCGAATAGATGCCTCCAGGTAGTCTCGCTCGGGCTCGGGTGTGTAGAATATCTCCACGGGGTGAGTTCGGCCGGGGACGTTCATCAGCGGCGCGTTGTCAAAGTAATTCTTTGGACAGAAGTCAGACAGAAGTATTTACACAGGGCACTACGCTGGCAGGTCTGCCTTTACAGGCAAAAGCCGAAACCCTATTTAATTAGAGCAGCTCATATTGAACGTTCCCACCTATACCATAACTATCAAAAGTTTTAACCACATCGTTTCAAAACGTACCGGACATATTTTCTGACATTGTCAATACCAGCTCATAAAGACATTTTTGCATTATCAACTTGATCTTTAAGTTATGGGGCAAAATAAGGCAGCCCCTTTTGATGACATTGTATACAATAGAGCCAGCAAGTGAGAGCGCTCACAACACGCCGCTTCACTTACGGCACAGGACATATTCATATTAAAGGGGAAGCCAATTCCGGCCGTAATGGCAGTGTCAATGACAGAATATAGTCTAAAGACTAAACATTTAGGTCTGAGAAAGAAAAAGGGAACGTCCCTTATCAAATAAGGTATTTTGCAGCCGTGGACTGTCTAATAACTTCGCCATTGACCACATTGGGTAACGAGTTTTGGAGTGTCGACTGACTAATCATCTACCCTTACGTTACGAACATTAAAGGAATGACTGGGTTGCGGTGGGTTGAGGATGGTGAGTGTGTGGAGGGGGGGGGGGGGGGAGGCGCCACGAAGGCATTTGTTCTCCCGTTACACGATCCAGTCCATACGCTTAATTGTGATAACATAAATATCCATATATCCTAAAGCCTTGGCAGCTAATACGATTGACGACCGACGAGTTGTTTTTGAACTCATTCATCGCTGGTTTTGGCTTTCCCTTTATTGCAATAACGACCTAAATATATCATTTCCATTTGAAACATTGCAAATGTTTTTTTCAGACAAAAATTAGCTGTATGAGTAATTTTAACAATGAAATCCCGGAAGCCCAATAAAATAAACAAGCATTAGAAATACGACAACAAGAACTGACCTGAAACTTGCCAGCGTCCAGCGTGGCACTCATAATGATGATCTTGAGATCAGAGCGTTGCTTAGCGACCTCCTTCAGCAGCCCCATCAGGATGTCGGTTGCCAGGGTGCGCTCGTGAGCCTCGTCAAGCATGACGACTCCGTAGTTCTCAAGGAGAGGGTCCGACATGGCCTCGCGCAGCAACATACCGTCCGTCATGTATCTGGAGAGGGGTGACAAGTACACAACATACCGTCCGTCATGTATCTGGAGAGGGGTGACAAGTACACAACATACCGTCCGTCATGTATCTGGAGAGGGGTGACAAGTACACAACATACCGTCCGTCATGTATCTGGAGAGGTGGTGACAAGTACACAGCATACCGTCCGTCATGTATCTGGAGAGGGGTGACAAGTACAAAACATACCGTCCGTCATGTATCTGGAGAGGGGTGACAAGTACACAACATACCGTCCGTCATGTATCTGGAGAGGGGTGACAAGTACACAACATACCGTCCGTCATGTATCTAGAGAGGGGTGACAAGTACACAACATACCGTCCGTCATGTATCTGGAGAGGGGTGACAAGTACACAACATACCATCCGTCATGTATCTGGAGAGGGGTGACAAGTACACAACATACCGTCCGTCATGTATCTGGAGAGGTGGTGACAAGTACACAACATACTGTCCGTCATGTATCTGGAGAGGGGTGACAAGTACACAACATACCGTCCGTCATGTATCTAGAGAGGGGTGACAAGTACACAACATACCGTCCGTCATGTATCTGGAGAGGGGTGACAAGTACACAACATACCGTCCGTCATGTATCTGGAGAGGTGGTGACAAGTACACCACATACCGTCCGTCATGTATCTGGAGAGGGGTGACAAGTACACAACATACCGTCCGTCATGTATCTGGAGAGGGGTGACAAGTACACAACATACCGTCCGTCATGTATCTGGAGAGGGGTGACAAGTACACAACATACCGTCCGTCATGTATCTGGAGAGGTGGTGACAAGTACACAACATACCGTCCGTCATGTATCTGGAGAGGGGTGACAAGTACAAAACATACCGTCCGTCATGTATCTGGAGAGGGGTGACAAGTACACAACATACCGTCCGTCATGTATCTGGAGAGGGGTGACAAGTACACAACATACCGTCCGTCATGTATCTAGAGAGGGGTGACAAGTACACAACATACCGTCCGTCATGTATCTGGAGAGGGGTGACAAGTACACAACATACCGTCCGTCATGTATCTGGAGAGGGGTGACAAGTACACAACATACCGTCCGTCATGTATCTGGAGAGGTGGTGACAAGTACACAACATACCGTCCGTCATGTATCTGGAGAGGGGTGACAAGTACACAACATACCGTCCGTCATGTATCTGGAGAGGGGTGACAAGTACACAACATACCGTCCGTCATGTATCTGGAGAGGGGTGACAAGTACACAACATACCGTCCGTCATGTATCTGGAGAGGGGTGACAAGTACACAACATACCGTCCGTCATGTATCTGGAGAGGGGTGACAAGTACACAACATACCGTCCGTCATGTATCTGGAGAGGGGTGACAAGTACACAACATACCGTCCGTCATGTATCTGGAGAGGGGTGACAAGTACACAACATACCGTCCGTCATGTATCTAGAGAGGGGTGACAAGTACACAACATACCGTCCGTCATGTATCTGGAGAGGGGTGACAAGTACACAACATACCGTCCGTCATGTATCTAGAGAGGGGTGACAAGTACACAACATACCGTCCGTCATGTATCTGGAGAGGTGGTGACAAGTACACAACATACCGTCCGTCATGTATCTGGAGAGGGGTGACAAGTACAAAACATACCATCCGTCATGTATCTGGAGAGGGGTGACAAGTACACAACATACCGACCGTCATGTATCTGGAGAGGGGTGACAAGTACACAACATACCGTCCGTCATGTATCTAGAGAGGGGTGACAAGTACACAACATACCGTCCGTCATGTATCTGGAGAGGGGTGACAAGTACACAACATACCGTCCGTCATGTATCTGGAGAGGGGTGACAAGTACACAACATACCGTCCGTCATGTATCTGGAGAGGTGGTGACAAGTACACAACATACCGTCCGTGATGTATCTGGAGAGGGGTGACAAGTACACAACATACCGTCCGTCATGTATCTGGAGAGGTGGTGACAAGTACAAAACATACCGTCAGTCATGTATCTGGAGAGGGGTGACAAGTACACAACATACCGTCCGTCATGTATCTGGAGAGGGGTGACAAGTACACAACATACCGTCCGTCATGTATCTGGAGAGGGGTGACAAGTACACAACATACCGTCCGTCATGTATCTGGAGAGGGGTGACAAGTACACAACATACCGTCCGTCATGTATCTGGAGAGGGGTGACAAGTACACAACATACCGTCCGTCATGTATCTGGAGAGGGGTGACAAGTACACAACATACCGTCCGTCATGTATCTGGAGAGGGGTGACAAGTACACAACATACCGTCCGTCATGTATCTGGAGAGGGGTGACAAGTACACAACATACCGTCCGTCATGTATCTGGAGAGGGGTGACAAGTACACAACATACCGTCTGTCATGTATCTGGAGAGGTGGTGACAAGTACAAAACATACCGTCCGTCATGTATCTGGAGAGGGGTGACAAGTACACAACATACCGTCCGTCATGTATCTGGAGAGGGGTGACAAGTACACAACATACCGTCCGTCATGTATCTGGAGAGGGGTGACAAGTACACAACATACCGTCCGTCATGTATCTGGAGAGGGGTGACAAGTACACAACATACCGTCCGTCATGTATCTGGAGAGGGGTGACAAGTACACAACATGCCGTCCGTCAGGAAAACCTGGCCTTAAAATACTAAATAGTAATAAACTGCGGCTTTGGCAGACTAAGGCAGTGGGTGAGATGGCCAGAGTTGGGAGGGGAAACCTACTTGAGTATAGTCTTGGCCGAGGTGCAGTCTTCGAATCGGATGCTGTAGCCGACCTCCTGGCCGAGACAGACGTCCATCTCTTCAGCCACTCGGGCGGCCACGGACATGGCGGCCACCCGCCGGGGCTGCGTGCAGGCCACCCCACGCTTGGCGTGCCGCGCCCGCACCCACTCGATACACCACTGTGGGATCTGAAGGGGGGGAGGGGGGGGGGGGCAAAATAACTCAGATCAGTGGTCTTACTCCAAGATCAATCTCGTGACGGAATCTGCGACGTTCCCCATCACCCAGGGATGACCAGCTTTGCCATCGCCCTGGGATGACCAGCCTGCCCATCACCCAGGGATGACCAGATTCCCCATTACCCAGGGATGATCCGCCTGCCCATCACCCAGGGATGACCAGCCTCCCCTTTACCCAGGGATGACCAGCCTACCCATTACCCAGGGATGACCAGCCTCTCCATCACCCAGGGATGACCAGCCTTCCCATCGCCCAGGGATGATCAGCCTCCCCATCACCCAGGGATGACCAGATTCCCCATTACCCAGGGATGATCAGCCTGCCCATCACCCAGGAATGACCAGCCTCCCCATCACCCAGGGATGACCAGCCTACCCATTACCCAGGGATGACCAGCCTCTCCATCACCCAGGGATGACCAGCCTCCCCATCACCCAGGGATGACCAGCCTGCCCATTACCCAGGGATGACCAGCCTGCCCATCACCCAGGGATGACCAGATTCCCCATCACCCAGGGATGACCAGCCTCCCCATCACCCAGGGATGACCAGCCTCCCCATCACCCAGGGATGACCAGATTCCCCATTACCCAGGGATGACCAGCCTGCCCATCACCCAGGGATGACCAGCCTCCCCATTACCCAGGGATGACCAGCCTGCCCATCACTCAGGTATGACCAGCCTCCCCATCACCCAGGGATGACCAGCCTCCCTATCACCCAGAGATGACCAGCCTGCCCATCACCCAGGGATGACCAGCCTCCCCATCACCCAGGGATGATCAGCCTGCCCATCACCCAGGGATGACCAGCCTGCCCATCACCCAGGGATGACCAGATTCCCCATCACCCAGGGATGATCAGCCTGCCCATTACCCAGGGATGACCAGCCTGCCCATCACTCAGGGATGACCAGCCTGCCCATCATCCAGGGATGACCAGCCTCCCCATCACCCAGGGATGACCAGCCTGCCCATCACCCAGGGATGACCAGATTCCCCATCACCCAGGGATGACCAGCCTCCCTATCACCCAGAGATGACCAGCCTGCCCATCACCCAGGGATGACCAGCCTCCCCATCACCCAGGGATGACCAGCCTGCCCATCACCCAGGGATGACCAGATTCCCCATCACCCAGGGATGATCAGCCTCCCTATCACCCAGAGATGACCAGCCTGCCCATCACCCAGGGATGACCAGCCTCCCCATCACCCAGGGATGACCAGCCTGCCCATCACCCAGGGATGACCAGATTCCCCATCACCCAGGGATGACCAGCCTCTCCATCACCCAGGGATGACCAGCCTCCCCATCACTCAGGGATGACCAGCCTGCCCATCACCCAGGGATGACCAGCCTCCCCATCACCCAGGGATGACCAGCCTGCCCATCACCCAGGGATGACCAGATTCCCCATCACCCAGGGATGACCAGCCTGCCCATCACCCAGGGATGACCAGCCTGCCCATTACCCAGGGATGACCAGCCTCCCCATCACTCAGGGATGACCAGCCTCCCCATCACCCAGGGATGACCAGCCTGCCCATCACCCAGGGATGACCAGCCTGCCCATCACCCAGGGATGACCAGATTCCCCATCACCCAGGGATGACCAGCCTCCCCATCACCCAGGGATGACCAGCCTGCCCATCACCCAGGGATGACCAGATTCCCCATCACCCAGGGATGATCAGCCTGCCCATTACCCAGGGATGACCAGCCTGCCCATTACCCAGGGATGACCAGCCTCCCCATTACCCAGAGATGACCAGCCTGCCCATCACTCAGGAATGACCAGCCTCCCCATTACCCAGAGATGACCAGCCTGCCCATCACTCAGGGATGACCAGCCTCCCCATTACCCAGGGATGACCAGCCTGCCCATCACCCAGGGATGACCAGATTCCCCATCACCCAGGGATGACCAGCCTCCCCATCACCCAGGGATGACCAGCCTCCCCATCACCCAGGGATGACCAGCCTGCCCATCACCCAGGGATGACCAGCCTCCCCATCACCCAGGGATGACCAGCCTGCCCATCACCCAGGGATGACCAGCCTGCCCATCACCCAGGGATGACCAGATTCCCCATCACCCAGGGATGACCAGCCTCCCCATCACCCAGGGATGACCAGCCTCCCCATTACCCAGAGATGACCAGCCTGCCCATCACCCAGGGATGACCAGATTCCCCATCACCCAGGGATGACCAGCCTGCCCATTACCCAGGGATGACCAGCCTCCCCATTACCCAGAGATGACCAGCCTGCCCATCACTCAGGGATGACCAGCCTCCCCATTACCCAGAGATGACCAGCCTGCCCATCACTCAGGGATGACCAGCCTCCCCATTACCCAGGGATGACCAGCCTTCCGATTACCCAGAGATGACCAGCCTCCCCATCATCCAGGGATGACCAGCCTCCCCATCACCCAGGGATGACCAGCCTGCCCATCACCCAGGGATGACCAGATTCCCCATCACCCAGGGATGACCAGCCTCCCCATCACCCAGGGATGACCAGATTCCCCATCACCCAGGGATGACCAGCCTGCCCATCACCCAGGGATGACCAGCCTGCCCATCACCCAGGGATGACCAGCCTCCCCATCACCCAGGGATGACCAGCCTGCCCATCACCCAGGGATGACCAGCTTGCCCATCACCCAGGGGTGACCAGCCTTCCCATCACCCAGGGATGACCAGATTCCCCATCACCCAGGGATGACCAGCCTGCCCATCACCCAGGGATGACCAGCTTGCCCATCACCCAGGGATGACCAGCCTCCCCATCACCCAGGGATGACCAGCCTGCCCATCACCCAGGGATGACCAGCCTGCCCATCACCCAGGGATGACCAGCCTGCCCATCACCCAGGGATGACCAGCTTGCCCATCACCCAGGGGTGACCAGCCTTCCCATCACCCAGGGATGACCAGATTCCCCATCACCCAGGGATGACCAGCCTGCCCATCACCCAGGGATGACCAGCTTGCCCATCACCCAGGGATGATCAGCCTGCCCATCACCCAGGGATGACCAGCCTCCCCATCACCCAGGGATGACCAGCCTGCCCATCACCCAGGGATGACCAGCCTCCCCATTACCCAGGGATGACCAGCCTCCCTATCACCCAGGGATGACCAGCCTCCCCATCATCCAGGGATGACCAGCCTCTCCCTCACCCAGGGATGACCAGCCTCTCCCTCACCCAGGGATGACCAGCCTCTCCATCACCCAGGGATGACCAGCCTCCCTATTACCCAGGGATGACCAGCCTCCCCATCACCCAGGGATGACCAGCCTCCCCATCATCCAGGGATTACCAGCCTCCCCATTACCCAGAGATGACCAGCCTCCCCATTACCCAGAGATGACCAGCCTCCCCATCATCCAGGGATGACCAGCTTCAATGTCACCACGGAAGGGACCCCTTCAGGTACATGTACGACTATGCAAGTAATATGATAAATAGGAAGGTAAATTCCTATCCTATTCTGTGGACTGACCATGTAACAAAACAGGATACTTGAGCCATGGTAGGTAAACTTTAAAGTACACTACACAGATAGATCAATAAAACAACCTACCTGGGTAGTCTTTCCAGACCCTGTTTCACCAACTAAAACAAGTGTCTGGTGTTTGTTCATGGTGTCAATAAACTTTTCTTTGTATTCCCACACAGGCAACGTGCAGCGCTTGCGAAACAGCTCTTGGTATCGTGGAGTGTATGGTAGACCTGAAACGAAACCAATTCATAATAAACCACATGTTCCGGCCCAGAGCAGAAAATGCCCACTGCATGAAATTACAATACCTGCCGCCAGTTTCTTGAACATAATTTAATAAATATAGAAAACACAATGCGATAATACCAGGAAATACTGCACAGAACGGGGGGGGGGGGGGTTATGAACTTACCTGTGAAGGGATTCATTGTCATAAGAACTGGCTTTGTTTGAATGGGGAGCATTGGCAGAGGAGCTGCATTGTTAGAGACTACAGAAGGTGCCCCATTGTCCCTTCTGTCAGAGTTTTTGTCTCTGTCTCGGTCCTTGTAGTCATCATCTCTGCCACTATAAAGACACAGAATGTAACTTGTATACAACTTACATTAAAGTATTTTATAAGCCGAGGGCAATAGGGTTACACAACAGTCCCTGTCACCACAGGGAGATTGCTTCCCAGTTTGCAGGTTGTCTTTACGCAGGGCTACATTGGCAATATTAGGGAGGAGATTTCCCCCCCAAACATAGTTTTCTCGGCAAGAATCAGAGCAAACGATTGGCCTATCATGCTGTGCTTGTGGTGGTCCCTGCAGGATAGTCAACATGGTAGTTGACCAGCTAGGCACTAATCTGACTGGTTGTTAATGAGTGGATGTCTTAATGCACATCATTGTTTTTCAACCTTTTGTGTACATTTCAAATAACTAGGGCTGTCTAAATACTTGAATCATTACATGTACACAATGGCTGGAGAACGCGGGTGAAAGGTTTGAACCATAATCAGCAATGCAGCTTAGATGATTTCTCAGCTTCCAATGGATAGCTGTAAACGCTGAGTGGAGAATCTGCAGAAGATAACCTGGAGATGGGTGCGGATTGGTGTTGGCGGATGTCTAACATATGTGAGAGCTACAAGCAAGATTTAATGCATATAAAATGTGAAAATCGAATAGCAAAGGATTGCTGGACAGGCGCAGCAGAACAACACTGCTGTATATTTTGACAAACATTGACAATTACACTCTAAGTTCTGTTTGTCATTGTAAATAAATGATTTGTAGTGATGTTAGGACAGTGTATTATACTGCCATTTGAGTATGTTATGACACCTGAGCGAAAACTGCCCATCTCGGGTCATCCCTCTCTTATACAGCTTCTTCTGTTTTTGCCTTTTCAGACTGGCAGAACCCAAGTTGTAGAACACAGGGACCATTGTATCCCATATGAAACGCAAAAACATTGAGACAAAGTCAGCAGTGATCATTCAATGTTATGCAACTTAAATGTTGGTTGCCATGCATGAGATGCAGTTTTGTTCAAAACTATGTAACACAACATCGCAGGTTAAAACACTATTCCACATACTATAAATTCAACATATCTAACACCTACAAGTTACCTCCTTTCTCACAAATGTCAATTGATCTGAATATGTACATAAACCCTTCACTGCCTATATTTAGCTTGATCTACAATTAAACTGGAACCTGCATCTACATCAATTGGCATGAAGTTTATGGCTTTGGTCATCCTGAGTTGATGCCTAAGATTTTGCGACTACCATAAGCTGCCTTTTGGAAGACGTGGCTACTATTAAGAAGTTGCCTGATGCATTTTCCGTTTTGACTGCAAAGTTTCGGGGCAGCTTTAAATACAGCATTTATCTGACTTCAAGTGAGCATGGCCAGGGGGCGAGGTGCATTTGAGGGGTAGGGGCAGGGAGAGACATAACCGACTGCCCAACTCGGTTGAATTACAGGTTCGGACAGGTCAGAATGCTGGTTGTATGCACGATGGGGCAGGTGAAGACTTAGACGGCGATCTCTCGCTATTCAGCAATGTTGAGCAGTTACACTGAGCCAACAACCTGCAGGCACTGATCAATGTAAACAATAACTGCATGGTAGCTTTTATTTTTTCCCCGACATTATAAAATCGGAAAACTGTGTGCTCAGTCATAAGCGCTGACTTTTCGGAAAATGACATTGCAGAATCGTCGAAATCCTTGACCTTGTAAATAAATTGTGCATTAGTTGTTTCAAGGTTGTTGTTTCACAATTTGATAGGACAGGTAAATTTTCAGGTGGGCAGGTCAATCTTAACACTGCGTACCTGACAGGACAGGCAGCATCCAAAGTTAATGTCTGTCCCTGAGAGGGGTCAGGTAACATACGGATATTGACGTGTTGCCAAAATAATTGATTGCACATAACGTCATCAGTGTAACTGCTTGTATAAACAATTGATGCCGGAGTAATTGGCTTGGTTTGCCGGATGGGATTATGATAAGCAGGGACAGAGGAAAGGGCACTGGATAGCAGGGACGAGACGGGGGGGGGGGGGGGGGGGGCGGCGATGGAGTTGAGAGAGGCCATGTGCGGCTTAAAATATGTAGTTTTCCGGAAATGTTTCTTGGTGCATGCTGACCCGGTTTCTGGGTGCATGCTGACCCGGTTTCTGGGTGCATGCTGACCCGGTTTCGCGGCCAAAGTCGAGGTGCAGCTTCTAAAAGGTAGTTTACGGTCATAAGTGCCACATGTTCCTAACCATAAGCCAAAATTTTTACATAACCACCCAGATGGCTTCAATATTTATTCTTCTATGGGTTTATTATAATTTTATGAATTTATTTACCTAGAAGCTAGCCTTAAAAATAATCAAAAAACACAGCTGTACAATGGTAAAAGTTTAATTAAGGTAGCATTTTCAAGTGGGGAAAGGAGGTAAATAAATAACTAAAGGATGGAGGTTATCAGTTAAATGTTGAAGTTGCTGATACTGTGAAATCTATACTAATAAAATGAAGCTGTCTGTCCCACAATGCCGCGGCATGCAAGAGCGCATTGGCACCAGCAGCCGCCTTGAACCTATATATCCAACCGTCGCTCTTAGATGTGTCAAAGCTATCGCATGTGTCAACACAACCACTGGGTGCTTATCCCACGCATAATATCGCTTTCAGGGGGCTTATCCCGCATGGTGACCATGTCTGCGGCGGGCTACCTGGCTTGGTGCCAACAGTAATATTTTTCCCAACGCATTATCGCCCGAACCGTCATCAAAACAAACAAATCCCGTACTGTCTCGCGTCCACAACTTCCCATCAGTAGCAAATTTTGTCCACTGAAGGTACGTTAAATGACGAACAACGCACGGGAAACAGCCCCCTTTTTTTACTCAATCAACCCTTTTTTTTTTACTCAAACAATGTATGAAATTGGGCCTTAGTTTTACTGGTCTGATATTCCTTTATTAGCGTGCTTTAGGCGCAATTTGAGTAATCTGTGCAAACGAAATAGTTATACTGTTATTTCTTTCGCTTATTAGTACGAACGCTAGACGGGGCGGCTAGCGTCTTAATATAAAAAGACAGCAATCGGCCAATGTGTTATTCACACCCTCACTGCGTTGCAACATCTGCACCCTCCTCCTCCCAATTCCGCTAATCTGACACTTTCCCCTACTCTACCCTGGCTTCATCAGTTCACACCTGCATCAGTGTGGCCAGTAATCTACACCTCTCCCACCCATCCACCTCACATCCCGGGTGCCAGATGCCTGTGCTAGATTTCAGGGTATAGACAAGATTTATATCACTAAGAGGTGATTCTAGAAACCAACCTCAACAGAATTAGATACAATTTTCCTAACTGGATACCAAATATGCTGAATTTTTGTTGACTGCTAGAAATCGGATGTCTGTCAGATCATATCAATTATGTGCCACCATACTGGCTACAGAATGCCTTTTCCACCTATTTTTTTATTTTTCAACTGGTTTAGTCTGATAAAATCTATAGTCTGCATGTTTAATATCTGTGCACCATTTGCAGCCACGATTTATGCATTTATGTACTCCATTACACAAGACCCTTGTGATTTTAACTTACTTGAAAATGTATCTTGTTTAATAACAGCATAACGTGATAGTCTCCAGCATAAAGTATAGGCAGTGGATATTTGACTGTTACCGGCTACAGATGGTATGGGGCTAGATTGGTCCATGACCGGTAATAAGTATGGTGACATAATGAACAACAGCCAATCAGCGGCAAGTGCTGGCAATATAGCCCCATACCAAACCATTGCTAGCTGGTTACAAATATCTGCTGCCTAAAGTATAGCAGACGAAAGTGTGTTGACAGTCGGGTTGTAATGACATTGTAAGGTGAAGGTCATATAACATAATTCATTTGTTAAAAGAAGTAGACACATGGAAGAGTCTAATATCAGGAACAAGCAAAGGTTATGGAGCATTATTTGTCCATACAAGTTCTATATTCTATCATTCATTTTAGCTTCCAAAAGCAACAGTTTGATGAAAGTCAGAAAGATAGAAAGCAATGAGTTTTGTAGATTTTATATTTGTATGACAATAATTTAAGTCACAGGACATAACCTAACCGCCCTCCCTAAATACTAGCAACAATATTGCTTACAGATATGATGGATGACAAGGTAAACAGTGATGGCTACAGTGAAACTTGTCTGCTTAGTTTGTGTAAAACCATAATTTTGACATCATTTGAATTCATTTGGCAAGAGCTGAAGAAGACTGACAGCCGAGGACTGTGAGTGTCAAATGCTGTTGGGGATAACTAATAGAAACTGATTTTAAGCTTGTCAATGAAATATTTTATACATAGTGGTTATTCATACGGGTCCGTATGATTAAGCCATGACTATTCGCTGGGCTCGCGTTAGCATTCGCCAATAGCCATTTGGCGAGAAAATTCGAGATTTGGCGATAAGAAATTCCTGGACACTCGCCAAAACGGGGATCATAAAATTTCAACTACAAACACATTTTTATTCATGTTCACATTACATGGTAGATCTACTACATTCATCTCCAATTATGAGATTTATAACCAATTTATAACCAATATACTTGGCTAATTTTGGCTAATGTTTTTCCATGGAATTAGCCAAATTGGCTAATGAAAAAAATATCCTAGTGCGAGCCCAGATTCGTACAGCACAGTCACATGACATGCAAATTACCCCAGAGCCGAGTGCTGTATTATTGGTCTATGTGAAGAATTAAATATCTCTATATCTATATAGAGCTGAGTGCCGTGTGAATAGTCTGCTGTGTCATTGGTATATGAAGAATTAAATCATCTCTATATCTGTATAGAGCTGAGTGCTGTATGAATAGTCTGCTGTGTCATTGGTATACAAAGAATTAAATCATCTCTATATCTATAAGAATATATAGAGCTGAGTGCTGTATGAATAGTCTGCTGTGTCATTGGTATACAAAGAATTAAATCATCTCTATATCTATAAGAATATATAGAGCTGAGTGCTGTATGAATAGTCTGCTGTGTCATTGGTATACAAAGAATTAAATCATCTCTATATCTATAAGAATATATAGAGCTGAGTGCTGTATGAATAGTCTGCTGTGTCATTGGTATACAAAGAATTAAATCATCTCTATATCTATAAGAATATATAGAGCTGAGTGCTGTATGAATAGTCTGCTGTGTCATTGGTATACAAAGAATTAAATCATCTCTATATCTATAAGAATATATAGAGCTGAGTGCTGTATGAATAGTCTGCTGTGTCATTGGTATACATCAAGAATTAAATCATCTCTATATCAATCTAGAGCCAAGTGCTGTATGAATAGTCTGCTGTGTCATTGGTATATGAAAAATCAAATCATCTCTATATCTATAAAGAGCGGAGTGCTGTATTAATTAATCTATATGGGCTCAGTCAGCCGAGCAGGCAGGGATAGGCGGGCTCAATTGTCACTTGACTAGGCCTTGACTAGATAATGGGAGTGGATTAGCGGCGATGTGACCAGTGCCATATGAATAGCAAACCAGCTTATTCATACGGACCCATACGAATAGCCATGGCCTATTCTAAAATTATATCAAATTAGAAAATGAGCTTATGAGGTGGCAAAGATTTTCCTAGTCCTGCAAGCAAGCCGCTGTGGCTACCGCCAACAGCGTCTTGCCTCCCAAGCACACCCTGCTCATTAGCAGAACGAAGCGACGACAACCCACAGGATGTTTTGCATCGTTTAAGTGAATCTACACATCGTACAGTGCTCTTTTACCAATATAACTTGCAGGAAAACATATTAATTTTAAATTTTGTGTGGTAGAATTGTTGTCAGGCGTTCTGGAGCGCGAGAAATAACAACTTTGCACCAGTAACAACCGAAAATGAATCAAGCTCTGCCAGGTTTGCAATTGCACTTCCTGCGGAGAAGCGGTGCGCACTAAAGTACAAATTGTGTGCTCGCCGAAATTGAAACTCTTCGCCGGCTTCGTGCGGCAGGGTCCCTGTGTGATGAATAGTATGGAGGGGGGATTGATGGGGTATCCACCCGAATGTAACCAAAATTCCCAGGCGTTCTCTTCAAATGTTGGTTTATATAGGAGTATGAGTTTTGTGAGTTTACTTTTTTTTTAGGAATATTTTATTTCTGAAGGTGTATTTTGATTAAAGATATTCTCTCCCCCCCACCCCTCCCGCGGGAATAAAGGTAACTGACAATCAGAGCAGGATCAATTGCTACTTTTCCGGCAGTTTCCAAAGGTGGATGTTCATCTTAACCGTTAATTCCCCATCACTTTCCGAGGGAGGGGAATACACCTGATGTGTAGTGAGAGCATGGGCTGACACAGGGGCAGCAGTCCTGCCATGCCCCCTTTTCTTAAACATCCCTAAGCAACCATGAATGTGGTCCCCCCTCCCCTGTTTGTACTGGATCCCCTACTTTGTTGTTATCAAGTTTGGTGGGGGGGGGCAAGACTAACAAGCGTAACTTCGGCGATAACGATCCATAATAGTCAACAGAATTTCCAGCCTGATATTCACGGAAATCAGAAAATTCCTCCTCCTGCCCCACACTACCACTGGCCCGTGCATGCTCCACTGTCACCGCGATGGGCCAGGGCCACCGCTGGGCCATGGGAGGAGGGGGGGGGGGGTCCACGATAAAGCCCTCCCCAGTTTCACCGTCGAAATTCGCTCACTCGGTCGGGGTGTTTTACCACCAAAATGCACCCAAAAAGACTATTACATGGTAACCCATCTATGAATGCACATTTTCAGAGTCCCACCCAGTCAGAAGTGTTTAAACATCTGCTCTATAGGGGTATCTTTTTCATCACAAATATATCCACTCTCTCAGGCATCAAGGCACCCCACGGAACCCCCCCACCAACTTTGTATACAAGCCTCCACCCCGGGCCACTGACGGCTTAAAATATTCTGAGATCCACACCCCTCCCGCTGTCATTTGCTCGGTGAGATGGTCTTGAATGCAAATAAACATCAATGGAATGCTGAAAGAACTTCCACTTTAGTTGTGCTTTTTTAAAGATTTTAATGCAACGATATCACTGATCTGGTATCTGGCAAAACAAACGACCGTTAAACTACCATGACATGCTGTTTGATGTGATATATGTCGGCGCGGCCAGTAATTCTCCACCCATCACACCCCACTCTGACACCTCGCACCCCTGCTCACCCCGGCTGGCAGCCACGGGTGCGAGATTTCGGTTAGCCGACGAGACTTCCGCAGGCCACAAACGGCGATATTAGTCATTGAATAACAGCCCTCAACAGAAGTGGATATATCTCTGTCAAATGGATATTAAACAAGTTGGATTTTCATGTACGGCTTTCGAACAAGTAAGTCTTTCAGCTCACATCAATTATATATGTGTACCTGCCACCTTATCTACCCTAAAAGTACTTCCTCAAATTTGTATCCTACTTACAAACTTTCGCAGTCACTTCAGCGTTATATTGGGTGCCATATTTTACATTTCCCAACCAAAAATATACGCGCACCCAATAATTATTTCTTCCGGTGCGCCTAAACCCTAATCCAAACATGGTGCCCGCTGCAGTCATAAAAGCTCAGAAATCACACAGCAGAGGGAAAAACAACCACAAGCATCAAGCAACGTCATATCCCAAATTGGTAACAAATCAACAGAGAATGGGTTACTTTATGTAAATATGTAGTTCATTAATCATTGCTAAGCACCGAGGCCAGAAAGTAGTTTTACGACCGTGTAAAGGCCGAGGCGAAAAAGTAGTTTTACGACTGTGTAAAGGCCGCCCAGATTCCAGACTTGATTCTGCTAATGGAAAGAGATGGCTAGAAGATGTAACATAGTTCCGCAACTGGACCCAAAGCATACACTGGCACAGGCCTATCACGGTCGCCGGTATCGCCTATCGGAGCTGACTACGTTATACTCAAATTCATTAATGCCGTTCACACTCCTTTTTACCGATATCTTCATTAATATTAGAGCAATTACCCAGATATTTTCTGACTGGCTGCACTGAACTAAGACCCAACAGATTTAGACTTACTTTCCTCTCTTTGCTGATTATTTCTTTCTGTGTTATCCAAAGAAATATTCCATATGATGAAGCTCCATTGACCACAAACATCTGCCCCTTAATAAGCTAAAAGGAGGAGCACGTGCTTGTTATGACATGTACTGTATCCATTGTCTCAATTGCATCCAATGGCAACCATTGCCGGGCCCGGATATTTTGTCTGAAGTAATTACATCGGCGCCGAGGAAAAAATGTAGCGCCGATGTAGCAGGGGGAGGCTTCCACAAAAAAATCTGTCACATTATTATGAAAGATCCTCCCTCAGAGAAACAGAAAATGTTAAGTCCAATGAATTTGGTATCCGAATAAGTGTGTTATGGCGTATAAACCATTCCTGTTGGCAGCCTCAGCTCAAATGGCTGCCTCCTCGGCATGCTGTAATCTCGCCAGGTGCGAAGTCTCGCGGACCAAGGGGGGGGTGGGGGGGGGGGGTGCATATGTGTGCGGTCGCGTGCAACGGTGGGTGGCTCAGACGGCATGCAGGGGTGGGGGGTAATTTACATCGGCGCCGAGGAAAAATGATGCAGGAGCCGAGGAACCAAGTAGGACCGAGGAGACAGCAGGGTTTTCTCGCCACAGCCAATTACTTCAGACATATTATCCACAAATGGCGAGGTGGCGAGCAATGGATGGTGCATGAGAGGGGATGGGGGGGGGGCACAGGAGCCGAGGACCGAGGAGACAAAGGGAGAGTCGGACAAGTGCAATTGACTTCCTTATATTATAACAGTAACTGTAGACTTCTCCGATTTACCTTGTCGGGTTTAGCCGCCGTAGTCATCAAAGGGAGAATCGGACAAGTGGAATTGAATTCGTTCGACCAGCACATTAACTGTAGACTTCTCCGCTTTTAGACTTCGGGTGTTTGGAGTCAATTATCACTATCATATTATCATTCCGGGCGCATTCAAATTGTAGGCAATTAGCCGTCGTAGTCATCAAAGGGACACTCGGACAAGTGGAATTGAATTCGTCCCATTAACTATAGCCGCCTTCTCAGATTTTTGACTTCGGGTGTTTGAGTCAATTAGTCATCGAAGGCGGACTGGTTACGAACCACACAGTCAATGTGGTTGGTTAATGTGGTTTATAGGTGTTGACCTGGCTTCCAACCTTCATAAGCCACCAGCTTTGACGTTTTGGTATAAAATGGTTGGCTTGTACGAAGATTATCATACACCCAATGTCGCTTCTGGCATTACGACCATTTTGATGTTGCAAGTGACATAGGCTTACAAATACTGGATTATACTTGTATTCATTTTTTGGTGATTGTGACTTAATCATTTCTCTCCCATTGTATACAGGATTTGTTGCTTTTCCCTTTTCATACTTCTGTTTTAATCATTTCTTTTATTTACAGGATTTTGTACCTTTTTTCTTTAATCATCTCTCTCTCGTTTATACCCTCCGCCAGCTTGCGCTTGCAGAGCGTCCCCGCTCCTTGTGGGCAGATCCATCACATCGGCAAGGATCACTGGGTAGTTTCGTTTCAAGATGTAGTTGGGGGGCCGGTGTATGTATTAGACAGCGTCTACAAGGCACATGAGCCACTCACTCCCTCCCTCGAGATCCAGCTAGCCCAGATTTACGGCCACGGGCGAAATTCACTAGATGTTATACTGCCAGTCGCGCAACAACAGCAGAACGGATGGGATTGCGGCGTATTTGCCATAGCTAATTTGATTGAGTATTGTTCAGGAGGCTATACAGATCTTTTAAAGAAGGGCGTGATACCATTTGAGTTTGAGCAAGATATGATGAAGTCGTGTTTGATTGATATCATTAAGGACAAGAGTATTAGATCTTTTCCGAAATTAGACGTTCCCAGTAAGAAAGTTAAGCATAGGAAGATTAAGTTGCCATTGTATTGCTGTTGTCATCTGCCGCAATGCTATGGCGACATGGTGCAATGTAATGTATGTAATAGGTGGTTATTTCAAAAGTGTGTTAACTTGACGAAAGCTAAGATGGATAGAGATTTCTTTTGTTCGGCTTGCTCATGATTAATCAAAATAAAACAAAATAATATGCTTCATTTAACTCACACATTGTTGTTTGTGTCTGTTCTTTCACTTGCTCAGGTTTTTATTTTATTTCTATTAACTTCGCCGCGCGCCCTCATGCCTTTCGTACTATAAACACCAATCGACCTTAAGCCACCAGTCATAACGGCTTTTTCAGACATAATAAGTTCACGCTTTAATGGCTTCTTTCGAAATGCATGCCGTCTGAGCACGTCTGAGAAGTGCACCCCCCACCCCTGCATCCCCCTCCCCCCCCCCTTGGTCCGCGAGACTTCGCACCTGGCGAGATTACGGCATGCCGAGGAGGCAGCCATTTGAGCTGGGGCTGCCAACAGGAACGGTTTATACGCCATAACACACTTATTCGGATACCAAATTCATTGGACTTAACATTTTCTGTTTCTCTGAGGTAGGATCTTTCATAATAATGTGACAGATTTTTTGTGGAAGCCTCCCCCTACTACATCGGCGCTACATTTTTTCCTCGGCGCCGATGTAAATTACTTCAGACAAAATATTCGGGCCCACCATTGCCAGGTAACGCTTCGCGCACGCTCCTTGTTTTAGTTTGTTAAATGGCTGACGTTTGTGGTAATGGAGCTTCATCATATGGAATATTTCTTTGGATAACACAGAAAGAAATAATTAGCAGAGAGGAAAGTAAGTCTAAATCTGTTGGGTCTTAGTTCAGTGCCACCAGTCAGAAAATATCTCGGTGATTACTCCAATATTAACGAAGATATCGGCCAAAAGGAGTGTGAACGGCATTAATGAATTTGACTTTGAGTATAGCCTATACAGCCTATAGGCCTAGTCACTATAGTCGTTACATCTATGGAACTAAGATTTTCTGTGCCAACTATACTATCTATAGTCTAGATGTATCCCCACGGAATAACGGAATTAATCAATATACACTAGCATTTTAGGTAACACCTATCTGTATTATCCAGCCAAGTTTGACAACTGTCAAAGCAATTTTCAGCGACAGTCACACTCCGTCTCGGAGACAGAGCAGGCAGAGCTAAATTCTAAAACTTAGTAAAACACAGTGAAATTGAATCAGAAAGGAAATTTATTTATGATAAATAGTGACTACAGACTACTTTAAATGAAACATTTTGCTGTTAACGTTTTCCTTACAAACCTTTTACGTTTGCTTTGGTAATCACCGACGTCAATCCTATGTCGCTTCGACATTTTAAAACTAGATTATCCGCAACGCGTGCGACAAACGATCTCCGAACAAGATGGCGTGGTGTGGCTTCAATAGATTTAATTGTATGGCATTTCCCGGGGGGTGTTTATTGGAAGAGTGCGTCGGAAAGCTCCATACCAACTTCATCGCCTTCTCAAACAGTAAACGCTGGTGAAAGTCTCAAGGAAATGAAGAAAAAAACTCACAATTATGTGTCAACGGTTTTCCATAATATAAACAGTCAATTTTGAAAAGCACTTTTTCAACGTCGAACAGATAATCTGATCTGTATCAGTATATGAATTTTTGAAGTGGTGACAGATCAAGGTGATGTCACGCAGATGGTGCCCGGGATGGTGCCAATTGGCTTAATGAGGGTGACAGAGATGGTGCCAATGAGGGTGACAGAGATGGTGTCACACTGTTGGTGACAGAGATGGTGCCACTGATGCATGGTGACAGAGATGGTGTCACACTGATGGTGACATATATGACAACTTCCATTTAAAAGTATACCAGCGTCCGTCAAATTGTTGCACAAGTCATATTTATACACAAATACCATAGATCTATTTGATCATTATTTTGGTTGAAAGTTATGTTTTATGATAAAGCCCATTTGGGAAATTAATATTGGAACCATTTCTTTGAAAATATATAAAATACAAGAAAAATAAATGTCATTTTCAAACTATTTTTGACAGAATGGACTCCCGCCATTTTGATTCACTTAATATCCTTAATAATTACATGAGTAACAATATTACCATGCTGGATCTTTTTAAGGTGTGAAAAAGAAAACACTTTGAACTCATCAAATAACACTTAGCATAAAGATATGTTCATTGGTTTTCGTAGAAAAACCTATATTTCGTCATTGTGATGAATCCTAAAGCAGCCTGTCAAACTTGATGACGTTCGCACAAGTAGGTATTTTTCAGTCGTAGGAGCCAATGTTGTGCTGATGACCTGCATGGAATTTGTTTTCCTGTATTACATTTGCTCACAACAGCTATTCAACTGTTTGTGGACGCTATATTTCCGCCTCTATAGCCGTTCTCGATGTTGCGATCGTCAATTCTGTCAAATACGAGAAATGACTTTAGACACACACTCATGCTCAGAAAACTGCTGATCCCTAACACCAGGCGTTTCTCGTTGGGTGTCTTACAGTCAGCACGTTGGTCTCAGCTGTTTTCCCGCCAAAACACGCCAACAGCGTTCATTCCGAAGCTGTTAAGCTATAAGACAAACTGTCTGTCAATCCATGTTACGTTCGCATCAGATGACGTTCACACCAGACGATTTTTTCAACATCACGTATCCTCATGGCGCAGACGCATTTGTGAGAATAGTTTCGCGTTTCCGTTCAAAAACGTGAAAATACTTTATTAACTCGAGTTTTATAAGACAAACAAGGGGGTAAACCTCCCAAATCTCAAGATAAAAAATTGCCTTGTTGCGAACGTCACTTCAATGACGGAAACCCATGTTGCGACCGTCAGAATGCGACGGAACACCATGTAGTCAGATCCAAGAAGTGGGGCCCCGAGGGGATTTGCCCCCCCCCCTCCCCCTCAAGCAATGGACTGCTAAATACGAAAAAACGTTTCAACAACTATTGGCACAAAAATATGAAACGGCCAGAGCTGAATATCTCCATTACAGATCCGATGAGAGAAGAGAGCCTAAGTGAGAAGAAAGACATCCCATACCAGGATACCGAAAAAAGGAAATGTTGCGGTTTTAGGGCGAGCTGTGTATGCAATAGCTAAACTGCGCCGACGAACCTGCTGGGATGATGACATGCATGAATATAATTGCCCTCAAGTAGTTGCCGCGGCCCGGACTCGAACCCGCGACCTAACGATCTGCGGACTAGTGCGTGAACCACTATACCAGGGAAGGTTCCGGGTACCGAAGAATGCTTCAGGCAAGAAGAAGATGAGAGCCCAGACCAAAATTTCAAAACAATATCAAAGGAAAGAACACTACTAAAGAGAGGAATGAGAGGACATCTCATACCAGGCGACAGAAGAAACCCTAAGGCAGGGAGAATAAGACCAGACCGAAAGAAGATACGACAGAAACAACGCATATGCATGAAGAAGAGGACAAGCCAAACCAGAGCGACCAAAGAAAGCATATAAGAGGACGATTATGACATATTGGACGACAGAATAAACATTAAGGGAGGATAGAGAGGACTGCTCAGGCATAAAAGACAAAAGAAAGCCTAATACATGAATGAGAGAGGACAGTCTAGTCCTGAAGACAGAATAAGTCATTAGGGGGAAAACTAGGACAGATTACATGACAGAAGAAACCTTGAGGGAGTAAAGAGAGGAAACCCCAGACCAGGAGACAGAAGAAAGCCTAACAGAGGAAAAAGAGCACATTCCAAATCAGAAGTCACTTCAGAAAGCACGAAGAACAGAAGACAACCCTGATCAGAATGCAGCAGAAAGTCAAAGTAAGGAGGCAGAGGACAGCCAAGACCAGAAGCCAGAAGAAAGCATAAGACAGAAAAGAGAGGACAGCCCAGACCAGAGGGACGGAAGAAACCTTAGCCATGAATGAGAGAGGACTGTCCAGATCTGAAGACAGAAGAATAGGATTAGATGACAGAACAAAAGTTAAGGGATGAAGGAGAGGCGAGCGCAGACCAGTAGGATCCAAATTAGAAGCCAGTTGAGACAGTCAGGAAGCAGCTAGGGACAGCCCAGACCCGAGCGACAGAAGAATACATAAGCCATGACGCAGAGAGGACAGTCCAGACGTGAAGACGGAAGAATTATAAGTTATATAAAGGAGGAAGAACAAGACAGATTGGACAACATAATAAAGCATAAGCGAGGAAGGATAGGACAGTCCAGAACAGGGGACAGATCGTAAGGCAACCAAAGAGAGAATAGCACAGACCACATAATATTAATAATAATAATAATAATAATAATAATAATAACAATAATTTTTATTCGTATGTATATGATTAAGATTTTGAAGTGTATCGCTTTATTACACCAGGGAATGTTGAAGATATTTAAATGCAAAATTTGGTAATTCAGGTAACCTGTCACACTGATTGATAGCCTGATATAAAAGCATCTTTAGTTTGTCCGTCTTTTTGTCTTTTGTTTGTAAGAGAATATCAGTCTGGAACACTATTTAGAGTCTATTTTAGAATATGTCTGTCCAATTTCTGTCAAAATGATGACCTTCGCAACATCATTTCTGTCAAATTGATGGCCTTAGCAAAATTCAAATTTAAGATTTTGTGCTTCATATATTGCGTAACTAACATAAAAAAAATATAATGTATCCTTTTGAGTAGTAACTTTAGAATAAATGACATGTTAGCTGTAAAGTTGTTTTAACAGGTGATTAAACAGCCTATTGTTGTGTTAACGTCATACGTATTCTTTCAAATTTCCGTCAAAATATGACCTTAGCAACAACAAAATTAAATTAATGTTTTTTATGTTTAAATTCTTGCATACCTTGATAATGTTTTGATTAATATTGGTCTCTATGCAACTTT
The DNA here is from genome assembly GCA_964019135.1 of Arenicola marina. Lineage (NCBI taxonomy): Eukaryota > Metazoa > Annelida > Polychaeta > Arenicolidae > Arenicola > Arenicola marina. Next base: position 1,710,936 of record OZ025262.1, read on the forward strand.
TCTTTGACTTAAGGAATAAGAACTGAACTGGTACATCTTTTATATTGAAATCACATGGGTTAATGGTAGCCCTGGTACGTAAACGGAGCACCCTTGCTCCGTTTACGGGCGTGGTCAGAGATCGAGGCATGTACCAGGGCTAGGTTAATGGTACCCTTTTATATGGAAGTTGTCATATATATCCACCAAAACAAACCTTCTGCGATGTTTTTGAAATGGCGGTGAGTGGCAGAAGGTTTGTAAAATTTTGGTGGATATCTATTGGGCTGATGAATTCGTAAGTAGCGCTTAGGGCCTTCAATCTTTGTGCCTAACTCTTCATAAATGTATCCTGGCCATTAATATGTGACAGATATGTGGTGTCTTCATCGCATTTTTATGAAATCCAGAAGTCTTTGTCACCACCCTTGGTCTCGGACGGCGGGTCGTGGTCGGGACTCAATGTTCCAGGGTTAACAGAGATGGTGCGTGACACTGTTGGTGACAGAGATGGTGCCACTGATGTTTGCGCAAGTGCCCACAGGTAAGCCCGCTTCTCTAGGGGCACAACTGTGTCCATGCTAAATTCTTTAGACGCCAGACGGGAATCGACTGTAGCTTTTATCATAATTTGTGCGCGTACAATCATAGTGTTTACGTAGTCTATATACCTTGTTCTATCTTCTGACATCAAGAAAGTGTGTCATCACTAGGTTGTTCGTCTATATTTTCGCAAAGAAATGTTGGAGCACACGACTTTTTCCCGACCAACCGCCATGCGTATGCAGCGCCACCTGGCGAGTCAACTATTTGAACCATTTACAGCTTGTGTACGGAGATGCCCCCATATCATTAGTGATGATCGACTTGTTCATTTGTATCTATAGCCTATATATATATAACTATAGCTTAAGTTTCCCTAATTGCTTGAGATGGCGTTCTACTTGTATTCACCCCATTACATCAACTCGTAGTAATGGCGGACACGGATGATTCTCATGAGAGAAAGTCTTTCAGGTTTCCGTTGCGAACTTGACACTCATTGTAAAGTCTTTGAATGTGAAGCATTTTTCATCGAGTTAACGTGTTTTTTTGTATTGTTAAGCTTCGATGGAGTCCTGACCACGTGCGCGCAGGATGTGTTTTTTGTGTAAATTGTCCAATACCTTGTACCAACAATACTTTTCATCACAAACCGTCTGGTGTTCACGACCGATGTCTTTCATGCGACTATGACATTTTTGCGAGCAAAAGCTACGATATATTAGCAAAATGATCCCAGGTCTCGTTATCTGTAGCCTAGATCTGTTTAGGTCTGCGACCACGGTATATATGGATATCCTCACAATGACGCTCCTACACCTTTTAGATTTCCAGATATTTTGTGTGTTATTGTTGAAATAGCCGTCATTATGGCAAACTAAAGACGCCTTGCTCTTGAAGACAATTTGTTGAATTCTTTGACCCTCTTCGTTTTGGAGATGTTGTGTACTGTTGCAGGCCGTATTCGTCATCTTGGAAAATGGCGAATGCGTTGTCATAGCTTATACAATAACATTTCTTTATTTAGCGATCCCGAAAACCTATACATAAACATAAAAATCATCAGTGTTAATTTTCAAGATATTTGGTATTTTTCGTGGTCCTGTCCGCAATGGTAAAAAATGGCGGATGCGTTGCAACAGGCTACTCAATGATTTTGTTTCTAATTCAGCGACCCCGAAAACCTATGCACAGGTATCAAAATAATGGTTTTATATCCCTCTTGTTTTCAAGATACTCAGTATTCTTGCTGGCCGTGTCCGTCATATTGGAAAATGGCGGAGGCGTTGCTCGTAGCTCCACGAGGAATGTATTCTTTTTTTTAAATTCAGGGGCCTGGACTAGCTCACGCCGCTAGCCCTGGCTCCTTGCCCGGGTTTGTAAGCTCAAGCCCCTAGACCATGCTCAGGCCAGGCTTAGCCCAGGCTGCTAGCTGCCGCTAGCCTAGGGCACCATATGCAGTCAAGGCCCCTAACCCAGGCCTAACCCTGGCCGCTAGTCCAGGCCGCTGGCTCAGGCCGCTAGCCCCGTAGGCTAGCCTAGGTTGCTAGTCTAGGCCGCTAGCCCAAGTCACTAACCCAGGCTTAGCCTAGGATGCTAACCCATGCCGCTAGCCAGGGCACCAACCCAGGCCTTGCCCCGGCCGCTAGCTCATGCCGCTAGCTCAGGGCCCCTAGCCCAGGCAGCTTTGCCCAGGCCGCTTTGCCCAGGCCGCTTTTCCCAGGCCGCTTTGCCCAGGCCACTAGTCCAGGGCCCGCAAGTTCTAAACGCCCGGGGCCAAATATTTTGCCCTACAATAGGACATTAGCATGGAACGGGGCCCAGGGCCCGTAAATTTGAAACGGCCGGGGCCAAAAATGATCGAAAAATGCTCCGTAGAGCCGTTTCACCTCGCTGAGCGGAGCAATACCCTCAGCGCAACCATTTGAACCTATGGGCCACAGTATAAAGGCGACCGCGGTGCGTGCCTGCGTCGCCTTGAAAGATACCACCTGGTTGACTGTGGGTTTTGCGCGGCCTGGATTCCGCCACCAGCCAACTCACCACCTCTACCAGCGCTGTAGTGTATAATTCTGACGAGTGAGGGTGAAGAAGGTGGGAGGGATGACTGCAGGAGCCTGGTGGATGGGAATGGGGGGGGGGGGGGGGCAGGAGTCCATGAGGCTGGTGGGCGGCTGCGGGGGCGATTCATTCCTGGTTTCTGTTCTTCTCCCTTCCCACGACTGTGCCCTCCCGCCTCTCCCAATATATCTCATCACATTATATCAACAATACGGTGCCTTATCGCGAACCGCTCACCCACTGCCCTCCCCAGCTCCTGCGACGACTTTAACATGGGAATCCCCATAAGAAATGTTTGGCCCTCTAGCGGGAAAAGTAAAATAGAAAGTATATTTTTTAAACTAAGAAACAACTAGGCAGTAAAATTAGACGTTCTATGACCCGAATCCAATCTCTCTATTCCTAATATTAATTATACAGTGAATTTACTTCGTATTTAGTTTTTCATTATTTTGGCGTCATGTGACGTCATTGACGGCGAATTATTCTTCGGGAAATGGGTCATACCGGTTTTTCTTAATACATCATTGGAGGTTGATGACGATTGAGAAAGTTAAAGTGGGAAAACAACGGGCATCTACTTTGAACAGAAGGCCATGGTGAACTATGACGTCATTTTGCGCGAACCTTCTTCCTACGCGCAAAAAATGGTCCATATTAAAGTTGTGTCCCCTAATCAGTGGAACATTTTGACGCTAGTCGAATCTCTTTAGGACAAATATTAAGCAAGCCTTAGCACCTGTACGTTTTCCTTTAATCGGATGGCCTTGACCTTTGACTTTTGACATTGGGACGTCCGTCACTTGAAAATTGTGGATGCCCGGACATGCCATATATCCATAAAAGTTGGTGAACGATAGCTGTTGTCGTTAGGACAGTAGAGGGTACGAACAAAAACAGGAGTGCATAAAGCTTAAGTCTAGTGGGTGCCGGTGGGCGGGGGGGGCGGGCCAGTAATGCCGGAGTCTGATGGGGTGGGGGGGGGGGGGTGGAGAGGCAGGAGTCTGTGGGGCTGGTGGGCGGCTGCGGGGGCGATTCTTTCGGAGCTCTTTGTACACAATATCAATCCGCTGTATTAATGGTGTGCTACGTGTTTCCCCCCCCCCCCACGACTGTGCCTGATTGCCTCTCCCGATAAATCACATCACAATATATAAACAACACGGTGCCTTATCGCGAACCGCTCACTCACTGCCCTCCCCAGCTCCTGCGACGACTTTAACATGGGAATCCCCATAAGGAATGTTTGGCCCTCTAGCAGGAAAAGTAAAATAGAAAGTATCTTTTTTTAACTAAGAAAGAACTAGGCGGTAAAATTAGACGTTCTGTGACCCGAAACCGATCTATCTATTCCTCATATTAATTATACAGTGAATTTACTTCGTATTTAAATATTTAATTTTTAGACGTCATGTGACGTCGTTGACGGCGAACCTCACTTCGGGAAATGGGTCATACCATCTTTCCTAATACATCTTTGGAGGGTGACGACGATTGAGAAAGCGAAAGTGGGAAAACAATGTCCATCTAGTTTGAACATAATAACACCGTGAACTATGACGTCATTTTGCGCAAAACTTCTTCCTACGCGCCAAAAAATTATCTATATTAAAGTTGTGTTCTCTAGTCAGTGGAACATTTTGACCCTAGTCGTATCTTTTTAGCACAAATATTAGGCAAGCCTTAGCACTTTGACGTTTTTCCTTTAATCGGACTGTCTTGACCTTTGACATTTGGAAGTCCGTAACTTCAAAATTTTTAGAGGTCGGACATATCACAATTCCATAAATATTTGTGAACGATAGCAGTTAACGTTAGATCAGTAGAGGGCACGAAAGAAATACAGACATATGGAGCGGAGTGGTTACAAAAAGTAGTTCGACCGACATAAGACGACATACCTACAAACAAATTTACAAACCGAGCTAACCAATATACTGACAGAAGTTTTCAACTACTGTCAGTAACAAGTATTAGCACAGGAAACAACAGAGTGCTTCAACACGCAGGTGAATCTCACACTGGCAGTGTGACTTGTACACCAGTGCAACTTATATAGGACCTGAGTCTCAATCTTTCTCAAAATCGGTGGGTGCGACTTATTCACCAGTGCGACCCTGAAATTATGGTAATATCCATGCCTTTCCAGCAGATCCCAAATTGACACGGATATGGGTGTGTGTGCGGATCCATCCTGGGTAGGTGGGGTCTCTCCTAGGTGTCAAGTCAAGTCAAGTCAAATATCATTTATTCAAACCAAGTGTACAAAAAGAAAAGAAAGAAAAGAAAAAAAAAACAAAAAAAAAAACGGGATCCTGCATACATCAAGTAAAAAAAAAAATAAAAAAAAATAATAATAATAGTAGTAAAACAGGTAAAAGAAGAAAAGTAAAAAAGTATACACTTGGTTGGGGAGACTCCAACTAAAACCCTAGCTGGGTTGCTGGCGTTGGAGCCACCCAAATATTAAATAAGAAAAAATAGCTAAGCGGCATATAAACTTGAAAACAAATGATCCAACACGGGCCCACCACCACAACAATGTTGTGCGGTTAAAACAAATGCAGGAGGGTTACAAAATATAATGTCATAGTTATTAATTACAATAAAACACTCAAGTCAGTTGCACGCGGCAGGTATAACAGTGTGGAATACAGTTATAAGAATATGTATTGACAATAAGGTGTTTAATATATTTTGAATACCCTTCTAAACTATGCGTATGAACCTTTTGAATAATTTGGCTTGGTTCATTATTGACGACTTCAACCAGACTATATCTGATACATTTCGTAACAAAGTCATGCTGAGCTCTAACGGTGGGAGCATAGTTTCGGTAGCGAGTATAATGAGTATGCACGTCGTCATTTCGGACCATGGACAGTTTATAAAAATAGCCAGGTAATTTTTCATTAGTTAATTTGTGATAAAATTTTAATTTTTGTAAACGATGTATGTCTTCTAATTTTAGTAGATTTAGGCGCTTAAACAATGGTTCTGTATGTGCGCTATACCCACTCAAAGTAACAATGCGTATGGCTTTTTTTTGCAGTTTACATAGTCTGTCTGCTTGATAACCCCAGGCTAGAATACCATAGTTTAAGTGCGGTAATATTAGAGTGTTATATATAGTCAATAGAATATGCTTAGGCAGGGTATATTTTAATTTGTATAAAATTCCAATTACCTTAGATATTTTACATGCGGTTTTTTCGATATGACTGTGCCACTTCATGTCTTTATTTATGATTACACCCAGCATATCAAAATTGTCTACATGCTCTAAAATAGTGTTGTTCATGTAAAGCTGGGGAATTTGCACTCTCTTTTGTGGCGTATGACATACCATAAACTTACATTTGTTAGGGTTTAAGGACAGTCGGTTTATATTTAACCAGTCGCATATTTTAGACAGTTCATTATTTAATATATCGCTGCAATCTAGGGCAGTGGACTCCTTCATAATGGGCCTTAGAGTACTCAATAAACTGGTATCGTCCGCATAAATGATAAATTTAAAGAGGATACTGGCGGAGACTATATCGGTGATATATATTATAAATAAGAGGGGGCCAAGAATTGAACCCTGCGGGACCCCTGTGGTTATAAGAGAAAGGTCTGAGTCGCTATTTTCAATATGGACGTACTGCTTACGATCTTTTAAATAACTAGTTAAAAGCAGAACTGCGTTTCCCGAGACTCCATAGTGGTCTAATTTTTGTAAAAGAATACTATGATTAATCGTGTCAAACGCTTTGGAGAGATCAAGAAATATATTGATAGGCACATCTCCCACGTCCATCTCCTGCAGAGTCCGATCGACTAATTCGAGGATTGCTAATTCTGATGAGTGTTTAGCCCTAAAACCGTACTGACAGTCATTTAATAACTTATTAACTTGAAAGTGTTGATACAGCTGTTCAACTATAACTTTCTCAAACACTTTAGAAAAAGCGGGCAATACTGATATCGGTCTGTAATTATTTACTAATTTTTCATCGCCGCTTTTAAACACCGGAATGATTTTAGCTATTTTTAGTTTATCTGGAAAGATTCCAGTTGTAATTGACTGATTAATGACACGAGAGAGAGCTTCGCTTACTTCTGGTTTTATGTCTTTCAGGAATTTAACAGAAATATTGTCATGCCCATAACTAGCCTTTGGCTTTAAACCATCAATAACCCTTTCGACATGATTTGCAGAAACAGTATTTAAGTTTAATTTATTTTTACAAGGAGCATGCAGATACTTTTTGAAGGAAATATCACAGGTCTTCTTTAGTTTCCCAGCGAGATTTGGTCCAATATTAGTAAAGAAGGCATTAAACTTAGTAACTATTTCAAGTTGGTCTGAGGTTGCTTGCCCGTCTATAGTGAAATAATCTGGGAGTTTTTTCTTATCCTTTGACCTGTTTAATATATCTTTAAGAGTACTCCAGGTTTGTTTCATATCACTTTTACATTTTTCAAAACGGGACTGAAAATATTGTCTCTTTGCTAGTTGAATATTGCGCCTTAAAATGCCATTATACGTACGAAGATTAGTGTTAAGCGTATCATATAGTTCACTCTCCACTGGGGTTGTTTTTACCTTTTGTATAGTTTATCACGAAAGGCAATCGACTTCAATATACCGGCCGTAATCCAGTTTGCTTTATTATGCTTTCGCTTATTAAATTTAACAGTTCTGATTGGAAAATGCTTCTCTTTTAGATTGAGAATAATATCTTCAATTATGTTGTAGTTGTCATTCGGGTTTGCTGTTAAACTAGTATCCAGTTTATCGGAAACGTCAATCGATGAAAGCTCATTTCTCAGGTTTAACAAACCTTCTGGGTTAAGCTTCTTGATTTTTACAAACTTAGGCGTTTTAGCGCAGCTTTGTGAGGTGCGCATACAAACAAAATAAGGTAAATGGTCAGAGATCAATTTTACAATTACCCCAGCAGTGGTTTGTAACGTATTTGGCGAAAGTTTGCAGTAAAAGTTATCTATCAAAGAGGCCCTATTTTTGGATAACCTAGTTGGAAGCGTTATTTTAGGGAAAAAACTCAATGTGGTGACAGTCTCAAAAAAATCGTTTATGACAGCTTTATCTTAGATTTTAAGGAGATCAATATTGTAATCCCAGCAATGACCACTTCCTTGTTTTGTTTATCAATCGATCTAAGATACTGGTTGAACTGTTCAGTGAATACTCTATACTTTTCGTTCAAGTCTCGTGGAGGTCTGTAAATATTACCTATAATAATATTCTTTTTCATAAATCTGCCAGATATGTTCACAAATTGTCCTTCCCAATTAGTTTTTTCTCCTGTATAAGATATATATAGTTAAACCTCCATGAGCACTGCACGAGCGTCCTTGTGATATAATATTGTAACCATGTAATTTAAACAGAGTAAGATCGGCATCAGCCGATAACCAAGTCTCTTGGATACATATAGCGCTAAAATCATGACCTCGTTCTCTTACTGTTTCTAAAAATATTCTAAGTTCATCAAATTTTGCAGATATGGAACAACAATTTAAACTTAATACAGAAAAATTAGACGAGTTACAATTCAAACAATTAATTAAGCGATCATCGTCATTATAATAAATAATAAATTCAGGTTCACCATTAGGGTTAACATTCCCTTCGTTATCGCCGTTCATCTTCAGAGTTTCAATAAGTGAATTTTGATTTACACCACCAAATTGTTGTAGAATGTCACCATCAAGATCCTTGTCTAACATAAGAGGAATACAGTTGACATATCATAACACAGGATACACTGCACTCTCGCGAACAATGTACAACAGTTATTAATAACAAATAGTGAGCAATAATAAGGTAAAGACACATAATTGCACCCTACTCTAGCATGAACAGATCCGCGTGAAACAAGAACTGAAAAAACACGATATTTGCAGTTAGGTTCACCACTATTAAACATACGGGGAACCAGTTGGGGCCATATCTTGGCGGCAGCATGAGCACAAAAAAACAGAAAGCGAACAAAGACAGTTGGGGCGGGGGGTGGGGGGGGGGGGGGGCTGGGCTTGAGCCAGGGTTTTATGAATTGAGGCTTGGGAGAGAGAGCAGATGAGATATTAAGTTTTGACTGCAGAAGCCCATTACTTGCACGGTACGATGGTGTGTGCGGCAAAGGACCGCTGCTGTGCCGTCCTGGCGTCCTAAGCAAAACTACCACACGAGCTATAAGCTATTAACTCACATTATGAACGCAAGCGGGCAGTGACGGGAGCTGACCACACACCATATTCCGGCCACAAGCGCTAGCAAGGTCTGGCAATTAGTGCCTGAGTGAAACTGGCAGTTTGAAATCGTTTGCAGCAATCTAGCGAATTGCAGGCCTTCTCAGTTTAGACAAATTGACTTAAATCTGACATGAAACTTACTTCACTTCAGTGCAAGTCACGACAAAAATACCTTTGGTCTGAACAAACCGCGAAATGTGAGTGGCAATACATTATACACAGTTATGTTTCACTGCCTCGTTTAGTGCTACAATGGTACAATGCCCCATGCATAGAGTGACATTCAGCAGTTGTTGGGTTATGTACACCATTCTCAGGGCTGGAAGTGCTGGATGTAAACAAGAGCGAGGGTGGGGGGTGTGGGGGTACTGGTGGTGTACATTGCAATAACGGTTACATTATCGTACAAACATACAGACGCACATTATGACAGGATGTTGTGATATTCTGGAACAAACGGTGTATACAAAATGAGAAGTGATAGATGGATATCCCAACCATCAAGATGAGCAGAATAGCTGTGTAGTCCAATAAAGCCACTTAAATGTTAATCAATCACGGCTGTAGGCGCATTTCCTCACGTTTCATGAGAGCTGCGTCAACTGCCTTTTCATGAATGTCAAACCTCTTGCCAGCTGTTATTCGTCCCGGATGAGTCGTGGAGATGAAGACAACAATGTCAATTTGCTGTCGTCTCTGAAGGAGGTATCGCAGGTGATTACCTGCCCCGTGATTGCCGTCGTCTTGCCAGCTCTCTTGAAACTCAGCCTTGGTATCCGACAGCCTGAAGGCTGCGACGTTGTGGGCTGATGCCGCCAGAACAGGATTCAGGAGCAGCTTCCTGTAGGCTTGACGTACTTCCTGGATGGTTCGGAAGTGATAGGAGCGCCTGGTATCAGCTCCGGCGCTTCCTTTCCGATGATATTTCTTTCTTCCAGAGACATGTCAAGGATGTCCCTTGCTGACACCGCAGGTAGGTAGTCATTTTGCTTGTCATTGTTAATGTATAGGGCATTGTTTGTAATCCTGGTTTTGATAGATTGCGGTACTGCACGGGTCTTCATTATTTGGGCCTGTTCTCCAAATTTGCGTCTTTCCTCAAAGATCTCTGGTGGGTTGTGGGGTGATACTTTTATCTTGTCTTTCCCTTTTGGAAAATGCTCCCGACCGAACTGCAGGATTTTCGCTGCGTCCTTGTAATTAAGCACAATTGGTCTGATTTTCTTAGAGCTTGTGATCTTTGGGCCAAGCCGATGGCATCTCTCTATGGTCGGGTGACATGAGTAGCCATACCTGGTGAAAGCTGATATCACAGTCACTTCGCAGTCTTCACTGGCTTCAGGCTCTGGAATCTGGTGAAATAAAAGATTATTCCTCATGGACCGCCATTTGATTTCGACACAGTCATCCCGAAGCTGTCTGAGCATAATATCCTGCTTCACAACAATTCCTCTCATCACATTTAGCACTCTTTTGAGGTCCTTGTTATCCATCTGTAAAATGGCCATCTGACTGGCTAAGTCACCGGCATCTGCTTCATGGGATGCCAACTGTTCAGTAATACCATTGGGTCCATATACTTCACTGGTATGCACGTCTTGTTGAGACGATATGGTATCCAGTTTGCTGTGAATTGAAGCCAGTGACTGCGCGATCTGCTCCATGTCACACTCCTTTGTTGATGTGGGGCCGTCGCTCGAGTCGTCGATATTGGCCCCTATATCGCTCAGAGACTCGCTTTCACTGCAAGTATTCATCTTTTTGTTTACTGTGTCTTCACTTTTAGTTCTGAATCTTTTCCTCGACCTCTTCCCCATTCAGCCGTGTGTGTTATATCGTTCAAGAGTAGCCCACAACAGAAAAATATCGAAAACTTTGCTGCCGCCAAGAAAACACACCTTTACACCGCCGCCATGTTTGTATGAACATCCGTGTATGTGCAGGAGGAGGAATTTCTGTGTAGTATCTCTGTACCGGTCTGGTGCAGTGATTGCCCTAGACATGTTTATATGAGGGACATCGTGTCCAACGCGATGCAATTTTGGGGGACATTTTGGATAATAGGTCGACCTGTCAAAGTTATGACGGTCGTTGTATGCAGTGCGGACCGATGTCCTGTAGCGGTCTTAAGGCAGTTATAGCGTTGTTTACTACCGGCGCATGGAACCGTAGTCCAGCGCACAGAGCCATACCCCGCGACCGGAGCAATAGTCCACGACCGGAGCAATAGCCCGCGCCCGGAGAAATAGCCCGCGTCCGGAGCCGTAGTCCAGTGCACACAGCCATAATCCGCGACCGGGGCCATAGCCCGCTCCGGGAGCCATAGGCCAGCGCACAGAGCCATAGCCCGCGCCCGGAGCCATAGGCCAGCGCCCAGAGCCATAATCCGCGACCGGATCCATAGCCCGGCGCACGGAGGCATAGTTAAAGGGCCCCTGAGGGGGGAGGGGGGGGGGGGTAGCAATGTCGCGAGTCGATTTTAAGAAAAGATCCCTGACGCGTGTCGATTTTAAGAAAAGGTCCATGTCGCGTGTCGATTTTAAGAAAAGTTCCATGTCGCGTGTCGCTAAGTCGTATGTCGCATGTCGATTCTAAGACAACCCCAATGTCGCGTTGTCGATTTTAAAAATCGCCGTGTCGCCGTGTCGAAAAAGCCCCTCTGGGGCCCTAGTAGAACGCGAGGCCATAGGGCTATACAGTTCTCGCGATCGGGCCGCGATACTTCAGTTTTGGGGACAAACAAACACACGTGCTCCAACGTTACATACATGCACGCTTCATACTGCGTGCAGTCCGCTTAGCTGCAAAGTTGGATGTTGTAACGTTGGATACTGCGTGTAGTCCACTTAGCTATCCGCAACTGGTGTGCTTTGACGACGGTTTGGGCATTGCTACCAGTATGACTACCGGCCTGCCACTCATATCTGATATGGTGTTGAATTCGGCGATAAGGCGTTGGGACTAAAGTTATCAGTGTTGGCACCCAGCCAGGTATTGGTGACGGGAAAAGCGATTAGGACCTAGCGACAATATTGACCAATTCAACATGTTCAAGGCGGCTCTTGGTGCCAATGTGCTGGTGCATGAGACGGGGGCCTCGAGCGCATGGTGTCCATGCTAAATTCTCTAGACGCCAGTAATGTGTCCGCGTTAAATTCTTTAGCCGCCAGTAATGTGTCCGCGTCCATGCTAAATTCTTTAGACGCCAGTAATGTGTCCGCGTCAAATTCTTTAGACGCCAGTAATGTGTCCGCGTCCATGCTAAATTCTTTAGACGCCAGTAAAGGGTCCACGTAAAATGATAGTGTTTAGTATTTATATGTTCTCTATACCTTGTTTTATCTTCTGACATCAAGAAAGTGTGTCAAAACTAGGTTGTTTCGGTTATATTTTCGAGAAGCAATGTTGGAGCATACGTCTTTTCCCGACCAACCGCCATGCGTATGCAGCGCCACCTGGCGAGTCCCGCCAACATTTGAACCATTTGTAAACTAGCCCGGTCTTGCTTACTTGTGTCAGTGATTTCAGAACGGTCGCGGCAAATTTGCGGAAATTATGGGCCGAAACGTGACTCCACGGCATTTATGCATTTAGCGTTGACCTTTGTTAACTAAAGTCTAAACGTTGACGATGTGCCTGAGCAATCAACCGTTTCCGCGGGTGCCCCTTGATTAGTAATGAGTAATAATAGGGGTACCTTCCATTGACCTCCATGATAGACCACAGATGACCGGTATCTTAGATAGCCTGATTATGCAGACTTTTAGACCTCACCGCGAAACCCCGCATTGCATTACTGAAGTACCCCCCCCCACCCCCTGGACACCCCTAGACACTCCCTGGACATCGCTAGACACCCTCAGGACATCGCTAGACACCCCCTAGACACATCATAGACACGCCCTGACACCCCCTAGACACCCCCTGGACATATCATAGACACGCCCTGACACCCCCTAGACACCCTCTGGACATATCATAGACACGCCCTGACACCCCCTAGACACCCCCTGGACATATCCTAGACACGCCCCGACACCCCCTAGACACCCCCTGGACATATCATAGACACGCCCTGACACCCCCTAGACATCCCCTGGACACCCCTAGACACCAATTAGACACCCTTAGACCCCCCTCGACAGTCCCTAGACCCCTATAGACACTCACTAGAAACTCCCTGGACATCGCTAGACACCCCCTGGACACCCCCTGGGTACCCCCTAGACAGCCCCTAGGCACCCCCCTAGACACCCCCCGGACACCCCCTGGACACTCCCCGGACACCCCCTGGACACTCCCTGGATCCGCAAGTGAAAGATTTGTGTATATCATAGACACCCTTAGACATATCATAGACATATCTAGACACTCCCGAGACCTCCCCTGGACATCTCCCTGGGCACCCCCTGGGCACCCCCTGGGCACCCCCTAGACACCCCTAGACACCCCCTGGGCACCCCCTAGACAGCCCCTGGGCACCCCCCTAGACACCCCCCGGACACCCCCTGGACACCCCCTGGACACCCCCCAGACACCCCCTAGACACCCCCTGGGCGCCCCCTGGACACCCCCTAGACACCCCCTGGGCACCCCCTGGGCACCCGTTGGGCATCCCCTGGACACCCCATAGACACCCCATAGACACCCCCTGGGCACCCCCTAGACACCCCCTTGACACCCCCTGGGCACCCCCTAGACACCCCCTGGACACCCCCTGGGCACCCCCTGGGCACCCCCTGGACACCCCCAAGACACCCCCTAGACACCCCCTGGGCACCCCCTAGACACCCCCTGGGCACCCCCCTAGACACCCCCCGGACACCCCCTGGACACCCCCTGGACCCGCTAGTGAATGATTTGTGTATATCATAGACACCCTCTAGACATATCATAGACATATCTAGACATTCCCGAGACCTCCCCTGGACACCCCCTGGGCACCCCCTGGGCACCCCTTGAGCCCCCCCTAGACACCCCCTAGACACCCCCTGGGCACCCCCTGGGCACCCCCTGGGCATCCCCTGGACACCCCATAGACACCCCATAGACACCCCCTGGGCACCCCCTAGACACCCCCTTGACACCCCCTGGGCACCCCCTAGACACCCCCTGGACACCCCCTGGGCACCCCCTGGGCACCCCCTGGGCACCCCCTGGACACCCCCAAGACACCCCCTAGACACCCCCTGGGCACCCCCTAGACACCCCCTGGGCACCCCCCTAGACACCCCCCGGACACCCCCTGGACACCCCCTGGACCCGCTAGTGAATGATTTGTGTATATCATAGACACCCTCTAGACATATCATAGACATATCTAGACATTCCCGAGACCTCCCCTGGACACCCCCTGGGCACCCCCTGGGCACCCCTTGAGCCCCCCCTAGACACCCCCTAGACATCCCCTGGGCACCCCCTAGACACCCCCTGGGCACACCCCTAAGCACCCCCCGGACCACCCCTGGACACCCCCTGGATCCGCTAGTGAATGATTTGTGTAGATCATAGACACCCCCTGGACATATCATAGACACCCCCTGGAAACCCCCTAGACATCCCATAGACACCCCATAGACACCCCCTGGACACCCCTAGACAACCCCTGGACACCCCGTGGACACCGCCTAGACACCCCCTAGACATCCCATAGACACCCCATAGACACCCCCTGGACACCCCTAGACAACCCCTGGACACCCCGTGGACACCGCCTAGACACCCCCTAGACACCCCCTGGGCACCCCCTGGACACCCCCTAGACACCCCCTGGGCACCCCCTGGGCACCCCCTGGGCATCACCTAGACACCCCATAGACACCCCCTGGACACCCCTGGACACCCCCTGGACACCCCCTGGACACCCCCTAGAAACCCACTAGACACCCCCTGGGCACCCCCTAGACACCCCCTAGACACCCCCTGGACACCCCCTGGACACCTCCTGGACACCGCCTAGACATCCCCTGGACACCCCTGGACACCCCTGGACACCTGCCTCATGCTCGAAGCAGCACACTGGGACATAGACTCCTGCCTCATGCTCGAGGCAGCACGCAAAGACTCCTGCCTCATGCTCGAGGCAGCACACTGGGACATGGACTCGCGATTCATGCTCGAGGCAGCACACTGGGACATGGAATTATGCCTCATGCTCGAGGCAGCACACTGGGACATAGAATTATGCCTCATGCTCGAGGCAGCACACTGGGACATAGACTCGCGGTTCATGCTCGAGAGCACACTGGGACATAGACTCGCGGTTCATGATCGAGGCAGCACACTGGGATATAGAATCATGCCTCATGTTCGAGGCAGCACACTGGGACATAGACTCACGGTTCATGCTCGAGGCAGCACACTGGGATTTAGAATCATGCCTCATGCTCGAGGCAGCACACTGGGACATAGACTCGCGGTTCATGCTCGAGGCCGCACACTGGGACAGAATCATGCCTCATGCTCGAGGCAGCACACTGGGACAGACTCGCTGTTCATGCTCGAGGCAGCACACTGGGACATAGACTCGCGGTTCATGCTCGAGGCAGCACACTGGGACAGACTCGCTGTTCATGCTCGAGGCAGCACACTGGGACATAGACTCACGGTTCATGCTCGAGGCAGCGCACTGAGACATAGAATCATGCCTCATGTTCGAGGCAGCACACTGGGACATAGACTCGCGGTTCATGCTCGAGGCCGCACACTGGGACATAGAATCATGCCTCATGCTCGAGGCAGCACACTGGGACAGACTCGCTGTTCATGCTCGAGGCAGCACACTGGGATATAGACTCGCGGTTCATGCTCGAGGCAGCACACTGGGACATAGACTCACGGTTCATGCTCGAGGCAGCGCACTGGGACATAGAATCATGCCTCATGCTCGAGGCAGCACACTGGGACAGACTCGCTGTTCATGCTCGAGGCAGCACACTGGGATATAGACTCGCGGTTCATGCTCGAGGCAGCACACTGGGACATAGACTCACGGTTCATGCTCGAGGCAGCGCACTGGGACATAGAATCATGCCTCATGCTCGAGGCAGCACACTGGGACAGACTCGCTGTTCATGCTCGAGACAGCACACTGGGACATAGACTCGCGGTTCATGATCGAGGCAGCACGCTGGGATATAGAATCATGCCTCATGCTCGAGGCAGCACACTGGGACATAGACTCGCGGTTCATGCTCGAGGCAGCACACTGGGACATAGACTCGCGATTCATGCTGGAGGCAGCACACTGGGACAAAGACTCGCGGTTCATGCTCGAAGCAGCAGATTGGGACATCGTGCCTCGCCGGGAGAGGCCACGTAACCCCGAACAATGTGCCAAGACGCAACGAGGACTTGTCACCGGTCATCAATCACACAACGAGCGGCGCTGAGCGTCAGACAAACCCCTCCAGACTTCCTCTCTAATTGGGCACTTCCGGCGAGACCGGCACCCGGCCGTATTTACGACTGTCACTTAGTTTCGCTGATGGAGAGAAAACCCAATGAGGTCTGTGTCAGGGAAAGGACAAGGATAGCGGGGAAGGGACAGCTCAACCAATGAGGTTTGTGTCAGGGAAAGGACAAGGATAGCGGAGAAGGAACAGCTCAACCAATGAGGTTTGTGTCAGGGAAAGGACAAGGATAGCGGGAAAGGGACAGCTCAACCAATGAGGTCTGTGTCAGGGAAAGGACAAGGATAGCGGGAAAGGGACAGCTCAACCAATGAGGTCTGTGTCAGGGAAAGGACAAGGATAGCGGGGAAGGGAGAGCTCAACCAATGAGATCTGTGACAGGGAAAAGACAAGGAGAGCGGAGAAGGAACAGTTCAACCAATTAGGTTTGTGTCAGGGAAAGGACAAAGGTAGCGGGGAAGGGACAGCTCAACCAATGAGGTCTGTGTCAGGGAAAGGACAAGGATAGCGGGGAAGGGAGAGCTCAACCAATGAGGTCTGTGTCAGGGAAAGGACAAGGATAGCGGAGAAGGAACAGCTCAACCAATGAGGTTTGTGTCAGGGAAAGGACAAGGATAGCGGGAAAGGGACAGCTCAACCAATGAGGTCTGTGTCAGGGAAAGGACAAGGATAGCGGGAAAGGGACAGCTCAACCAATGAGGTCTGTGTCAGGGAAAGGACAAGGATAGCGGGGAAGGGAGAGCTCAACCAATGAGATCTGTGACAGGGAAAAGACAAGGATAGCGGGGAAGAAACAGCTCAATCAATGAGGTCTGTGTCAGGGAAAGGACAAGGATAGCGGGGAAGGAACAATTCAACCAATGAGATCTGTGTCAGGGAAAGGACAAGAATAGCGGGGAAGGGACAGCTCAACCAATGAGGTCTGTGTCAGGGAAAGGACAAGGATAACGGGGAAGGGACAGCTCAACCAATGAGGTCTGTGTCAGGGAAAGGACAAGGATAGCGGGGAAGGGACAGCTCAACCAATGAGGTCTGTGTCAGGGAAAGGACAAGGATAGCGGGGAAGGAACAGCTCAACCAATGAGGTCTGTGTCAGGGAAAGAACAAGGATAGCGGGGAAGGGACAGCTCAACCAATGAGGTCTGTGTCAGGGAAAGGACAAGGATAGCGGGGAAGGAACAGCTCAACCAATGAGGTATGTGTCAGGGAAAGGACAAGGATAGCGGGGAAGGAACAGCTCAACCAATGAGGTCTGTGTCAGGGAAAGGACAAGGATAGCGGGGAAGGAACAGCTCAACCAATGAGGTCTGTGTCAGGGAAAGGACAAGGATAGCGGGGAAGGAACAGTTCAACCAATTAGGTTTGTGTCAGGGAAAGGACAAAGGTAGCGGGGAAGGGACAGCTCAACCAATGAGGTCTGTGTCAGGGAAAGGACAAGGATAGCGGGGAAGGGACAGCTCAACCAATGAGGTCTGTCTCAGGGAAAGGACACGGATAGCGGGGAAGGGACAGCTCAACCAATGAGGTCTGTGTCAGGGAAAGGACAAGGATAGCGTGGAAGGGACAGCTCAACCAATGAGGTCTGTGTCAGGGAAAGGACAAGGATAGCGGGGAAGGGACAGCTCAACCAATGAGGTCTGTGTCAGGGAAAGGACAAGGATATCGGGGAAGGTACAGCTCAACCAATGAGGTATGTGTCAGGGAAAGGACAAGGATAGCGGGGAAGGGACAGCTAAACCAATGAGGTCTGTGTCAGGGAAAGGACAACGATAGCGGAGAAGGAAAAGCTCAACCAATGAGGTCTGTGTTAGGGAAAGGACAAGGATAGCGGGGAAGGGACAGCTCAACCAATGAGGTCTGTGTCAGGGAAACGACAAGGATAGCGGGGAAGGAACAGCTCAACCAATGAGGTCTGTGTCAGGGAAAGGACAAGGATAGCGGGGAAGAGACGGCTCAACCAATGAGGTCTGTGTCAGGGAAAGGACAAGGATAGCGGGGAAGGGACAGCTCAACAAATGAGGTCTGTGTCAGGGAAAGGACAAGGATATCGGGGAAGGGACAGCTCAACCAATGAGGTCTGTGTCAGGGAAAGGACAAGGATAGCGGGGAAGAAACAGCTCAACCAATGAGGTCTGTGTCAGGGAAAGAACAAGGATAGCGGGGAAGGGACAGCTAAACCAATGAGGTCTGTGTCAGGGAAAGGACAAGGATAGCGGGAAAGGGACAGCTCAACCAATGAGGTCTGTGTCAGGGAAAGGACAAGGATAGCGGAGAAGGGACAGCTCAAACAATGAGGTCTGTGTCAGGGAAAGAACACGGATAGCGGGGAAGGGACAGCTCAGCCAATGAGGTCTGTGTCAGAGAAAGGACAAGGATAGCGGAGAAGGGACAGCTCAACCAATGAGGTCTGTGTCAGGGAAAGGACAAGGATAGCGGGGAAGGGACAGCTCAACCAATGAGGTCTGTGTCAGGGAAAGGACAAGGATAGCGGAGAAGGGACAGCTCAACCAATGAGGCCTGTGTCAGGGAAAGGACAAGGATAGCGGGGAAGGGACAGCTCAACCAATGAGGTCTGTGTCAGGGAAAGGACAAGGATAGCGGGGAAGGGACAGCTCAACCCATGAGGTCTGTGTCAGGGAAGTGACAGGGATAGCGGAGAAGGGACAGCTCAACCAATGAGGTCTGTGTCCGGGAGCGGACAAGGATAGCGGGGAAGGGACAGCTCAACCAATGAGGTCTGTGTCAGGGAAAGGACAAGGATAGCGGGAAAGGGACAGCTCAACCAATGAGGTCTGTGTCAGGGAAAGGACAAGGATAGCGAGGAAGGGAGAGCTCAACCAATGAGGTCTGTGTCATGGAAAGGACAAGAATAGCGGGGAAGGGACAGCTCAACCAATGAGGTCTGTGTCAGGGAAAGGACAAGGATAGCGGGGAAGGAACAGCTCAACCAATGAGGTCTGTGTCAGGGAAAGGACAAGGATAGCGGAGAAGGGACAGCTCAACCAATGAGGTCTGTGTCAGGGAAAGGACAAGGATAGCGGGAAAGGGACAGCTCAACCAATGAGGTGTGTATCAGGGAAAGGACAAGGATAACGGGGAAGGGATAGCTCAACCAATGAGGTCTGTGTCAGGGAAACGACAAGGATTGCGGGAAAGGAACAGCTCAACCAATGAGGTCTGTGTCAGGGAAAGGACAAGGATAGCGAAGAAGGGACAGCTCAACCAATGAGGTCTGTGTCAGGGAAAGAACAAGGATAGCGGGAAAGGGACAGCTCAACCAATGAGGTCTGTGTTAGGGAAAGGACAAGGATAGCGGGTAAGGGCCAGCTCAACCAAGGAGGTTTGTGCCAGGGAAAGGACAAGGATAGCGGAGAAGGGACAGCTCAACCAATGAGGTCTGTGTCAGGGAAAGGACAAGGATAGCGGGGAAGGGACAGTTCAACCAATGAGGTCTGTGTCAGGGAAAGGACAAGGATAGCGGAGAAGGGACAGCTCAACCAATGAGGTCTGTGTCAGGGAAAGGACAAGGATAGCGGGGAAGGGACAGCTCAACCAATGAGGTTTGTGTCCGGGAAAGGACAAGGATAGCGGGGAAGGGACAGCTCAACCAATGAGGTTTGTGTCAGGGAAAGGACAAGGATAGCGGAGAAGGGACAGCTCAACCAATGAGGTTTGTGTCAGGGAAAGGACAAGGATAGCGGAGAAGGGACAGCTCAACCAATGAGGTCTGTGTCAGGGAAAGGACAAGGATAGCGGGGAAGGGACAGATCAACCAATCAAGTCTGTGTCAGGGAAAGGACACGGATAGCGGAGAAGGGACAGCTCAACCAATGAGGTCTGTGTCAGGGAAAGGACAAGGATAGCGGAAAAGGGACAGCTCAACCAATGAGGTTTGTGTCAGGGAAAGGACAAGGATAGCGGAGAAGGGACAGCTCAACCAATGAGGTCTGTGTCAGGGAAGGGACAAGGATAGCGGGGAAGGGACAGCTCAACCAATGAGGTCTGTGTCAGGGAAAGGACAAGGATAGCAGGGAAGGGACAGCTCAACCAATGAGGTCTGTGTCAGGGAAAGGACAAGGATAGCGGGGAAGGAACAGCTCAATCAACGAGGTCTGTGTCAGGGAATAGACAAGGATAGCGGGGAAGGGACAGCTCAACCAATGAGGTCTGTGTCAGAGAAAAGACAAGGATAGCGGGGAAGGAACAGCTCAACCAATGAGGTCTGTGTCAGGGAAAGGACAAGGATAGCGGGGAAGGGACAGCTCAACGAATGAGGTCTGTGTCCGGGAAAGGACAAGGATAGCGGGGAAGGGACAGCTCAACCAATGAGGTCTGTGTCAGGGAAAGGACAAGGATAGCGGGGAAGGGACAGCTCAACCAATGAGGTCTGTGTCAGGGAAAGGACAACGATAGCGGAGAAGGAACAGCTCAACCAATGAGGTCTGTGTCAGGGAAAGGACAAGGATAGCGGGGAAGGGACAGCTCAACCAATGAGGCCTGTGTCAGGGAAAGGACAAGGATAACGAGGAAGGGACAGCTCAACCAATGAGGTCTGTGTCAGGGAAAGGACAAGGATAGCGGGGAAGGAACAGTTCAACCAATGAGATTTGTGTCAGGGAAAGGACAAGGATAGCGGGAAAGGGACAGCTCAACCAATGAGGTCTGTGTCAGAGAAAGGACAAGGATAGCGGGGAAGGGACAGCTCAGCCAATGATGTCTGTATCAGGGAAAGGACCAGGATAACGGGGAAGGGATAGCTCAACCAATGAGGTCTGTGTCAGGGAAAGGACAAGGATAACGGGGAAGGGACAGCTCAACCAATGAGGTCTGTGTCAAAGAAAGAACAAGGATAGCGGGGAAGGGACAGCTCAACCAATGAGGTCTGTGTCAGAGAAAGGACAAGGAGAGCGGGGAAGGAACAGTTCAACCAATTAGGTTTGTGTCAGGGAAAGGACAAGGATAGCGTGGAAGGGACAGCTCAACCAATGAGGTCTGTGTCAGGTGAAGGACAAGGATAGCTGGGAAGGGACAGCTCAACCAATGAGGTCTGTGTCAGGGAAAGAACAAGGATAGCGGGGAAGGGACAGCTCAACCAATGAGGTCTGTGTCAGAGAAAAGACAAGGATAGCGGGGAAGGAACAGCTCAACCAATGAGGTCTGTGTCAGGGAAAGGACAAGGATAGCGGGGAAGGGACAGCTCAACGAATGAGGTCTGTGTCCGGGAAAAGACAAGGATAGCGGGGAAGGGACAGCTCAACCAATGAGGTCTGTGTCAGGGAAAGAACAAGGATAGCGGGGAAGGGACAGCTCAACCAATGAGGTCTGTGTCAGAGAAAGGACAAGGATAGCGGGGAAGGAACAGCTCAACCAATGAGGTCTGTGTCAGGTGAAGGACACGGATAGCTGGGAAGGGACAGCTCAACCAATGAGGTTTGTGTCAGGGAAAGGACAAGGATAGCGGGGAAGGAACAGTTGAACCAATGAGGTCTGTGTCAGGGAAAGGACAAGGATAGCGGGGAAGGAACAGTTGAACCAATTAGGTTTGTGTCAGGGAAAGGGCAAGGATAGCGGGGAAGGGACAGCTCAACCAATGAGGTCTGTGTCAGGGAAAGGACAAGGATAGCGGGGAAGGAACAGCTCAACCAATGAGGTCTGTGTCAGGGAAAAGACAAGAAAAGCGAGGAAGGGACAGCTCAACACATGAGGTCTGTGTCAGGGAAAGGACAGGGATAGCGGGGAAGGAACAGTTCAACCAATGAGGTGTGTGTCAGGGAAAGGACAAGGATAGCGGGAAAGGGACCGCTCAACCAATGAGGTCTGTGTCAGGGAAAGGACAAGGATAGCGGGGAAGGGACAGCTCAACCAATGATGTCTGTATCAGGGAAAGGACGAGGATAACGGGGAAGGGATAGCTCAACCAATGAGGTCTGTGTCAGGGAAAGGACAAGGATAACGTTGAAGGGACAGCTCAACCAATGAGGTCTGTGTCAGAGAAAGGACAAGGATAGCGGGGAAGGAACAGTTCAACCAATTAGGTTTGTGTCAGGGAAAGGACAAGGATAGCGTGGAAGGGACAGCTCAACCAATGAAGTCTGTGTCAGGTGAAGGACAAGGATAGCGGGAAAGGGACAGCTCAACCAATGAGGTCTGTGTCAGGGAAAGAACAAGGATAGCGGGGAAGGGACAGCTCGACCAATGAAGTCACTGTCCGGGAGCGGACAAGGATTGCGGGGAAGGGACAGCTCAACCAATGAGGTCTGTGTCAGGGAAAGGACCAGGATAGCGAGGAAAGGACAGCTCAACCAATGAGGTCTGTGTCAGGGAAAGGACAAGCATAGCGGGGAAGGGACAGCTCAACCAATGAGGTCTGTGTCAGGGAAAGGACAAGGATCACGGGGAGGGGACAGCTCAACCAATCAGGTATGTGTCAGGGAAAGGACAAGGATAGCGGGGAAGGAACAACTCAACCAATGAGGTCTGTGTCAGGGAAAGGACAAGGATAGCGGGGAAGGGACAGCTCAACCAATGAGGTCTGTGTCAGGGAAAGGACAAGGATAGCGGGGAAGGGGCATCTCAGCCAATGAGGTCTGTGTCAGGGAAAAGATAAGGATAGCGGGGAGGGGATAGCTCAACCAATGAGGTCTGTGTCAGGGAAAGGACAAGGACAGCGGGGAAGGAACAGTTCAACCAATGAGGTCTGTGTCAGGGAAAGGACAAGGATAACGAGGAAGGGACAGCTCAACCAATGAGGTCTGTGTCAGGGAAAGGACAAGGATAGCGGGGAAGGAACAGTTCAACCAATGAGATTTGTGTCAGGGAAAGGACAAGGATAGCGGGAAAGGGACAGCTCAACCAATGAGGTCTGTGTCAGAGAAAGGACAAGGATAGCGGGGAAGGGACAGCTCAGCCAATGATGTCTGTATCAGGGAAAGGACCAGGATAACGGGGAAGGGATAGCTCAACCAATGAGGTCTGTGTCAGGGAAAGGACAAGGATAACGGGGAAGGGACAGCTCAACCAATGAGGTCTGTGTCAAAGAAAGAACAAGGATAGCGGGGAAGGGACAGCTCAACCAATGAGGTCTGTGTCAGAGAAAGGACAAGGAGAGCGGGGAAGGAACAGTTCAACCAATTAGGTTTGTGTCAGGGAAAGGACAAGGATAGCGTGGAAGGGACAGCTCAACCAATGAGGTCTGTGTCAGGTGAAGGACAAGGATAGCTGGGAAGGGACAGCTCAACCAATGAGGTCTGTGTCAGGGAAAGAACAAGGATAGCGGGGAAGGGACAGCTCAACCAATGAGGTCTGTGTCAGAGAAAAGACAAGGATAGCGGGGAAGGAACAGCTCAACCAATGAGGTCTGTGTCAGGGAAAGGACAAGGATAGCGGGGAAGGGACAGCTCAACGAATGAGGTCTGTGTCCGGGAAAAGACAAGGATAGCGGGGAAGGGACAGCTCAACCAATGAGGTCTGTGTCAGGGAAAGAACAAGGATAGCGGGGAAGGGACAGCTCAACCAATGAGGTGTGTGTCAGAGAAAGGACAAGGATAGCGGGGAAGGAACAGCTCAACCAATGAGGTCTGTGTCAGGTGAAGGACAAGGATAGCTGGGAAGGGACAGCTCAACCAATGAGGTTTGTGTCAGGGAAAGGACAAGGATAGCGGGGAAGGAACAGTTGAACCAATGAGGTCTGTGTCAGGGAAAGGACAAGGATAGCGGGGAAGGGACAGCCCAACCAATGAGGTCTGTGTCAGGGAAAGGGCAAGGATAGCGGGCAAGGGACAGCTCAACCAATGAGGTCTGTGTCAGGGAAAGGACAAGGATAGCGGGGAAGGAACAGCTCAACCAATGAGGTCTGTGTCAGGGAAAAGACAAGAAAAGCGAGGAAGGGACAGCTCAACACATGAGGTCTGTGTCAGGGAAAGGACAGGGATAGCGGGGAAGGAACAGTTCAACCAATGAGGTGTGTGTCAGGGAAAGGACAAGGATAGCGGGAAAGGGACCGCTCAACCAATGAGGTCTGTGTCAGGGAAAGGACAAGGATAGCGGGGAAGGGACAGCTCAACCAATGATGTCTGTATCAGGGAAAGGACGAGGATAACGGGGAAGGGATAGCTCAACCAATGAGGTCTGTGTCAGGGAAAGGACAAGGATAACGTTGAAGGGACAGCTCAACCAATGAGGTCTGTGTCAGAGAAAGGACAAGGATAGCGGGGAAGGAACAGTTCAACCAATTAGGTTTGTGTCAGGGAAAGGACCAGGATAGCGTGGAAGGGACAGCTCAACCAATGAAGTCTGTGTCAGGTGAAGGACAAGGATAGCGGGAAAGGGACAGCTCAACCAATGAGGTCTGTGTCAGGGAAAGAACAAGGATAGCGGGGAAGGGACAGCTCGACCAATGAAGTCACTGTCCGGGAGCGGACAAGGATTGCGGGGAAGGGACAGCTCAACCAATGAGGTCTGTGTCAGGGAAAGGACCAGGATAGCGAGGAAAGGACAGCTCAACCAATGAGGTCTGTGTCAGGGAAAGGACAAGCATAGCGGGGAAGGGACAGCTCAACCAATGAGGTCTGTGTCAGGGAAAGGACAAGGATCACGGGGAGGGGACAGCTCAACCAATCAGGTATGTGTCAGGGAAAGGACAAGGATAGCGGGGAAGGAACAACTCAACCAATGAGGTCTGTGTCAGGGAAAGGACAAGGATAGCGGGGAAGGGACAGCTCAACCAATGAGGTCTGTGTCAGGGAAAGGACAAGGATAGCGGGGAAGGGGCATCTCAACCAATGAGGTCTGTGTCAGGGAAAGGACAAGGATAGCGGGGAGGGGATAGCTCAACCAATGAGGTCTGTGTCAGGGAAAGGACAAGGATAGCGGAGAAGGGACAGCTCAACCAATGAGGTCTGTGTCAGGGAAAGGACAAGGATAGCGGAGAAGGGACAGCTCAACCAATGAGGTCTGTGTCAGGGAAAGGACAAGGATAGCGGGGATGGGACAGCTCAACCAATGAGGTCTCTGTCAGGGAAAGAACAAGGATAGCGGGAAAGGGACAGTTTAACCAATGAGGTCTGTGTCATGGAAAGGACAAGGATAGCGGGGAAGGGACAGCTCAACCAATGAGGTCTGTGTCCGGGAAAGGACAAGGATAGTGGGAAAGAAACAGCTCAACCAATGAGGTCTGTGTCAGGGAAAGGACAAGGATAGGGGGAAGGGACAGCTCAACCAATGAGGTCTGTGTCAGGGAAAGAACAAGGATAGCGGGGAAGGAACAGCTCAACCAATGAGGTCTGTGTTAGGGAAAGGACAAGGATAGCGGGGAAGGGACAGCTCAACCAATGAGGTCTGTGTCAGGGAAAGGACAAGGATAGCGGGGAAGGGACAGTTCAACCAATGAGGTTTGTGTCAGGGAACGGACAAGGATAGCGGGGAAGGGACAGCTCAACCAATGAGGTCTGTGTCAGAGAAAGGACAAGGATAGCGGGGAAGGAACAGTTCAACCAATTAGGTTTGTGTCAGGGAAAGGACAAGGATAGCGTGGAAGGGACAGCTCAACCAATGAGGTCTGTGTCAGGCGAAGGACAAGGATAGCTGGGAAGGGACAGCTCAACCAATGAGGTCTGTGTCAGGGAAAGAACAAGGATAGCGGGGAAGGGACAGCTCAACCAATGAGGTCTGTGTCAGAGAAAAGACAAGGATAGCGGGGAAGGAACAGCTCAACCAATGAGGTCTGTGTCAGGGAAAGGACAAGGATAGCGGGGAAGGGACAGCTCAACGAATGAGGTCTGAGTCCGGGAAAGGACAAGGATAGCGGGGCCGGGACAGCTCAACCAATGAGGTCTGTGTCAGGGAAAGGACAAGGATAGCCGGGAAGGGACAACTCAACCAATGAGGTCTGTGTCAGGGAAAGGACAAGGATAGCAGGAAAGGGACAGCTCAACCAATGAGGTCTGTGTCAGGGAAAGGACAACGATAGCGGAGAAGGAACAGCTCAACCAATGAGGTCTGTGTTAGGGAAAGGACAAGGATAGCGGGGAAGGGACAGCTCAACCAATGAGGTCTGTGTCAGGGAAAGGACAAGGATAGCGGGGAAGGGACAGTTCGACCAATGAGATTTGTGTCAGGGAAAGGACAAGGATAGCGGGGAAGGGACAGCTCAACCAATGAAGTCTCTGTCAGGAAAAGGACAAGGATATCGGCGAAGGAACAGTTCATCCAATGAGGTCTGTGTCAGGGAAAGGACAAGGATAGCGGGGAAGGGACAGTTCGACCAATGAGGTTTGTGTCAGGGAAAGGACAAGGATAGCGGGGAAGGGACAGCTCAACCAATGAAGTCTCTGTCAGGGAAAGGACAAGGATAGCGGGGAAGGGGCAGCTCAACCAATGAGGTCTTTGTCAGGGAAAGGACAAGGATAGCGGGGATGGTACAGCTCAACCAATGAGGTCTGTGTCAGGGAAACGACAAGGATAACGGCGAAGGGACAGCTCAACCAATGAGGTATGTGTCAGGGAAAGGACAAGGATAGCGGGGAAGGAACAGTTGAACCAATGAGGTCTGTGTCAGGGAAAGGACAAGGATAACGGGGAAAGTACAGCTCAACCAATGAGGTCTGTGTCAGGGAAAGGACAAGGATAGCGGGGAAGGTACAGCTCAACCAATGAGGTCTGTGTCAGGGAAAGGACAAGGATAGCGGGGAAGGATCAGTTGAACCAATGAGGTCTGTGTCAGGGAAAGGACAAGGATAGCGGGGAAGGGACAGCTCAACCAATGAGGTCTGTGTCAGGGAAAGGACAAGGATAGCGCGGAAGGAACAGTTGAACCAATGAGGTTTGTGTCAGGGAAAGGGCAAGGATAGGGGGGAAGGGACAGCTCAACCAATGAGGTCTGTGTCAGGGAAAGGACAAGGATAGCGGGGAAGGAACAGTTGAACCAATGAGGTTTGTGTCAGGGAAAGGACAAGGATAGCGGGGAAGGGACAGCTCAACCAATGAGGTCTGTGTCAGGGAAAGAACAAGGATAGCGGGGAAGGAACAGTTCAACCAATGAGGTTTGTGTCAGGGAAAGGACAAGGATAGCGGGAAAGGGACAGCTCAACCAATGAGGTCTGTGTCAGGGAAAGGACAAGGATAGCGGGGAAGGGACAGCTCAACCAATGATGTCTGTATCAGGGAAAGGACGAGGATAACGGGGAAGGGATAGCTCAACCAATGAGGTCTGTGTCAGGGAAAGAACAAGGATAGCGGGGAAGGGACAGCTCGACCAATGAGGTCAGTGTCCGGGAGCGGACAAGGATTGCGGGGAAGGGACAGCTCAACCCATGAGGTCTGTGTCAGGGAAAGGACAAGGATAGCGAGGAAGGGACAGCTCAACCAATGAGGTCTGTGTCAGGGAAAGGACAAGCATAGCGGGGAAGGGACAGCTCAACCAATGAGGTCTGTGTCAGGGAAAGGACAAGGATCACGGGGAGGGGACAGCTCAACCAATCAGGTAGGTGTCAGGGAAAGGACAAGGATAGCGGGGAAGGAACAACTCAACCAATGAGGTCTGTGTCAGGGAAAGGACAAGGATAGCGGGGAAGGGACAGCTCAACCAATGAGGTCTGTGTCAGGGAAAGGACAAGGATAGCGGGGAAGGGGCATCTCAACCAATGAGGTCTGTGTCAGGGACAGGACAAGGATAGCGGGGAGGGGATAGCTCAACCAATGAGGTCTGTGTCAGGGAAAGGACAAGGATAGCGGAGAAGGGACAGCTCAACCAATGAGGTCTGTGTCAGGGAAAGGACAAGGATAGCGGAGAAGGGACAGCTCAACCAATGAGGTCTGTGTCAGGGAAAGGACAAGGATAGCGGGGATGGGACAGCTCAACCAATGAGGTCTGTGTCAGGGAAAGAACAAGGATAGCGGGGAAGGGACAGTTTAACCAATGAGGTCTGTGTCATGGAAAGGACAAGGATAGCGGGGAAGGGACAGCTCAACCAATGAGGTCTGTGTCCGGGAAAGGACAAGGATACTGGGAAAGGAACAGCTCAACCAATGAGGTCTGTGTCAGGGAAAGGACAAGGATAGGGGGAAGGGACAGCTCAACCAATGAGGTCTGTGTCAGGGAAAGAACAAGGATAGCGGGGAGGGGACAGCTCAACCAATGAGGTCTGTGTCCGGGAGCGGACAAGGATAGCGGGGAAGGGACAGCTTAACCAATGAGGTCTGTGTCAGGGAAAGGACAAGGATAGCGGGGAAGGGACATCTCAACCAATGAGGTCTGTGTCAGGGAAAGGACAAGGATAGCGGGGAGGGGATAGCTCAACCAATGGGGTCTGTGTCAGGGAAAGGACAAGGATAGGGGAGAAGGGACAGCTCAACCAATGAGGTCTGTGTCAGGGAAAGGACAAGGATAGCCGGGAAGAGACAGCTCAACCAATGAGGTCTGTGTCAGGGAGAGGACAAGGATAGCGGGGAAGGAACAGCTCAACCAATGAGGTCTGTGTTAGGGAAAGGACAAGGATAGCGAGGAAGGGACAGCTCAACCAATGAGGTCTGTGTCAGGGAAAGGACAAGCATAGCGGGGAAGGGACAGCTCAACCAATGAGGTCTGTGTCAGGGAAAGGACAAGGATCACGGGGAGGGGACAGCTCAACCAATCAGGTATGTGTCAGGGAAAGGACAAGGATAGCGGGGAAGGAACAACTCAACCAATGAGGTCTGTGTCAGGGAAAGGACAAGGATAGCGGGGAAGGGACAGCTCAACCAATGAGGTCTGTGTCAGGGAAAGGACAAGGATAGCGGGGAAGGGGCATCTCAACCAATAAGGTCTGTGTCAGGGAAAGGACAAGGATAGCGGGGAAGGGACAGCTCAACCAATGAGGTCTGTGTCAGGTAAAGGACAAGGATAGCGGGCAAGGGACAGCTCAACGAATGAGGTCTGTGTCCGGGAAAGGACAAGGATAGCGGGGAAGAGACAGCTCAACCAATGAGGTCTGTGTCAGGGAACGAACAAGGATAGCGGGGAAGGGAAAGCTCAACCAATGAGGTCTGTGTCAGGGAAAGGACAAGGATAGCGGGAAAGGGACAGCTCAACCAATGAGGTCTGTGTCAGGGAAGGGACAAGGATAGCGGGGAGGGGATAGCTCAACCAATGAGGTCTGTGTCAGGGAAAGGACAAGGATAGCGGAGAAGGGACAGCTCAACCAATGAGGTCTGTGTCAGGGAAAGGACAAGGATAGCGGAGAAGGGACAGCTAAACCAATGAGGTCTGTGTCAGGGAAAAGACAAGGATAGCGGGGATGGGACAGCTCAACCAATGAGGTGTGTGTCAGGGAAAGAACAAGGATAGCGGGGAAGGGACAGTTTAACCAATGAGGTCTGTGTCATGGAAAGGACAAGGATAGCGGGGAAGGGACAGCTCAACCAATGAGGTCTGTGTCCGGGAAAGGACAAGGATAGTGGGAAAGGAACAGCTCAACCAATGAGGTCTGTGTCAGGGAAAGGACAAGGATAGGGGGAAGGGACAGCTCAACCAATGAGGTCTGTGTCAGGGAAAGGACAAGGATAGCGGGGAAGGGACAGCTCAACCAATGAGGTCTGTGTCCGGGAGCGGACAAGGATAGCGGGGAAGGGACAGCTTAACCAATGAGGTCTGTGTCAGGGAAAGGACAAGGATAGCGGGGAAGGGACATCTCAACCAATGAGGTCTGTGTCAGGGAAAGGACAAGGATAGGGGGAAGGGACAGCTCAACCAATGAGGTCTGTGTCAAGGAAAGGACAAGGATAGCGAGGAAGGGACAGCTCAACCAATGAGGTCTGTGTCCGGGAGCGGACAAGGATAGCGGGGAAGGGACAGCTTAACCAATGAGGTCTGTGTCAGGGAAAGGACAAGGATAGCGGGGAAGGGACATCTCAACCAATGAAGTCTGTGTCAGGGAAAGGACAAGGATAGCGGGGAGGGGATAGCTCAACCAATGGGGTCTGTGTCAGGGAAAGGACAAGGATAGCGGAGAAGGGACAGCTCAACCAATGAGGTCTGTGTCAGGGAAAGGACAAGGATAGCCGGGAAGAGACAGCTCAACCAATGAGGTCTGTGTCAGGGAGAGGACAAGGATAGCGGGGAAGGAACAGCTCAACCAATGAGGTCTGTTTTAGGGAAAGGACAAGGATCACGGGGAGAGGACAGCTCAACCAATCAGGTATGTGTCAGGGAAAGGACAAGGATAGCGGGGAAGGAACAACTCAACCAATGAGGTCTGTGTCAGGGAAAGGACAAGGATAGCGGGGAAGGGACAGCTCAACCAATGAGGTCTGGGTCAGGGAAAGGACAAGGATAGCGGGGAAGGGGCATCTCGACCAATGAGGTCTGTGTCAGGGAAAGGACAAGGATAGCGGGGAGGGGATAGCTCAAACAATGAGGTCTGTGTCAGGGAAAGGACAAGGATAGCGGAGAAGGGACAGCTCAACCAATGAGGTCTGTGTCAGGGAAAGGACAAAGATAGCGGAGCAAGGACAGCTCAACCAATGAGGTCTGTGTCAGGGAAAGGACAAGGATAGGGGGAAGGGACAGCTCAACCAATGAGGTCTGTGTCAGGGAAAGGACAAGGATAGCGAGGAAGGGACAGCTCAACCAATGAGGTCTGTGTCCGGGAGCGGACAAGGATAGCGGGGAAGGGACAGCTTAACCAATGAGGTCTGTGTCAGGGAAAGGACAAGGATAGCGGGGAAGGGACATCTCAACCAATGAGGTCTGTGTCAGGGAAAGGACAAGGATAGGGGGAAGGGACAGCTCAACCAATGAGGTCTGTGTCAAGGAAAGGACAAGGATAGCGAGGAAGGGACAGCTCAACCAATGAGGTCTGTGTCCGGGAGCGGACAAGGATAGCGGGGAAGGGACAGCTTAACCAATGAGGTCTGTGTCAGGGAAAGGACAAGGATAGCGGGGAAGGGACATCTCAACCAATGAAGTCTGTGTCAGGGAAAGGACAAGGATAGCGGGGAGGGGATAGCTCAACCAATGGGGTCTGTGTCAGGGAAAGGACAAGGATAGCGGAGAAGGGACAGCTCAACCAATGAGGTCTGTGTCAGGGAAAGGACAAGGATAGCCGGGAAGAGACAGCTCAACCAATGAGGTCTGTGTCAGGGAGAGGACAAAGATAGCGGGGAAGGAACAGCTCAACCAATGAGGTCTGTTTTAGGGAAAGGACAAGGATCACGGGGAGAGGACAGCTCAACCAATCAGGTATGTGTCAGGGAAAGGACAAGGATAGCGGGGAAGGAACAACTCAACCAATGAGGTCTGTGTCAGGGAAAGGACAAGGATAGCGGGGAAGGGACAGCTCAACCAATGAGGTCTGGGTCAGGGAAAGGACAAGGATAGCGGGGAAGGGGCATCTCGACCAATGAGGTCTGTGTCAGGGAAAGGACAAGGATAGCGGGGAGGGGATAGCTCAAACAATGAGGTCTGTGTCAGGGAAAGGACAAGGATAGCGGAGAAGGGACAGCTCAACCAATGAGGTCTGTGTCAGGGAAAGGACAAGGATAGCGGAGCAAGGACAGCTCAACCAATGAGGTCTGTGTCAGGGAAAGGACAAGGATAGCGGGGATGGGACAGCTCAACCAATGAGGTCTGTGTCAGGGAAAGAACAAGGATAGCGGGGAAGGGACAGTTTAACCAATGAGGTCTGTGTCATGGAAAGGACAAGGATAGCGGGGAAGGGACAGCTCAACCAATGAGGTCTGTGTCCGGGAAAGGACAAGGATAGTGGGAAAGGAACAGCTCAACCAATGAGGTCTGTGTCAGGGAAAGGACAAGGATAGCGGAGAAGGGACAGCTCAACCAATGAGGTCTGTGTCAGGGAAAGGACAAGGATAGCGGGGAAGGGACAGCTCAACCAATGAGGTCTCTGTCCGGGAGCGGACAAGGATAGCGGGGAAGGGACAGCTTAACCAATGAGGTCTGTGTCAGGGAAAGGACAAGGATAGCGGGGAAGGGACAGCTCAACCAATGAGGTCTGTGTCAGGGAAAGGACAAGGATAGCGGGGAGGGGATAGTTCAACCAATAACGTCTGTGTCAGGGAGAGGACAAGGATAGGGGAGAAGGGACAGCTCAACCAATGAGGTCTGTGTCAGGGAAAGGACAAGGATAGCCGGGAAGAGACAGCTCAACCAATGAGGTCTGTGTCAGGGAGAGGACAAGGATAGCGGGGAAGGAACAGCTCAACCAATGAGGTCTGTGTTAGGGAAAGGACAAGGATAACGGGGAAGGGACAGCTCAACCAATGAGGTCTGTGCCAGGGAAAGGACAAGGATAGCGGGGAAGGGACAGCTCAACTAATGAGGTCTGTGTCAGGGAAAAGACAAGGATAGCGGGGAAGGGACAGCTAAACCAATGAGGTCTGTGTCAGGAAAAGGACAAGGATAGCGGGGAAGGGACAGCTCAACCAATGAGGTCTGTGTCAGGGAAAGGACAAGGATAGCGGGGAAGGGACAGCTCAACCAATGAGGTCTGTGTCAGGGAAAGGACAAGGATAGCGGGGAAGGGACAGCTCAACCGATGAGGTCTGTGTCTGGGAGCGGACAAGCATAGCGGGGAGGGGACAGCTCAACCAGTGAGGTCTGTGTCAGGGAAACGACAAGGATAGTGGGGAAGGGACAGCTCAACCAATGAGATCTGTGTCAGGGGAAGGACAAGGATAGCGGGGGAGGAACAGCTCAACCAATGAGGTCTGTGTCAGGGAAAGGACAAGGATAGCGGGGAAGGGACAGCTCAACCAATGAGGTCTGTGTCAGGGAAAGGACAAGGATAGCGGAGAAGGAACAGCTCAACGAATGAGGTCTGTGTCAGGGAAAGGACAAGGACAGCGGGGAAGGAACAGCTCAACCAATCAGGTCTGTGTCAGGGATAGGACACGGATAGCGGGGAAGGGACAGCACAACCAATGAGGTCTGTGTCAGGGAAAGGACAAGGATAGCGGGGAAGGAACAGCTTAACCAATGAGGTCTGTGTCAGGGAAAGGACAAGGATAGCGGAGAAGAGACAGCTCAACCAATGAGGGATGTGTCAGCGAAAAGACTAGGATAGCGGGGAAGGGACAGCCCAACCAATGAGGTCCGTGTCAGGGAAAGGACAAGGATAGCGGGGAAGGAACTGCTCAACCAATGAGGTCTGTGTCAGGGAAAGGACAAGGATAGCGGAGAAGAGACAGCTCAACCAATGAGGGATGTGTCAGGGAAAAGACTAGGATAGCGGGGAAGGGACAGCCCAACCAATGAGGTCCGTGTCAGGGAAAGGACAAGGATAGCGGGGAAGGAACTGCTCAACCAATGAGGTCTGTGTCAGGGAAAGGACAAGGATAGCGGGGAAGAGACAGCTCAACCAATGAGGTCTGTGTCAGGGAAAGGACAAGGATAGCGGGGAAGGGACAGCTCAACCAATGAGGGTTGTGTAAGGGAAAGGACAAGGATAACGGGGAAGGGACAGCTCAACCAATGAGGTTTGTGTCAGGGAAAGGACTAGGATAGCGGAGAAGGGGCCGCTGAACCAATGAGGTCTGTGTCAGGGAAAGGACAAGGATAGCGGGGAAGGAACAGCTCAACCAATAAGGTCTGTGTCAGGGAAAGGACAAGGATAGCGGAGAAGGAACAGCTTAATCAATGAGGTCTATGTCAGGGAAAGGACAAGGATAGCGGGGAAGGGACAGCTCAACCAATGAGGTCTGTGTCAGGGAAAGAACACGGATAGCGGGGAAGGGACAGCTCAACCAATGAGGTCTGTGTCAGGGAAAGGACAAGGATAACGGGGAAGGGACAGCTCAACCAATGAGGTCTGTGTCAGGGAAAGAACAAGGATAGCGGGGAAGGAACAGCGCAACCAATGAGGTCTGTGTCAGGGAAAGGACAAGGATAGCGGGGAAGGGACAGCTCAACCAAGGAGGTCTGTGTCAGGGAAAGGACAAAGATGGCGGAGAAGGAACAGCTCAACCAATGAGGTCTGTGTCAGGGAAAGGACACGGATAGCGGGGAAGGGACAGCTCAACCAATGAGGTCTGTGTCAGGGAAAGGACAAGGATAGCGGGAAAGGGACAGCTCAACTAATGAGGTCTGTGTCAAGGAAAGGACAAGGATAGCGGGGAAGGGACAGCTCAACCGATGAGGTCTCTGTCAGGGAAAGGACAAGGATATCGGGGAAGGAATAGCTCAACCAATGAGGTCTGTGTCAGGGAAAGGACAAGGATAGCGGGGAAGGGACAGCTTAACCAATGAGGTCTGTGTTAGGGAAAGGACAAGGATAGCGGGGAAGGAACAGTTCAACCAATGAGGTCTGTGTCAGGGAAAGGACAAGGATAGCGGGGAAGGGACAGGTCAACCAATGAGGTCTCTGTCAGGGAAAAGACAAGGATTAGGGGGAGGGACAGCTCAACCAATGAGGTCTGTGTCAGGGAAAGGACAAGGATAGCGGAGAAGGGACAGCTCAACCAATGAGGTCTGTGTCAGGGAAAGGACAAGGATAGCGGAGAAGGGACAGCTAAACCAATGAGGTCTGTGTCAGGGAAAAGACAAGGATAGCGGGGATGGGACAGCTCAACCAATGAGGTGTGTGTCAGGGAAAGAACAAGGATAGCGGGGAAGGGAGAGTTTAACCAATGAGGTCTGTGTCATGGAAAGGACAAGGATAGCATGGAAGGGACAGCTCAACCAATGAGGTCTGTGTCCGGGAAAGGACAAGGATAGTGGGAAAGGAACAGCTCAACCAATGAGGTCTGTGTCAGGGAAAGGACAAGGATAGGGGGAAGGGACAGCTCAACCAATGAGGTCTGTGTCAGGGAAAGGACAAGGATAGCGAGGAAGGGACAGCTCAACCAATGAGGTCTGTGTCCGGGAGCGGACAAGGATAGCGGGGAAGGGACAGCTTAACCAATGAGGTCTGTGTCAGGGAAAGGACAAGGATAGCGGGGAAGGGACATCTCAACCAATGAGGTCTGTGTCAGGGAAAGGACAAGGATAGGGGGAAGGCACAGCTCAACCAATGAGGTCTGTGTCAGGGAAAGGACAAGGATAGCGAGGAAGGGACAGCTCAACCAATGAGGTCTGTGTCCGGGAGCGGACAAGGATAGCGGGGAAGGGACAGCTTAACAAATGAGGTCTGTGTCAGGGAAAGGACAAGGATAGCGGGGAAGGGACATCTCAACCAATGAAGTCTGTGTCAGGGAAAGGACAAGGATAGCGGGGAGGGGATAGCTCAACCAATGGGGTCTGTGTCAGGGAAAGGACAAGGATAGCGGAGAAGGGACAGCTCAACCAATGAGGTCTGTGTCAGGGAAAGGACAAGGATAGCCGGGAAGAGA
This sequence comes from Arenicola marina, assembly GCA_964019135.1. Lineage (NCBI taxonomy): Eukaryota > Metazoa > Annelida > Polychaeta > Arenicolidae > Arenicola > Arenicola marina. The sequence goes on from OZ025262.1 coordinate 1,746,515, forward strand.
CAGCTCAACCAATGAGGTCTGTGTCAGGGAGAGGACAAGGATAGCGGGGAAGGAACAGCTCAACCAATGAGGTCTGTTTTAGGGAAAGGACAAGGATCACGGGGAGAGGACAGCTCAACCAATCAGGTATGTGTCAGGGAAAGGACAAGGATAGCGGGGAAGGAACAACTCAACCAATGAGGTCTGTGTCAGGGAAAGGACAAGGATAGCGGGGAAGGGACAGCTCAACCAATGAGGTCTGGGTCAGGGAAAGGACAAGGATAGCGGGGAAGGGGCATCTCGACCAATGAGGTCTGTGTCAGGGAAAGGACAAGGATAGCGGGGAGGGGATAGCTCAAACAATGAGGTCTGTGTCAGGGAAAGGACAAGGATAGCGGAGAAGGGACAGCTCAACCAATGAGGTCTGTGTCAGGGAAAGGACAAGGATAGCGGAGAAAGGACAGCTCAACCAATGAGGTCTGTGTCAGGGAAAGGACAAGGATAGCGGGGATGGGACAGCTCAACCAATGAGGTCTGTGTCAGGGAAAGAACAAGGATAGCGGGGAAGGGACAGTTTAACCAATGAGGTCTGTGTCATGGAAAGGACAAGGATAGCGGGGAAGGGACAGCTCAACCAATGAGGTCTGTGTCCGGGAAAGGACAAGGATAGTGGGAAAGGAACAGCTCAACCAATGAGGTCTGTGTCAGGGAAAGGACAAGGATAGCGGGGAAGGGACAGCTCAACCAATGAGGTCTGTGTCAGGGAAAGGACAAGGATAGCGGGGAAGGGACAGCTCAACCAATGAGGTCTCTGTCCGGGAGCGGACAAGGATAGCGGGGAAGGGACAGCTTAACCAATGAGGTCTGTGTCAGGGAAAGGACAAGGATAGCGGGGAAGGGACAGCTCAACCAATGAGGTCTGTGTCAGGGAAAGGACAAGGATAGCGGGGAGGGGATAGTTCAACCAATAACGTCTGTGTCAGGGAGAGGACAAGGATAGGGGAGAAGGGACAGCTCAACCAATGAGGTCTGTGTCAGGGAAAGGACAAGGATAGCCGGGAAGAGACAGCTCAACCAATGAGGTCTGTGTCAGGGAGAGGACAAGGATAGCGGGGAAGGAACAGCTCAACCAATGAGGTCTGTGTTAGGGAAAGGACAAGGATAACGGGGAAGGGACAGCTCAACCAATGAGGTCTGTGCCAGGGAAAGGACAAGGATAGCGGGGAAGGGACAGCTCAACTAATGAGGTCTGTGTCAGGCAAAAGACAAGGATAGCGGGGAAGGGACAGCTAAACCAATGAGGTCTGTGTCAGGAACAGGACAAGGATAGCGGGGAAGGGACAGCTCAACCAATGAGGTCTGTGTCAGGGAAAGGACAAGGATAGCGGGGAAGGGACAGCTCAACCAATGAGGTCTGTGTCAGGGAAAGGACAAGGATAGCGGGGAAGGGACAGCTCAACCGATGAGGTCTGTGTCTGGGAGCGGACAAGCATAGCGGGGAGGGGACAGCTCAACCAGTGAGGTCTGTGTCAGGGAAACGACAAGGATAGTGGGGAAGGGACAGCTCAACCAATGAGATCTGTGTCAGGGAAAGGACAAGGATAGCGGGGGAGGAACAGCTCAACCAATGAGGTCTGTGTCAGGGAAAGGACAAGGATAGCGGGGAAGGGACAGCTCAACCAATGAGGTCTGTGTCAGGGAAAGGACAAGGATAGCGGAGAAGGAACAGCTCAACGAATGAGGTCTGTGTCAGGGAAAGGACAAGGACAGCGGGGAAGGAACAGCTCAACCAATCAGGTCTGTGTCAGGGATAGGACACGGACAGCGGGGAAGGGACAGCACAACCAATGAGGTCTGTGTCAGGGAAAGGACAAGGATAGCGGGGAAGGAACAGCTTAACCAATGAGGTCTGTGTCAGGGAAAGGACAAGGATAGCGGAGAAGAGACAGCTCAACCAATGAGGGATGTGTCAGCGAAAAGACTAGGATAGCGGGGAAGGGACAGCCCAACCAATGAGGTCCGTGTCAGGGAAAGGACAAGGATAGCGGGGAAGGAACTGCTCAACCAATGAGGTCTGTGTCAGGGAAAGGACAAAGATAGCGGAGAAGAGACAGCTCAACCAATGAGGGATGTGTCAGGGAAAAGACTAGGATAGCGGGGAAGGGACAGCCCAACCAATGAGGTCCGTGTCAGGGAAAGGACAAGGATAGCGGGGAAGGAACTGCTCAACCAATGAGGTCTGTGTCAGGGAAAGGACAAGGATAGCGGGGAAGAGACAGCTCAACCAATGAGGTCTGTGTCAGGGAAAGGACAAGGATAGCGGGGAAGGGACAGCTCAACCAATGAGGGTGGTGTAAGGGAAAGGACAAGGATAACGGGGAAGGGACAGCTCAACCAATGAGGTTTGTGTCAGGGAAAGGACTAGGATAGCGGAGAAGGGGCAGCTCAAGCAATGAGGTCTGTGTCAGGGAAAGGACAAGGATAGCGGGGAAGGAACAGCTCAACCAATAAGGTCTGTGTCAGGGAAAGGACAAGGATAGCGGAGAAGGAACAGCTCAACCAATGAGGTCTATGTCAGGGAAAGGACAAGGATAGCGGGGAAGGGACAGCTCAACCAATGAGGTCTGTGTCAGGGAAAGAACACGGATAGCGGGGAAGGGACAGCTCAACCAATGAGGTCTGTGTCAGGGAAAGGACAAGGATAACGGGGAAGGGACAGCTCAACCAATGAGGTCTGTGTCAGGGAAAGAACAAGGATAGCGGGGAAGGAACAGCGCAACCAATGAGGTCTGTGTCAGGGAAAGGACAAGGATAGCGGGGAAGGGACAGCTCAACCAAGGAGGTCTGTGTCAGGGAAAGGACAAAGATGGCGGAGAAGGAACAGCTCAACCAATGAGGTCTGTGTCAGGGAAAGGACACGGATAGCGGGGAAGGGACAGCTCAACCAATGAGGTCTGTGTCAGGGAAAGGACAAGGATAGCGGGAAAGGGACAGCTCAACTAATGAGGTCTGTGTCAAGGAAAGGACAAGGATAGCGGGGAAGGGACAGCTCAACCGATGAGGTCTCTGTCAGGGAAAGGACAAGGATATCGGGGAAGGAATAGCTCAACCAATGAGGTCTGTGTCAGGGAAAGGACAAGGATAGCGGGGAAGGGACAGCTTAACCAATGAGGTCTGTGTTAGGGAAAGGACAAAGATAGCGGGGAAGGAACAGTTCAACCAATGAGGTCTGTGTCAGGGAAAGGACAAGGATAGCGGGGAAGGGACAGGTCAACCAATGAGGTCTCTGTCAGGGAAAAGACAAGGATTAGGGGGAGGGGATAGCTCAACCAATGAGGTCTGTGTCAGGGAAAAGACACGGATAGCGGGGAGGGGATAGCTCAACCAATGAGGTCTGTGTCAGGGAAAGGACAAGGACAGCAGGGAAGGAACAGTTCAACCAATGAGGTCTGTGTCAGGGAAAGGACAAGGATAGCGGGGAAGGGACAGCTCAACCAATAAGGTCTGTGTCAGGGAAAGGACAAGGATAGCGGGGAAGGAACAGCCTAACCAATGGGGTCTGCGTCAGGAAAAGGACATGGATAGCGGGGAAGGGACAGCTGAACCAATGAGGTCTGTGTCAGGCAAAGGTCAAGGATAGCGGGGAAGGAACAGCTCAACCAATGAGGTCTGTGTCAGGGAAAGGACAAGGATAGCGGGAAAGGGACAGCTCAACCAATTAGGTCTGTTTCATGGAAAGGACAAGGATAGCGGGGAAGGGACATCTCAACCAATGAGGTCTGTGTCAGGGAAAGGACAAGGATAGCGGGGAGGGGATGGCTAAACCAATAAGGTCTGTGTCAGGGAAAGGACAAGGATAGCGGAGAGGGGACAGCTCAACTAATGAGGTCTGTGTCAGGGAAAGGACAAGGATAGCGGGGAAGAGACAGCTCAACCAATGTGGCCTGTGTCAGGAAAAGGACAAGGATAGCGGGGAAGGAACAGCTCAACCAATGAGGTCTGTGTCAGGGAAAGGACAAGGATAGCGGGGAAGGGACAGCTCAACCATTGAGGTCTGTGTCAGGGAAAGAACAAGGATAGCGGGGAAAGGACAGCTCAACCAATGAGGGGTGTGTCAGGGAAAGGACAAGGATAGCGGGGAAGGGACAGCTCAACCAATGAGGTCTGTGTCAGGGAAAGGACAAGGATAGCGGGGAAGGGACATCTCAACCAATGAGGTCTGTGTCAGGGAAAGGACAAGGATAGCGGGGAGGGGATAGCTAAACCAATAAGGTCTGTGTCAGGGAAAGGACAAGGATAGCGGAGGAGGGACAGCTCAACCAATGAGGTCTGTGTCAGGGAAAGGACAAGGATAGCGGGGAAGAGACAGCTCAACCAATGTGGCCTCTGTCAGGGAAAGGACAAGGATAGCGGGGAAGGGACAGCTCAACCAATGAGGTCTGTGTCAGGGAAAGGACAAGGATAGCGCAGAAGGGACAGCTCAACCAATGAGGTCTGTGTCAGGGAGAGGACAAGGATAGCGGGGAAGGGACAGCTCAACCAATGAGGTCTGTGTCAGGGAAAGGACAAGGATAGCGGGGAAGGGACAGCTCAACCAATGAGGTCTGTGTCAGGGAAAGGACAAGGATAGCGGGGAAGGGACAGCTCAACCAATGAGGTCGGTGTCAGGGAAAGGACAAGGATAGCGGGGAAGGGACAGCTCAATCGATGGGGTCTGTGTCTGGGAGCGGACAAGCATAGCGGGGAGGGGACAGCTCAACCAATGAAGTCTGTGTCAGGGAAAAGACTAGGATAGTGGGGAAGGGACAGCTCAACCAATGAGATCTGTGTCAGGGAAAGGACAAGGATAGCGGGGGAGGAACAGCTCAACCAATGAGGTCTGTGTCAGGGAAAGGAAAAGGATAGCGGGGAAGGGAAAGCTCAACTAATGAGGTCTGTGTCAGGGAAAGGACAAGGATAGTGGAGAAGGAACAGCTCAACGAATGAGGTCTGTGTCAGGGAAAGGACAAGGATAGCGGGGAAGGAACAGCTCAACCAATCAGGTCTGTGCCAGGGAAAGGACACGGATATCGGGGAAGGAACAGCACAACCAATGAGGTCTGTGTCAGGGAAAGGACAAGGATAGCGGGGAAGGAACAGCTTAACCAATGAGGTCTGTGTCAGGGAAAGGACAAGGATAGCGGAGAAGAGACAGCTCAACCAATGAGGTATATGTCAGCGAAAAGACTAGGATAGCGGGGAAGGGACAGCCCAACCAATGAGGTCCGTGTCAGGGAAAGGACAAGGATAGCGGGGAAGGAACAGCTCAACCAATGAGGTCTGTGTCAGGGAAAGGACAAGGATAGCGGGGAAGAGACAGCTCAACCAATGAGGTCTGTGTCAGGGAAAGGACAAGGATAACGGGGAAGGGACAGCTCAACCAATGAGGTTTGTGTCAGGGAAAGGACAAGGATAGCGGGGAAGGGACAGCTCAACCAATGAGGTCTGTGTAAGGGAAAGGACAAGGATAGCGGGGAAGGGACAGCTCAACCAATGAGGTCTGTGTCAGGGAAAGGACAAGGATAGCGGGGAAGAGACAGCTCAACCAATGAGGTCTGTGTCAGGGAAAGGACAAGGATAACGGGGAAGGGACAGCTCAACCAATGAGGTTTGTGTCAGGGAAAGGACAAGGATAGCGGGGAAGGGACAGCTCAACCAATGAGGTCTGTGTCAGGGAAAGGACAAGGATAGCGGGGAAGGGACAGCTCAACCAATGAGGTCTGTGTCAGGGAAAGGACAAGGATAGCGGGGAAGGAACAGCTCAACCAATGAGGTCTGTGTCAGGGAAAGGACAAGGATAGCGGGGAAGGGACAGCCCAACCAATGAGGTCTGTGTCAGGGAAAGGACAAGGATAGCGGGGAAGAGACAGCTCAACCAATGAGGTCTGTGTCAGGGAAAGGACAAGGATAACGGGGATGGAAAAGCTTAACCAATGAGGTCTGTGTCAGGGAAAGGACAAGGATAGCGGGGAAGGGACAGCTCAACCAATGAGGTTTGTGTCAGGGAAAGGACAAGGATAGCGGGGAAGAGACAGCTCAACCAATGAGGTCTGTGTCAGGGAAAGGACAAGGATAGCGGGGAAGGGACAGCTCAACCAATGAGGTTTGTGTCAGGGAAAGGACAAGGATAGCGGGGAAGAGACAGCTCAACCAATGAGGTCTGTGTCAGGGAAAGGACAAGGATAACGGGGAAGGGACAGCTCAACCAATGAGGTTTGTGTCAGGGAAAGGACAAGGATAGCGGGGAAGGGAGGGCTCAACCAATAAGGTCTGTGTCAGGGAAAGGACCAGGATAGCGGGGAAGGGACAGCCCAACCAATGAGGTCTGTGTCAGGGAAAGGACAAGGATAGCGGGGAAGGAACAGCTTAACCAATGAGGTCTGTGTCAGGGAAAGGACAAGGATAGCGGGGAAGCGACAGCTCAACCAATGTGGTCTGTGTCAGGGAAAGGACAAGGATAGCGGGGAAGGGACAGCTCAACCAATGAGGTCTGTGTCAGGGAAAGGACAAGGATAGCGGGGAAGGGACAGCTCAACCAATGAGGTTTGTGTCAGGGAAAGGACAAGGATAGCGGAGAAGGGACAGCTCAACCAATGAGGTCTGTGTCAGGGAAAGGACAAGGATAGCGGGGAAGGGACAGCTCAACCAATGAGGTCTGTGTCAGGGAAAGGACAAGGATAGCGGGGAAGGGACAGCTCAACCAATGAGGTCTGTGTCAAGGAATGGACAAGGATAGCGGGGATGGGACAGCCCAACCAATGAGGTCTGTGTAAGGGAAAGGACAAGGATAGCGGAGAAGGGACAGCTCAACCAATGAGGTCTGTGTCAGGGAAAGGACAAGGATAGCGGGGAAGGGACAGCTCAACCAATGAGGTCTGTGTCAGGGAAAGGACAAGGATAGCGGAGAAGGGACAGCTCAACCAATGAGGTCTGTGTCAGGGAAAGGACAAGGATAGCGGAGAAGGGACAGCTCAACCAATGAGGTCTGTGTTAGGGAAAGGACAAGGATAGCGGGGAGGGGATAGCTAAACCAATTAGGTCTGTTTCATGGAAAGGACAAGGATAGCGGGGAAGGGACATCTCAACCAATGAGGTCTGTGTCAGGGAAAGGACAAGGATAGCGGGGAGGGGATAGCTAAACCAATAAGGTCTGTGTCAGGGAAAGGACAAGGATAGCGGAGAGGGGACAGCTCAACTAATGAGGTCTGTGTCAGGGAAAGGACAAGGATAGCGGGGAAGAGACAGCTCAACCAATGTGGCCTGTGTCAGGGAAAGGACAAGGATAGCGGGGAAGGAACAGCTCAACCAATGAGGTCTGTGTCAGGGAAAGGACAAGGATAGCGGGGAAGGGACAGCTCAACCATTGAGGTCTGTGTCAGGGAAAGAACAAGGATAGCGGGGAAAGGACAGCTCAACCAATGAGGGGTGTGTCAGGGAAAGGACAAGGATAGCGGGGAAGGGACAGCTCAACCAATGAGGTCTGTGTCAGGGAAAGGACAAGGATAGCGGGGAAGGGACATCTCAACCAATGAGGTCTGTGTCAGGGAAAGGACAAGGATAGCGGGGAGGGGATAGCTAAACCAATAAGGTCTGTGTCAGGGAAAGGACAAGGATAGCGGAGGAGGGACAGCTCAACCAATGAGGTCTGTGTCAGGGAAAGGACAAGGATAGCGGGGAAGAGACAGCTCAACCAATGTGGCCTCTGTCAGGGAAAGGACAAGGATAGCGGGGAAGGGACAGCTCAACCAATGAGGTCTGTGTCAGGGAAAGGACAAGGATAGCGGGGAAGGGACAGCTCAACCAATGAGGTCTGTGTCAGGGAAAGGACAAGGATAGCGGGGAAGGGACAGCTCAACCAATGAGGTCTGTGTCAGGGAAAGGACAAGGATAGCGGGGAAGGGACAGCTCAACCAATGAGGTCGGTGTCAGGGAAAGGACAAGGATAGCGGGGAAGGGACAGCTCAATCGATGGGGTCTGTGTCTGGGAGCAGACAAGCATAGCGGGGAGGGGACAGCTCAACCAATGAAGTCTGTGTCAGGGAAAAGACAAGGATAGTGGGGAAGGGACAGCTCAACCAATGAGATCTGTGTCAGGGAAAGGACAAGGATAGCGGGGGAGGAACAGCTCAACCAATGAGGTCTGTGTCAGGGAAAGGAAAAGGATAGCGGGGAAGGGAAAGCTCAACTAATGAGGTTTGTGTCAGGGAAAGGACAAGGATAGTGGAGAAGGAACAGCTCAACGAATGAGGTCTGTGTCAGGGAAAGGACAAGGATAGCGGGGAAGGAACAGCTCAACCAATCAGGTCTGTGCCAGGGAAAGGACACGGATATCGGGGAAGGAACAGCACAACCAATGAGGTCTGTGTCAGGGAAAGGACAAGGATAGCGGGGAAGGAACAGCTTAACCAATGAGGTCTGTGTCAGGGAAAGGACAAGGATAGCGGAGAAGAGACAGCTCAACCAATGAGGTATATGTCAGCGAAAAGACTAGGATAGCGGGGAAGGGACAGCCCAACCAATGAGGTCCGTGTCAGGGAAAGGACAAGGATAGCGGGGAAGGAACAGCTCAACCAATGAGGTCTGTGTCAGGGAAAGGACAAGGATAGCGGGGAAGAGACAGCTCAACCAATGAGGTCTGTGTCAGGGAAAGACAAGGATAACGGGGAAGGGACAGCTCAACCAATGAGGTTTGTGTCAGGGAAAGGACAAGGATAGCGGGGAAGGGACAGCTCAACCAATGAGGTCTGTGTCAGGGAAAGGACAAGGATAGCGGGGAAGGGACAGCTCAACCAATGAGGTCTGTGTCAGGGAAAGGACAAGGATAGCGGGGAAGAGACAGCTCAACCAATGAGGTCTGTGTCAGGGAAAGAACAAGGATAACGGGGAAGGGACAGCTCAACCAATGAGGTTTGTGTCAGGGAAAGGACAAGGATAGCGGGGAAGGGACAGCTCAACCAATGAGGTCTGTGTCAGGGAAAGGACAAGGATAGCGGGGAAGGGACAGCTCAACCAATGAGGTCTGTGTCAGGGAAAGGACAAGGATAGCGGGGAAGGGACAGCTCAACCAATGAGGTCTGTGTCAGGGAAAGGACAAGGATAGCGGGGAAGGGACAGCCCAACCAATGAGGTCTGTGTCAGGGAAAGGACAAGGATAGCGGGGAAGAGACAGCTCAACCAATGAGGTCTGTGTCAGGGAAAGGACAAGGATAACGGGGATGGAAAAGCTTAACCAATGAGGTCTGTGTCAGGGAAAGGACAAGGATAGCGGGGAAGGGACAGCTCAACCAATGAGGTTTGTGTCAGGGAAAGGACAAGGATAGCGGGGAAGAGACAGCTCAACCAATGAGGTCTGTGTCAGGGAAAGGACAAGGATAGCGGGGAAGGGACAGCTCAACCAATGAGGTTTGTGTCAGGGAAAGGACAAGGATAGCGGGGAAGAGACAGCTCAACCAATGAGGTCTGTGTCAGGGAAAGGACAAGGATAACGGGGAAGGGACAGCTCAACCAATGAGGTTTGTGTCAGGGAAAGGACAAGGATAGCGGGGAAGGGAGGGCTCAACCAATAAGGTCTGTGTCAGGGAAAGGACCAGGATAGCGGGGAAGGGACAGCCCAACCAATGAGGTCTGTGTCAGGGAAAGGACAAGGATAGCGGGGAAGGAACAGCTCAACCAATGAGGTCTGTGTCAGGGAAAGGACAAGGATAGCGGGGAAGGGACAGCTCAACCAATGTGGTCTGTGTCAGGGAAAGGACAAGGATAGCGGGGAAGGGACAGCTCAACCAATGAGGTCTGTGTCAGGGAAAGGACAAGGATAGCGGGGAAGGGACAGCTCAACCAATGAGGTCTGTGTCAGGGAAAGGACAAGGATAGCGGGGGAGGAACAGTTCAACCAATGAGGTTTGTGTCAGGGAAAGGACAAGGCTAGCGGAGAAGGGACAGCTCAACCAATGAGGTCTGTGTCAGGGAAAGGACAAGGATAGCGGGGAAGGGACAGCTCAACCAATGAGGTCTGTGTCAGGGAAAGGACAAGGATAACGGGGAAGGGACAGCTCAACCAATGAGGTCTGTGTCAAGGAATGGACAAGGATAGCGGGGATGGGACAGCCCAACCAATGAGGTCTGTGTAAGGGAAAGGACAAGGATAGCGGAGAAGGGACAGCTCAACCAATGAGGTCTGTGTCAGGGAAAGGACAAGGATAGCGGGGAAGGGACAGCTCAACCAATGAGGTCTGTGTCAGGGAAAGGACAAGGATAGCGGAGAAGGGACAGCTCAACCAATGAGGTCTGTGTCAGGGAAAGGACAAGGATAGCGGGGAAGGGACAGCTCAACCAATGAGGTCTGTGTCAGGGAAAGGACAAGGATAGCGGGGATGGGACAGTCCAACCAATGAAGTTTGTGTCAGGGAAAGGACAAGGCTAGCGGAGAAGGGACAGCTCAACCAATGAGGTCTGTGTCAGGGAAAGGACAAGGATAGCGGGGATGGGACAGCCCAACCAATGAGGTTTGTGTCAGGGAAAGGACAAGGCTAGCGGAGAAGGGACAGCTCAACCAATGAGGTCTGTGTCAGGGAAAGGACAAGGATAACGGGGATGGAAAAGCTTAACCAATGAGGTCTGTGTCAGGGAAAGGACAAGGATAGCGGGGAAGGGACAGCTCAACCAATGAGGTTTGTGTCAGGGAAAGGACAAGGATAGCGGGGAAGAGACAGCTCAACCAATGAGGTCTGTGTCAGGGAAAGGACAAGGATAGCGGGGAGGGGATAGCTAAACCAATTAGGTCTGTTTCATGGAAAGGACAAGGATAGCGGGGAAGGGACATCTCAACCAATGAGGTCTGTGTCAGGGAAAGGACAAGGATAGCGGGGAGGGGATAGCTAAACCAATAAGGTCTGTGTCAGGGAAAGGACAAGGATAGCGGAGAGGGGACAGCTCAACTAATGAGGTCTGTGTCAGGGAAAGGACAAGGATAGCGGGGAAGAGACAGCTCAACCAATGTGGCCTGTGTCAGGGAAAGGACAAGGATAGCGGGGAAGGAACAGCTCAACCAATGAGGTCTGTGTCAGGGAAAGGACAAGGATAGCGGGGAAGGGACAGCTCAACCATTGAGGTCTGTGTCAGGGAAAGAACAAGGATAGCGGGGAAAGGACAGCTCAACCAATGAGGGGTGTGTCAGGGAAAGGACAAGGATAGCGGGGAAGGGACAGCTCAACCAATGAGGTCTGTGTCAGGGAAAGGACAAGGATAGCGGGGAAGGGACATCTCAACCAATGAGGTCTGTGTCAGGGAAAGGACAAGGATAGCGGGGAGGGGATAGCTAAACCAATAAGGTCTGTGTCAGGGAAAGGACAAGGATAGCGGAGGAGGGACAGCTCAACCAATGAGGTCTGTGTCAGGGAAAGGACAAGGATAGCGGGGAAGAGACAGCTCAACCAATGTGGCCTCTGTCAGGGAAAGGACAAGGATAGCGGGGAAGGGACAGCTCAACCAATGAGGTCTGTGTCAGGGAAAGGACAAGGATAGCGCAGAAGGGACAGCTCAACCAATGAGGTCTGTGTCAGGGAGAGGACAAGGATAGCGGGGAAGAGACAGCTCAACCAATGAGGTCTGTGTCAGGGAAAGAACAAGGATAACGGGGAAGGGACAGCTCAACCAATGAGGTTTGTGTCAGGGAAAGGACAAGGATAGCGGGGAAGGGACAGCTCAACCAATGAGGTCTGTGTCAGGGAAAGGACAAGGATAGCGGGGAAGGGACAGCTCAACCAATGAGGTCTGTGTCAGGGAAAGGACAAGGATAGCGGGGAAGGAACAGCTCAACCAATGAGGTCTGTGTCAGGGAAAGGACAAGGATAGCGGGGAAGGGACAGCCCAACCAATGAGGTCTGTGTCAGGGAAAGGACAAGGATAGCGGGGAAGAGACAGCTCAACCAATGAGGTCTGTGTCAGGGAAAGGACAAGGATTGCGGAGAAGGGACAGCTCAACCAATGAGGTCTGTGTCAGGGAAAGGACAAGGATAGCGGAGAAGGGACAGCTCAACCAATGAGGTCTGTGTCAGGGAAAGGACAAGGATAGCGGAGAAGGGACAGCTCAAGAAATGAGGTCTGTGTCAGGGAAAGGACAAGGATAGCGGGGAAGGGACAGCTCAACCAATGAGGTCTGTGTCAGGGAAAGGACAAGGATAGCGGGGATGGGACAGCCCAACCAATGAGGTTTGTGTCAGGGAAAGGACAAGGCTAGCGGAGAAGGGACAGCTCAACCAATGAGGTCTGTGTCAGGGAAAGGACAAGGATAGCGGGGAAGGGACAGCTCAACCAATGAGGTCTGTGTCAGGGAAAGGACAAGGATAGCGGGGATGGGACAGCCCAACCAATGAGGTTTGTGTCAGGGAAAGGACAAGGCTAGCGGAGAAGGAACAGCTCAACCAATGAGGTCTGTGTCAGGGAAAGGACAAGGATAGCGGGGAAGGGACAGCTCAACCAATGAGGTCTGTGTCAGGGAAAGGACAGGGATAGCGGGGAAGGGACAGCTCAACCAATGAGGTCTGTGTCAGGGAAAGGACAAGGATAGCGGGAAAGGGACAGCTCAACCAATGAGGTCTGTGTCAGAGAAAGGACAAGGATAGCGGGGATGGGACAGCCCAACCAATGAGGTTTGTGTCAGGGAAAGGACAAGGACAGCGGGGAAGGAACAGCTCAACCAATGAGGTCTGTGTCAGGGAAAGGACAAGGATAGCGGGGAAGGGACAGCTCAACCAATGAGGTCTGTGTCAGAGAACTGACAAGGATAGCGGGGATGGGACAGCCCAACCAATGAGGTTTGTGTCAGGGAAAGGACAAGGACAGCGGGGAAGGAACAGCTCAACCAATGAGGTTTGTGTCAGGGAAAGGACAAGGATAGCGGAGAAGGAACAGCTCAACCAATGAGGTCTGTGTCAGGGAAAGAACAAGGATAGCGGAGAAGGGACAGCTCAACCAATGAGGTCTGTGTCAGGGAAAGGACAAGGATAGCGGAGAAGGGACAGCTCAACCAATGAGGTCTGTGTCAGGGAAAGGACAAGGACAGCGGGGAAGGGACAGCTCAACCAATGAGGTCTGTGTAAGGGAAAGGACAAGGATAGCGGAGAAGGGACAGCCCAACCAATGAGGTCTGTGTCTGGGAAAGGACAAGGATAGCGGAGAAGGGACAGCTCAACCAATGAGGTCTGTGTCAGGGAAAGGACAAGGATAGCGGGGAAGGGACAGATCAACCAATCAGGTCTGTGTCAGGGAAAGGACAAGGATAGCGGGGAAGGGACAGCTCAACCAATGAGGTCTGTGTCAGGGAAAGGACAAGGATAGCGGGGATGGGACAGCCCAACCAATGAGGTTTGTGTCAGGGAAAGGACAAGGATAGCGGAGAAGGGACAGCTCAACCAATGAGGTCTGTGTCAGGGAAAGGACAAGGATAGCGGGGATGGGACAGCCCAACCAATGAGGTTTGTGTCAGGGAAAGGACAAGGCTAGCGGAGAAGGGACAGCTCAACCAATGAGGTCTGTGTCAGGGAAAGGACAAGGATAGCGGGGATGGGATAGCTCAACCAATGAGGTCTGTGTCAGGGAAAGGACAGGGATAGCGGGGGAGGAACAGCTCAACCAATGAGGTCTGTGTCAGGGAAAGGACAAGGATAGCGGGGAAGGGATAGCTCAACCAATGAGGTCTGTGTCAGGGAAAGGACAGGGATAGCGGGGGAGGAACAGCTCAACCAATGAGGTCTGTGTCAGGGAAAGGACAAGGATAGCGGGGATGGGATAGCTCAACCAATGAGGTCTGTGTCAGGGAAAGGACAGGGATAGCGGGGGAGGAACAGCTCAACCAATGAGGTCTGTGTCAGGGAAAGGACAAGGATAGCGGGGAAGGGACAGCTCAACCAATGAGGTCTGTGTCAGGGAAAAGACAAGGATAGCGGGGAAGGAACAGCCCAACCAATGAGGTCTGTGTAAGGGAAAGGACAAGGATAGCGGAGAAGGGACAGCTCAACCAATGAGGTCTGTGTCAGGGAAAGGACAAGGATAGCGGAGAAGGGACAGCTCAACCAATGAGGTCTGTGTCAGGGAAAGGACAAGGATAGCGGGGATGGGACAGCCCAACCAATGAGGTTTGTGTCAGGGAAAGGACAAGGATAGCGGAGAAGGGACAGCTCAACCAATGAGGTCTGTGTCAGGGAAAGGACAAGGATAGCGGGGAAGAGACAGCTCAACCAATGAGGTTGGTGTCAGGGAAAGGACAAGGATAGCGGGGAAGAGACAGCTCAACCAATGAGGTCCGTGTCAGGGAAAGGACAAGGATAGCGGGGAAGAGACAGCTCAACCAATGAGGTTGGTGTCAGGGAAAGGACAAGGATAGCGGGGAAGAGACAGCTCAACCAATGAGGTCTGTGTCAGGGAAAGAACAAGGATAGCGGAGAAGGGACAGCTCAACCAATGAGGTCTATGTCAGGGAAAGGACAAGGATAGCGGGGAAGGAACAGTTCAACCAATGAGGTTTGTGTCAGGGAAAGGACAAGGATAGCGGCGATGGGACAGCCCAACCAATGAGGTCTATGTCAGGGAAAGGACAAGGATAGCGGGGAAGGAACAGTTCAACCAATGAGGTTTGTGTCAGGGAAAGGACAAGGATAGCGGGGAAGAGACAGCTCAACCAATGAGGTCTGTGTCAGGGAAAGAACAAGGATAGCGGAGAAGGGACAGCTCAACCAATCAGGTCTATGTCAGGGAAAGGACAAGGATAGCGGGGAAGGAACAGTTCAACCAATGAGGTTTGTGTCAGGGAAAGGACAAGGATAGCGGGGATGGGACAGCCCAACCAATGAGGTCTATGTCAGGGAAAGGACAAGGATAGCGGGGAAGGAACAGTTCAACCAATGAGGTTTGTGTCAGGAAAAGGACAAGGATAGCGGGGAAGAGACAGCTCAACCAATGAGGTCTGTGTCAGGGAAAGGACAAGGATAGCGGAGAAGGGACAGCTCAACCAATGAGGTCTATGTCAGGGAAAGGACAAGGATAGCGGGGAAGGAACAGTTCAACCAATGAGGTTTGTGTCAGGGAAAGGACAAGGATAGCGGGGATGGGACAGCCCAACCAATGAGGTCTATGTCAGGGAAAGGACAAAGATAGTGGAGAAGGGACAGCGCAACCAATGAGGTTTGTGTCAGGGAAAGGACAAGGATAGCGGGGAAGGGACAGCTCAACCAATGAGGTCTGTGTCAGGGAAAGGACAAGGATAGCGGGGAAGGGACAGCTCAACCAATGAGGTCTGTGTCAGGGAAAGGACAAGGATAGCGGGGAAGGGACAGCTCAACCAATGAGGTCTGTGTCAGGGAAAGGACAAGGATAACGGGGGAGGAACAGTTCAACCAATGAGGTTTGTGTCAGGGAAAGGACAAGGATAGCGGGGAAGGGACAGCCCAACCAATGAGGTCTGTGTCAGGGAAAGGACAAGGATAACGGGGGAGGAACAGTTCAACCAATGAGGTTTGTGTCAGGGAAAGGACAAGGCTAGCGGAGAAGGGACAGCTCAACCAATGAGGTCTGTGTCAGGGAAAGGACAAGGATAGCGGGGAAGGGACAGCTCAACCAATGAGGTCTGTGTCAGGGAAAGGACAAGGATAGCGGGGAAGGGACAGCTCAACCAATGAGGTCTGTGTCAGGGAAAGGACAAGGATAGCGGGGAAGGGACAGCCCAACCAATGAGGTCTGTGTCAGGGAAAGGACAAGGATAGCGGGGAAGGGACAGCTCAACCAATGAGGTCTGTGTCAGGGAAAGGACAAAGATAGCGGGGAAGGGACAGCTCAACCAATGAAGTCTGTGTCAGGGAAAGGACAAGGACAGCGGAGAAGGGACAGCTCAACCAATGAGGTCTGTGTCAGGGAAAAGACAAGGATAGCGGGGAAGGGACAGCTCAACCAATGAGGTCTGTGTCAGGGAAAGGACACGGATAGCGGGGAAGGGACAGCTCAACCAATGAGGTCTGTGTCAGGGAAAGGACAAGGATAGCGGGGAAGGGACAGTTCAACCAATGAGGTCTGTGTAAGGGAAAGGACAAGGATAGCGGGGAAGGGACAGCTCAACCAATGAGGTCTGTGTCAGGGAAAGGACAAGGATAGCGGGGAAGGGACAGCTCAACCAATGAGGTCCGTGTCAGGGAAAGGACAAGGCTAGCGGAGAAGGGACAGCTCAACCAATGAGGTCTGTGTCAGGGAAAGGACAAGGATAGCGGAGAAGGGACAGCTCAACCAATGAGGTCTGTGTCAGGGAAAGGACAAGGATAGCGGGGAAGGGACAGCTCAACCAATGAGGTCTGTGTCAGGGAAAGGACAAGGATAGCGGGGAAGGGACAGCTCAACCAATGAGGTTTGTGTCAGGGAAAGGACAAGGATAACGGGGAAGGGACAGCTCAACCAATGAGGTTTGTGTCAGGGAAAGGACAAGGATAGCGGGGAAGGGACAGCTCAACCAATGAGGTCTGTGTCAGGGAAAGGACAAGGATAGCGGGGAAGGGACAGCTCAACCAATGAGGTCTGTGTCAGGGAAAGGACAAGGATAGCGGGGAAGGAACAGTTCAACCAATGAGGTCTGTGTCAGGGAAAGGACAAGGATAACGGGGAAGGGACAGCCCAACCAATGAGGTCTGTGTCAGGGAAAGGACAAGGATAGCGGGGAAGAGACAGCTCAACCAATGAGGTTTGTGTAAGGGAAAGGACAAGGATAGCGGGGAAGGGACAGCTCAACCAATGAGGTCTGTGTCAGGGAAAGGACAAGGATAGCGGGGGAGGAACAGCTCAACCAATGAGGTCTGTGTCAGGGAAAGGACAAGGATAGCGGGGAAGGGACAGCTCAACCAATGAGGTTTGTGTCAGGGAAAGGACAAGGATAGCGGGGAAGGAACAGCTCAACCAATGAGGTCTGTGTCAGAGAAAGGACAAGGATAGCGGGGAAGGAACAGTTCAACCAATGAGGTCTGTGTAAGGGAAAGGACAAGGATAGCGGGGAAGGGACAGCTCAACCAATGAGGTCTGTGTCAGGGAAAGGACAAGGACAGCGGGGAAGGGACAGCTCAACCAATGAGGTTTGTGTCAGGGAAAGGACAAGGATAGCGGGAAAGGAACAGTTCAACCAATGAGGTCTGTGTCAGGGAAAGGACAAGGATAGCGGGGAAGGAACAGTTCAACCAATGAGGTCTGTGTAAGGGAAAGGACAAGGATAGCGGGGAAGGGACAGCTCAACCAATGAGGTCTGTGTCAGGGAAAGGACAAGGACAGCGGGGAAGGGACAGCTCAACCAATGAGGTTTGTGTCAGAGAAAGGACAAGGATAGCGGGGAAGGAACAGTTCAACCAATGAGGTCTGTGTCAGGGAAAGGACAAGGACAGCGGGGAAGGAACAGTTCAACCAATGAGGTCTGTGTCAGGGAAAGGACAAGGATAGCGGAGAAGGGACAGCTCAACCAATGAGGTTTGTGTAAGGGAAAGGACAAGGATAGCGGGGAAGAGACAGCTCAACCAATGAGGTTTGTGTAAGGGAAAGGACAAGGATAGCGGAGAAGGGACAGCTCAACCAATGAGGTTTGTGTCAGGGAAAGGACAAGGATAGCGGGGAAGAGACAGCTCAACCAATGAGGTCTGTGTCAGGGAAAGGACAAGGATAGCGGAGAAGGGACAGCTCAACCAATGAGGTTTGTGTAAGGGAAAGGACAAGGATAGCGGAGAAGGGACAGCTCAACCAATGAGGTTTGTGTCAGGGAAAGGACAAGGATAGCGGGGAAGAGACAGCTTAACCAATGAGGTCTGTGTCAGGGAAAGGACAAGGATAGCGGAGAAGGGACAACTCAACCAATGAGGTTTGTGTAAGGGAAAGGACAAGGATAGCGGGAAAGGGACAGCTCAACCAATGAGGTCTGTGTCAGAGAAAGGACAAGGATAGCGGGGAAGGAACAGTTCAACCAATGAGGTCTGTGTAAGGGAAAGGACAAGGATAGCGGGGAAGGGACAGCTCAACCAATGAGGTCTGTGTCAGGGAAAGGTCAAGGACAGCGGGGAAGGGACAGCTCAACCAATGAGGTTTGTGTCAGGGAAAGGACAAGGATAGCGGGGAAGGGACAGCTCAACCAATGAGGTCTGTGTCAGGGAAAGGACAAGGACAGCGGGGAAGGAACAGTTCAACCAATGAGGTCTGTGTCAGGGAAAGGACAAGGATAGCGGAGAAGGGACAGCTCAACCAATGAGGTTTGTGTAAGGGAAAGGACAAGGATAGCGGGGAAGAGACAGCTCAACCAATGAGGTTTGTGTAAGGGAAAGGACAAGGATAGCGGAGAAGGGACAGCTCAACCAATGAGGTTTGTGTCAGGGAAAGGACAAGGATAGCGGGGAAGAGACAGCTCAACCAATGAGGTCTGTGTCAGGGAAAAGACAAGGATAGCGGAGAAGGGACAGCTCAACCAATGAGGTTTGTGTAAGGGAAAGGACAAGGATAGCGGAGAAGGGACAGCTCAACCAATGAGGTTTGTGTCAGGGAAAGGACAAGGATAGCGGGGAAGAGACAGCTCAACCAATGAGGTTTGTGTAAGGGAAAGGACAAGGATAGCGGGGAAGGGACAGTTCAACCAATGAGGTCTGTGTCAGGGAAAGGACAAGGACAGCGGGGAAGGAACAGTTCAACCAATGAGGTTTGTGTCAGGGAAAGGACAAGGATAGCGGGGAAGGGACAGCTCAACCAATGAGGTCTGTGTCAGGGAAAGGACAAGGATAGCGGGGAAGGGACAGCTCAACCAATGAGGTCTGTGTTAGGGAAAGGACAAGGATAGCGGGGAAGGGACAGCTCAACCAATGAGGTCTGTGTCAGGGAAAGGACAAGGATAGCGGGGAAGGGACAGCTCAACCAATGAGGTCTGTGTCAGGGAAAGGACAAGGATAGCGGGGAAGGGACAGCTCAACCAATCAGGTCTGTGTCAAGGAATGGACAAGGATAGCGGGGAAGAGACAGCTCAACCAATGAGGTCTGTGTAAGGGAAAGGACAAGGATAGCGGGGAAGGGACAGCTCAACCAATCAGGTCTGTGTCAAGGAATGGACAAGGATAGCGGGGAAGAGACAGCTCAACCAATGAGGTCTGTGTAAGGGAAAGGACAAGGATAGCGGGGAAGGGACAGCTCAACCAATGAGGTTTGAGTCAGGGAAAGGACAAGGATAGCGGGGAAGGGACAGCTCAACCAATGAGGTCTGTGTCAGGGAAAGGACAAGGATAGCGGGGAAGGGACAGCGCAACCAATGAGGTTTGTGTCAGGGAAAGGACAAGGATAACGGGGAAGGGACAGCTCAACCAATGAGGTTTGTGTCAGGGAAAGGACAAGGACAGCGGGGAAGGAACAGTTCAACAAATGAGGTCTGTGTCAGGGAAAGGACAAGGATAGCGGGGAAGGGACAGCTCAACCAATGAGGTCTGTGTCAGGGAAAGGACAAGGATAGCGGGAAAGGGACTGCTCAACCAATGAGGTCTGTGTCAAGGAAAGGACAAGGATAGCGGGGAAGGAACAGCTCAACCAATGAGGTCTGTGTCAGGGAAAGGAGAAGGATAGCGGGGAAGGGACAGCTCAACCAATGAGGTCTGTGTCAGGGAAAGGACAAGGATAGCGGGAAAGGGACTGCTCAACCAATGAGGTCTGTGTCAAGGAAAGGACAAGGATAACGGGGAAGGGACAGCTCAACCAATGAGGTCTGTGTCAGGGAAAGGACAAGGATAGCGGAGAAGGGACAGCTCAACCAATGAGGTCTGTGTCAGGGAAAGGACAAGGATAGCGGGGAAGGGACAGCTCAACCAATGAGGTCTGTGTGAGGGAAAGGACAAGGATAGCGGAGAAGGGACAGCTCAACCAATGAGGTCTGTGTCAGGGAAAGGTCAAGGATAGCGGAGAAGGGACAGCTCAACCAATGAGGTCTGTGTCAGGGAAAGGACAAGGATAGCGGAGAAGGGACAGCTCAACCAATGAGGTTGGTGTCAGGGAAAGGACAAGGATAGCGGGGAAGGGACAGCTCAACCAATGAGGTCTGTGTCAGGGAAAGGACAAGGATAGCGGGGAAGGGACAGCTCAACCAATGAGGTCTGTGTCAGAGAAAGGGCAAGGATAGCGGGGAAGAGACAGCTCAACCAATGAGGTCTGTGTCAGGGAAAGGACAAGGATAGCGGGGAAGGGACAGCTCAACCAATGAGGTCTGTGTAAGGGAAAGGACAAGGATAGCGGGGAAGGGACAGCTCAACCAATGAGGTCTGTGTCAGGGAAAGGACAAGGATAGCGGGGAAGGGACAGCTCAACCAATGAGGTTTGTGTCAGGGAAAGGACAAGGATAACGGGGAAGGGACAGCTCAACCAATGAGGTTTGTGTCAGGGAAAGGACAAGGACAGCGGGGAAGGAACAGTTCAACCAATGAGGTCTGTGTCAGGGAAAGGACAAGGATAGCGGGGAAGGGACAGCTCAACCAATGAGGTCTGTGTCAGGGAAAGGACAAGGATAGCGGGAAAGGGACTGCTCAACCAATGAGGTCTGTGTCAAGGAAAGGACAAGGATAGCGGGGAAGGAACAGCTCAACCAATGAGGTCTGTGTCAGGGAAAGGACAAGGATAGCGGGAAAGGAACAGCTCAACCAATGAGGTCTGTGTCAGGGAAAAGACAAGGATAGCGGGGAAGGGACAGCTCAACCAATGAGGTCTGTGTCAGGGAAAGAACAAGGATAGCGGGGAAGGGACAGCTCAACCAATGAGGTCTGTGTCCGGGAGCGGACAAGGATAGCGGGGAAGGGACAGCTCAACCAATGAGGTCTGTGTCAGGGAAAGGACAAGGATAACGGGGAAGGGACAGCTCAACCAATGAGGTTTGTGTCAGGGAAAGGACAAGGATAGCGGGGAAGGGACAGGTCAACCAATGAGGTTTGTGTCAGGGAAAGGACAAGGATAGCGGGGAAGGGACAGCTCAACCAATGAGGTCTGTGTCAGGGAAAGGACAAGGATAGCGGGGAAGGGACAGCTCAACCAATGAGGTCTGTGTCAGGGAAAGGACAAGGATAGCGGGGAAGCGACAGCTCAACCAATGAGGTCTGTGTCAGGGAAAGGACAAGGATAGCGGGGAAGGGACAGCTCAACCAATGAGGTCTGTGTCAGGGAAAGGACAAGGATAGCGGGGAAGGGACAGCTCAACCAATGAGGTTTGTGTCAGGGAAAGGACAAGGATAGCGGGGAAGGAACAGCCCAACCAATGAGGTCTGTGTCAGGGAAAGGACAAGGATAGCGGGAAAGGGACAGCTCAACCAATGAGGTCTGTGTCAGGGAAAGGACAAGGATAGCGGAGAAGAGACAGCTCAACCAATGAGGTCTGTGTCAGGGAAAGGACAAGGATAGCGGGGAGGGGATAGCTCAGCCAATGAGGTCTGTGTCAGGGAAAAGATAAGGATAGCGGGGAGGGGATAGCTCATCCAATGAGGTCTGTGTCAGGGAAAAGATAAGGATAGCGGGGAGGGGATAGCTCAACCAATGAGGTCTGTGTCAGGGAAAGGACAAGGACAGCGGGGAAGGGACAGCTCAACCAATGAGGTTTGTGTCAGGGAAAGGACAAGGATAGCGGGGAAGGGACAGCTCAACCAATGAGGTCTGTGTCAGGGAAAGGACAAGGATAGCGGGGAAGGGACAGCTCAACCAATGAGGTCTGTGTCAGGGAAAGGACAAGGATAGCGGGGAAGGGACAGCTCAACCAATGAGGTTTGTGTCAGGGAAAGGACAAGGATAGCGGGGAAGGGACAGCTCAACCAATGAGGTCTGTGTCAGGGAAAGGACAAGGATAACGGGGAAGGGACAGCTCAACCAATGAGGTTTGTGTCAGGGAAAGGACAAGGAGAGCGGGGAAGGGACAGCTCAACCAATGAGGTCTGTGTCAGGGAAAGGACAAGGATAGCGGGGAAGGGACAGCTCAACCAATGAGGTCTGTGTCAGGGAAAGGACAAGGATAGCGGGGAAGGGACAGCTCAACCAATGAGGTTTGTGTCAGGGAAAGGACAAGGATAGCGGGGAAGGAACAGCCCAACCAATGAGGTCTGTGTCAGGGAAAGGACAAGGATAGCGGGGAAGGGACAGCTCAACCAATGAGGTCTGTGTCAGGGAAAGGACAAGGATAGCGGAGAAGAGACAGCTCAACCAATGAGGTCTGTGTCAGGGAAAGGACAAGGATAGCGGGGAGGGGATAGCTCAGCCAATGAGGTCTGTGTCAGGGAAAAGATAAGGATAGCGGAGAAGGGACAGCTCAACCAATGAGGTCTGTGTCAGGGAAAGGACAAGGATAGCGGGGAAGGAACAGTTCAACCAATGAGGTCTGTGTCAGGGAAAGGACAAGGATAACGGGGAAGGGACAGCTCAACCAATGAGGTCTGTGTCAGGGAAAAGACAAGGATTAGGGGGAGGGGATAGCTCAGCCAATGAGGTCTGTGTCAGGGAAAAGATAAGGATAGCGGGGAGGGGATAGCTCAACCAATGAGGTCTGTGTCAGGGAAAGGACAAGGACAGCGGGGAAGGAACAGTTCAACCAATGAGGTCTGTGTCAGGGAAAGGACAAGGATAGCGGGGAAGGGACAGCTCAACCAATAAGGTCTGTGTCAGGGAAAGGACAAGGACAGCGGGGAAGGAACAGTTCAACCAATGAGGTCTGTGTCAGGGAAAGGACAAGGATAGCGCGGAAGGGACAGCTCAACCAACAAGGTCTGTGTCAGGGAAAGGACCAGGATAGCGGGAGGGGATAGCTCAACCAATGAGGTCTGTGTCAGGGAAAGGACAAGGATAGCGGGAAAGGGACTGCTCAACCAATGAGGTCTGTGTCAAGGAAAGGACAAGGATAGCGGGGAAGGAACAGCTCAACCAATGAGGTCTGTGTCAGGGAAAGGACAAGGATAGCGGGAAAGGAACAGCTCAACCAATGAGGTCTGTGTCAGGGAAAAGACAAGGATAGCGGGGAAGGGACAGCTCAACCAATGAGGTCTGTGTCAGGGAAAGAACAAGGATAGCGGGGAAGGGACAGCTCAACCAATGAGGTCTGTGTCGGGGAGCGGACAAGGATAGCGGGGAAGGGACAGCTCAACCAATGAGGTCTGTGTCAGGGAAAGGACAAGGATAGCGGGGAAGGGACATCTCAACCAATGAGGTCTGTGTCAGGGAAAGGACAAGGATAGCGGGGAGGGGATAGCTCAACCAATAAGGTCTGTGTCAGGGAAAGGACAAGGATAGCGGAGAAGGGACAGCTCAACCAATGAGGTCTGTGTCAGGGAAAAGACAAGGATAGCGGGGAAGAGACAGCTCAACCAATGTGGCCTGTGTCAGGGAAAGGACAAGGATAGCGGGGAAGGGACAGCTCAACCAATGAGGTCTGTGTCAGGGAAAGGACAAAGATAGCAGAGAAGGGACAGCGCAACCAATGAGTTCTGTGTCAGGGAATGGACAAGTATAGCGGGGAAGGGACAGCTCAACCAATGAGGTCTGTGTCAGGGAAAGGACAAGGATAGCGGGGAAGGGACAGCTCAACCAATGAGGTCTGTGTCAGGGAAAGGACAGGGATAGCGGGGAAGGGACAGCTCAACCGATGAGGTCTGTGTCTGGGAGCGGACAAGCATAGCGGGGAGGGGACAGCTCAACCAGTGAGGTCTGTGTCAGGGAAAAGACAAGGATAGTGGGAAAGGGACAGCTCAACCAATGAGATCTGTGTCAGGGAAAGGACAGGGATAGCGGGGGAGGAACAGCTCAACCAATGAGGTCTCTGTCAGGAAAAGGACAAGGATAGCGGGGAAGGGACAGCTCAACCAATGAGGTCTGTGTCAGGGAAAGGACAAGGATAGCGGAGAAGGAACAGCTCAAGGAATGAGGTCTTTGTCAGGGAAAGGACAAGGATAGCGGGGAAGGAACAGCTCAACCAATCAGATCTGTGTCAAGGAATAGACACGGATATCGGGGAAGGAACAGCACAACCAATGAGGTCTGTGTCAGGGAAAGGACGAGGATAGCGGGGAAGGAACAGCTTAACCAATGAGGTCTGTGTCAGGGAAAGGACAAGGATAGCGGAGAAGAGACAGCTCAACCAATGAGGTATGTGTCAGCGAAAAGACTAGGATAGCGGGGAAGGGATAGCCCAACCAATGAGGTCCGTGTCAGGGAAAGGACAAGGATAGCGGGGAAGGAACAGCTCAACCAATGAGGTCTGTGTCAGGGAAAGGACAAGGATAGCGGGGAGAAGACAGCTCAACCAATGAGGGGTGTGTCAGGGAAAGGACAAGGATAGCGGGGAAGGGACAGCTCAACCAATGAGGTCCGTGTAAGGGAAAGGACAAGGATAACGGGGAAGGGACAGCTCAACCAATGAGGTTTGTGTCAGGGAAAGGACAAGGATAGCGGGGAAGGGACAGCTCAACCAATGAGGTCTGTGTCAGGGAAAGTACAAGGATAGCGGAGAAGGAACAGCTCAACGAATGAGGTCTGTGTCAGGGAAAGGACATAGATAGCGGGGAAGGAACAGCTCAACCAATCAGGTCTGTGTCAAGGAAAGGACACGGATATCGGGGAAGGAACAGCACAACCAATGAGGTCTGTGTCAGGGAAAGGACGAGGATAGCGGGCAAGGAACAGCTTAACCAATGAGGTCTGTGTCAGGGAAAGGACAAGGATAGCGGAGAAGAGACAGCTCAACCAATGAGGTATGTGTCAGCGAAAAGACTAGGATAGCGGGGAAGGGATATCCCAACCAATGAGGTCCGTGTCAGGGAAAGGACAAGGATAGCGGGGAAGGAACAGCTCAACCAATGAGGTCTGTGTCAGGGAAAGGACAAGGATAGCGGGGAAGAGACAGCTCAACCAATGAGGTCTGTGTCAGGGAAAGGACAAGGATAGCGGGGAAGGGACAGCTCAACCAATGAGGTCCGTGTAAGGGAAAGGACAAGGATAACGGGGAAGGGACAGCTCAACCAATGAGGTTTGTGTCAGGGAAAGGACAAGGATAGCGGGGAAGGGACAGCTCAACCAATGAGGTCTGTGTCAGGGAAAGTACAAGGATAGCGGAGAAGGAACAGCTCAACGAATGAGGTCTGTGTCAGGGAAAGGACATAGATAGCGGGGAAGGAACAGCTCAACCAATCAGGTCTGTGTCAGGGAAAGGACACGGATAGCGGGGAAGGGACAGCACAACCAATGAGGTCTGTGTCAGGGAAAGGACAAGGATAGCGGGGAAGGAACAGCTTAACCAATGAGGTCTGTGTCAGGGACAGGACAAGGATAGCGGAGAAGAGACAGCTCAACCAATGAGGTATGTGTCAGCGAAAATACTAGGATAGCGGGGACGGGACAGCCCAACCAATGAGGTCCGTGTCAGGGAAAGGACAAGGATAGCGGGGAAGGAACAGCTCAACCAATGAGGTCTGTGTCAGGGAAAGGACAAGGATAGCGGGGAAGAGACAGCTCAACCAATGAGGTCTGGGTCAGGGAAAGGACAAGGATAGCGGGGAAGGGACAGCTCAACCAATGAGGTCTGTGTCAGGGAAAGGACAAGGATAGCGGGGAAGAGACAGCTCAACCAATGAGATCTGTGTCAGGGAAAGGACAGGGATAGCGGGGGAGGAACAGCTCAACCAATGAGGTCTGTGTCAGGGAAAGGACAAGGATAGCGGGGAAGGGACAGCTCAACCAATGAGGTCTGTGTCAGGGAAAGGACAAGGCTAGCGGAGAAGGAACAGCTCAACGAATAAGGTCTGTGTCAGGGAAAGGACAAGGATAGCGGGGAAGGAACAGCTCAACCAATCAGGTCTGTTTCAGGGAAAGGACACGGATATCGGGGAAGGAACAGCTTAACCAATGAGGTCTGTGTCAGGGAAAGGACAAGGATAGCGGGGAAGGGACAGCTCAACCAATGAGGTCTGTGTCAGGGAAAGGACAAGGATAGCGGGGAAGGGACAGCTCAACCAATGAGGTTTGTGTCAGGGAAAGGACAAGGATAACGGGGAAGGGACAGCTCAACCAATGAGGTTTGTGTCAGGGAAAGGACAAGGACAGCGGGGAAGGAACAGTTCAACCAATGAGGTCTGTGTCAGGGAAAGGACAAGGATAGCGGGGAAGGGACAGCTCAACCAATGAGGTCTGTGTCAGGGAAAGGACAAGGATAGCGGGAAAGGGACTGCTCAACCAATGAGGTCTGTGTCAAGGAAAGGACAAGGATAGCGGGGAAGGAACAGCTCAACCAATGAGGTCTGTGTCAGGGAAAGGACAAGGATAGCGGGGAAGGGACAGCTCAACCAATGAGGTCTGTGTCAGGGAAAGGACAAGGATAGCGGGAAAGGGACTGCTCAACCAATGAGGTCTGTGTCAAGGAAAGGACAAGGATAACGGGGAAGGGACAGCTCAACCAATGAGGTCTGTGTCAGGGAAAGGACAAGGATAGCGGAGAAGGGACAGCTCAACCAATGAGGTCTGTGTCAGGGAAAGGACAAGGATAGCGGGGAAGGGACAGCTCAACCAATGAGGTCTGTGTGAGGGAAAGGACAAGGATAGCGGAGAAGGGACAGCTCAACCAATGAGGTCTGTGTCAGGGAAAGGTCAAGGATAGCGGAGAAGGGACAGCTCAACCAATGAGGTCTGTGTCAGGGAAAGGACAAGGATAGCGGAGAAGGGACAGCTCAACCAATGAGGTTGGTGTCAGGGAAAGGACAAGGATAGCGGGGAAGGGACAGCTCAACCAATGAGGTCTGTGTCAGGGAAAGGACAAGGATAGCGGGGAAATGACAGCTCAACCAATGAGGTCTGTGTCAGAGAAAGGGCAAGGATAGCGGGGAAGAGACAGCTCAACCAATGAGGTCTGTGTCAGGGAAAGGACAAGGATAGCGGGGAAGGGACAGCTCAACCAATGAGGTCTGTGTAAGGGAAAGGACAAGGATAGCGGGGAAGGGACAGCTCAACCAATGAGGTCTGTGTCAGGGAAAGGACAAGGATAGCGGGGAAGGGACAGCTCAACCAATGAGGTTTGTGTCAGGGAAAGGACAAGGATAACGGGGAAGGGACAGCTCAACCAATGAGGTTTGTGTCAGGGAAAGGACAAGGACAGCGGGGAAGGAACAGTTCAACCAATGAGGTCTGTGTCAGGGAAAGGACAAGGATAGCGGGGAAGGGACAGCTCAACCAATGAGGTCTGTGTCAGGGAAAGGACAAGGATAGCGGGAAAGGGACTGCTCAACCAATGAGGTCTGTGTCAAGGAAAGGACAAGGATAGCGGGGAAGGAACAGCTCAACCAATGAGGTCTGTGTCAGGGAAAGGACAAGGATAGCGGGAAAGGAACAGCTCAACCAATGAGGTCTGTGTCAGGGAAAAGACAAGGATAGCGGGGAAGGGACAGCTCAACCAATGAGGTCTGTGTCAGGGAAAGAACAAGGATAGCGGGGAAGGGACAGCTCAACCAATGAGGTCTGTGTCCGGGAGCGGACAAGGATAGCGGGGAAGGGACAGCTCAACCAATGAGGTCTGTGTCAGGGAAAGGACAAGGATAACGGGGAAGGGACAGCTCAACCAATGAGGTTTGTGTCAGGGAAAGGACAAGGATAGCGGGGAAGGGACAGGTCAACCAATGAGGTTTGTGTCAGGGAAAGGACAAGGATAGCGGGGAAGGGACAGCTCAACCAATGAGGTCTGTGTCAGGGAAAGGACAAGGATAGCGGGGAAGGGACAGCTCAACCAATGAGGTCTGTGTCAGGGAAAGGACAAGGATAGCGGGGAAGGGACAGCTCAACCAATGAGGTCTGTGTCAGGGAAAGGACAAGGATAGCGGAGAAGGGACAGCTCAACCAATGAGGTCTGTGTCAGGGAAAGGACAAGGATAGCGGGGAAGGGACAGCTCAACCAATGAGGTTTGTGTCAGGGAAAGGACAAGGATAGCGGGGAAGGAACAGCCCAACCAATGAGGTCTGTGTCAGGGAAAGGACAAGGATAGCGGGGAAGGGACAGCTCAACCAATGAGGTCTGTGTCAGGGAAAGGACAAGGATAGCGGAGAAGAGACAGCTCAACCAATGAGGTCTGTGTCAGGGAAAAGATAAGGATAGCGGGGAGGGGATAGCTCATCCAATGAGGTCTGTGTCAGGGAAAAGATAAGGATAGCGGGGAGGGGATAGCTCAACCAATGAGGTCTGTGTCAGGGAAAGGACAAGGACAGCGGGGAAGGGACAGCTCAACCAATGAGGTTTGTGTCAGGGAAAGGACAAGGATAGCGGGGAAGGGACAGCTCAACCAATGAGGTCTGTGTCAGGGAAAGGACAAGGATAGCGGGGAAGGGACAGCTCAACCAATGAGGTTTGTGTCAGGGAAAGGACAAGGATAGCGGGGAAGGGACAGCTCAACCAATGAGGTCTGTGTCAGGGAAAGGACAAGGATAGCGGGGAAGGGACAGCTTAACCAATGAGGTTTGTGTCAGGGAAAGGACAAGGATAGCGGGGAAGGGACAGCTCAACCAATGAGGTCTGTGTCAGGGAAAGGACAAGGATAACGGGGAAGGGACAGCTCAACCAATGAGGTTTGTGTCAGGGAAAGGACAAGGAGAGCGGGGAAGGGACAGCTCAACCAATGAGGTCTGTGTCAGGGAAAGGACAAGGATAGCGGGGAAGGGACAGCTCAACCAATGAGGTCTGTGTCAGGGAAAGGACAAGGATAGCGGAGAAGAGACAGCTCAACCAATGAGGTCTGTGTCAGGGAAAGGACAAGGATAGCGGGGAGGGGATAGCTCAGCCAATGAGGTCTGTGTCAGGGAAAAGATAAGGATAGCGGAGAAGGGACAGCTCAACCAATGAGGTCTGTGTCAGGGAAAGGACAAGGATAGCGGGGAAGGAACAGTTCAACCAATGAGGTCTGTGTCAGGGAAAGGACAAGGATAACGGGGAAGGGACAGCTCAACCAATGAGGTCTGTGTCAGGGAAAAGACAAGGATTAGGGGGAGGGGATAGCTCAGCCAATGAGGTCTGTGTCAGGGAAAAGATAAGGATAGCGGGGAGGGGATAGCTCAACCAATGAGGTCTGTGTCAGGGAAAGGACAAGGACAGCGGGGAAGGAACAGTTCAACCAATGAGGTCTGTGTCAGGGAAAGGACAAGGATAGCGGGGAAGGGACAGCTCAACCAATAAGGTCTGTGTCAGGGAAAGGACAAGGACAGCGGGGAAAGAAACAGTTCAACCAATGAGGTCTGTGTCAGGGAAAGGACAAGGATAGCGGGGAAGGGACAGCTCAACCAACAAGGTCTGTGTCAGGGAAAGGACCAGGATAGCCCGAGGGGATAGCTCAACCAATGAGGTCTGTGTCAGGGAAAGGACAAGGATAGCGGGAAAGGGACTGCTCAACCAATGAGGTCTGTGTCAAGGAAAGGACAAGGATAGCGGGGAAGGAACAGCTCAACCAATGAGGTCTGTGTCAGGGAAAGGACAAGGATAGCGGGAAAGGAACAGCTCAACCAATGAGGTCTGTGTCAGGGAAAAGACAAGGATAGCGGGGAAGGGACAGCTCAACCAATGAGGTCTGTGTCAGGGAAAGAACAAGGATAGCGGGGAAGGGACAGCTCAACCAATGAGGTCTGTGTCGGGGAGCGGACAAGGATAGCGGGGAAGGGACAGCTCAACCAATGAGGTCTGTGTCAGGGAAAGGACAAGGATAGCGGGGAAGGGACATCTCAACCAATGAGGTCTGTGTCAGGGAAAGGACAAGGATAGCGGGGAGGGGATAGCTCAACCAATAAGGTCTGTGTCAGGGAAAGGACAAGGATAGCGGAGAAGGGACAGCTCAACCAATGAGGTCTGTGTCAGGGAAAGGACAAGGATAGCGGGGAAGAGACAGCTCAACCAATGTGGCCTGTGTCAGGGAAAGGACAAGGATAGCGGGGAAGGGACAGCTCAACCAATGAGGTCTGTGTCAGGGAAAGGACAAAGATAGCGGAGAAGGGACAGCGCAACCAATGAGGTCTGTGTCAGGGAATGGACAAGGATAGCGGGGAAGGGACAGCTCAACCAATGAGGTCTGTGTCAGGGAAAGGACAAGGATAGCGGGGAAGGGACAGCTCAACCAATGAGGTCTGTGTCAGGGAAAGGACAGGGATAGCGGGGAAGGGACAGCTCAACCGATGAGGTCTGTGTCTGGGAGCGGACAAGCATAGCGGGGAGGGGACAGCTCAACCAGTGAGGTCTGTGTCAGGGAAAAGACAAGGATAGTGGGAAAGGGACAGCTCAACCAATGAGATCTGTGTCAGGGAAAGGACAGGGATAGCGGGGGAGGAACAGCTCAACCAATGAGGTCTGTGTCAGGAAAAGGACAAGGATAGCGGGGAAGGGACAGCTCAACCAATGAGGTCTGTGTCAGGGAAAGGACAAGGATAGCGGAGAAGGAACAGCTCAAGGAATGAGGTCTTTGTCAGGGAAAGGACAAGGATAGCGGGGAAGGAACAGCTCAACCAATCAGGTCTGTGTCAAGGAAAGGACACGGATATCGGGGAAGGAACAGCACAACCAATGAGGTCTGTGTCAGGGAAAGGACGAGGATAGCGGGGAAGGAACAGCTTAACCAATGAGGTCTGTGTCAGGGAAAGGACAAGGATAGCGGAGAAGAGACAGCTCAACCAATGAGGTATGTGTCAGCGAAAAGACTAGGATAGCGGGGAAGGGATAGCCCAACCAATGAGGTCCGTGTCAGGGAAAGGACAAGGATAGCGGGGAAGGAACAGCTCAACCAATGAGGTCTGTGTCAGGGAAAGGACAAGGATAGCGGGGAAGAGACAGCTGAACAAATGAGGTCCGTGTAAGGGAAAGGACAAGGATAACGGGGAAGGGACAGCTCAACCAATGAGGTTTGTGTCAGGGAAAGGACAAGGATAGCGGGGAAGGGACAGCTCAACCAATGAGGTCTGTGTCAGGGAAAGTACAAGGATAGCGGAGAAGGAACAGCTCAACGAATGAGGTCTGTGTCAGGGAAAGGACATAGATAGCGGGGAAGGAACAGCTCAACCAATCAGGTCTGTGTCAAGGAAAGGACACGGATATCGGGGAAGGAACAGCAAAACCAATGAGGTCTGTGTCAGGGAAAGGACGAGGATAGCGGGGAAGGAACAGCTTAACCAATGAGGTCTGTGTCAGGGAAAGGACAAGGATAGCGGAGAAGAGACAGCTCAACCAATGAGGTATGTGTCAGCGAAAAGACTAGGATAGCGGGGAAGGGATAGCCCAACCAATGAGGTCCGTGTCAGGGAAAGGACAAGGATAGCGGGGAAGGAACAGCTCAACCAATGAGGTCTGTGTCGGGGAGCGGACAAGGATAGCGGGGAAGGGACAGCTCAACCAATGAGGTCTGTGTCAGGGAAAGGACAAGGATAGCGGGGAAGGGACATCTCAACCAATGAGGTCTGTGTCAGGGAAAGGACAAGGATAGCGGGGAGGGGATAGCTCAACCAATAAGGTCTGTGTCAGGGAAAGGACAAGGATAGCGGAGAAGGGACAGCTCAACCAATGAGGTCTGTGTCAGGGAAAGGACAAGGATAGCGGGGAAGAGACAGCTCAACCAATGTGGCCTGTGTCAGGGAAAGGACAAGGATAGCGGGGAAGGGACAGCTCAACCAATGAGGTCTGTGTCAGGGAAAGGACAAAGATAGCGGAGAAGGGACAGCGCAACCGATGAGGTCTGTGTCAGGGAATGGACAAGGATAGCGGGGAAGGGACAGCTCAACCAATGAGGTCTGTGTCAGGTAAAGGACAAGGATAGCGGGGAAGGGACAGCTCAACCAATGAGGTCTGTGTCAGGGAAAGGACAGGGATAGCGGGGAAGGGACAGCTCAACCGATGAGGTCTGTGTCTGGGAGCGGACAAGCATAGCGGGGAGGGGACAGCTCAACCAGTGAGGTCTGTGTCAGGGAAAAACAAGGATAGTGGGAAAGGGACAGCTCAACCAATGAGATCTGTGTCAGGGAAAGGACAGGGATAGCGGGGGAGGAACAGCTCAACCAATGAGGTCTGTGTCAGGAAAAGGACAAGGATAGCGGGGAAGGGACAGCTCAACCAATGAGGTCTGTGTCAGGGAAAGGACAAGGATAGCGGAGAAGGAACAGCTCAAGGAATGAGGTCTTTGTCAGGGAAAGGACAAGGATAGCGGGGAAGGAACAGCTCAACCAATCAGGTCTGTGTCAAGGAAAGGACACGGATATCGGGGAAGGAACAGCACAACCAATGAGGTCTGTGTCAGGGAAAGGACGAGGATAGCGGGGAAGGAACAGCTTAACCAATGAGGTCTGTGTCAGGGAAAGGACAAGGATAGCGGAGAAGAGACAGCTCAACCAATGAGGTATGTGTCAGCGAAAAGACTAGGATAGCGGGGAAGGGATAGCCCAACCAATGAGGTCCGTGTCAGGGAAAGGACAAGGATAGCGGGGAAGGAACAGCTCAACCAATGAGGTCTGTGTCAGGGAAAGGACAAGGATAGCGGGGAAGAGACAGCTCAACCAATGAGGTCCGTGTAAGGGAAAGGACAAGGATAACGGGGAAGGGACAGCTCAACCAATGAGGTTTGTGTCAGGGAAAGGACAAGGATAGCGGGGAAGGGACAGCTCAACCAATGAGGTCTGTGTCAGGGAAAGTACAAGGATAGCGGAGAAGGAACAGCTCAACGAATGAGGTCTGTGTCAGGGAAAGGACATAGATAGCGGGGAAGGAACAGCTCAACCAATCAGGTCTGTGTCAAGGAAAGGACACGGATATCGGGGAAGGAACAGCAAAACCAATGAGGTCTGTGTCAGGGAAAGGACGAGGATAGCGGGGAAGGAACAGCTTAACCAATGAGGTCTGTGTCAGGGAAAGGACAAGGATAGCGGAGAAGAGACAGCTCAACCAATGAGGTATGTGTCAGCGAAAAGACTAGGATAGCGGGGAAGGGATAGCCCAACCAATGAGGTCCGTGTCAGGGAAAGGACAAGGATAGCGGGGAAGGAACAGCTCAACCAATGAGGTCTGTGTCAGGGAAAGGACAAGGATAGCGGGGAAGAGACAGCTCAACCAATGAGGTCTGTGTCAGGGAAAGGACAAGGATAGCGGGGAAGGGACAGCTCAACCAATGAGGTCCGTGTAAGGGAAAGGACAAGGATAACGGGGGAGGGACAGCTCAACCAATGAGGTTTGTGTCAGGGAAAGGACAAGGATAGCGGGGAAGGGACAGCTCAACCAATGAGGTCTGTGTCAGGGAAAGTACAAGGATAGCGGAGAAGGAACAGCTCAACGAATGAGGTCTGTGTCAGGGAAAGGACATAGATAGCGGGGAAGGAACAGCTCAACCAATCAGGTCTGTGTCAGGGAAAGGACACGGATGGCGGGGAAGGGACAGCACAACCAATGAGGTCTGTGTCAGGGAAAGGACAAGGATAGCGGGGAAGGAAAAGCTTAACCAATGAGGTCTGTGTCAGGGACAGGACAAGGATAGCGGAGAAGAGACAGCTCAACCAATGAGGTATGTGTCAGCGAAAAGACTAGGATAGCGGGGACGGGACAGCCCAACCAATGAGGTCCGTGTCAGGGAAAGGACAAGGATAGCGGGGAAGGAACAGCTCAACCAATGAGGTCTGTGTCAGGGAAAGGACAAGGATAGCGGGGAAGAAACAGCTCAACCAATGAGGTCTGGGTCAGGGAAAGGACAAGGATAGCGGGGAAGGGACAGCTCAACCAATGAGGTCTGTGTCAGGGAAAGGACAAGGATAGCGGGGAAGAGACAGCTCAACCAATGAGATCTGTGTCAGGGAAAGGACAGGGATAGCGGGGGAGGAACAGCTCAACCAATGAGGTCTGTGTCAGGGAAAGGACAAGGATAGCGGGGAAGGGACAGCTCAACCAATGAGGTCTGTGTCAGGGAATAGACAAGGCTAGCGGAGAAGGAACAGCTCAACGAATAAGGTCTGTGTCAGGGAAAGGACAAGGATAGCGGGGAAGGAACAGCTCAACCAATCAGGTCTGTTTCAGGGAAAGGACACGGATATCGGGGAAGGAACAGCTTAACCAATGAGGTCTGTGTCAGGGAAAGGACAAGGATAGCGGAGAAGAGACAGCTCAACCAATGAGGAATGTGCCGGCGAAAAGACTAGGATAGCGGGGAAGGGACAGCCCAACTAATGAGGTCCGTGTCAGGGAAAGGACAAGGATAGCGGGGAAAGGACAGCTCAACCAATGAGGGGTGTGTCAGGGAAAGGACAAGGATAGCGGGGAAGGGACAGCTCAACCAATGAGGTCTGTGTCAGGGAAAGGACAAGGATAGCGGGGAAGGGACATCTCAACCAATGAGGTCTGTGTCAGGGAAAGGACAAGGATAGCGGGGAGGGGATAGCGAAACCAATAAGGTCTGTGTCAGGGAAAGGACAAGGATAGCGGAGGAGGGACAGCTCAACCAATGAGGTCTGTGTCAGGGAAAGGACAAGGATAGCGGGGAAGAGACAGCTCAACCAATGTGGCCTCTGTCAGGGAAAGGACAAGGATAGCGGGGAAGGGACAGCTCAACCAATGAGGTCTGTGTCAGGGAAAGGACAAGGATAGCGCAGAAGGGACAGCTCAACCAATGAGGTCTGTGTCAGGGAGAGGACAAGGATAGCGGGGAAGGGACAGCTCAACCAATGAGGTCTGTGTCAGGGAAAGGACAAGGATAGCGGGGAAGGGACAGCTCAACCAATGAGGTCTGTGTCAGGGAAAGGACAAGGATAGCGGGGAAGGGACAGCTCAACCAATGAGGTCGGTGTCAGGGAAAGGACAAGGATAGCGGGGAAGGGACAGCTCAATCGATGGGGTCTGTGTCTGGGAGCGGACAAGCATAGCGGGGAGGGGACAGCTCAACCAATGAAGTCTGTGTCAGGGAAAAGACAAGGATAGTGGGGAAGGGACAGCTCAACCAATGAGATCTGTGTCAGGGAAAGGACAAGGATAGCGGGGGAGGAACAGCTCAACCAATGAGGTCTGTGTCAGGGAAAGGAAAAGGATAGCGGGGAAGGGAAAGCTCAACTAATGAGGTCTGTGTCAGGGAAAGGACAAGGATAGTGGAGAAGGAACAGCTCAACGAATGAGGTCTGTGTCAGGGAAAGGACAAGGATAGCGGGGAAGGAACAGCTCAACCAATCAGGTCTGTGCCAGGGAAAGGACACGGATATCGGGGAAGGAACAGCACAACCAATGAGGTCTGTGTCAGGGAAAGGACAAGGATAGCGGGGAAGGAACAGCTTAACCAATGAGGTCTGTGTCAGGGAAAGGACAAGGATAGCGGAGA
Source organism: Arenicola marina (assembly GCA_964019135.1). NCBI lineage: Eukaryota > Metazoa > Annelida > Polychaeta > Arenicolidae > Arenicola > Arenicola marina. The sequence goes on from OZ025262.1 coordinate 1,781,872, forward strand.
AGAGACAGCTCAACCAATGAGGTATATGTCAGCGAAAAGACTAGGATAGCGGGGAAGGGACAGCCCAACCAATGAGGTCCGTGTCAGGGAAAGGACAAGGATAGCGGGGAAGGAACAGCTCAACCAATGAGGTCTGTGTCAGGGAAAGGACAAGGATAGCGGGGAAGAGACAGCTCAACCAATGAGGTCTGTGTCAGGGAAAGGACAAGGATAACGGGGAAGGGACAGCTCAACCAATGAGGTTTGTGTCAGGGAAAGGACAAGGATAGCGGGGAAGGGACAGCTCAACCAATGAGGTCTGTGTCAGGGAAAGGACAAGGATAGCGGGGAAGGGACAGCTCAACCAATGAGGTCTGTGTCAGGGAAAGGACAAGGATAGCGGGGAAGAGACAGCTCAACCAATGAGGTCTGTGTCAGGGAAAGGACAAGGATAACGGGGAAGGGACAGCTCAACCAATGAGGTTTGTGTCAGGGAAAGGACAAGGATAGCGGGGAAGGGACAGCTCAACCAATGAGGTCTGTGTCAGGGAAAGGACAAGGATAGCGGGGAAGGGATAGCTCAACCAATGAGGTCTGTGTCAGGGAAAGGACAAGGATAGCGGGGAAGGAACAGCTCAACCAATGAGGTCTGTGTCAGGGAAAGGACAAGGATAGCGGGGAAGGGACAGCCCAACCAATGAGGTCTGTGTCAGGGAAAGGACAAGGATAGCGGGGAAGAGACAGCTCAACCAATGAGGTCTGTGTCAGGGAAAGGACAAGGATAACGGGGATGGAAAAGCTTAACCAATGAGGTCTGTGTCAGGGAAAGGACAAGGATAGCGGGGAAGGGACAGCTCAACCAATGAGGTTTGTGTCAGGGAAAGGACAAGGATAGCGGGGAAGAGACAGCTCAACCAATGAGGTCTGTGTCAGGGAAAGGACAAGGATAGCGGGGAAGGGACAGCTCAACCAATGAGGTTTGTGTCAGGGAAAGGACAAGGATAGCGGGGAAGAGACAGCTCAACCAATGAGGTCTGTGTCAGGGAAAGGACAAGGATAACGGGGAAGGGACAGCTCAACCAATGAGGTTTGTGTCAGGGAAAGGACAAGGATAGCGGGGAAGGGAGGGCTCAACCAATAAGGTCTGTGTCAGGGAAAGGACCAGGATAGCGGGGAAGGGACAGCCCAACCAATGAGGTCTGTGTCAGGGAAAGGACAAGGATAGCGGGGAAGGAACAGCTCAACCAATGATGTCTGTGTCAGGGAAAGGACAAGGATAGCGGGGAAGGGACAGCTCAACAAATGTGGTCTGTGTCAGGGAAAGGACAAGGATAGCGGGGAAGGGACAGCTCAACCAATGAGGTCTGTGTCAGGGAAAGGACAAGGATAGCGGGGAAGGGACAGCTCAACCAATGAGGTCTGTGTCAGGGAAAGGACAAGGATAGCGGGGGAGGAACAGTTCAACCAATGAGATTTGTGTCAGGGAAAGGACAAGGCTAGCGGAGAAGGGACAGCTCAACCAATGAGGTCTGTGTCAGGGAAAGGACAAGGATAGCGGGGAAGGGACAGCTCAACCAATGAGGTCTGTGTCAGGGAAAGGACAAGGATAACGGGGAAGGGACAGCTCAACCAATGAGGTCTGTGTCAAGGAATGGACAAGGATAGCGGGGATGGGACAGCCCAACCAATGAGGTCTGTGTAAGAGAAAGGACAAGGATAGCGGAGAAGGGACAGCTCAACCAATGAGGTCTGTGTCAGGGAAAGGACAAGGATAGCGGGGAAGGGACAGCTCAACCAATGAGGTCTGTGTCAGGGAAAGGACAAGGATAGCGGAGAAGGGACAGCTCAACCAATGAGGTCTGTGTCAGGGAAAGGACAAGGATAGCGGAGAAGGGACAGCTCAACCAATGAGGTCTGTGTCAGGGAAAGGACAAGGATAGCGGGGAAGGGACAGCTCAACCAATGAGGTCTGTGTCAGGGAAAGGAGAAGGATAGCGGGGATGGGACAGCCCAACCAATGAGGTTTGTGTCAGGGAAAGGACAAGGCTAGCGGAGAAGGGACAGCTCAACCAATGAGGTCTGTGTCAGGGAAAGGACAAGGATAGCGGGGATGGGACAGCCCAACCGATGAGGTTTGTGTCAGGGAAAGGACAAGGCTAGCGGAGAAGGGACAGCTCAACCAATGAGGTCTGTGTCAGGGAAAGGACAAGGATAGCGGAGAAGGGACAGCTCAACCAATGAGGTCTGTGTCAGGGAAAGTACAAGGATAGCGGAGAAGGGACAGCTCAACCAATGAGGTCTGTGTCAGGGAAAGGACAAGGATAGCGGAGAAGGGACAGCTCAAGAAATGAGGTCTGTGTCAGGGAAAGGACAAGGATAGCGGGGAAGGGACAGCTCAACCAATGAGGTCTGTGTCAGGGAAAGGACAAGGATAGCGGGGATGGGACAGCCCAACCAATGAGGTTTGTGTCAGGGAAAGGACAAGGCTAGCGGAGAAGGAACAGCTCAACCAATGAGGTCTGTGTCAGGGAAAGGACAAGGATAGCGGGGAAGGGACAGCTCAACCAATGAGGTCTGTGTCAGGGAAAGGACAAGGATAGCGGGGAAGGGACAGCTCAACCAATGAGGTCTGTGTCAGGGAAAGGACAAGGATAGCGGGGAAGGGACAGCTCAACCAATAAGGTCTGTGTCAGAGAAAGGACAAGGATAGCGGGGATGGGACAGCCCAACCAATGAGGTTTGTGTCAGGGAAAGGACAAGGACAGCGGGGAAGGAACAGCTCAACCAATGAGGTTTGTGTCAGGGAAAGGACAAGGACAGCGGGGAAGGAACAGCTCAACCAATGAGGTCTGTGTCAGGGAAAGGACAAGGATAGCGGGGATGGGACAGCCCAACCAATGAGGTTTGTGTCAGGGAAAGGACAAGGACAGCGGAGAAGGAACAGCTCAACCAATGAGGTCTGTGTCAGGGAAAGGACAAGGATAGCGGGGATGGGACAGCCCAACCAATGAGGTTTGTGTCAGGGAAAGGACAAGGACAGCGGGGAAGGAACAGCTCAACCAATGAGGTCTGTGTCAGGGAAAGGACAAGGATAGCGGGGAAGGGACAGCTCAACCAATGAGGTCTGTGTCAGAGAAAGGACAAGGATAGCGGGGATGGGACAGCTCAACCAATGAGGTCTGTGTCAGGGAAAGGACAAGGATAGCGGGGAAGGGACAGCTCAACCAATGAGGTCTGTGTCAGGGAAAGGACAAGGATAGCGGGGATGGGACAGCCCAACCAATGAGGTTTGTGTCAGGGAAAGGACAAGGACAGCGGGGAAGGAACAGCTCAACCAATGAGGTTTGTGTCAGGGAAAGGACAAGGATAGCGGAGAAGGAACAGCTCAACCAATGAGGTCTGTGTCAGGGAAAGAACAAGGATAGCGGGGAAGGGACAGCTCAACCAATGAGGTCTGTGTCAGGGAAAGGACAAGGATAGCGGAGAAGGGACAGCTCAACCAATGAGGTCTGTGTCAGGGAAAGGACAAGGACAGCGGGGAAGGGACAGCTCAACCAATGAGGTCTGTGTAAGGGAAAGGACAAGGATAGCGGAGAAGGGACAGCCCAACCAATGAGGTCTGTGTCAGGGAAAGGACAAGGATAGCGGAGAAGGGACAGCTCAACCAATGAGGTCTGTGTCAGGGAAAGGACAAGGATAGCGGGGAAGGGACAGATCAACCAATCAGGTCTGTGTCAGGGAAAGGACAAGGATAGCGGGGAAGGGACAGCTCAACCAATGAGGTCTGTGTCAGGGAAAGGACAAGGATAGCGGGGATGGGACAGCCCAACCAATGAGGTTTGTGTCAGGGAAAGGACAAGGATAGCGGAGAAGGGACAGCTCAACCAATGAGGTCTGTGTCAGGGAAAGGACAAGGATAGCGGGGATGGGACAGCCCAACCAATGAGGTTTGTGTCAGGGAAAGGACAAGGCTAGCGGAGAAGGGACAGCTCAACCAATGAGGTCTGTGTCAGGGAAAGGACAAGGATAGCGGGGATGGGATAGCTCAACCAATGAGGTCTGTGTCAGGGAAAGGACAATGATAGCGGGGGAGGAACAGCTCAACCAATGAGGTCTGTGTCAGGGAAAGGACAAGGATAGCGGGGAAGGGATAGCTCAACCAATGAGGTCTGTGTCAGGGAAAGGACAGGGATAGCGGGGGAGGAACAGCTCAACCAATGAGGTCTGTGTCAGGGAAAGGACAAGGATAGCGGGGATGGGATAGCTCAACCAATGAGGTCTGTGTCAGGGAAAGGACAGGGATAGCGGGGGAGGAACAGCTCAACCAATGAGGTCTGTGTCAGGGAAAGGACAAGGATAGCGGGGAAGGGACAGCTCAACCAATGAGGTCTGTGTCAGGGAAAAGACAAGGATAGCGGGGAAGGAACAGCCCAACCAATGAGGTCTGTGTAAGGGAAAGGACAAGGATAGCGGAGAAGGGACAGCTCAACCAATGAGGTCTGTGTCAGGGAAAGGACAAGGATAGCGGAGAAGGGACAACTCAACCAATGAGGTCTGTGTCAGGGAAAGGACAAGGATAGCGGGGATGGGACAGCCCAACCAATGAGGTTTGTGTCAGGGAAAGGACAAGGCTAGCGGAGAAGGGACAGCTCAACCAATGAGGTCTGTGTCAGGGAAAGGACAAGGATAGCGGGGAAGAGACAGCTCAACCAATGAGGTCTGTGTCAGGGAAAGAACAAGGATAGCGGAGAAGGGACAGCTCAACCAATGAGGTCTATGTCAGGGAAAGGACAAGGATAGCGGGGAAGGAACAGTTCAACCAATGAGGTTTGTGTCAGGGAAAGGACAAGGATAGCGGGGATGGGACAGCCCAACCAATGAGGTCTATGTCAGGGAAAGGACAAGGATAGCGGGGAAGGAACAGTTCAACCGATGAGGTTTGTGTCAGGGAAAGGACAAGGATAGCGGGGAAGAGACAGCTCAACCAATGAGGTCTGTGTCAGGGAAAGAACAAGGATAGCGGAGAAGGGACAGCTCAACCAATGAGGTCTATGTCAGGGAAAGGACAAGGATAGCGGGGAAGGAACAGTTCAACCAATGAGGTTTGTGTCAGGGAAAGGACAAGGATAGCGGGGATGGGACAGCCCAACCAATGAGGTCTATGTCAGGGAAAGGACAAGGATAGCGGGGAAGGAACAGTTCAACCAATGAGGTTTGTGTCAGGAAAAGGACAAGGATAGCGGGGAAGAGACAGCTCAACCAATGAGGTCTGTGTCAGGGAAAGGACAAGGATAGCGGAGAAGGGACAGCTCAACCAATGAGGTCTATGTCAGGGAAAGGACAAGGATAGCGGGGAAGGAACAGTTCAACCAATGAGGTTTGTGTCAGGGAAAGGACAAGGATAGCGGGGATGGGACAGCCCAACCAATGAGGTCTATGTCAGGGAAAGGACAAAGATAGCGGAGAAGGGACAGCGCAACCAATGAGGTTTGTGTCAGGGAAAGGACAAGGATAGCGGGGAAGGGACAGCTCAACCAATGAGGTCTGTGTCAGGGAAAGGACAAGGATAGCGGGGAAGGGACAGCTCAACCAATGAGGTCTGTGTCAGGGAAAGGACAAGGATAGCGGGGAAGGGACAGCTCAACCAATGAGGTCTGTGTCAGGGAAAGGACAAGGATAACGGGGGAGGAACAGTTCAACCAATGAGGTTTGTGTCAGGGAAAGGACAAGGATAGCGGGGAAGGGACAGCCCAACCAATGAGGTCTGTGTCAGGGAAAGGACAAGGATAACGGGGGAGGAACAGTTCAACCAATGAGGTTTGTGTCAGGGAAAGGACAAGGCTAGCGGAGAAGGGACAGCTCAACCAATGAGGTCTGTGTCAGGGAAAGGACAAGGATAGCGGGGAAGGGACAGCTCAACCAATGAGGTCTGTGTCAGGGAAAGGACAAGGATAGCGGGGAAGGGACAGCTCAACCAATGAGGTCTGTGTCAGGGAAAGGACAAGGATAGCGGGGAAGGGACAGCTCAACCAATGAGGTCTGTGTCAGGGAAAGGACAAGGATAGCGGGGAAGGGACAGCTCAACCAATGAGGTCTGTGTCAGGGAAAGGACAAGGATAGCGGGGAAGGGACAGCCCAACCAATGAGGTCTGTGTCAGGGAAAGGACAAGGATAGCGGGGAAGGGACAGCTCAACCAATGAGGTCTGTGTCAGGGAAAGGACAAGGATAGCGGGGAAGGGACAGCTCAACCAATGAGGTCTGTGTCAGGGAAAGGACAAGGACAGCGGAGAAGGGACAGCTCAACCAATGAGGTCTGTGTCAGGGAAAGGACAAGGATAGCGGGGAAGGGACAGCTCAACCAATGAGGTCTGTGTCAGGGAAAGGACACGGATAGCGGGGGAGGGACAGCTCAACCAATGAGGTCTGTGTCAGGGAAAGGACAAGGATAGCGGGGAAGGGACAGCTCAACCAATGAGGTCTGTGTAAGGGAAAGGACAAGGATAGCGGGGAAGGAACAGCTCAACCAATGAGGTCTGTGTCAGAGAAAGGACAAGGATAGCGGGGAAGGAACAGTTCAACCAATGAGGTCTGTGTAAGGGAAAGGACAAGGATAGCGGGGAAGGGACAGCTCAACCAATGAGGTCTGTGTCAGGGAAAGGACAAGGACAGCGGGGAAGGGACAGCTCAACCAATGAGGTTTGTGTCAGGGAAAGGACAAGGATAGCGGGGAAGGGACAGCTCAACCAATGAGGTCTGTGTCAGGGAAAGGACAAGGACAGCGGGGAAGGAACAGTTCAACCAATGAGGTCTGTGGCAGGGAAAGGACAAGGATAGCGGAGACGGGACAGCTCAACCAATGAGGTTTGTGTAAGGGAAAGGACAAGGATAGCGGGGAAGAGACAGCTCAACCAATGAGGTTTGTGTAAGGGAAAGGACAAGGATAGCGGAGAAGGGACAGCTCAACCAATGAGGTTTGTGTCAGGGAAAGGACAAGGATAGCGGGGAAGAGACAGCTCAACCAATGAGGTCTGTGTCAGGGAAAGGACAAGGATAGCGGAGAAGGGACAGCTCAACCAATGAGGTTTGTGTAAGGGAAAGGACAAGGATAGCGGAGAAGGGACAGCTCAACCAATGAGGTTTGTGTCAGGGAAAGGACAAGGATAGCGGGGAAGAGACAGCTCAACCAATGAGGTCTGTGTCAGGGAAAGGACAAGGATAGCGGAGAAGGGACAGCTCAACCAATGAGGTTTGTGTAAGGGAAAGGACAAGGATAGCGGGAAAGGGACAGCTCAACCAATGAGGTCTGTGTCAGAGAAAGGACAAGGATAGCGGGGAAGGAACAGTTCAACCAATGAGGTCTGTGTAAGGGAAAGGACAAGGATAGCGGGGAAGGGACAGCTCAACCAATGAGGTCTGTGTCAGGGAAAGGACAAGGACAGCGGGGAAGGGACAGCTCAACCAATGAGGTTTGTGTCAGGGAAAGGACAAGGATAGCGGGGAAGGGACAGCTCAACCAATGAGGTCTGTGTCAGGGAAAGGACAAGGACAGCGGGGAAGGAACAGTTCAACCAATGAGGTCTGTGTCAGGGAAAGGACAAGGATAGCGGAGAAGGGACAGCTCAACCAATGAGGTTTGTGTAAGGGAAAGGACAAGGATAGCGGGGAAGAGACAGCTCAACCAATGAGGTTTGTGTAAGGGAAAGGACAAGGATAGCGGAGAAGGGACAGCTCAACCAATGAGGTTTGTGTCAGGGAAAGGACAAGGATAGCGGGGAAGAGACAGCTCAACCAATGAGGTCTGTGTCAGGGAAAGGACAAGGATAGCGGAGAAGGGACAGCTCAACCAATGAGGTTTGTGTAATGGAAAGGACAAGGATAGCGGAGAAGGGACAGCTCAACCAATGAGGTTTGTGTCAGGGAAAGGACAAGGATAGCGGGGAAGGGACAGCTCAACCAATGAGGTCTGTGTCAGGGAAAGGACAAGGATAGCGGGGAAGGGACAGCTCAACCAATGAGGTCTGTGTTAGGGAAAGGACAAGGATAGCGGGGAAGGGACAGCTCAACCAATGAGGTCCGTGTCAGGGAAAGGACAAGGCTAGCGGAGAAGGGACAGCTCAACCAATGAGGTCTGTGTCAGGGAAAGGACAAGGATAGCGGAGAAGGGACAGCTCAACCAATGAGGTCTGTGTCAGGGAAAGGACAAGGATAGCGGGGAAGGGACAGCACAACCAATGAGGTCTGTGTCAGGGAAAGGACAAGGATAGCGGGGAAGGGACAGCTCAACCAATGAGGTTTGTGTCAGGGAAAGGACAAGGATAACGGGGAAGGGACAGCTCAACCAATGAGGTTTGTGTCAGGGAAAGGACAAGGATAGCGGGGAAGGGACAGCTCAACCAATGAGGTCTGTGTCAGGGAAAGGACAAGGATAGCGGGGAAGGGACAGCTCAACCAATGAGGTCTGTGTCAGGGAAAGGACAAGGATAGCGGGGAAGGAACAGTTCAACCAATGAGGTCTGTGTCAGGGAAAGGACAAGGATAACGGGGAAGGGACAGCCCAACCAATGAGGTCTGTGTCAGGGAAAGGACAAGGATAGCGGGGAAGAGACAGCTCAACCAATGAGGTTTGTGTAAGGGAAAGGACAAGGATAGCGGGGAAGGGACAGCTCAACCAATGAGGTCTGTGTCAGGGAAAGGACAAGGATAGCGGGGGAGGAACAGCTCAACCAATGAGGTCTGTGTCAGGGAAAGGACAAGGATAGCGGGGAAGGGACAGCTCAACCAATGAGGTTTGTGTCAGGGAAAGGACAAGGATAGCGGGGAAGGAACAGCTCAACCAATGAGGTCTGTGTCAGAGAAAGGACAAGGATAGCGGGGAAGGAACAGTTCAACCAATGAGGTCTGTGTAAGGGAAAGGACAAGGATAGCGGGGAAGGGACAGCTCAACCAATGAGGTCTGTGTCAGGGAAAGGACAAGGACAGCGGGGAAGGGACAGCTCAACCAATGAGGTTTGTGTCAGGGAAAGGACAAGGATAGCGGGGAAGGGACAGCTCAACCAATGAGGTCTGTGTCAGGGAAAGGACAAGGACAGCGGGGAAGGAACAGTTCAACCAATGAGGTCTGTGTCAGGGAAAGGACAAGGATAGCGGAGACGGGACAGCTCAACCAATGAGGTTTGTGTAAGGGAAAGGACAAGGATAGCGGGGAAGAGACAGCTCAACCAATGAGGTTTGTGTAAGGGAAAGGACAAGGATAGCGGAGAAGGGACAGCTCAACCAATGAGGTTTGTGTCAGGGAAAGGACAAGGATAGCGGGGAAGAGACAGCTCAACCAATGAGGTCTGTGTCAGGGAAAGGACAAGGATAGCGGAGAAGGGACAGCTCAACCAATGAGGTTTGTGTAAGGGAAAGGACAAGGATAGCGGAGAAGGGACAGCTCAACCAATGAGGTTTGTGTCAGGGAAAGGACAAGGATAGCGGGGAAGAGACAGCTCAACCAATGAGGTCTGTGTCAGGGAAAGGACAAGGATAGCGGAGAAGGGACAGCTCAACCAATGAGGTTTGTGTAAGGGAAAGGACAAGGATAGCGGGAAAGGGACAGCTCAACCAATGAGGTCTGTGTCAGGGAAAGGACAAGGATAGCGGGGAAGGAACAGTTCAACCAATGAGGTCTGTGTAAGGGAAAGGACAAGGATAGCGGGGAAGGGACAGCTCAACCAATGAGGTCTGTGTCAGGGAAAGGACAAGGACAGCGGGGAAGGGACAGCTCAACCAATGAGGTTTGTGTCAGGGAAAGGACAAGGATAGCGGGGAAGGGACAGCTCAACCAATGAGGTCTGTGTCAGGGAAAGGACAAGGACAGCGGGGAAGGAACAGTTCAACCAATGAGGTCTGTGTCAGGGAAAGGACAAGGATAGCGGAGAAGGGACAGCTCAACCAATGAGGTTTGTGTAAGGGAAAGGACAAGGATAGCGGGGAAGAGACAGCTCAACCAATGAGGTTTGTGTAAGGGAAAGGACAAGGATAGCGGAGAAGGGACAGCTCAACCAATGAGGTTTGTGTCAGGGAAAGGACAAGGATAGCGGGGAAGAGACAGCTCAACCAATGAGGTCTGTGTCAGGGAAAGGACAAGGATAGCGGAGAAGGGACAGCTCAACCAATGAGGTTTGTGTAAGGGAAAGGACAAGGATAGCGGAGAAGGGACAGCTCAACCAATGAGGTTTGTGTCAGGGAAAGGACAAGGATAGCGGGGAAGAGACAGCTCAACCAATGAGGTTTGTGTAAGGGAAAGGACAAGGATAGCGGGGAAGGGACAGTTCAACCAATGAGGTCTGTGTCAGGGAAAGGACAAGGACAGCGGGGAAGGAACAGTTCAACCAATGAGGTTTGTGTCAGGGAAAGGACAAGGATAGCGGGGAAGGGACAGCTCAACCAATGAGGTCTGTGTCAGGGAAAGGACAAGGATAGCGGGGAAGGGACAGCTCAACCAATGAGGTCTGTGTTAGGGAAAGGACAAGGATAGCGGGAAGGGACAGCTCAACCAATGAGGTCTGTGTCAGGGAAAGGACAAGGATAGCGGGGAAGGGACAGCTCAACCAATGAGGTCTGTGTCAGGGAAAGGACAAGGATAGCGGGGAAGGGACAGCTCAACCAATAAGGTCTGTGTCAGGGAAAGGACAAGGATAGCGGGGAAGGGACAGTTCAACCAATGAGGTCTGTGTCAGGGAAAGGACAAGGATAGCGGGGAAGGGACAGCTCAACCAATGAGGTCTGTGTCAGGGAAAGGACAAGGATAGCGGGGAAGGGACAGCTCAACCAATAAGGTCTGTGTAAGGGAAAGGACAAGGATAGCGGGGAAGGGACAGCTCAACCAATGAGGTCTGTGTCAGGGAAAGGACAAGGATAGCGGGGAAGGGACAGCTCAACCAATGAGGTCTGTGTCAGGGAAAGGACAAGGATAGCGGAGAAGGGACAGCTCAACGAATGAGGTCTGTGTCAGGGAAAGGACAAGGATAGCGGGGAAGGGACAGCTCAACCAATGAGGTTTGTGTCAGGGAAAGGACAAGGATAGCGGGGAAGGGACAGCTCAACCAATGAGGTCTGTGTCAGGGAAAGGACAAGGATAGCGGGAAAGGGACTGCTCAAACAATGAGGTCTGTGTCAAGGAAAGGACAAGGATAGCGGGGAAGGAACAGCTCAACCAATGAGGTCTGTGTCAGGGAAAGGACAAGGCTAGCGGGGAAGGGACAGCTCAACCAATCAGGTCTGTGTCAAGGAATGGACAAGGATAGCGGGGAAGAGACAGCTCAACCAATGAGGTCTGTGTAAGGGAAAGGACAAGGATAGCGGGGAAGGGACAGCTCAACCAATCAGGTCTGTGTCAAGGAATGGACAAGGATAGCGGGGAAGAGACAGCTCAACCAATGAGGTCTGTGTAAGGGAAAGGACAAGGATAGCGGGGAAGGGACAGCTCAACCAATGAGGTTTGTGTCAGGGAAAGGACAAGGATAGCGGGGAAGGGACAGGTCAACCAATGAGGTCTGTGTCAGGGAAAGGACAAGGATAGCGGGGAAGGGACAGCTCAACCAATGAGGTTTGTGTCAGGGAAAGGACAAGGATAACGGGGAAGAGACAGCTCAACCAATGAGGTTTGTGTCAGGGAAAGGACAAGGACAGCGGGGAAGGAACAGTTCAACCAATGAGGTCTGTGTCAGGGAAAGGACAAGGATAGCGGGGAAGGGACAGCTCAACCAATGAGGTCTGTGTCAGGGAAAGGACAAGGATAGCGGGAAAGGGACTGCTCAACCAATGAGGTCTGTGTCAAGGAAAGGACAAGGATAGCGGGGAAGGAACAGCTCAACCAATGAGGTCTGTGTCAGGGAAAGGACAAGGATAGCGGGGAAGGGACAGCTCAACCAATGAGGTCTGTGTCAGGGAAAGGACAAGGATAGCGGGAAAGGGACTGCTCAACCAATGAGGTCTGTGTCAGGGAAAGGACAAGGATAGCGGGGAAGGGACAGCTCAACCAATGAGGTCTGTGTCAGGGAAAGGACAAGGATAGCGGGAAAGGGACTGCTCAACCAATGAGGTCTGTGTCAAGGAAAGGACAAGGATAGCGGGGAAGGAACAGCTCAACCAATGAGGTCTGTGTCAGGGAAAGGACAAGGATAGCGGGAAAGGAACAGCCCAACCAATGAGGTCTGTGTCAGGGAAAAGACAAGGATAGCGGGGAAGGGACAGCTCAACCAATGAGGTCTGTGTCAGGGAAAGAACAAGGATAGCGGGGAAGGGACAGCTCAACCAATGAGGTCTGTGTCCGGGAGCGGACAAGGATAGCGGGGAAGGGACAGCTCAACCAATGAGGTCTGTGTCAGGGAAAGGACAAGGATAACGGGGAAGGGACAGCTCAACCAATGAGGTTTGTGTCAGGGAAAGGACAAGGATAGCGGGGAAGGGACAGGTCAACCAATGAGGTTTGTGTCAGGGAAAGGACAAGGATAGCGGGGAAGGGACAGCTCAACCAATGAGGTCTGTGTCAGGGAAAGGACAAGGATAGCGGGGAAGGGACAGCTCAACCAATGAGGTCTGTGTCAGGGAAAGGACAAGGATAGCGGGGAAGGGACAGCTCAACCAATGAGGTCTGTGTCAGGGAAAGGACAAGGATAGCGGGGAAGGGACAGCTCAACCAATGAGGTCTGTGTCAGGGAAAGGACAAGGATAGCGGGGAAGGGACAGCTCAACCAATGAGGTTTGTGTCAGGGAAAGGACAAGGATAGCGGGGAAGGAACAGCCCAACCAATGAGGTCTGTGTCAGGGAAAGGACAAGGATAGCGGGGAAGGGACAGCTCAACCAATGAGGTCTGTGTCAGGGAAAGGACAAGGATAGCGGAGAAGAGACAGCTCAACCAATGAGGTCTGTGTCAGGGAAAGGACAAGGATAGCGGGGAGGGGATAGCTCAGCCAATGAGGTCTGTGTCAGGGAAAAGATAAGGATAGCGGGGAGGGGATAGCTCAACCAATGAGGTCTGTGTCAGGGAAAAGATAAGGATAGCGGGGAGGGGATAGCTCAACCAATGAGGTCTGTGTCAGGGAAAGGACAAGGACAGCGGGGAAGGGACAGCTCAACCAATGAGGTTTGTGTCAGGGAAAGGACAAGGATAGCGGGGAAGGGACAGCTCAACCAATGAGGTCTGTGTCAGGGAAAGGACAAGGATAGCGGGGAAGGGACAGCTCAACCAATGAGGTTTGTGTCAGGGAAAGGACAAGGATAGCGGGGAAGGGACAGCTCAACCAATGAGGTCTGTGTCAGTGAAAGGACAAGGATAGCGGGGAAGGGACAGCTCAACCAATGAGGTTTGTGTCAGGGAAAGGACAAGGATAGCGGGGAAGGGACAGCTCAACCAATGAGGTCTGTGTCAGGGAAAGGACAAGGATAACGGGGAAGGGACAGCTCAACCAATGAGGTTTGTGTCAGGGAAAGGACAAGGAGAGCGGGGAAGGGACAGCTCAACCAATGAGGTCTGTGTCAGGGAAAGGACAAGGATAGCGGGGAAGGGACAGCTCAACCAATGAGGTCTGTGTCAGGGAAAGGACAAGGATAGCGGGGAAGGGACAGCTCAACCAATGAGGTTTGTGTCAGGGAAAGGACAAGGATAGCGGGGAAGGAACAGCCCAACCAATGAGGTCTGTGTCAGGGAAAGGACAAGGATAGCGGGGAAGGGACAGCTCAACCAATGAGGTCTGTGTCAGGGAAAGGACAAGGATAGCGGAGAAGAGACAGCTCAACCAATGAGGTCTGTGTCAGGGAAAAGACAAGGATAGCGGGGAGGGGATAGCTCAGCCAATGAGGTCTGTGTCAGGGAAAAGATAAGGATAGCGGAGAAGGGACAGCTCAACCAATGAGGTCTGTGTCAGGGAAAGGACAAGGATAGCGGGGAAGGAACAGTTCAACCAATGAGGTCTGTGTCAGGGAAAGGACAAGGATAACGGGGAAGGGACAGCTCAACCAATGAGGTCTGTGTCAGGGAAAAGACAAGGATTAGGGGGAGGGGATAGCTCAGCCAATGAGGTCTGTGTCAGGGAAAAGATAAGGATAGCGGGGAGGGGATAGCTCAACCAATGAGGTCTGTGTCAGGGAAAGGACAAGGACAGCGGGGAAGGAACAGTTCAACCAATGAGGTCTGTGTCAGGGAAAGGACAAGGATAGCGGGGAAGGGACAGCTCAACCAATAAGGTCTGTGTCAGGGAAAGGACAAGGACAGCGGGGAAGGAACAGTTCAACCAATGAGGTCTGTGTCAGGGAAAGGACAAGGATAGCGGGGAAGGGACAGCTCAACCAACAAGGTCTGTGTCAGGGAAAGGACAAGGATAGCGGGAGGGGATAGCTCAACCAATGAGGTCTGTGTCAGGGAAAGGACAAGGATAGCGGGAAAGGGACTGCTCAACCAATGAGGTCTGTGTCAAGGAAAGGACAAGGATAGCGGGGAAGGAACAGCTCAACCAATGAGGTCTGTGTCAGGGAAAGGACAAGGATAGCGGGAAAGGAACAGCTCAACCAATGAGGTCTGTGTCAGGGAAAAGACAAGGATAGCGGGGAAGGGACAGCTCAACCAATGAGGTCTGTGTCAGGGAAAGAACAAGGATAGCGGGGAAGGGACAGCTCAACCAATGAGGTCTGTGTCGGGGAGCGGACAAGGATAGCGGGGAAGGGACAGCTCAACCAATGAGGTCTGTGTCAGGGAAAGAACAAGGATAGCGGGGAAGGGACATCTCAACCAATGAGGTCTGTGTCAGGGAAAGGACAAGGATAGCGGGGAGGGGATAGCTCAACCAATAAGGTCTGTGTCAGGGAAAGGACAAGGATAGCGGAGAAGGGACAGCTCAACCAATGAGGTCTGTGTCAGGGAAAGGACAAGGATAGCGGGGAAGAGACAGCTCAACCAATGTGGCCTGTGTCAGGGAAAGGACAAGGATAGCGGGGAAGGGACAGCTCAACCAATGAGGTCTGTGTCAGGGAAAGGACAAAGATAGCGGAGAAGGGACAGCGCAACCAATGAGGTCTGTGTCAGGGAATGGACAAGGATAGCGGGGAAGGGACAGCTCAACCAATGAGGTCTGTGTCAGGGAAAGGACAAGGATAGCGGGGAAGGGACAGCTCAACCAATGAGGTCTGTGTCAGGGAAAGGACAGGGATAGCGGGGAAGGGACAGCTCAACCGATGAGGTCTGTGTCTGGGAGCGGACAAGCATAGCGGGGAGGGGACAGCTCAACCAGTGAGGTCTGTGTCAGGGAAAAGACAAGGATAGTGGGAAAGGGACAGCTCAACCAATGAGATCTGTGTCAGGGAAAGGACAGGGATAGCGGGGGAGGAACAGCTCAACCAATGAGGTCTGTGTCAGGAAAAGGACAAGGATAGCGGGGAAGGGACAGCTCAACCAATGAGGTCTGTGTCAGGGAAAGGACAAGGATAGCGGAGAAGGAACAGCTCAAGGAATGAGGTCTTTGTCAGGGAAAGGACAAGGATAGCGGGGAAGGAACAGCTCAACCAATCAGGTCTGTGTCAAGGAAAGGACACGGATATCGGGGAAGGAACAGCACAACCAATGAGGTCTGTGTCAGGGAAAGGACGAGGATAGCGGGGAAGGAACAGCTTAACCAATGAGGTCTGTGTCAGGGAAAGGACAAGGATAGCGGAGAAGAGACAGCTCAACCAATGAGGTATGTGTCAGCGAAAAGACTAGGATGGCGGGGAAGGGATAGCCCAACCAATGAGGTCCGTGTCAGGGAAAGGACAAGGATAGCGGGGAAGGAACAGCTCAACCAATGAGGTCTGTGTCAGGGAAAGGACAAGGATAGCGGGGAAGAGACAGCTCAACCAATGAGGTCTGTGTCAGGGAAAGGACAAGGATAGCGGGGAAGGGACAGCTCAACCAATGAGGTCCGTGTAAGGGAAAGGACAAGGATAACGGGGAAGGGACAGCTCAACCAATGAGGTTTGTGTCAGGGAAAGGACAAGGATAGCGGGGAAGGGACAGCTCAACCAATGAGGTCTGTGTCAGGGAAAGTACAAGGATAGCGGAGAAGGAACAGCTCAACGAATGAGGTCTGTGTCAGGGAAAGGACATAGATAGCGGGGAAGGAACAGCTCAACCAATCAGGTCTGTGTCAAGGAAAGGACACGGATATCGGGGAAGGAACAGCACAACCAATGAGGTCTGTGTCAGGGAAAGGACGAGGATAGCGGGGAAGGAACAGCTTAACCAATGAGGTCTGTGTCAGGGAAAGGACAAGGATAGCGGAGAAGAGACAGCTCAACCAATGAGGTATGTGTCAGCGAAAAGACTAGGATAGCGGGGAAGGGATAGCCCAACCAATGAGGTCCGTGTCAGGGAAAGGACAAGGATAGCGGGGAAGGAACAGCTCAACCAATGAGGTCTGTGTCAGGGAAAGGACAAGGATAGCGGGGAAGAGACAGCTCAACCAATGAGGTCTGTGTCAGGGAAAGGACAAGGATAGCGGGGAAGGGACAGCTCAACCAATGAGGTCCGTGTAAGGGAAAGGACAAGGATAACGGGGAAGGGACAGCTCAACCAATGAGGTTTGTGTCAGGGAAAGGACAAGGATAGCGGGGAAGGGACAGCTCAACCAATGAGGTCTGTGTCAGGGAAAGTACAAGGATAGCGGAGAAGGAACAGCTCAACGAATGAGGTCTGTGTCAGGGAAAGGACATAGATAGCGGGGAAGGAACAGCTCAACCAATCAGGTCTGTGTCAGGGAAAGGACACGGATAGCGGGGAAGGGACAGCACAACCAATGAGGTCTGTGTCAGGGAAAGGACAAGGATAGCGGGGAAGGAACAGCTTAACCAATGAGGTCTGTGTCAGGGACAGGACAAGGATAGCGGAGAAGAGACAGCTCAACCAATGAGGTATGTGTCAGCGAAAAGACTAGGATAGCGGGGACGGGACAGCCCAACCAATGAGGTCCGTGTCAGGGAAAGGACAAGGATAGCGGGGAAGGAACAGCTCAACCAATGAGGTCTGTGTCAGGGAAAGGACAAGGATAGCGGGGAAGGGACAGCTCAACCAATGAGGTCTGGGTCAGGGAAAGGACAAGGATAGCGGGGAAGGGACAGCTCAACCAATGAGGTCTGTGTCAGGGAAAGGACAAGGATAGCGGGGAAGAGACAGCTCAACCAATGAGATCTGTGTCAGGGAAAGGACAGGGATAGCGGGGGAGGAACAGCTCAACCAATGAGGTCTGTGTCAGGGAAAGACAAGGATAGCGGGGAAGGGACAGCTCAACCAATGAGGTCTGTGTCAGGGAAAGGACAAGGCTAGCGGAGAAGGAACAGCTCAACGAATAAGGTCTGTGTCAGGGAAAGGACAAGGATAGCGGGGAAGGAACAGCTCAACCAATCAGGTCTGTTTCAGGGAAAGGACACGGATATCGGGGAAGGAACAGCTTAACCAATGAGGTCTGTGTCAGGGAAAGGACAAGGATAGCGGAGAAGAGACAGCTCAACCAATGAGGAATGTGTCGGCGAAAAGACTAGGATAGCGGGGAAGGGACAGCCCAACTAATGAGGTCCGTGTCAGGGAAAGGACAAGGATAGCGGAGAAGAGACAGCTCAACCAATGAGGTATGTGTCGGCGAAAAGACTAGGATAGCGGGGAAGGGACAGCCCAACCAATGAGGTCCGTGTCAGGGAAAGGACAAGGATAGCGGAGAAGGGACAGCGCAACCAATGAGGTCTGTGTCAGGGAATGGACAAGGATAGCGGGGAAGGGACAGCTCAACCAATGAGGTCTGTGTCAGGGAAAGGACAAGGATAGCGGGGAAGGGACAGCTCAACCAATGAGGTCTGTGTCAGGGAAAGGACAGGGATAGCGGGGAAGGGACAGCTCAACCGATGAGGTCTGTGTCTGGGAGCGGACAAGCATAGCGGGGAGGGGACAGCTCAACCAGTGAGGTCTGTGTCAAGGAAAGGACACGGATATCGGGGAAGGAACAGCACAACCAATGAGGTCTGTGTCAGGGAAAGGACAAGGATAGCGGAGAAGGAACAGCTCAAGGAATGAGGTCTTTGTCAGGGAAAGGACAAGGATAGCGGGGAAGGAACAGCTCAACCAATCAGGTCTGTGTCAAGGAAAGGACACGGATATCGGGGAAGGAACAGCACAACCAATGAGGTCTGTGTCAGGGAAAGGACGAGGATAGCGGGGAAGGAACAGCTTAACCAATGAGGTCTGTGTCAGGGAAAGGACAAGGATAGCGGAGAAGAGACAGCTCAACCAATGAGGTATGTGTCAGCGAAAAGACTAGGATGGCGGGGAAGGGATAGCCCAACCAATGAGGTCCGTGTCAGGGAAAGGACAAGGATAGCGGGGAAGGAACAGCTCAACCAATGAGGTCTGTGTCAGGGAAAGGACAAGGATAGCGGGGAAGAGACAGCTCAACCAATGAGGTCTGTGTCAGGGAAAGGACAAGGATAGCGGGGAAGGGACAGCTCAACCAATGAGGTCCGTGTAAGGGAAAGGACAAGGATAACGGGGAAGGGACAGCTCAACCAATGAGGTTTGTGTCAGGGAAAGGACAAGGATAGCGGGGAAGGGACAGCTCAACCAATGAGGTCTGTGTCAGGGAAAGTACAAGGATAGCGGAGAAGGAACAGCTCAACGAATGAGGTCTGTGTCAGGGAAAGGACATAGATAGCGGGGAAGGAACAGCTCAACCAATCAGGTCTGTGTCAAGGAAAGGACACGGATATCGGGGAAGGAACAGCACAACCAATGAGGTCTGTGTCAGGGAAAGGACGAGGATAGCGGGGAAGGAACAGCTTAACCAATGAGGTCTGTGTCAGGGAAAGGACAAGGATAGCGGAGAAGAGACAGCTCAACCAATGAGGTATGTGTCAGCGAAAAGACTAGGATAGCGGGGAAGGGATAGCCCAACCAATGAGGTCCGTGTCAGGGAAAGGACAAGGATAGCGGGGAAGGAACAGCTCAACCAATGAGGTCTGTGTCAGGGAAAGGACAAGGATAGCGGGGAAGAGACAGCTCAACCAATGAGGTCTGTGTCAGGTAAAGGACAAGGATAGCGGGGAAGGGACAGCTCAACCAATGAGGTCCGTGTAAGGGAAAGGACAAGGATAACGGGGAAGGGACAGCTCAACCAATGAGGTTTGTGTCAGGGAAAGGACAAGGATAGCGGGGAAGGGACAGCTCAACCAATGAGGTCTGTGTCAGGGAAAGTACAAGGATAGCGGAGAAGGAACAGCTCAACGAATGAGGTCTGTGTCAGGGAAAGGACATAGATAGCGGGGAAGGAACAGCTCAACCAATCAGGTCTGTGTCAGGGAAAGGACACGGATAGCGGGGAAGGGACAGCACAACCAATGAGGTCTGTGTCAGGGAAAGGACAAGGATAGCGGGGAAGGAACAGCTTAACCAATGAGGTCTGTGTCAGGGACAGGACAAGGATAGCGGAGAAGAGACAGCTCAACCAATGAGGTATGTGTCAGCGAAAAGACTAGGATAGCGGGGACGGGACAGCCCAACCAATGAGGTCCGTGTCAGGGAAAGGACAAGGATAGCGGGGAAGGAACAGCTCAACCAATGAGGTCTGTGTCAGGGAAAGGACAAGGATAGCGGGGAAGAGACAGCTCAACCAATGAGGTCTGGGTCAGGGAAAGGACAAGGATAGCGGGGAAGGGACAGCTCAACCAATGAGGTCTGTGTCAGGGAAAGGACAAGGATAGCGGGGAAGAGACAGCTCAACCAATGAGATCTGTGTCAGGGAAAGGACAGGGATAGCGGGGGAGGAACAGCTCAACCAATGAGGTCTGTGTCAGGGAAAGACAAGGATAGCGGGGAAGGGACAGCTCAACCAATGAGGTCTGTGTCAGGGAAAGGACAAGGCTAGCGGAGAAGGAACAGCTCAACGAATAAGGTCTGTGTCAGGGAAAGGACAAGGATAGCGGGGAAGGAACAGCTCAACCAATCAGGTCTGTTTCAGGGAAAGGACACGGATATCGGGGAAGGAACAGCTTAACCAATGAGGTCTGTGTCAGGGAAAGGACAAGGATAGCGGAGAAGAGACAGCTCAACCAATGAGGAATGTGTCGGCGAAAAGACTAGGATAGCGGGGAAGGGACAGCCCAACTAATGAGGTCCGTGTCAGGGAAAGGACAAGGATAGCGGAGAAGAGACAGCTCAACCAATGAGGTATGTGTCGGCGAAAAGACTAGGATAGCGGGGAAGGGACAGCCCAACCAATGAGGTCCGTGTCAGGGAAAGGACAAGGATAGCGGGGAAGGAACAGCTCAACCAATGAGGTCTGTGTCAGGGAAAGGACAAGGATAGCGGGGAAGAGAAAGCTCAACCAATGAGGTCTGTGTCAGGGAAAGGACAAGGATAGCGGGGAAGGGACAGCTCAACCAATGAGGTCTGTGTCAGGGAAAGGACAATGATAGCGGGGAAGAGACAGCTCAACCAATGAGATCTGTGTCAGGGAAAGGACAGGGATAGCGGGGGAGGAACAGCTCAACCAATGAGGTCTGTGTCAGGGAAAGGACAAGGATAGCGGGGAAGGGACAGCTCAACCAATGAGGTCTGTGTCAGGGAAAGGACACGGATATCGGGGAAGGAACAGCACAACCAATGAGGTCTGTGTCAGGGAAAGGACAAGGATAGCAGAGAAGAGACAGCTCAACCAATGAGGTCTGTGTCAGCGAAAAGACTAGGATAGCGGGGAAGGGACAGCCCAACCAATGAGGTCCGTGTCTGGGAAAGGACAAGGATAGCGGGGAAGGAACAGCTCAACCAATGAGGTCTGTGTCAGGGAAAGGACAAGGATAGCGGGGAAGAGACAGCTCAACCAACGAGGTCTGTGTCAGGGAAAGGACAAGGATAGCGGGGAAGGGACAGCTCAACCAATGAGGTCTGTGTCAGGGAAAGGACAAGGATAGCGGGGAAGGAACAGCTTAACCAATGAGGTCTGTGTCAGGGAAAGGACAAGGATAGCGGAGAAGAGACAGCTCAACCAATGAGGTATGTGTCAGCGAAAAGACTAGGATAGCGGGGAAGGGACAGCCCAACCAATGAGGTCCGTGTCAGGGAAAGGACAAGGATAGCGGGGAAGGAACAGCTCAACCAATGAGGTCT
Source organism: Arenicola marina (assembly GCA_964019135.1). Taxonomy (NCBI): domain Eukaryota; kingdom Metazoa; phylum Annelida; class Polychaeta; family Arenicolidae; genus Arenicola; species Arenicola marina. Next base: position 1,803,013 of record OZ025262.1, read on the forward strand.
GTGTCAGGGAAAGGACAAGGATAGCGGGGAAGGGACAGCTCAACCAATGAGGTCTGTGTCAGAGAAAGGACAAGGAGAGCGGGGAAGGAACAGCTCAACCAATGAGGTCTGTGTCAGGGAAAGGACAAGGCTAGCGGAGAAGCAACAGCTCAACGAATGAGGTCTGTGTCAGGGAAAGGACAAGGATAGCGGGGAAGGTACAGCTCAACCAATCAGGTCTGTTTCAGGGAAAGGACACGGATATCGGGGAAGGAACAGCTTAACCAATGAGGTCTGTGTCAGGGAAAGGACAAGGATAGCGGAGAAGAGACAGCTCAACCAATGAGGTATGTGTCAGCAAAAAGACTGGGATAGCGGGGAAGGGACAGCCCAACCAATGAGGTCCGTGTCAGGGAAAGGACAAGGATAGCGGGGAAGGAACAGCTCAACCAATGAGGTCTGTGTCAGGTAAAGGACAAGGATAGTGTGGAAGGGACAGCTCAACCAATGAGGGGTGTTTCAGGGAAAGGACAAGGATAGCGGGGAAGGGACAGCTCAACCAATGAGGTCTGTGTCAGGGAAAGGACAAGGATAGCGGAGAAGGAACAGCTCAACCAATGAGGTCTGTGTCAGGGAAAGGACACGGATAGCGAGGAAGGGACAGCTCAACCAATGAGGTCTGTGTCAGGGAAAGGACAAGGATAGCGGGAAAGGGACAGCTCAACCAATGAGGTCTGTGTCAGGGAAAGGACAAGGATAGCGGGGAAGGGACAGCTCAACCAATGAGGTTTGTGTCCGGGAAAGGACAAGGATAGCGGGGAAGGGACAGCTCAACCAATGAGGTCTGTGTCAGGGAAAGGACAAGGATAGCGGAGAAGGGACAGCTCAACCAATGAGGTTTGTGTCAGGGAAAGGACAAGGATAGCGGAGAAGGGACAGCTCAACCAATGAGGTCTGTGTCAGGGAAAGGACAAGGATAGCGGGGAAGGGACAGCTCAACCAATGAGGACTGTGTCGGGAAAGGACAGGGATAGCGGGGAAGGAACAGCTCAACCAATGAGGTTTGTGTCAGGGACAGGACAAGGATAGCGGGGAAGGGACAGCTCAACCAGTGAGGTCTGTGTCAGGGAAAGGACACGGATAGCGGGGAAGGGACAGCACAACCAATGAGGTCTGTGTCAGGGAAAGGACAAGGATAGCGGGGAAGGAACAGCTTAACCAATGAGGTCTGTGTCAGGGATAGGACAAGGATAGCGGAGAAGAGACAGCTCAACCAATGAGGTATGTGTCAGCGAAAAGACTAGGATAGCGGGGAAGGGACAGCCCAACCAATGAGGTCCGTGTCAGGGAAAGGACAAGGATAGCGGGGAAGGAACAGCTCAACCAATGAGGTCTGTGTCAGGGAAAGGACAAGGATAGCGGGGAAGGGACAGCTCAACCAATGAGGTCTGTGTCAGAGAAAGGTAAAGGATAGCGGGGAAGGAACAGCTCAACCAATGACGTCTGTGTCAGGGAAAGGACAAGGCTAGCGGAGAAGGAACAGCTCAACGAATGAGGTCTGTGTCAGGGAAAGGACAAGGATAGCGGGGAAGGTACAGCTCAACCAGTCAGGTCTGTTTCAGGGAAAGGACACGGATATCGGGGAAGGAACAGCTTAACCAATGAGGTCTGTGTCAGGGAAAGGACAAGGATAGCGGAGAAGAGACAGCTCAACCAATGAGGTATGTGTCAGCGAAAAGACTAGGATAGCGGGGAAGGGACAGCCCAACCAATGAGGTCCGTGTCAGGGAAAGGACAAGGATAGCGGGGAAGGAACAGCTCAACCAATGAGGTCTGTGTCAGGGAAAGGACAAGGATAGCGGGGAAGGGACAGCTCAACCAATGAGGTCTGTGTCAGGGAAAGGACAAGGATAGCGGGGAAGGGACAGCTCAACCAATGAGGTCTGTGTCAGGGAAAGGACAAGGATAGCGGAGAAGGAACAGCTCAACCAATGAGGTCTGTGTCAGGGAAAGGACACGGATAGGGGGGAAGGGACAGTTCAACCAATGAGGTCTGTGTCAGGGAAAGGACAAGGATAGCGGAGAAGGAACAGCTCAACCTATGAGGTCTGTGTCAGGGAAAGGACACGGATAGCGAGGAAGGGACAGCTCAATCAATGAGGTCTGTGTCAGGGAAAGGACAAGGATAGCGGGAAACGGACAGCTCAACTAATGAGGTCTTTGTCAGGGAAAGGACAATGATAGCGGAGAAGGAACAGCTCAACCTATGAGGTCTGTGTCAGGGAAAGGACACGGATAGCGAGGAAGGGACAGCTCAATCAATGAGGTCTGTGTCAGGGAAAGGACAAGGATAGCGGGAAAGGGACAGCTCAACTAATGAGGTCTTTGTCAGGGAAAGGACAAGGCTAGCGGGGAAGAGACAGCTACACCAATGAGGTCTGTGTCAGGGAAAGGACAAGGATAGCGGGGAAGAGACATCCCAAGCAATGAGGTCTGTGTCAGGGAAACGACAAGGATAGCGGAGAAAAGACAGCTCAACCAATGAGGTCTGTGTCAGGGAAAGGACAAGGATAGCGGGGAAGGGACAGCTCAACCAATGAGGTCTGTGTCAGGGAAAGGACAAGGATAGCGGGGAAGGGACAGCTCAACCAATGAGGTTTGTGTCCGGGAAAGGACAAGGATAGCGGGGAAGGGACAGCTCAACCAATGAGGTCTGTGTCAGGGAAAGGACAAGGATAGCGGAGAAGGGACAGCTCAACCAATGAGGTTTGTGTCAGGGAAAGGACAAGGATAGCGGAGAAGGGACAGCTCAACCAATGAGGTCTGTGTCAGGGAAAGGACAAGGATAGCGGGGAAGGGACAGATCAACCAATGAGGTCTGTGTCAGGGAAAGGACAAGGATAGCGGGGAAGGGACAGATCAACCAATCAGGTGTGTGTAAGGGAAAGGACAAGGATAGCGGAGAAGGGACAGCTCAACCAATGAGGTTGGTGTCAGGGAAAGGACAAGGATAGCGGAGAAGGAACAGCTCAACCAATGAGGTCTGTGTCAAGGAATGGACAAGGATAGCGGGGAAGAGACAGCTCAACCAATGAGGTTGGTGTCAGGGAAAGGACAAGGATAACGGAGAAGGAACAGCTCAACCAATGAGGTCTGTGTCAGGGAAAGGACAAGGATAGCGGGGAAGGGACAGCTCAACCAATGAGGTTGGTGTCAGGGAAAGGACAAGGATAGCGGGGAAGGGACAGCTCAACCAATGAGGTCTGTGTCAGGGAAAGGACAAGGATAGCGGGGAAGGAACAGTTCAACCAATGAGGTCTGTGTCAGAGAAAGGACAAGGATAGCGGGGAAGGGACAGCTCAACCAATGAGGTCTGTGTCAGGGAAAGGACAAGGATAGCGGAGAAGGAACAGCTGAACCAATGAGGTCTGTGTCAGGGAAAGGACAAGGATAGCGGGGAAGGGACAGCTCAACCAATGAAGTTTGTGTCAGGGAAAGGACAAGGATAGCGGGAGGGGATAGCTCAACCAATGAGGTCTGTGTCAGGGAAAGGACAAGGATAGCGGGGAAGGGACAGCTCAACCAATGAGGTTTGTGTCAGGGAAAGGACAAGGATAGCGGGGAAGGGACAGCCCAACCAATGAGGTCTGGGTCAGGGAAAGGACAAGGATAGCGGAGAAGGGACATCCCAACCAATGAGGTCTGTGTCAGGGAAAGGACAAGGATAGCGGAGAAGGGACAGCTCAACCAATGAGGTCTGTGTCAGGGAAAGGACAAGGATAGCGGGGAAGGGACAGATCAATCAATCAAGTCTGTGTCAGGGAAAGGACACGGATAGCGGAGAAGGGACAGCTCAACCAATGAGGTCTGTGTCAGGGAAAGGACAAGGATAGCGGGGAAGGGAGGGCTCAACCAATCAGGTCTGTGTCAAGGAATGGACAAGGATAGCGGAGAAGGGACAGCTCAACCAATGAGGTCTGTGTCAGAGAAAGGGCAAGGATAGCGGGGATGGAAAAGCTTAACCAATGAGGTCTGTGTCAGGGAAAGGACAAGGATAGCGGGGAAGAGACGGCTCAACCAATGAGGTCTGTGTCAGGGAAAGAACAAGGATAGCGGGGAAGAGACAGCTCAACCAATGAGGTCTGTGTCAGGGAAAGGACAAGGATAGCGGGGAAGGGACAGCTCAACCAATGAGGTCTGTGTCAGAGAAAGGACAAGGATAGCGGGGAAGAGACAGCTCAACCAATGAGGTATGTGTCAGGGAAAGGGCAAGAATAGCGGGGATGGGACAGCCCAACCAATGAGGTCTGTGTCAGGGAAAGGACAAGGATAGCGGGGAAGGGACAGCTCAACCAATGAGGTCTGTGTCAGGGAAAGGACAAGGATAGCGGGGAAGAGACAGCTCAACCAATGAGGTCTGTGTCAGGGAAAGGACAAGGATAGCGGGGAAGGAACAGCTCAACCAATGAGGTCTGTGTCAGGGAAAGGACAAGGATAGCGGGGAAGGGTCAGCTCAGCAAATGAGGTCTGTGTCAAGGAAAGAACAAGGATAGCGGGGAAGGGACAGCTCAACCAATGAGGTTTGTGTAAGGGAAAGGACAAGGTTAGCGGGGAAGGGACAGCTCAACCAATGAGGTCCGTGTCAGGGAAAGGACAAGGCTAGCGGGGAAGGGACAGCTCAACCAATGAGGTCTGTGTCAGGGAAAGGACAAGGATAGCGGGGAAGGGACAGCTCAACCAATGAGGTCTGTGTCAGGGAAAGGACAAGGATAGCGGGGAAGGGACAGCTCAACCAATGAGGTCTGTGTCAGGGAAAGGACAAGGATAGCGGGGAAGGGACAGCTCAACCAATGAGGTCTGTGTCAGGGAAAGGACAAGGATAGCGGGGAAGGGACAGCTCAACCAATGAGGTCTGTGTCAGGGAAAGGACAAGGATAGCGGGGAAGGGACAGCTCAACCAATGAGGTCTGTGTCAGGGAAAGGACAAGGATGGCGGGGAAGGGACAGCTCAACCAATGAGGTCTGTGTAAGGGAAAGGACAAGGATAGCGGGGAAGGGACAGCTCAACCAATGAGGTCTGTGTAAGGGAAAGGACAAGGATAGCGGGGAAGGAACAGCTCAACCAATGAGGTCTGTGTCAGGGAAAGGACAAGGATAGCGGGTAAGGGACAGCTCAACCAATGAGGTCTGTGGCAGGGAAAGGACAAGGATAGCGGGGAAGGGACAGCTCAACCCATGAGGTCTGTGTCAGGGAAAGGACAAGGATAGCGGGAAAGGAACAGCTCAACCAATGAGGTCTGTGTCAAGGAAAGGACAAGGATAGCGGGGAAGGGACAGCTCAACCAATGAGGTCTGTGTCAGGGAAAGGACAAGGACAGCGGGGAAGGTACAGCTCAACCAATGAAGTCTCTGTCAGGGAAAGGACAAGGATAGCGGGGAAGGGACAGCTCAACCAATGAGGTCTTTGTAAGGGAAAGGACAAGGATAGCCGGGAAGGGACAACTCAACCAATGAGGTCTGTGTCAGGGAAAGGACAAGGATAGCGGGGAAGGGACTGCTCAACCAATGAGGTTTGTGTCAGGGAAAGGACAAGGATAGCGGAGAAGGAACAGCTCAACCAATGAGGTCCGTGTCAGGGAAAGGACAAGGATAGCGGAGAAGGAACAGCTGAACCAATGAGGTCTGTGTCAGGGAAAGGACAAGGATAGCGGGGAAGGGACAGCTCAACCAATGAGGTTGGTGTCAGGGAAAGGACAAGGATAGCGGAGAAGGAACAGCTCAACCAATGAGGTCTGTGTCAGGGAAAGGACAAGGATAGCGGAGAAGGAACAGCTCAACCAATGAGGTCTGTGTCAGGGAAAGGACAAGGATAGCGGGGAAGGGACAGCTCAACCAATGAGGTTGGTGTCAGGGAAAGGACAAGGATAGCGGAGAAGGAACAGCTCAACCAATGAGGTCTGTGTCAGGGAAAGGACAAGGATAGCGGGGAAGGGACAGCTCAACCAATGAGGTTGGTGTCATGGAAAGGACAAGGATAGCGGAGAAGGAACAGCTCAACCAATGAGGTCTGTGTCAGGGAAAGGACAAGGATAGCGGGGAAGGGACAGCTCACCCAATGAGGTCTGTGTCAGGGAAAGGACAAGGATAGCGGGGAAGGGACAGCTCAACCAATGAGGTCTGTGTCAGGGAAAGGACAAGGATAGCGGAGAAGGGACAGCTCAACCAATGAGGTTTGTGTCAGGGAAAGGACAAGGATAGCGGGGAAGGGACAGCTCAACCAATGAAGTTTGTGTCAGGGAAAGGACAAGGATAGCGGGAGGGGATAGCTCAACCAATGAGGTCTGTGTCAGGGAAAGGACAAGGATAGCGGGGAAGGGACAGCTCAACCAATGAGGTTGGTGTCAGGGAAAGGACAAGGATAGCGGAGAAGGAACAGCTCAACCAATGAGGTCTGTGACAGGGAAAGGTCAAGGATAGCGGGGAAGGGACAGCTCAACCAATGAGGTCTGTGTCAGAGAAAGGACAAGGATAGCGGGGAAGGGACAGCTCAACCAATGAGGTCTGTGACAGGGAAAGGTCAAGGATAGCGGAGAAGGGACAGCTCAACCAATGAGGTCTGTGTCAGGGAAAGGACAAGGATAGCGGGGAAGGGACAGCTCAACCAATGAAGTTTGTGTCAGGGAAAGGACAAGGATAGCGGGAGGGGACAGCTCAACCAATGAGGTCTGTGTCAGGGAAAGGACAAGGATAGCGGGGAAGGGACAGCTCAACCAATGAGGTCTGTGTCAGGGAAAGGACAAGGATAGCGGGGAAGGGACAGCTCAACCAATGAGGTCTGTGACAGGGAAAGGTCAAGGATAGCGGGGAAGGGACAGCTCAACCAATGAGGTCTGTGTCAGGGAAAGGACAAGGATAGCGGGGAAGGGACAGCTCAACCAATGAAGTTTGTGTCAGGGAAAGGACAAGGATAGCGGGAGGGGACAGCTCAACCAATGAGGTCTGTGTCAGGGAAAGGACAAGGATAGCGGGGAAGGGACAGCTCAACCAATGAGGTTGGTGTCAGGGAAAGGACAAGGATAGCGGGGAAGGGACAGCTCAACCAATGAGGTCTGTGTCAGGGAAAGGACAAGGATAGCGGGGAAGGGACAGCTCAACCAATGAGGTCTGTGTCAGAGAAAGGACAAGGATAGCGGGGAAGGGACAGCTCAACCAATGAGGTCTGTGACAGGGAAAGGTCAAGGATAGCGGAGAAGGGACAGCTCAACCAATGAGGTCTGTGTCAGGGAAAGGACAAGGATAGCGGGGAAGGGACAGCTCAACCAATGAAGTTTGTGTCAGGGAAAGGACAAGGATAGCGGGAGGGGACAGCTCAACCAATGAGGTCTGTGTCAGGGAAAGGACAAGGATAGCGGGGAAGGGACAGCCCAACCAATGAGGTCTGTGTCAGGGAAAGGACAAGGATAGCGGGGAAGGGACAGCTCAACCAATGAAGTTTGTGTCAGGGAAAGGACAAGGATAGCGGAGAAGGGACAGCTCAACCAATGAGGTCTGTGTCAGGGAAAGGACAAGGATAGCGGGGAAGGGACAGATCAATCAATCAAGTCTGTGTCAGGGAAAGGACACGGATAGCGGAGAAGGGACAGCTCAACCAATGAGGTCTGTGTCAGGGAAAGGACAAGGATAGCGGGGAAGGGAGGGCTCAACCAATCAGGTCTGTGTCAAGGAATGGACAAGGATAGCGGAGAAGGGACAGCTCAACCAATGAGGTCTGTGTCAGAGAAAGGGCAAGGATAGCGGGGATGGAAAAGCTTAACCAATGAGGTCTGTGTCAGGGAAAGGACAAGGATAGCGGGGAAGAGACGGCTCAACCAATGAGGTCTGTGTCAGGGAAAGAACAAGGATAGCGGGGAAGAGACAGCTCAACCAATGAGGTCTGTGTCAGGGAAAGGACAAGGATAGCGGGGAAGGGACAGCTCAACCAATGAGGTCTGTGTCAGAGAAAGGACAAGGATAGCGGGGAAGAGACAGCTCAACCAATGAGGTATGTGTCAGGGAAAGGGCAAGGATAGCGGGGATGGGACAGCCCAACCAATGAGGTCTGTGTCAGGGAAAGGACAAGGATAGCGGGGAAGGGACAGCTCAACCAATGAGGTCTGTGTCAGGGAAAGGACAAGGATAGCGGGGAAGAGACAGCTCAACCAATGAGGTCTGTGTCAGGGAAAGGACAAGGATAGCGGGGAAGGAACAGCTCAACCAATGAGGTCTGTGTCAGGGAAAGGACAAGGATAGCGGGGAAGGGTCAGCTCAGCAAATGAGGTCTGTGTCAGGGAAAGAACAAGGATAGCGGGGAAGGGACAGCTCAACCAATGAGGATTGTGTGAGGGAAAGGACAAGGATAGCGGGGAAGGGACAGCTCAACCAATGAGGTTTGTGTCAGGGAAAGGACAAGGATAGCGGAGAAGGGACAGCTCAACCAATGAGGTTTGTGTCAGGGAAAGGGCAAGGATAGCGGAGAAGGGACAGCTCAACCAATGAGGTCTGTGTCAGGGAAAGGACAAGGATAGCGGGGAAGGGACAGATCAACCAATCAGGTCTGTGTCAGGGAAAGTACACGGATAGCGGAGAAGGGACAGCTCAACCAATGAGGTCTGTGTCAGGGAAAGAACACGGATAGCGGGGAAGGGACAGCTCAACCAATGAGGTTTGTGTCAGGGAAAGGACAAGGATAGCGGAGAAGGGACAGCTCAAACAATGAGGTCTGTGTCAGGGAAAGGACAAGGCTAGCGGGGAAGGGACAGCTCAACCAATGAGGTTTGTGTCAGGGAAAGGACAAGGATAGCGGAGAAGGGACAGCTCAACCAATGAGGTCTGGGTCAGGGAAAGGGCAAGGATAGCGGGGAAGGGACAGATCAATCAATCAGGTCTTTGTCAGGGAATAGACACGGATAGCGCAGAAGGGACAGCTCAACCAATGAGGTCTGTGTCAGGGAAAGGACAAGGATAGCGGGGAAGGGACAGCTCAACCAATCAGGTCTGTGTCAAGGAATGGACAAGAATAGCGGAGAAGGGACAGCTCAACCAATGAGGTCTGTGTCAGGGAAAGGACAAGGATAGCCGGGAAGGGACAGCTCAACCAATGAGGTCTGTGTCATGGAAAGGACAAGGATAGCGGGGAAGGGACAGCTCAACCAATGAGGTCTGTGTCAGGGAAAGGACAACGATAACGGGGAAGGGACAGCTCAACCAATGAGGTCTGTGTCAGGGAAAGGACAAGGATTGCGGAGAAGGGACAGCTCAATCAATGAGGTCTATGTCAGGGAAAGGACAAGGATAGCGGGGAAGGGACAGCTCAACCAATGAGGTCAGTGTCAGGGAAAGGACAAGGACAGCGGGGAAGGAACAGTTCAACCAATTAGGTTTGTGTCAGGGAAAGGACAAAGGTAGTGGGGAAGGGACAGCTCAACCAATGAGGTCTGTGTCAGGGAAAGGACAAGGATAGCGGGGAAGGGACAGCTCAACCAATGAGGTCTGTGTCAGGGAAAGGACACGGATAGCGGGGTAGGGACAGCTCAACCAATGAGGTCTGTGTCAGGGAAAGGACAAGGATAGCGGGGAAGAGACAGCTCAACCAATGAGGTCTGTGTCAGGGAAAGGACAAGGATAACGGGGAAGGGACAGCTCAACCAATGAGGTTTGTGTCAGGGAAAGGACAAGGATAGCGGGGAAGGGACAGCTCAACCAATGAGGTCTGTGTCAGGGAAAGGACAAGGATAGCGGGGAAGGGACAGCTCAACCAATGAGGTCTGTGTCAGGGAAAGGACAAGGATAGCGGGGAAGAGACAGCTCAACCAATGAGGTCTGTGTCAGGGAAAGGACAAGGATAACGGGGAAGGGACAGCTCAACCAATGAGGTTTGTGTCAGGGAAAGGACAAGGATAGCGGGGAAGGGACAGCTCAACCAATGAGGTCTGTGTCAGGGAAAGGACAAGGATAGCGGGGAAGGGATAGCTCAACCAATGAGGTCTGTGTCAGGGAAAGGACAAGGATAGCGGGGAAGGAACAGCTCAACCAATGAGGTCTGTGTCAGGGAAAGGACAAGGATAGCGGGGAAGGGACAGCCCAACCAATGAGGTCTGTGTCAGGGAAAGGACAAGGATAGCGGGGAAGAGACAGCTCAACCAATGAGGTCTGTGTCAGGGAAAGGACAAGGATAACGGGGATGGAAAAGCTTAACCAATGAGGTCTGTGTCAGGGAAAGGACAAGGATAGCGGGGAAGGGACAGCTCAACCAATGAGGTTTGTGTCAGGGAAAGGACAAGGATAGCGGGGAAGAGACAGCTCAACCAATGAGGTCTGTGTCAGGGAAAGGACAAGGATAGCGGGGAAGGGACAGCTCAACCAATGAGGTTTGTGTCAGGGAAAGGACAAGGATAGCGGGGAAGAGACAGCTCAACCAATGAGGTCTGTGTCAGGGAAAGGACAAGGATAACGGGGAAGGGACAGCTCAACCAATGAGGTTTGTGTCAGGGAAAGGACAAGGATAGCGGGGAAGGGAGGGCTCAACCAATAAGGTCTGTGTCAGGGAAAGGACCAGGATAGCGGGGAAGGGACAGCCCAACCAATGAGGTCTGTGTCAGGGAAAGGACAAGGATAGCGGGGAAGGAACAGCTCAACCAATGAGGTCTGTGTCAGGGAAAGGACAAGGATAGCGGGGAAGGGACAGCTCAACAAATGTGGTCTGTGTCAGGGAAAGGACAAGGATAGCGGGGAAGGGACAGCTCAACCAATGAGGTCTGTGTCAGGGAAAGGACAAGGATAGCGGGGAAGGGACAGCTCAACCAATGAGGTCTGTGTCAGGGAAAGGACAAGGATAGCGGGGGAGGAACAGTTCAACCAATGAGATTTGTGTCAGGGAAAGGACAAGGCTAGCGGAGAAGGGACAGCTCAACCAATGAGGTCTGTGTCAGGGAAAGGACAAGGATAGCGGGGAAGGGACAGCTCAACCAATGAGGTCTGTGTCAGGGAAAGGACAAGGATAACGGGGAAGGGACAGCTCAACCAATGAGGTCTGTGTCAAGGAATGGACAAGGATAGCGGGGATGGGACAGCCCAACCAATGAGGTCTGTGTAAGAGAAAGGACAAGGATAGCGGAGAAGGGACAGCTCAACCAATGAGGTCTGTGTCAGGGAAAGGACAAGGATAGCGGGGAAGGGACAGCTCAACCAATGAGGTCTGTGTCAGGGAAAGGACAAGGATAGCGGAGAAGGGACAGCTCAACCAATGAGGTCTGTGTCAGGGAAAGGACAAGGATAGCGGAGAAGGGACAGCTCAACCAATGAGGTCTGTGTCAGGGAAAGGACAAGGATAGCGGGGAAGGGACAGCTCAACCAATGAGGTCTGTGTCAGGGAAAGGAGAAGGATAGCGGGGATGGGGACAGCCCAACCAATGAGGTTTGTGTCAGGGAAAGGACAAGGCTAGCGGAGAAGGGACAGCTCAACCAATGAGGTCTGTGTCAGGGAAAGGACAAGGATAGCGGGGATGGGACAGCCCAACCAATGAGGTTTGTGTCAGGGAAAGGACAAGGCTAGCGGAGAAGGGACAGCTCAACCAATGAGGTCTGTGTCAGGGAAAGGACAAGGATAGCGGAGAAGGGACAGCTCAACCAATGAGGTCTGTGTCAGGGAAAGTACAAGGATAGCGGAGAAGGGACAGCTCAACCAATGAGGTCTGTGTCAGGGAAAGGACAAGGATAGCGGAGAAGGGACAGCTCAAGAAATGACGTCTGTGTCAGGGAAAGGACAAGGATAGCGGGGAAGGGACAGCTCAACCAATGAGGTCTGTGTCAGGGAAAGGACAAGGATAGCGGGGATGGGACAGCCCAACCAATGAGGTTTGTGTCAGGGAAAGGACAAGGCTAGCGGAGAAGGAACAGCTCAACCAATGAGGTCTGTGTCAGGGAAAGGACAAGGATAGCGGGGAAGGGACAGCTCAACCAATGAGGTCTGTGTCAGGGAAAGGACAAGGATAGCGGGGAAGGGACAGCTCAACCAATGAGGTCTGTGTCAGGGAAAGGACAAGGATAGCGGGGAAGGGACAGCTCAACCAATAAGGTCTGTGTCAGAGAAAGGACAAGGATAGCGGGGATGGGACAGCCCAACCAATGAGGTTTGTGTCAGGGAAAGGACAAGGACAGCGGGGAAGGAACAGCTCAACCAATGAGGTTTGTGTCAGGGAAAGGACAAGGACAGCGGGGAAGGAACAGCTCAACCAATGAGGTCTGTGTCAGGGAAAGGACAAGGATAGCGGGGATGGGACAGCCCAACCAATGAGGTTTGTGTCAGGGAAAGGACAAGGACAGCGGAGAAGGAACAGCTCAACCAATGAGGTCTGTGTCAGGGAAAGGACAAGGATAGCGGGGATGGGACAGCCCAACCAATGAGGTTTGTGTCAGGGAAAGGACAAGGACAGCGGGGAAGGAACAGCTCAACCAATGAGGTCTGTGTCAGGGAAAGGACAAGGATAGCGGGGAAGGGACAGCTCAACCAATGAGGTCTGTGTCAGAGAAAGGACAAGGATAGCGGGGATGGGACAGCTCAACCAATGAGGTCTGTGTCAGGGAAAGGACAAGGATAGCGGGGAAGGGACAGCTCAACCAATGAGGTCTGTGTCAGGGAAAGGACAAGGATAGCGGGGATGGGACAGCCCAACCAATGAGGTTTGTGTCAGGGAAAGGACAAGGACAGCGGGGAAGGAACAGCTCAACCAATGAGGTTTGTGTCAGGGAAAGGACAAGGATAGCGGAGAAGGAACAGCTCAACCAATGAGGTCTGTGTCAGGGAAAGAACAAGGATAGCGGGGAAGGGACAGCTCAACCAATGAGGTCTGTGTCAGGGAAAGGACAAGGATAGCGGAGAAGGGACAGCTCAACCAATGAGGTCTGTGTCAGGGAAAGGACAAGGACAGCGGGGAAGGGACAGCTCAACCAATGAGGTCTGTGTAAGGGAAAGGACAAGGATAGCGGAGAAGGGACAGCCCAACCAATGAGGTCTGTGTCAGGGAAAGGACAAGGATAGCGGAGAAGGGACAGCTCAACCAATGAGGTCTGTGTCAGGGAAAGGACAAGGATAGCGGGGAAGGGACAGATCAACCAATCAGGTCTGTGTCAGGGAAAGGACAAGGATAGCGGGGAAGGGACAGCTCAACCAATGAGGTCTGTGTCAGGGAAAGGACAAGGATAGCGGGGATGGGACAGCCCAACCAATGAGGTTTGTGTCAGGGAAAGGACAAGGATAGCGGAGAAGGGACAGCTCAACCAATGAGGTCTGTGTCAGGGAAAGGACAAGGATAGCGGGGATGGGACAGCCCAACCAATGAGGTTTGTGTCAGGGAAAGGACAAGGCTAGCGGAGAAGGGACAGCTCAACCAATGAGGTCTGTGTCAGGGAAAGGACAAGGATAGCGGGGATGGGATAGCTCAACCAATGAGGTCTGTGTCAGGGAAAGGACAGGGATAGCGGGGGAGGAACAGCTCAACCAATGAGGTCTGTGTCAGGGAAAGGACAAGGATAGCGGGGAAGGGATAGCTCAACCAATGAGGTCTGTGTCAGGGAAAGGACAGGGATAGCGGGGGAGGAACAGCTCAACCAATGAGGTCTGTGTCAGGGAAAGGACAAGGATAGCGGGGATGGGATAGCTCAACCAATGAGGTCTGTGTCAGGGAAAGGACAGGGATAGCGGGGGAGGAACAGCTCAACCAATGAGGTCTGTGTCAGGGAAAGGACAAGGATAGCGGGGAAGGGACAGCTCAACCAATGAGGTCTGTGTCAGGGAAAAGACAAGGATAGCGGGGAAGGAACAGCCCAACCAATGAGGTCTGTGTAAGGGAAAGGACAAGGATAGCGGAGAAGGGACAGCTCAACCAATGAGGTCTGTGTCAGGGAAAGGACAAGGATAGCGGAGAAGGGACAACTCAACCAATGAGGTCTGTGTCAGGGAAAGGACAAGGATAGCGGGGATGGGACAGCCCAACCAATGAGGTTTGTGTCAGGGAAAGGACAAGGCTAGCGGAGAAGGGACAGCTCAACCAATGAGGTCTGTGTCAGGGAAAGGACAAGGATAGCGGGGAAGAGACAGCTCAACCAATGAGGTCTGTGTCAGGGAAAGAACAAGGATAGCGGAGAAGGGACAGCTCAACCAATGAGGTCTATGTCAGGGAAAGGACAAGGATAGCGGGGAAGGAACAGTTCAACCAATGAGGTTTGTGTCAGGGAAAGGACAAGGATAGCGGGGATGGGACAGCCCAACCAATGAGGTCTATGTCAGGGAAAGGACAAGGATAGCGGGGAAGGAACAGTTCAACCGATGAGGTTTGTGTCAGGGAAAGGACAAGGATAGCGGGGAAGAGACAGCTCAACCAATGAGGTCTGTGTCAGGGAAAGAACAAGGATAGCGGAGAAGGGACAGCTCAACCAATGAGGTCTATGTCAGGGAAAGGACAAGGATAGCGGGGAAGGAACAGTTCAACCAATGAGGTTTGTGTCAGGGAAAGGACAAGGATAGCGGGGATGGGACAGCCCAACCAATGAGGTCTATGTCAGGGAAAGGACAAGGATAGCGGGGAAGGAACAGTTCAACCAATGAGGTTTGTGTCAGGAAAAGGACAAGGATAGCGGGGAAGAGACAGCTCAACCAATGAGGTCTGTGTCAGGGAAAGGACAAGGATAGCGGAGAAGGGACAGCTCAACCAATGAGGTCTATGTCAGGGAAAGGACAAGGATAGCGGGGAAGGAACAGTTCAACCAATGAGGTTTGTGTCAGGGAAAGGACAAGGATAGCGGGGATGGGACAGCCCAACCAATGAGGTCTATGTCAGGGAAAGGACAAAGATAGCGGAGAAGGGACAGCGCAACCAATGAGGTTTGTGTCAGGGAAAGGACAAGGATAGCGGGGAAGGGACAGCTCAACCAATGAGGTCTGTGTCAGGGAAAGGACAAGGATAGCGGGGAAGGGACAGCTCAACCAATGAGGTCTGTGTCAGGGAAAGGACAAGGATAGCGGGGAAGGGACAGCTCAACCAATGAGGTCTGTGTCAGGGAAAGGACAAGGATAACGGGGGAGGAACAGTTCAACCAATGAGGTTTGTGTCAGGGAAAGGACAAGGATAGCGGGGAAGGGACAGCCCAACCAATGAGGTCTGTGTCAGGGAAAGGACAAGGATAACGGGGGAGGAACAGTTCAACCAATGAGGTTTGTGTCAGGGAAAGGACAAGGCTAGCGGAGAAGGGACAGCTCAACCAATGAGGTCTGTGTCAGGGAAAGGACAAGGATAGCGGGGAAGGGACAGCTCAACCAATGAGGTCTGTGTCAGGGAAAGGACAAGGATAGCGGGGAAGGGACAGCTCAACCAATGAGGTCTGTGTCAGGGAAAGGACAAGGATAGCGGGGAAGGGACAGCTCAACCAATGAGGTCTGTGTCAGGGAAAGGACAAGGATAGCGGGGAAGGGACAGCTCAACCAATGAGGTCTGTGTCAGGGAAAGGACAAGGATAGCGGGGAAGGGACAGCCCAACCAATGAGGTCTGTGTCAGGGAAAGGACAAGGATAGCGGGGAAGGGACAGCTCAACCAATGAGGTCTGTGTCAGGGAAAGGACAAGGATAGCGGGGAAGGGACAGCTCAACCAATGAGGTCTGTGTCAGGGAAAGGACAAGGACAGCGGAGAAGGGACAGCTCAACCAATGAGGTCTGTGTCAGGGAAAGGACACGGATAGCGGGGGAGGGACAGCTCAACCAATGAGGTCTGTGTCAGGGAAAGGACAAGGATAGCGGGGAAGGGACAGCTCAACCAATGAGGTCTGTGTAAGGGAAAGGACAAGGATAGCGGGGAAGGAACAGCTCAACCAATGAGGTCTGTGTCAGAGAAAGGACAAGGATAGCGGGGAAGGAACAGTTCAACCAATGAGGTCTGTGTAAGGGAAAGGACAAGGATAGCGGGGAAGGGACAGCTCAACCAATGAGGTCTGTGTCAGGGAAAGGACAAGGACAGCGGGGAAGGGACAGCTCAACCAATGAGGTTTGTGTCAGGGAAAGGACAAGGATAGCGGGGAAGGGACAGCTCAACCAATGAGGTCTGTGTCAGGGAAAGAACAAGGATAGCGGAGAAGGGACAGCTCAACCAATGAGGTCTATGTCAGGGAAAGGACAAGGATAGCGGGGAAGGAACAGTTCAACCAATGAGGTTTGTGTCAGGGAAAGGACAAGGATAGCGGGGATGGGACAGCCCAACCAATGAGGTCTATGTCAGGGAAAGGACAAGGATAGCGGGGAAGGAACAGTTCAACCGATGAGGTTTGTGTCAGGGAAAGGACAAGGATAGCGGGGAAGAGACAGCTCAACCAATGAGGTCTGTGTCAGGGAAAGAACAAGGATAGCGGAGAAGGGACAGCTCAACCAATGAGGTCTATGTCAGGGAAAGGACAAGGATAGCGGGGAAGGAACAGTTCAACCAATGAGGTTTGTGTCAGGGAAAGGACAAGGATAGCGGGGATGGGACAGCCCAACCAATGAGGTCTATGTCAGGGAAAGGACAAGGATAGCGGGGAAGGAACAGTTCAACCAATGAGGTTTGTGTCAGGAAAAGGACAAGGATAGCGGGGAAGAGACAGCTCAACCAATGAGGTCTGTGTCAGGGAAAGGACAAGGATAGCGGAGAAGGGACAGCTCAACCAATGAGGTCTATGTCAGGGAAAGGACAAGGATAGCGGGGAAGGAACAGTTCAACCAATGAGGTTTGTGTCAGGGAAAGGACAAGGATAGCGGGGATGGGACAGCCCAACCAATGAGGTCTATGTCAGGGAAAGGACAAAGATAGCGGAGAAGGGACAGCGCAACCAATGAGGTTTGTGTCAGGGAAAGGACAAGGATAGCGGGGAAGGGACAGCTCAACCAATGAGGTCTGTGTCAGGGAAAGGACAAGGATAGCGGGGAAGGGACAGCTCAACCAATGAGGTCTGTGTCAGGGAAAGGACAAGGATAGCGGGGAAGGGACAGCTCAACCAATGAGGTCTGTGTCAGGGAAAGGACAAGGATAACGGGGGAGGAACAGTTCAACCAATGAGGTTTGTGTCAGGGAAAGGACAAGGATAGCGGGGAAGGGACAGCCCAACCAATGAGGTCTGTGTCAGGGAAAGGACAAGGATAACGGGGGAGGAACAGTTCAACCAATGAGGTTTGTGTCAGGGAAAGGACAAGGCTAGCGGAGAAGGGACAGCTCAACCAATGAGGTCTGTGTCAGGGAAAGGACAAGGATAGCGGGGAAGGGACAGCTCAACCAATGAGGTCTGTGTCAGGGAAAGGACAAGGATAGCGGGGAAGGGACAGCTCAACCAATGAGGTCTGTGTCAGGGAAAGGACAAGGATAGCGGGGAAGGGACAGCTCAACCAATGAGGTCTGTGTCAGGGAAAGGACAAGGATAGCGGGGAAGGGACAGCTCAACCAATGAGGTCTGTGTCAGGGAAAGGACAAGGATAGCGGGGAAGGGACAGCCCAACCAATGAGGTCTGTGTCAGGGAAAGGACAAGGATAGCGGGGAAGGGACAGCTCAACCAATGAGGTCTGTGTCAGGGAAAGGACAAGGATAGCGGGGAAGGGACAGCTCAACCAATGAGGTCTGTGTCAGGGAAAGGACAAGGACAGCGGAGAAGGGACAGCTCAACCAATGAGGTCTGTGTCAGGGAAAGGACACGGATAGCGGGGAAGGAACAGTTCAACCAATGAGGTCTGTGTAAGGGAAAGGACAAGGATAGCGGGGAAGGGACAGCTCAACCAATGAGGTCTGTGTCAGGGAAAGGACAAGGACAGCGGGGAAGGGACAGCTCAACCAATGAGGTTTGTGTCAGGGAAAGGACAAGGATAGCGGGGAAGGGACAGCTCAACCAATGAGGTCTGTGTCAGGGAAAGGACAAGGACAGCGGGGAAGGAACAGTTCAACCAATGAGGTCTGTGGCAGGGAAAGGACAAGGATAGCGGAGACGGGACAGCTCAACCAATGAGGTTTGTGTAAGGGAAAGGACAAGGATAGCGGGGAAGAGACAGCTCAACCAATGAGGTTTGTGTAAGGGAAAGGACAAGGATAGCGGAGAAGGGACAGCTCAACCAATGAGGTTTGTGTCAGGGAAAGGACAAGGATAGCGGGGAAGAGACAGCTCAACCAATGAGGTCTGTGTCAGGGAAAGGACAAGGATAGCGGAGAAGGGACAGCTCAACCAATGAGGTTTGTGTAAGGGAAAGGACAAGGATAGCGGAGAAGGGACAGCTCAACCAATGAGGTTTGTGTCAGGGAAAGGACAAGGATAGCGGGGAAGAGACAGCTCAACCAATGAGGTCTGTGTCAGGGAAAGGACAAGGATAGCGGAGAAGGGACAGCTCAACCAATGAGGTTTGTGTAAGGGAAAGGACAAGGATAGCGGGAAAGGGACAGCTCAACCAATGAGGTCTGTGTCAGAGAAAGGACAAGGATAGCGGGGAAGGAACAGTTCAACCAATGAGGTCTGTGTAAGGGAAAGGACAAGGATAGCGGGGAAGGGACAGCTCAACCAATGAGGTCTGTGTCAGGGAAAGGACAAGGACAGCGGGGAAGGGACAGCTCAACCAATGAGGTTTGTGTCAGGGAAAGGACAAGGATAGCGGGGAAGGGACAGCTCAACCAATGAGGTCTGTGTCAGGGAAAGGACAAGGACAGCGGGGAAGGAACAGTTCAACCAATGAGGTCTGTGTCAGGGAAAGGACAAGGATAGCGGAGAAGGGACAGCTCAACCAATGAGGTTTGTGTAAGGGAAAGGACAAGGATAGCGGGGAAGAGACAGCTCAACCAATGAGGTTTGTGTAAGGGAAAGGACAAGGATAGCGGAGAAGGGACAGCTCAACCAATGAGGTTTGTGTCAGGGAAAGGACAAGGATAGCGGGGAAGAGACAGCTCAACCAATGAGGTCTGTGTCAGGGAAAGGACAAGGATAGCGGAGAAGGGACAGCTCAACCAATGAGGTTTGTGTAAGGGAAAGGACAAGGATAGCGGAGAAGGGACAGCTCAACCAATGAGGTTTGTGTCAGGGAAAGGACAAGGATAGCGGGGAAGGGACAGCTCAACCAATGAGGTCTGTGTCAGGGAAAGGACAAGGATAGCGGGGAAGGGACAGCTCAACCAATGAGGTCTGTGTTAGGGAAAGGACAAGGATAGCGGGGAAGGGACAGCTCAACCAATGAGGTCCGTGTCAGGGAAAGGACAAGGCTAGCGGAGAAGGGACAGCTCAACCAATGAGGTCTGTGTCAGGGAAAGGACAAGGATAGCGGAGAAGGGACAGCTCAACCAATGAGGTCTGTGTCAGGGAAAGGACAAGGATAGCGGGGAAGGGACAGCACAACCAATGAGGTCTGTGTCAGGGAAAGGACAAGGATAGCGGGGAAGGGACAGCTCAACCAATGAGGTTTGTGTCAGGGAAAGGACAAGGATAACGGGGAAGGGACAGCTCAACCAATGAGGTTTGTGTCAGGGAAAGGACAAGGATAGCGGGGAAGGGACAGCTCAACCAATGAGGTCTGTGTCAGGGAAAGGACAAGGATAGCGGGGAAGGGACAGCTCAACCAATGAGGTCTGTGTCAGGGAAAGGACAAGGATAGCGGGGAAGGAACAGTTCAACCAATGAGGTCTGTGTCAGGGAAAGGACAAGGATAACGGGGAAGGGACAGCCCAACCAATGAGGTCTGTGTCAGGGAAAGGACAAGGATAGCGGGGAAGAGACAGCTCAACCAATGAGGTTTGTGTAAGGGAAAGGACAAGGATAGCGGGGAAGGGACAGCTCAACCAATGAGGTCTGTGTCAGGGAAAGGACAAGGATAGCGGGGGAGGAACAGCTCAACCAATGAGGTCTGTGTCAGGGAAAGGACAAGGATAGCGGGGAAGGGACAGCTCAACCAATGAGGTTTGTGTCAGGGAAAGGACAAGGATAGCGGGGAAGGAACAGCTCAACCAATGAGGTCTGTGTCAGAGAAAGGACAAGGATAGCGGGGAAGGAACAGTTCAACCAATGAGGTCTGTGTAAGGGAAAGGACAAGGATAGCGGGGAAGGGACAGCTCAACCAATGAGGTCTGTGTCAGGGAAAGGACAAGGACAGCGGGGAAGGGACAGCTCAACCAATGAGGTTTGTGTCAGGGAAAGGACAAGGATAGCGGGGAAGGGACAGCTCAACCAATGAGGTCTGTGTCAGGGAAAGGACAAGGACAGCGGGGAAGGAACAGTTCAACCAATGAGGTCTGTGTCAGGGAAAGGACAAGGATAGCGGAGACGGGACAGCTCAACCAATGAGGTTTGTGTAAGGGAAAGGACAAGGATAGCGGGGAAGAGACAGCTCAACCAATGAGGTTTGTGTAAGGGAAAGGACAAGGATAGCGGAGAAGGGACAGCTCAACCAATGAGGTTTGTGTCAGGGAAAGGACAAGGATAGCGGGGAAGAGACAGCTCAACCAATGAGGTCTGTGTCAGGGAAAGGACAAGGATAGCGGAGAAGGGACAGCTCAACCAATGAGGTTTGTGTAAGGGAAAGGACAAGGATAGCGGAGAAGGGACAGCTCAACCAATGAGGTTTGTGTCAGGGAAAGGACAAGGATAGCGGGGAAGAGACAGCTCAACCAATGAGGTCTGTGTCAGGGAAAGGACAAGGATAGCGGAGAAGGGACAGCTCAACCAATGAGGTTTGTGTAAGGGAAAGGACAAGGATAGCGGGAAAGGGACAGCTCAACCAATGAGGTCTGTGTCAGAGAAAGGACAAGGATAGCGGGGAAGGAACAGTTCAACCAATGAGGTCTGTGTAAGGGAAAGGACAAGGATAGCGGGGAAGGGACAGCTCAACCAATGAGGTCTGTGTCAGGGAAAGGACAAGGACAGCGGGGAAGGGACAGC
Source organism: Arenicola marina (assembly GCA_964019135.1). Taxonomy (NCBI): domain Eukaryota; kingdom Metazoa; phylum Annelida; class Polychaeta; family Arenicolidae; genus Arenicola; species Arenicola marina. The sequence continues at coordinate 1,823,947 of OZ025262.1, forward strand.
TCAACCAATGAGGTTTGTGTCAGGGAAAGGACAAGGATAGCGGGGAAGGGACAGCTCAACCAATGAGGTCTGTGTCAGGGAAAGGACAAGGACAGCGGGGAAGGAACAGTTCAACCAATGAGGTCTGTGTCAGGGAAAGGACAAGGATAGCGGAGAAGGGACAGCTCAACCAATGAGGTTTGTGTAAGGGAAAGGACAAGGATAGCGGGGAAGAGACAGCTCAACCAATGAGGTTTGTGTAAGGGAAAGGACAATGATAGCGGAGAAGGGACAGCTCAACCAATGAGGTTTGTGTCAGGGAAAGGACAAGGATAGCGGGGAAGAGACAGCTCAACCAATGAGGTCTGTGTCAGGGAAAGGACAAGGATAGCGGAGAAGGGACAGCTCAACCAATGAGGTTTGTGTAAGGGAAAGGACAAGGATAGCGGAGAAGGGACAGCTCAACCAATGAGGTTTGTGTCAGGGAAAGGACAAGGATAGCGGGGAAGAGACAGCTCAACCAATGAGGTTTGTGTAAGGGAAAGGCCAAGGATAGCGGGGAAGGGACAGTTCAACCAATGAGGTCTGTGTCAGGGAAAGGACAAGGACAGCGGGGAAGGAACAGTTCAACCAATGAGGTTTGTGTCAGGGAAAGGACAAGGATAGCGGGGAAGGGACAGCTCAACCAATGAGGTCTGTGTCAGGGAAAGGACAAGGATAGCGGGGAAGGGACAGCTCAACCAATGAGGTCTGTGTTAGGGAAAGGACAAGGATAGCGGGAAGGGACAGCTCAACCAATGAGGTCTGTGTCAGGGAAAGGACAAGGATAGCGGGGAAGGGACAGCTCAACCAATGAGGTCTGTGTCAGGGAAAGGACAAGGATAGCGGGGAAGGGACAGCTCAACCAATAAGGTCTGTGTCAGGGAAAGGACAAGGCTAGCGGGGAAGGGACAGTTCAACCAATGAGGTCTGTGTCAGGGAAAGGACAAGGATAGCGGGGAAGGGACAGCTCAACCAATGAGGTCTGTGTCAGGGAAAGGACAAGGATAGCGGGGAAGGGACAGCTCAACCAATAAGGTCTGTGTAAGGGAAAGGACAAGGATAGCGGGGAAGGGACAGCTCAACCAATGAGGTCTGTGTCAGGGAAAGGACAAGGATAGCGGGGAAGGGACAGCTCAACCAATGAGGTCTGTGTCAGGGAAAGGACAAGGATAGCGGAGAAGGGACAGCTCAACGAATGAGGTCTGTGTCAGGGAAAGGACAAGGATAGCGGGGAAGGGACAGCTCAACCAATGAGGTTTGTGTCAGGGAAAGGACAAGGATAGCGGGGAAGGGACAGCTCAACCAATGAGGTCTGTGTCAGGGAAAGGACAAGGATAGCGGGAAAGGGACTGCTCAACCAATGAGGTCTGTGTCAAGGAAAGGACAAGGATAGCGGGGAAGGAACAGCTCAACCAATGAGGTCTGTGTCAGGGAAAGGACAAGGCTAGCGGGGAAGGGACAGCTCAACCAATCAGGTCTGTGTCAAGGAATGGACAAGGATAGCGGGGAAGAGACAGCTCAACCAATGAGGTCTGTGTAAGGGAAAGGACAAGGATAGCGGGGAAGGGCAGCTCAACCAATCAGGTCTGTGTCAAGGAATGGACAAGGATAGCGGGGAAGAGACAGCTCAACCAATGAGGTCTGTGTAAGGGAAAGGACAAGGATAGCGGGGAAGGGACAGCTCAACCAATGAGGTTTGTGTCAGGGAAAGGACAAGGATAGCGGGGAAGGGACAGGTCAACCAATGAGGTCTGTGTCAGGGAAAGGACAAGGATAGCGGGGAAGGGACAGCTCAACCAATGAGGTTTGTGTCAGGGAAAGGACAAGGATAACGGGGAAGAGACAGCTCAACCAATGAGGTTTGTGTCAGGGAAAGGACAAGGACAGCGGGGAAGGAACAGTTCAACCAATGAGGTCTGTGTCAGGGAAAGGACAAGGATAGCGGGGAAGGGACAGCTCAACCAATGAGGTCTGTGTCAGGGAAAGGACAAGGATAGCGGGAAAGGGACTGCTCAACCAATGAGGTCTGTGTCAAGGAAAGGACAAGGATAGCGGGGAAGGAACAGCTCAACCAATGAGGTCTGTGTCAGGGAAAGGACAAGGATAGCGGGGAAGGGACAGCTCAACCAATGAGGTCTGTGTCAGGGAAAGGACAAGGATAGCGGGAAAGGGACTGCTCAACCAATGAGGTCTGTGTCAGGGAAAGGACAAGGATAGCGGGGAAGGGACAGCTCAACCAATGAGGTCTGTGTCAGGGAAAGGACAAGGATAGCGGGAAAGGGACTGCTCAACCAATGAGGTCTGTGTCAAGGAAAGGACAAGGATAGCGGGGAAGGAACAGCTCAACCAATGAGGTCTGTGTCAGGGAAAGGACAAGGATAGCGGGAAAGGAACAGCCCAACCAATGAGGTCTGTGTCAGGGAAAAGACAAGGATAGCGGGGAAGGGACAGCTCAACCAATGAGGTCTGTGTCAGGGAAAGAACAAGGATAGCGGGGAAGGGACAGCTCAACCAATGAGGTCTGTGTCCGGGAGCGGACAAGGATAGCGGGGAAGGGACAGCTCAACCAATGAGGTCTGTGTCAGGGAAAGGACAAGGATAACGGGGAAGGGACAGCTCAACCAATGAGGTTTGTGTCAGGGAAAGGACAAGGATAGCGGGGAAGGGACAGGTCAACCAATGAGGTTTGTGTCAGGGAAAGGACAAGGATAGCGGGGAAGGGACAGCTCAACCAATGAGGTCTGTGTCAGGGAAAGGACAAGGATAGCGGGGAAGGGACAGCTCAACCAATGAGGTCTGTGTCAGGGAAAGGACAAGGATAGCGGGGAAGGGACAGCTCAACCAATGAGGTCTGTGTCAGGGAAAGGACAAGGATAGCGGGGAAGGGACAGCTCAACCAATGAGGTCTGTGTCAGGGAAAGGACAAGGATAGCGGGGAAGGGACAGCTCAACCAATGAGGTTTGTGTCAGGGAAAGGACAAGGATAGCGGGGAAGGAACAGCCCAACCAATGAGGTCTGTGTCAGGGAAAGGACAAGGATAGCGGGGAAGGGACAGCTCAACCAATGAGGTCTGTGTCAGGGAAAGGACAAGGATAGCGGAGAAGAGACAGCTCAACCAATGAGGTCTGTGTCAGGGAAAGGACAAGGATAGCGGGGAGGGGATAGCTCAGCCAATGAGGTCTGTGTCAGGGAAAAGATAAGGATAGCGGGGAGGGGATAGCTCAACCAATGAGGTCTGTGTCAGGGAAAAGATAAGGATAGCGGGGAGGGGATAGCTCAACCAATGAGGTCTGTGTCAGGGAAAGGACAAGGACAGCGGGGAAGGGACAGCTCAACCAATGAGGTTTGTGTCAGGGAAAGGACAAGGATAGCGGGGAAGGGACAGCTCAACCAATGAGGTCTGTGTCAGGGAAAGGACAAGGATAGCGGGGAAGGGACAGCTCAACCAATGAGGTTTGTGTCAGGGAAAGGACAAGGATAGCGGGGAAGGGACAGCTCAACCAATGAGGTCTGTGTCAGGGAAAGGACAAGGATAGCGGGGAAGGGACAGCTCAACCAATGAGGTTTGTGTCAGGGAAAGGACAAGGATAGCGGGGAAGGGACAGCTCAACCAATGAGGTCTGTGTCAGGGAAAGGACAAGGATAACGGGGAAGGGACAGCTCAACCAATGAGGTTTGTGTCAGGGAAAGGACAAGGAGAGCGGGGAAGGGACAGCTCAACCAATGAGGTCTGTGTCAGGGAAAGGACAAGGATAGCGGGGAAGGGACAGCTCAACCAATGAGGTCTGTGTCAGGGAAAGGACAAGGATAGCGGGGAAGGGACAGCTCAACCAATGAGGTTTGTGTCAGGGAAAGGACAAGGATAGCGGGGAAGGAACAGCCCAACCAATGAGGTCTGTGTCAGGGAAAGGACAAGGATAGCGGGGAAGGGACAGCTCAACCAATGAGGTCTGTGTCAGGGAAAGGACAAGGATAGCGGAGAAGAGACAGCTCAACCAATGAGGTCTGTGTCAGGGAAAGGACAAGGATAGCGGGGAGGGGATAGCTCAGCCAATGAGGTCTGTGTCAGGGAAAAGATAAGGATAGCGGAGAAGGGACAGCTCAACCAATGAGGTCTGTGTCAGGGAAAGGACAAGGATAGCGGGGAAGGAACAGTTCAACCAATGAGGTCTGTGTCAGGGAAAGGACAAGGATAACGGGGAAGGGACAGCTCAACCAATGAGGTCTGTGTCAGGGAAAAGACAAGGATTAGGGGGAGGGGATAGCTCAGCCAATGAGGTCTGTGTCAGGGAAAAGATAAGGATAGCGGGGAGGGGATAGCTCAACCAATGAGGTCTGTGTCAGGGAAAGGACAAGGACAGCGGGGAAGGAACAGTTCAACCAATGAGGTCTGTGTCAGGGAAAGGACAAGGATAGCGGGGAAGGGACAGCTCAACCAATAAGGTCTGTGTCAGGGAAAGGACAAGGACAGCGGGGAAGGAACAGTTCAACCAATGAGGTCTGTGTCAGGGAAAGGACAAGGATAGCGGGGAAGGGACAGCTCAACCAACAAGGTCTGTGTCAGGGAAAGGACAAGGATAGCGGGAGGGGATAGCTCAACCAATGAGGTCTGTGTCAGGGAAAGGACAAGGATAGCGGGAAAGGGACTGCTCAACCAATGAGGTCTGTGTCAAGGAAAGGACAAGGATAGCGGGGAAGGAACAGCTCAACCAATGAGGTCTGTGTCAGGGAAAGGACAAGGATAGCGGGAAAGGAACAGCTCAACCAATGAGGTCTGTGTCAGGGAAAAGACAAGGATAGCGGGGAAGGGACAGCTCAACCAATGAGGTCTGTGTCAGGGAAAGAACAAGGATAGCGGGGAAGGGACAGCTCAACCAATGAGGTCTGTGTCGGGGAGCGGACAAGGATAGCGGGGAAGGGACAGCTCAACCAATGAGGTCTGTGTCAGGGAAAGAACAAGGATAGCGGGGAAGGGACATCTCAACCAATGAGGTCTGTGTCAGGGAAAGGACAAGGATAGCGGGGAGGGGATAGCTCAACCAATAAGGTCTGTGTCAGGGAAAGGACAAGGATAGCGGAGAAGGGACAGCTCAACCAATGAGGTCTGTGTCAGGGAAAGGACAAGGATAGCGGGGAAGAGACAGCTCAACCAATGTGGCCTGTGTCAGGGAAAGGACAAGGATAGCGGGGAAGGGACAGCTCAACCAATGAGGTCTGTGTCAGGGAAAGGACAAAGATAGCGGAGAAGGGACAGCGCAACCAATGAGGTCTGTGTCAGGGAATGGACAAGGATAGCGGGGAAGGGACAGCTCAACCAATGAGGTCTGTGTCAGGGAAAGGACAAGGATAGCGGGGAAGGGACAGCTCAACCAATGAGGTCTGTGTCAGGGAAAGGACAGGGATAGCGGGGAAGGGACAGCTCAACCGATGAGGTCTGTGTCTGGGAGCGGACAAGCATAGCGGGGAGGGGACAGCTCAACCAGTGAGGTCTGTGTCAGGGAAAAGACAAGGATAGTGGGAAAGGGACAGCTCAACCAATGAGATCTGTGTCAGGGAAAGGACAGGGATAGCGGGGGAGGAACAGCTCAACCAATGAGGTCTGTGTCAGGAAAAGGACAAGGATAGCGGGGAAGGGACAGCTCAACCAATGAGGTCTGTGTCAGGGAAAGGACAAGGATAGCGGAGAAGGAACAGCTCAAGGAATGAGGTCTTTGTCAGGGAAAGGACAAGGATAGCGGGGAAGGAACAGCTCAACCAATCAGGTCTGTGTCAAGGAAAGGACACGGATATCGGGGAAGGAACAGCACAACCAATGAGGTCTGTGTCAGGGAAAGGACGAGGATAGCGGGGAAGGAACAGCTTAACCAATGAGGTCTGTGTCAGGGAAAGGACAAGGATAGCGGAGAAGAGACAGCTCAACCAATGAGGTATGTGTCAGCGAAAAGACTAGGATGGCGGGGAAGGGATAGCCCAACCAATGAGGTCCGTGTCAGGGAAAGGACAAGGATAGCGGGGAAGGAACAGCTCAACCAATGAGGTCTGTGTCAGGGAAAGGACAAGGATAGCGGGGAAGAGACAGCTCAACCAATGAGGTCTGTGTCAGGGAAAGGACAAGGATAGCGGGGAAGGGACAGCTCAACCAATGAGGTCCGTGTAAGGGAAAGGACAAGGATAACGGGGAAGGGACAGCTCAACCAATGAGGTTTGTGTCAGGGAAAGGACAAGGATAGCGGGGAAGGGACAGCTCAACCAATGAGGTCTGTGTCAGGGAAAGTACAAGGATAGCGGAGAAGGAACAGCTCAACGAATGAGGTCTGTGTCAGGGAAAGGACATAGATAGCGGGGAAGGAACAGCTCAACCAATCAGGTCTGTGTCAAGGAAAGGACACGGATATCGGGGAAGGAACAGCACAACCAATGAGGTCTGTGTCAGGGAAAGGACGAGGATAGCGGGGAAGGAACAGCTTAACCAATGAGATCTGTGTCAGGGAAAGGACAAGGATAGCGGAGAAGAGACAGCTCAACCAATGAGGTATGTGTCAGCGAAAAGACTAGGATAGCGGGGAAGGGATAGCCCAACCAATGAGGTCCGTGTGAGGGAAAGGACAAGGATAGCGGGGAAGGAACAGCTCAACCAATGAGGTCTGTGTCAGGGAAAGGACAAGGATAGCGGGGAAGAGACAGCTCAACCAATGAGGTCTGTGTCAGGGAAAGGACAAGGATAGCGGGGAAGGGACAGCTCAACCAATGAGGTCCGTGTAAGGGAAAGGACAAGGATAACGGGGAAGGGACAGCTCAACCAATGAGGTTTGTGTCAGGGAAAGGACAAGGATAGCGGGGAAGGGACAGCTCAACCAATGAGGTCTGTGTCAGGGAAAGTACAAGGATAGCGGAGAAGGAACAGCTCAACGAATGAGGTCTGTGTCAGGGAAAGGACATAGATAGCGGGGAAGGAACAGCTCAACCAATCAGGTCTGTGTCAGGGAAAGGACACGGATAGCGGGGAAGGGACAGCACAACCAATGAGGTCTGTGTCAGGGAAAGGACAAGGATAGCGGGGAAGGAACAGCTTAACCAATGAGGTCTGTGTCAGGGACAGGACAAGGATAGCGGAGAAGAGACAGCTCAACCAATGAGGTATGTGTCAGCGAAAAGACTAGGATAGCGGGGACGGGACAGCCCAACCAATGAGGTCCGTGTCAGGGAAAGGACAAGGATAGCGGGGAAGGAACAGCTCAACCAATGAGGTCTGTGTCAGGGAAAGGACAAGGATAGCGGGGAAGGGACAGCTCAACCAATGAGGTCTGGGTCAGGGAAAGGACAAGGATAGCGGGGAAGGGACAGCTCAACCAATGAGGTCTGTGTCAGGGAAAGGACAAGGATAGCGGGGAAGAGACAGCTCAACCAATGAGATCTGTGTCAGGGAAAGGACAGGGATAGCGGGGGAGGAACAGCTCAACCAATGAGGTCTGTGTCAGGGAAAGACAAGGATAGCGGGGAAGGGACAGCTCAACCAATGAGGTCTGTGTCAGGGAAAGGACAAGGCTAGCGGAGAAGGAACAGCTCAACGAATAAGGTCTGTGTCAGGGAAAGGACAAGGATAGCGGGGAAGGAACAGCTCAACCAATCAGGTCTGTTTCAGGGAAAGGACACGGATATCGGGGAAGGAACAGCTTAACCAATGAGGTCTGGTTCAGGGAAAGGACAAGGATAGCGGAGAAGAGACAGCTCAACCAATGAGGAATGTGTCGGCGAAAAGACTAGGATAGCGGGGAAGGGACAGCCCAACTAATGAGGTCCGTGTCAGGGAAAGGACAAGGATAGCGGAGAAGAGACAGCTCAACCAATGAGGTATGTGTCGGCGAAAAGACTAGGATAGCGGGGAAGGGACAGCCCAACCAATGAGGTCCGTGTCAGGGAAAGGACAAGGATAGCGGAGAAGGGACAGCGCAACCAATGAGGTCTGTGTCAGGGAATGGACAAGGATAGCGGGGAAGGGACAGCTCAACCAATGAGGTCTGTGTCAGGGAAAGGACAAGGATAGCGGGGAAGGGACAGCTCAACCAATGAGGTCTGTGTCAGGGAAAGGACAGGGATAGCGGGGAAGGGACAGCTCAACCGATGAGGTCTGTGTCTGGGAGCGGACAAGCATAGCGGGGAGGGGACAGCTCAACCAGTGAGGTCTGTGTCAAGGAAAGGACACGGATATCGGGGAAGGAACAGCACAACCAATGAGGTCTGTGTCAGGGAAAGGACAAGGATAGCGGAGAAGGAACAGCTCAAGGAATGAGGTCTTTGTCAGGGAAAGGACAAGGATAGCGGGGAAGGAACAGCTCAACCAATCAGGTCTGTGTCAAGGAAAGGACACGGATATCGGGGAAGGAACAGCACAACCAATGAGGTCTGTGTCAGGGAAAGGACGAGGATAGCGGGGAAGGAACAGCTTAACCAATGAGGTCTGTGTCAGGGAAAGGACAAGGATAGCGGAGAAGAGACAGCTCAACCAATGAGGTATGTGTCAGCGAAAAGACTAGGATGGCGGGGAAGGGATAGCCCAACCAATGAGGTCCGTGTCAGGGAAAGGACAAGGATAGCGGGGAAGGAACAGCTCAACCAATGAGGTCTGTGTCAGGGAAAGGACAAGGATAGCGGGGAAGAGACAGCTCAACCAATGAGGTCTGTGTCAGGGAAAGGACAAGGATAGCGGGGAAGGGACAGCTCAACCAATGAGGTCCGTGTAAGGGAAAGGACAAGGATAACGGGGAAGGGACAGCTCAACCAATGAGGTTTGTGTCAGGGAAAGGACAAGGATAGCGGGGAAGGGACAGCTCAACCAATGAGGTCTGTGTCAGGGAAAGTACAAGGATAGCGGAGAAGGAACAGCTCAACGAATGAGGTCTGTGTCAGGGAAAGGACATAGATAGCGGGGAAGGAACAGCTCAACCAATCAGGTCTGTGTCAAGGAAAGGACACGGATATCGGGGAAGGAACAGCACAACCAATGAGGTCTGTGTCAGGGAAAGGACGAGGATAGCGGGGAAGGAACAGCTTAACCAATGAGGTCTGTGTCAGGGAAAGGACAAGGATAGCGGAGAAGAGACAGCTCAACCAATGAGGTATGTGTCAGCGAAAAGACTAGAATAGCGGGGAAGGGATAGCCCAACCAATGAGGTCCGTGTCAGGGAAAGGACAAGGATAGCGGGGAAGGAACAGCTCAACCAATGAGGTCTGTGTCAGGGAAAGGACAAGGATAGCGGGGAAGAGACAGCTCAACCAATGAGGTCTGTGTCAGGTAAAGGACAAGGATAGCGGGGAAGGGACAGCTCAACCAATGAGGTCCGTGTACAGGAAAGGACAAGGATAACGGGGAAGGGACAGCTCAACCAATGAGGTTTGTGTCAGGGAAAGGACAAGGATAGCGGGGAAGGGACAGCTCAACCAATGAGGTCTGTGTCAGGGAAAGTACAAGGATATCGGAGAAGGAACAGCTCAACGAATGAGGTCTGTGTCAGGGAAAGGACATAGATAGCGGGGAAGGAACAGCTCAACCAATCAGGTCTGTGTCAGGGAAAGGACACGGATAGCGGGGAAGGGACAGCACAACCAATGAGGTCTGTGTCAGGGAAAGGACAAGGATAGCGGGGAAGGAACAGCTTAACCAATGAGGTCTGTGTCAGGGACAGGACAAGGATAGCGGAGAAGAGACAGCTCAACCAATGAGGTATGTGTCAGCGAAAAGACTAGGATAGCGGGGACGGGACAGCCCAACCAATGAGGTCCGTGTCAGGGAAAGGACAAGGATAGCGGGGAAGGAACAGCTCAACCAATGAGGTCTGTGTCAGGGAAAGGACAAGGATAGCGGGGAAGAGACAGCTCAACCAATGAGGTCTGGGTCAGGGAAAGGACAAGGATAGCGGGGAAGGGACAGCTCAACCAATGAGGTCTGTGTCAGGGAAAGGACAAGGATAGCGGGGAAGAGACAGCTCAACCAATGAGATCTGTGTCAGGGAAAGGACAGGGATAGCGGGGGAGGAACAGCTCAACCAATGAGGTCTGTGTCAGGGAAAGACAAGGATAGCGGGGAAGGGACAGCTCAACCAATGAGGTCTGTGTCAGGGAAAGGACAAGGCTAGCGGAGAAGGAACAGCTCAACGAATAAGGTCTGTGTCAGGGAAAGGACAAGGATAGCGGGGAAGGAACAGCTCAACCAATCAGGTCTGTTTCAGGGAAAGGACACGGATATCGGGGAAGGAACAGCTTAACCAATGAGGTCTGTGTCAGGGAAAGGACAAGGATAGCGGAGAAGAGACAGCTCAACCAATGAGGAATGTGTCGGCGAAAAGACTAGGATAGCGGGGAAGGGACAGCCCAACTAATGAGGTCCGTGTCAGGGAAAGGACAAGGATAGCGGAGAAGAGACAGCTCAACCAATGAGGTATGTGTCGGCGAAAAGACTAGGATAGCGGGGAAGGGACAGCCCAACCAATGAGGTCCGTGTCAGGGAAAGGACAAGGATAGCGGGGAAGGAACAGCTCAACCAATGAGGTCTGTGTCAGGGAAAGGACAAGGATAGCGGGGAAGAGAAAGCTCAACCAATGAGGTCTGTGTCAGGGAAAGGACAAGGATAGCGGGGAAGGGACAGCTCAACCAATGAGGTCTGTGTCAGGGAAAGGACAATGATAGCGGGGAAGAGACAGCTCAACCAATGAGATCTGTGTCAGGGAAAGGACAGGGATAGCGGGGGAGGAACAGCTCAACCAATGAGGTCTGTGTCAGGGAAAGGACAAGGATAGCGGGGAAGGTACAGCTCAACCAATGAGGTCTGTGTCAGGAAAAGGACACGGATATCGGGGAAGGAACAGCACAACCAATGAGGTCTGTGTCAGGGAAAGGACAAGGATAGCGGAGAAGAGACAGCTCAACCAATGAGGTCTGTGTCAGCGAAAAGACTAGGATAGCGGGGAAGGGACAGCCCAACCAATGAGGTCCGTGTCTGGGAAAGGACAAGGATAGCGGGGAAGGAACAGCTCAACCAATGAGGTCTGTGTCAGGGAAAGGACAAGGATAGCGGGGAAGAGACAGCTCAACCAACGAGGTCTGTGTCAGGGAAAGGACAAGGATAGCGGGGAAGGGACAGCTCAACCAATGAGGTCTGTGTCAGGGAAAGGACAAGGATAGCGGGGAAGGAACAGCTTAACCAATGAGGTCTGTGTCAGGGAAAGGACAAGGATAGCGGAGAAGAGACAGCTCAACCAATGAGGTATGTGTCAGCGAAAAGACTAGGATAGCGGGGAAGGGACAGCCCAACCAATGAGGTCCGTGTCAGGGAAAGGACAAGGATAGCGGGGAAGGAACAGCTCAACCAATGAGGTCTGTGTCAGGGAAAGGACAAGGATAGCGGGGAAGGGACAGCTCAACCAATGAGGTCTGTGTCAGAGAAAGGACAAGGATAGCGGGGAAGGAACAGCTCAACCAATGAGGTCTGTGTCAGGGAAAGGACAAGGCTAGCGGAGAAGCAACAGCTCAACGAATGAGGTCTGTGTCAGGGAAAGGACAAGGATAGCGGGGAAGGTACAGCTCAACCAATCAGGTCTGTTTCAGGGAAAGGACACGGATATCGGGGAAGGAACAGCTTAACCAATGAGGTCTGTGTCAGGGAAAGGACAAGGATAGCGGAGAAGAGACAGCTCAACCAATGAGGTATGTGTCAGCAAAAAGACTGGGATAGCGGGGAAGGGACAGCCCAACCAATGAGGTCCGTGTCAGGGAAAGGACAAGGATAGCGGGGAAGGAACAGCTCAACCAATGAGGTCTGTGTCAGGTAAAGGACAAGGATAGCGTGGAAGGGACAGCTCAACCAATGAGGGGTGTTTCAGGGAAAGGACAAGGATAGCGGGGAAGGGACAGCTCAACCAATGAGGTCTGTGTCAGGGAAAGGACAAGGATAGCGGAGAAGGAACAGCTCAACCAATGAGGTCTGTGTCAGGGAAAGGACACGGATAGCGAGGAAGGGACAGCTCAACCAATGAGGTCTGTGTCAGGGAAAGGACAAGGATAGCGGGAAAGGGACAGCTCAACCAATGAGGTCTGTGTCAGGGAAAGGACAAGGATAGCGGGGAAGGGACAGCTCAACCAATGAGGTTTGTGTCCGGGAAAGGACAAGGATAGCGGGGAAGGGACAGCTCAACCAATGAGGTCTGTGTCAGGGAAAGGACAAGGATAGCGGAGAAGGGACAGCTCAACCAATGAGGTTTGTGTCAGGGAAAAGACAAGGATAGCGGAGAAGGGACAGCTCAACCAATGAGGTCTGTGTCAGGGAAAGGACAAGGATAGCGGGGAAGGGACAGCTCAACCAATGAGGACTGTGTCGGGAAAGGACAGGGATAGCGGGGAAGGAACAGCTCAACCAATGAGGTTTGTGTCAGGGACAGGACAAGGATAGCGGGGAAGGGACAGCTCAACCAGTGAGGTCTGTGTCAGGGAAAGGACACGGATAGCGGGGAAGGGACAGCACAACCAATGAGGTCTGTGTCAGGGAAAGGACAAGGATAGCGGGGAAGGAACAGCTTAACCAATGAGGTCTGTGTCAGGGATAGGACAAGGATAGCGGAGAAGAGACAGCTCAACCAATGAGGTATGTGTCAGCGAAAAGACTAGGATAGCGGGGAAGGGACAGCCCAACCAATGAGGTCCGTGTCAGGGAAAGGACAAGGATAGCGGGGAAGGAACAGCTCAACCAATGAGGTCTGTGTCAGGGAAAGGACAAGGATAGCGGGGAAGGGACAGCTCAACCAATGAGGTCTGTGTCAGAGAAAGGTAAAGGATAGCGGGGAAGGAACAGCTCAACCAATGACGTCTGTGTCAGGGAAAGGACAAGGCTAGCGGAGAAGGAACAGCTCAACGAATGAGGTCTGTGTCAGGGAAAGGACAAGGATAGCGGGGAAGGTACAGCTCAACCAGTCAGGTCTGTTTCAGGGAAAGGACACGGATATCGGGGAAGGAACAGCTTAACCAATGAGGTCTGTGTCAGGGAAAGGACAAGGATAGCGGAGAAGAGACAGCTCAACCAATGAGGTATGTGTCAGCGAAAAGACTAGGATAGCGGGGAAGGGACAGCCCAACCAATGAGGTCCGTGTCAGGGAAAGGACAAGGATAGCGGGGAAGGAACAGCTCAACCAATGAGGTCTGTGTCAGGGAAAGGACAAGGATAGCGGGGAAGGGACAGCTCAACCAATGAGGTCTGTGTCAGGGAAAGGACAAGGATAGCGGGGAAGGGACAGCTCAACCAATGAGGTCTGTGTCAGGGAAAGGACAAGGATAGCGGAGAAGGAACAGCTCAACCTATGAGGTCTGTGTCAGGGAAAGGACACGGATAGCGAGGAAGGGACAGCTCAATCAATGAGGTCTGTGTCAGGGAAAGGACAAGGATAGCGGGAAACGGACAGCTCAACTAATGAGGTCTTTGTCAGGGAAAGGACAAGGATAGCGGAGAAGGAACAGCTCAACCTATGAGGTCTGTGTCAGGGAAAGGACACGGATAGCGAGGAAGGGACAGCTCAATCAATGAGGTCTGTGTCAGGGAAAGGACAAGGATAGCGGGAAAGGGACAGCTCAACTAATGAGGTCTTTGTCAGGGAAAGGACAAGGCTAGCGGGGAAGAGACAGCTACACCAATGAGGTCTGTGTCAGGGAAAGGACAAGGATAGCGGGGAAGAGACATCCCAAGCAATGAGGTCTGTGTCAGGGAAACGACAAGGATAGCGGAGAAAAGACAGCTCAACCAATGAGGTCTGTGTCAGGGAAAGGACAAGGATAGCGGGGAAGGGACAGCTCAACCAATGAGGTCTGTGTCAGGGAAAGGACAAGGATAGCGGGGAAGGGACAGCTCAACCAATGAGGTTTGTGTCCGGGAAAGGACAAGGATAGCGGGGAAGGGACAGCTCAACCAATGAGGTCTGTGTCAGGGAAAGGACAAGGATAGCGGAGAAGGGACAGCTCAACCAATGAGGTTTGTGTCAGGGAAAGGACAAGGATAGCGGAGAAGGGACAGCTCAACCAATGAGGTCTGTGTCAGGGAAAGGACAAGGATAGCGGGGAAGGGACAGATCAACCAATGAGGTCTGTGTCAGGGAAAGGACAAGGATAGCGGGGAAGGGACAGATCAACCAATCAGGTGTGTGTAAGGGAAAGGACAAGGATAGCGGAGAAGGGACAGCTCAACCAATGAGGTTGGTGTCAGGGAAAGGACAAGGATAGCGGAGAAGGAACAGCTCAACCAATGAGGTCTGTGTCAAGGAATGGACAAGGATAGCGGGGAAGAGACAGCTCAACCAATGAGGTTGGTGTCAGGGAAAGGACAAGGATAACGGAGAAGGAACAGCTCAACCAATGAGGTCTGTGTCAGGGAAAGGACAAGGATAGCGGGGAAGGGACAGCTCAACCAATGAGGTTGGTGTCAGGGAAAGGACAAGGATAGCGGGGAAGGGACAGCTCAACCAATGAGGTCTGTGTCAGGAAAGGACAAGGATAGCGGGGAAGGAACAGTTCAACCAATGAGGTCTGTGTCAGAGAAAGGACAAGGATAGCGGGGAAGGGACAGCTCAACCAATGAGGTCTGTGTCAGGGAAAGGACAAGGATAGCGGAGAAGGAACAGCTGAACCAATGAGGTCTGTGTCAGGGAAAGGACAAGGATAGCGGGGAAGGGACAGCTCAACCAATGAAGTTTGTGTCAGGGAAAGGACAAGGATAGCGGGAGGGGATAGCTCAACCAATGAGGTCTGTGTCAGGGAAAGGACAAGGATAGCGGGGAAGGGACAGCTCAACCAATGAGGTTTGTGTCAGGGAAAGGACAAGGATAGCGGGGAAGGGACAGCCCAACCAATGAGGTCTGGGTCAGGGAAAGGACAAGGATAGCGGAGAAGGGACATCCCAACCAATGAGGTCTGTGTCAGGGAAAGGACAAGGATAGCGGAGAAGGGACAGCTCAACCAATGAGGTCTGTGTCAGGGAAAGGACAAGGATAGCGGGGAAGGGACAGATCAATCAATCAAGTCTGTGTCAGGGAAAGGACACGGATAGCGGAGAAGGGACAGCTCAACCAATGAGGTCTGTGTCAGGGAAAGGACAAGGATAGCGGGGAAGGGAGGGCTCAACCAATCAGGTCTGTGTCAAGGAATGGACAAGGATAGCGGAGAAGGGACAGCTCAACCAATGAGGTCTGTGTCAGAGAAAGGGCAAGGATAGCGGGGATGGAAAAGCTTAACCAATGAGGTCTGTGTCAGGGAAAGGACAAGGATAGCGGGGAAGAGACGGCTCAACCAATGAGGTCTGTGTCAGGGAAAGAACAAGGATAGCGGGGAAGAGACAGCTCAACCAATGAGGTCTGTGTCAGGGAAAGGACAAGGATAGCGGGGAAGGGACAGCTCAACCAATGAGGTCTGTGTCAGAGAAAGGACAAGGATAGCGGGGAAGAGACAGCTCAACCAATGAGGTATGTGTCAGGGAAAGGGCAAGAATAGCGGGGATGGGACAGCCCAACCAATGAGGTCTGTGTCAGGGAAAGGACAAGGATAGCGGGGAAGGGACAGCTCAACCAATGAGGTCTGTGTCAGGGAAAGGACAAGGATAGCGGGGAAGAGACAGCTCAACCAATGAGGTCTGTGTCAGGGAAAGGACAAGGATAGCGGGGAAGGAACAGCTCAACCAATGAGGTCTGTGTCAGGGAAATGACAAGGATAGCGGGGAAGGGTCAGCTCAGCAAATGAGGTCTGTGTCAAGGAAAGAACAAGGATAGCGGGGAAGGGACAGCTCAACCAATGAGGTTTGTGTAAGGGAAAGGACAAGGTTAGCGGGGAAGGGACAGCTCAACCAATGAGGTCCGTGTCAGGGAAAGGACAAGGCTAGCGGGGAAGGGACAGCTCAACCAATGAGGTCTGTGTCAGGGAAAGGACAAGGATAGCGGGGAAGGGACAGCTCAACCAATGAGGTCTGTGTCAGGGAAAGGACAAGGATAGCGGGGAAGGGACAGCTCAACCAATGAGGTCTGTGTCAGGGAAAGGACAAGGATAGCGGGGAAGGGACAGCTCAACCAATGAGGTCTGTGTCAGGGAAAGGACAAGGATAGCGGGGAAGGGACAGCTCAACCAATGAGGTCTGTGTCAGGGAAAGGACAAGGATAGCGGGGAAGGGACAGCTCAACCAATGAGGTCTGTGTCAGGGAAAGGACAAGGATGGCGGGGAAGGGACAGCTCAACCAATGAGGTCTGTGTAAGGGAAAGGACAAGGATAGCGGGGAAGGGACAGCTCAACCAATGAGGTCTGTGTAAGGGAAAGGACAAGGATAGCGGGGAAGGAACAGCTCAACCAATGAGGTCTGTGTCAGGGAAAGGACAAGGATAGCGGGTAAGGGACAGCTCAACCAATGAGGTCTGTGGCAGGGAAAGGACAAGGATAGCGGGGAAGGGACAGCTCAACCCATGAGGTCTGTGTCAGGGAAAGGACAAGGATAGCGGGAAAGGAACAGCTCAACCAATGAGGTCTGTGTCAAGGAAAGGACAAGGATAGCGGGGAAGGGACAGCTCAACCAATGAGGTCTGTGTCAGGGAAAGGACAAGGACAGCGGGGAAGGTACAGCTCAACCAATGAAGTCTCTGTCAGGGAAAGGACAAGGATAGCGGGGAAGGGACAGCTCAACCAATGAGGTCTTTGTAAGGGAAAGGACAAGGATAGCCGGGAAGGGACAACTCAACCAATGAGGTCTGTGTCAGGGAAAGGACAAGGATAGCGGGGAAGGGACTGCTCAACCAATGAGGTTGGTGTCAGGGAAAGGACAAGGATAGCGGAGAAGGAACAGCTCAACCAATGAGGTCCGTGTCAGGGAAAGGACAAGGATAGCGGAGAAGGAACAGCTGAACCAATGAGGTCTGTGTCAGGGAAAGGACAAGGATAGCGGGGAAGGGACAGCTCAACCAATGAGGTTGGTGTCAGGGAAAGGACAAGGATAGCGGAGAAGGAACAGCTCAACCAATGAGGTCTGTGTCAGGGAAAGGACAAGGATAGCGGAGAAGGAACAGCTCAACCAATGAGGTCTGTGTCAGGGAAAGGACAAGGATAGTGGGGAAGGGACAGCTCAACCAATGAGGTTGGTGTCAGGGAAAGGACAAGGATAGCGGAGAAGGAACAGCTCAACCAATGAGGTCTGTGTCAGGGAAAGGACAAGGATAGCGGGGAAGGGACAGCTCAACCAATGAGGTTGGTGTCATGGAAAGGACAAGGATAGCGGAGAAGGAACAGCTCAACCAATGAGGTCTGTGTCAGGGAAAGGACAAGGATAGCGGGGAAGGGACAGCTCACCCAATGAGGTCTGTGTCAGGGAAAGGACAAGGATAGCGGGGAAGGGACAGCTCAACCAATGAGGTCTGTGTCAGGGAAAGGACAAGGATAGCGGAGAAGGGACAGCTCAACCAATGAGGTTTGTGTCAGGGAAAGGACAAGGATAGCGGGGAAGGGACAGCTCAACCAATGAAGTTTGTGTCAGGGAAAGGACAAGGATAGCGGGAGGGGATAGCTCAACCAATGAGGTCTGTGTCAGGGAAAGGACAAGGATAGCGGGGAAGGGACAGCTCAACCAATGAGGTTGGTGTCAGGGAAAGGACAAGGATAGCGGAGAAGGAACAGCTCAACCAATGAGGTCTGTGACAGGGAAAGGTCAAGGATAGCGGGGAAGGGACAGCTCAACCAATGAGGTCTGTGTCAGAGAAAGGACAAGGATAGCGGGGAAGGGACAGCTCAACCAATGAGGTCTGTGACAGGGAAAGGTCAAGGATAGCGGAGAAGGGACAGCTCAACCAATGAGGTCTGTGTCAGGGAAAGGACAAGGATAGCGGGGAAGGGACAGCTCAACCAATGAAGTTTGTGTCAGGGAAAGGACAAGGATAGCGGGAGGGGACAGCTCAACCAATGAGGTCTGTGTCAGGGAAAGGACAAGGATAGCGGGGAAGGGACAGCTCAACCAATGAGGTCTGTGTCAGGGAAAGGACAAGGATAGCGGGGAAGGGACAGCTCAACCAATGAGGTCTGTGACAGGGAAAGGTCAAGGATAGCGGGGAAGGGACAGCTCAACCAATGAGGTCTGTGTCAGGGAAAGGACAAGGATAGCGGGGAAGGGACAGCTCAACCAATGAAGTTTGTGTCAGGGAAAGGACAAGGATAGCGGGAGGGGACAGCTCAACCAATGAGGTCTGTGTCAGGGAAAGGACAAGGATAGCGGGGAAGGGACAGCTCAACCAATGAGGTTGGTGTCAGGGAAAGGACAAGGATAGCGGGGAAGGGACAGCTCAACCAATGAGGTCTGTGTCAGGGAAAGGACAAGGATAGCGGGGAAGGGACAGCTCAACCAATGAGGTCTGTGTCAGAGAAAGGACAAGGATAGCGGGGAAGGGACAGCTCAACCAATGAGGTCTGTGACAGGGAAAGGTCAAGGATAGCGGAGAAGGGACAGCTCAACCAATGAGGTCTGTGTCAGGGAAAGGACAAGGATAGCGGGGAAGGGACAGCTCAACCAATGAAGTTTGTGTCAGGGAAAGGACAAGGATAGCGGGAGGGGACAGCTCAACCAATGAGGTCTGTGTCAGGGAAAGGACAAGGATAGCGGGGAAGGGACAGCCCAACCAATGAGGTCTGTGTCAGGGAAAGGACAAGGATAGCGGGGAAGGGACAGCTCAACCAATGAAGTTTGTGTCAGGGAAAGGACAAGGATAGCGGAGAAGGGACAGCTCAACCAATGAGGTCTGTGTCAGGGAAAGGACAAGGATAGCGGGGAAGGGACAGATCAATCAATCAAGTCTGTGTCAGGGAAAGGACACGGATAGCGGAGAAGGGACAGCTCAACCAATGAGGTCTGTGTCAGGGAAAGGACAAGGATAGCGGGGAAGGGAGGGCTCAACCAATCAGGTCTGTGTCAAGGAATGGACAAGGATAGCGGAGAAGGGACAGCTCAACCAATGAGGTCTGTGTCAGAGAAAGGGCAAGGATAGCGGGGATGGAAAAGCTTAACCAATGAGGTCTGTGTCAGGGAAAGGACAAGGATAGCGGGGAAGAGACGGCTCAACCAATGAGGTCTGTGTCAGGGAAAGAACAAGGATAGCGGGGAAGAGACAGCTCAACCAATGAGGTCTGTGTCAGGGAAAGGACAAGGATAGCGGGGAAGGGACAGCTCAACCAATGAGGTCTGTGTCAGAGAAAGGACAAGGATAGCGGGGAAGAGACAGCTCAACCAATGAGGTATGTGTCAGGGAAAGGGCAAGGATAGCGGGGATGGGACAGCCCAACCAATGAGGTCTGTGTCAGGGAAAGGACAAGGATAGCGGGGAAGGGACAGCTCAACCAATGAGGTCTGTGTCAGGGAAAGGACAAGGATAGCGGGGAAGAGACAGCTCAACCAATGAGGTCTGTGTCAGGGAAAGGACAAGGATAGCGGGGAAGGAACAGCTCAACCAATGAGGTCTGTGTCAGGGAAAGGACAAGGATAGCGGGGAAGGGTCAGCTCAGCAAATGAGGTCTGTGTCAGGGAAAGAACAAGGATAGCGGGGAAGGGACAGCTCAACCAATGAGGATTGTGTGAGGGAAAGGACAAGGATAGCGGGGAAGGGACAGCTCAACCAATGAGGTTTGTGTCAGGGAAAGGACAAGGATAGCGGAGAAGGGACAGCTCAACCAATGAGGTTTGTGTCAGGGAAAGGGCAAGGATAGCGGAGAAGGGACAGCTCAACCAATGAGGTCTGTGTCAGGGAAAGGACAAGGATAGCGGGGAAGGGACAGATCAACCAATCAGGTCTGTGTCAGGGAAAGTACACGGATAGCGGAGAAGGGACAGCTCAACCAATGAGGTCTGTGTCAGGGAAAGAACACGGATAGCGGGGAAGGGACAGCTCAACCAATGAGGTTTGTGTCAGGGAAAGGACAAGGATAGCGGAGAAGGGACAGCTCAAACAATGAGGTCTGTGTCAGGGAAAGGACAAGGCTAGCGGGGAAGGGACAGCTCAACCAATGAGGTTTGTGTCAGGGAAAGGACAAGGATAGCGGAGAAGGGACAGCTCAACCAATGAGGTCTGGGTCAGGGAAAGGGCAAGGATAGCGGGGAAGGGACAGATCAATCAATCAGGTCTTTGTCAGGGAATAGACACGGATAGCGCAGAAGGGACAGCTCAACCAATGAGGTCTGTGTCAGGGAAAGGACAAGGATAGCGGGGAAGGGACAGCTCAACCAATCAGGTCTGTGTCAAGGAATGGACAAGAATAGCGGAGAAGGGACAGCTCAACCAATGAGGTCTGTGTCAGGGAAAGGACAAGGATAGCCGGGAAGGGACAGCTCAACCAATGAGGTCTGTGTCATGGAAAGGACAAGGATAGCGGGGAAGGGACAGCTCAACCAATGAGGTCTGTGTCAGGGAAAGGACAACGATAACGGGGAAGGGACAGCTCAACCAATGAGGTCTGTGTCAGGGAAAGGACAAGGATTGCGGAGAAGGGACAGCTCAATCAATGAGGTCTATGTCAGGGAAAGGACAAGGATAGCGGGGAAGGGACAGCTCAACCAATGAGGTCAGTGTCAGGGAAAGGACAAGGACAGCGGGGAAGGAACAGTTCAACCAATTAGGTTTGTGTCAGGGAAAGGACAAAGGTAGTGGGGAAGGGACAGCTCAACCAATGAGGTCTGTGTCAGGGAAAGGACAAGGATAGCGGGGAAGGGACAGCTCAACCAATGAGGTCTGTGTCAGGGAAAGGACACGGATAGCGGGGTAGGGACAGCTCAACCAATGAGGTCTGTGTCAGGGAAAGGACAAGGATAGCGGAGAAGGAACAGCTCAACCAATGAGGTCTGTGTCAGGGAAAGGACACGGATAGCCAGGAAGGGACAGCTCAACCAATGAGGTCTGTGTCAGTGAAAAGACAAGGATAGCGGGAAAGGGACAGCTCAACCAATGAGGTCTGTGTCAGGGAAAGGTCAAGGCTAGCGGGGAATAGACAGCTCAACCAATGAGGTCTGTGTCAGGGAAAGGACAAGGATAGCGGGGAAGGGACAGCTCAACCAATGAGGTCTGTGTCAGGGAAAGGACAAGGATAGCGGGGAAGGGACAGTTCAACCAATGAGGTCTGTGTCAGGGAAAGGACAAGGATAGCGGAGAAGGGACAGCTCAACCAATGAGGTCTGTGTCAGGGAAAAGACAAGGATAGCGGGGAAGGGACAGCTCAACCAATGAGGTCTGTGTCAGGGAAAGGACAAGGATAGCGGGGAAGGGACAGCTCAACCAATGAGGTTTGTGTCCGGGAAAGGACAAGGATAGCGGGGAAGGGACAGCTCAACCAATGAGGTTTGTGTCAGGGAATGGACAAGGATAGCGGGGAAGGGACATCTCAACCAATGAGGTCTGTGTCAGGGAAGCGACAAGGATAGCGGGGAAGGAACAGCTCAACCAATGAGGTCTGTGTCAGGGAAAGGACAAGGATAGCGGGGAAGGGACAGCTCAACCAATGAGGTCTGTGTCAGGGAAAGAACACGGATAGCGGGGAAGGGACAGCTCAACCAATGAGGTCTGTGTCAGGGAAAGGACAAGGATAGCGGGGAAGGGACAGCTCAACCAATGAGGTCTGTGTCAGGGAAAGGACAAGGATAGCAAAGAAGGAACAGCTCAACCAATGAGGTCTGTGTCAGGGAAAGGACAAGGATAGCGGGGAAGGGACAGCTCAAGCAATGAGGTCTGTGTCAGGGAAAGGACAAGGATAGCGGGAAAGGGACAGCTCAACTAATGAGGTCTGTGTCAGGTAAAGGACAAGGATGGCGGGAAAGAGACAGCTCAACCAATGAGGTCTGTGTCGGGGAAAGGAGAAGGATAGCGGGGAAGGGACAGCCCAACCAATGAGGTCTGTGTCAGGGAAGGGACAAGGATAGCGGGGATGGAAAAGCTTAAACAATGAGGTCTGTGTCAGGGAAAGGACCAGGATAGCGGGGAAGAGACGGCTCAACCAATGAGGTCTGTGTCAGGGAAAGGACAAGGATAGCGGGGAAGGGACAGCTCAACCAATGAGGTCTGTCT
Organism: Arenicola marina; assembly: GCA_964019135.1. NCBI lineage: Eukaryota > Metazoa > Annelida > Polychaeta > Arenicolidae > Arenicola > Arenicola marina. Next base: position 1,846,065 of record OZ025262.1, read on the forward strand.
CAGGGAAAGGACAAGGATAGCGGGGAAGGGACAGCTCAACCAATGAGGTCTGTGTCAGAGAAAGGACAAGGATAGCGGGGAAGAGACAGCTCAACCAATGAGGTATGTGTCAGGGAAAGGACAAGGATAGCGGGGAAGGGACAGCCCAACCAATGAGGTCTGCGTCAGGGAAAGGACAAGGATAGCGGGGAAGGGACAGCTCAACCAATGAGGTCTGTGTCAGGGAAAGGACAAGGATAGCGGGGAAGAGATAGCTCAACCAATGATGTCTGTGTCAGGGAAAGGACAAGGATAGCGGGGAAGGAACAGCTCAACCAATGAGGTCTGTGTCAGGGAAAGGACAAGGATAGCGGGGAAGGGTCAGCTCAACAAATGAGGTCTGTGTCAGGGAAAGGACAAGGATAGCGGGGATGGGACAGCTCAACCAATGAGGTTTGTGTCAGGGAAAGGACAAGGATAGCGGGGAAGGGACAGCTCAACCAATGAGGTCTGTGTCAGGGAAAGGACAAGGATAGCGGGGAAGGGACAGCTCAACCAATGAGGTTTGTGTCCGGGAAAGGACAAGGATAGCGGGGAAGGGACAGCTCAACCAATGAGGTCTGTGTCAGGGAAGCGACAAGGATAGCGGGGAAGGAACAGCTCAACCAATGAGGTCTGTGTCAGGGAAAGGACAAGGATAGCGGAGAAGGAACAACTCAACCAATGAGGTCTGTGTCAGGGAAAGGACAAGGATAGCGGGGAAGGGACAGCTCAACCAATGAGGTCTGTGTCAGGGAAAGAACACGGATAGCGGAGAAGGGACAGCTCAACCAATGAGGTCTGTGTCAGGGAAAGGACAAGGATAGCGGGGAAGGGACAGCTCAACCAATGAGGTCTGTGTCAGGGAAAGGACAAGGATAGCAAAGAAGGAACAGCTCAACCAATGAGGTCTGTGTCAGGGAAAGGACAAGGATAGCAAAGAAGGAACAGCTCAACCAATGAGGTCTGTGTCAGGGAAAGGACACGGATAGCGGGGAAGGGACAGCTCAAGCAATGAGGTCTGTGTCAGGGAAAGGACAAGGATAGCGGGAAAGGGACAGCTCAACTAATGAGGTCTGTGTCAGGTAAAGGACAAGGATGGCGGGAAAGAGACAGCTCAACCAATGAGGTCTGTGTCGGGGAAAGGAGAAGCATAGCGGGGAAGGGACAGCCCAACCAATGAGGTCTGTGTCAGAGAAAGGACAAGGATAGCGGGGATGGAAAAGCTTAACCAATGAGGTCTGTGTCAGGGAAAGGACAAGGATAGCGGGGAAGAGACGGCTCAACCAATGAGGTCTGTGTCAGGGAAAGGACAAGGATAGCGGGGAAGGGACAGCTCAACCAATGAGGTCTGTCTCAGGGAAAGGACAAGGATAGCGGGGAAGGGACAGCTCAACCAATGAGGTCTGTGTCAGAGAAAGGACAAGGATAGCGGGGAAGAGACAGCTCAACCAATGAGGTATGTGTCAGGGAAAGGACAAGGATAGCGGGGAAGGGACAGCCCAACCAATGAGGTCTGTGTCAGGGAAAGGACAAGGATAGCGGGGAAGGGACAGCTCAACCAATGAGGTCTGTGTCAGGGAAAGGACACGGATAGCGGGGAAGGGACAGCTCAACCAATGAGGTCTGTGTCAGGGAAAGGACAAGGATAGCGGAGAAGGAACAGCTCAACCAATGAGGTCTGTGTCAGGGAAAGGACACGGATAGCGACGAAGGGACAGCTCAACCAATGAGGTCTGTGTCAGTGAAAAGACAAGGATAGCGGGAAAGGGACAGCTCAACCAATGAGGTCTGTGTCAGGGAAAGGTCAAGGCTAGCGGGGAATACACAGCTCAACCAATGAGGTCTGTGTCAGGGAAAGGACAAGGATAGCGGGGAAGGGACAGCTCAACCAATGAGGTCTGTGTCAGGGAAAGGACAAGGATAGCGGGGAAGGGACAGTTCAACCAATGAGGTCTGTGTCAGGGAAAGGACAAGGATAGCGGAGAAGGGACAGCTCAACCAATGAGGTCTGTGTCAGGGAAAAGACAAGGATAGCGGGGAAGGGACAGCTCAACCAATGAGGTCTGTGTCAGGGAAAGGACAAGGATAGCGGGGAAGGGACAGCTCAACCAATGAGGTTAGTGTCCGGGAAAGGACAAGGATAGCGGGGAAGGGACAGCTCAACCAATGAGGTTTGTGTCAGGGAAAGGACAAGGATAGCGGAGAAGGGACATCCCAACCAATGAGGTCTGTGTCAGGGAAGCGACAAGGATAGCGGGGAAGGAACAGCTCAACCAATGAGGTCTGTGTCAGGGAAAGGACAAGGATAGCGGAGAAGGAACAACTCAACCAATGAGGTCTGTGTCAGGGAAAGGACAAGGATAGCGGGGAAGGGACAGCTCAACCAATGAGGTCTGTGTCAGGGAAAGAACACGGATAGCGGGGAAGGGACAGCTCAACCAATGAGGTCTGTGTCAGGGAAAGGACAAGGATAGCGGGGAAGGGACAGCTCAACCAATGAGGTCTGTGTCAGGGAAAGGACAAGGATAGCAACGAAGGAACAGCTCAACCAATGAGGTCTGTGTCAGGGAAAGGACAAGGATAGCGGGGAAGGGACAGCTCAAGCAATGAGGTCTGTGTCAGGGAAAGGACAAGGATAGCGGGAAAGGGACAGCTCAACTAATGAGGTCTGTGTCAGGTAAAAGACAAGGATGGCGGGAAAGAGACAGCTCAACCAATGAGGTCTGTTTCGGGGAAAGGAGAAGGATAGCGGGGAAGGGACAGCCCAACCAATGAGGTCTGTGTCATGGAAAGGACAAGGATAGCGGGGATGGAAAAGCTTAACCAATGAGGTCTGTGTCAGGGAAAGGACAAGGATAGCGGGGAAGAGACGGCTCAACCAATGAGGTCTGTGTCAGGGAAAGGACAAGGATAGCGGGGAAGGGACAGCTCAACCAATGAGGTCTGTCTCAGGGAAAGGACAAGGATAGCGGGGAAGGGACAGCTCAACCAATGAGGTCTGTGTCAGAGAAAGGACAAGGATAGCGGGGAAGAGACAGCTCAACCAATGAGGTATGTGTCAGGGAAAGGACAAGGATAGCGGGGAAGGGACAGCCCAACCAATGAGGTCTGCGTCAGGGAAAGGACAAGGATAGCGGGGAAGGGACAGCTCAACCAATGAGGTCTGTGTCAGGGAAAGGACAAGGATAGCGGGGAAGAGATAGCTCAACCAATGATGTCTGTGTCAGGGAAAGGACAAGGATAGCGGGGAAGGAACAGCTCAACCAATGAGGTCTGTGTCAGGGAAAGGACAAGGATAGCGGGGAAGGGTCAGCTCAACAAATGAGGTCTGTGTCAGGGAAAGGACAAGGATAGCGGGGATGGGACAGCGCAACCAATGAGGTTTGTGTCAGGGAAAGGACAAGGATAGCGGGGAAGGGACAGCTCAACCAATGAGGTCTGTGTCAGGGAAAGGACAAGGATAGCGGGGAAGGGACAGCTCAACCAATGAGGTTTGTGTCCGGGAAAGGACAAGGATAGCGGGGAAGGGACAGCTCAACCAATGAGGTCTGTGTCAGGGAAAGGACAAGGATAGCGGGGAAGGGACAGCTCAACCAATGAGGTCTGTGTCAGGGAAAGGACAAGGATAGCAAAGAAGGAACAGCTCAACCAATGAGGTCTGTGTCAGGGAAAGGACACGGATAGCGGGGAAGGGACAGCTCAAGCAATGAGGTCTGTGTCAGGGAAAGGACAAGGATAGCGGGAAAGGGACAGCTCAACTAATGAGGTCTGTGTCAGGTAAAGGACAAGGATGGCGGGAAAGAGACAGCTCAACCAATGAGGTCTGTGTCGGGGAAAGGAGAAGGATAGCGGGGAAGGGACAGCCCAACCAATGAGGTCTGTGTCAGGGAAAGGACAAGGATAGCGGTGATGGAAAAGCTTAACCAAGGAGGTCTGTGTCAGGGAAAAGACAAGGATAGCGGGGAAGAGACGGCTCAACCAATGAGGTCTGTGTCAGGGAAAGGACAAGGATAGCGGGGAAGGGACAGCTCAACCAATGAGGTCTGTCTCAGGGAAAGGACAAGGATAGCGGGGAAGGGACAGCTCAACCAATGAGGTCTGTGTCAGAGAAAGGACAAGGATAGCGGGGAAGAGACAGCTCAACCAATGAGGTATGTGTCAGGGAAAGGACAAGGATAGCGGGGAAGGGACAGCCCAACCAATGAGGTCTGCGTCAGGGAAAGGACAAGGATGGCGGGGAAGGGACAGCTCAACCAATGAGGTTTGTGTCAGGGAAAGGACAAGGATAGCGGGGAAGAGATAGCTGAACCAATGATGTCTGTGTCAGGGAAAGGACAAGGATAGCGGGGAAGGAACAGCTCAACCAATGAGGTCTGTGTCAGGGAAAGGACAAGGATAGCGGGGAAGGGTCAGGTCAACAAATGAGGTCTGTGTCAGGGAAAGGACAAGGATAGCGGGGATGGGACAGCGCAACCAATGAGGTTTGTGTCAGGGAAAGGACAAGGATAGCGGGGAAGGAACAGCTCAACCAATGAGGTCTGTGTCAGGGAAAGGACAAGGATAGCGGAGAAGGAACAACTCAACCAATGAGGTCTGTGTCAGGGAAAGGACAAGGATAGCGGGGAAGGGACAGCTCAACCAATGAGGTCTGTGTCAGGGAAAGAACACGGATAGCGGGGAAGGGACAGCTCAACCAATGAGGTCTGTGTCAGGGAAAGGACAAGGATAGCGGGGAAGGGACAGCTCAACCAATGAGGTCTGTGTCAGGGAAAGGACAAGGATAGCAAAGAAGGAACAGCTCAACCAATGAGGTCTGTGTCAGGGAAAGGACACGGATAGCGGGGAAGGGACAGCTCAAGCAATGAGGTCTGTGTCAGGGAAAGGACAAGGATAGCGGGAAAGGGACAGCTCAACTAATGAGGTCTGTGTCAGGTAAAGGACAAGGATGGCGGGAAAGAGACAGCTCAACCAATGAGGTCTGTGTCGGGGAAAGGAGAAGGATAGCGGGGAAGGGACAGCCCAACCAATGAGGTCTGTGTCAGGGAAAGGACAAGGATAGCGGTGATGGAAAAGCTTAACCAATGAGGTCTGTGTCAGGGAAAAGACAAGGATAGCGGGGAAGAGACGGCTCAACCAATGAGGTCTGTGTCAGGGAAAGGACAAGGATAGCGGGGAAGGGACAGCTCAACCAATGAGGTCTGTCTCAGGGAAAGGACAAGGATAGCGGGGAAGGGACAGCTCAACCAATGAGGTCTGTGTCAGAGAAAGGACAAGGATAGCGGGGAAGAGACAGCTCAACCAATGAGGTATGTGTCAGGGAAAGGACAAGGATAGCGGGGAAGGGACAGCCCAACCAATGAGGTCTGCGTCAGGGAAAGGACAAGGATGGCGGGGAAGGGACAGCTCAACCAATGAGGTCTGTGTCAGGGAAAGGACAAGGATAGCGGGGAAGAGATAGCTGAACCAATGATGTCTGTGTCAGGGAAAGGACAAGGATAGCGGGGAAGGAACAGCTCAACCAATGAGGTCTGTGTCAGGGAAAGGACAAGGATAGCGGGGAAGGGTCAGGTCAACAAATGAGGTCTGTGTCAGGGAAAGGACAAGGATAGCGGGGATGGGACAGCGCAACCAATGAGGTTTGTGTCAGGGAAAGGACAAGGATAGCGGGGAAGGTACAGCTCAACCAATGAGGTTTGTGTCAGGGAAAGGACAAGGATAGCGGAGAAGGGACAGCTCAACCAATGAGGTTTGTGTCAGGGAAAGGACAAGAATAGCGGAGAAGGGACAGCTCAACCAATGAGGTCTGTGTCAGGGAAAGGTCAAGGATAGCGGGGAAGGGACAGATGAACCAATCAGGTCTGTGTCAGGGAAAGGACACGGATAGCGCAGAAGGGACAGCTCAACCAATGAGGTCTGTGTCGGGGAAAGGACAAGGATAGCGGGGAAGGGACAGCTCAACCAATGAGGTTTGTGTCAGGGAAAGGACAAGGATAGCGGAGAAGGGACAGCTCAACCAATGAGGTCTGTGTCAGGGAAAGGACAAGGCTAGCGGGGAAGGGACAGCTCAACCAATGAGGTTTGTGTCAGGGAAAGGACAAGGATAGCGGAGAAGGGACAGCTCAACCAATGATGTCTGGGTCAGGGAAAGGACAAGGATAGCGGGGAAGGGACAGATCAATCAATCAGGTCTCTGTCAGGGAAAGGACACGGATAGCGCAGAAGGGACAGCTCAACCAATGAGGTCTGTGTCAGGGAAAGGACAAGGATAGCGGGGAAGGGACAGCTCAACCAATGAGGTCTGTGTCAGGGAAAGAACAAGGATAGCAGAGAAGGGACAGCTCAACCAATGAGGTCTATGTCAGGGAAAGGACAAGGATAGCGGGGAAGGAACAGTTCAACCAATTAGGTTTGTGTCAGGGAAAGGACAAAGGTAGCGGGGAAGGAACAGCTCAACCAATGAGGTCTGTGTCAGGGAAAGGACAAGGATAGCGGGGAAGGGACAGCTCAACCAATGAGGTCTGTGTCAGGGAAAGGACAAGGATAGCGGGGAAGGGACAGCTCAACCAATGAGGTCTGTGTCAGGGAAAGGACAAGGATAGCAAAGAAGGAACAGCTCAACCAATGAGGTCTGTGTCAGGGAAAGGACACGGATAGCGGGGAAGGGACAGCTCAAGCAATGAGGTCTGTGTCAGGGAAAGGACAAGGATAGCGGGAAAGGGACAGCTCAACTAATGAGGTCTGTGTCAGGTAAAGAACAAGGATGGCGGGAAAGAGACAGCTCAACCAATGAGGTCTGTGTCGGGGAAAGGAGAAGGATAGCGGGGAAGGGACAGCCCAACCAATGAGGTCTGTGTCAGGGAAAGGACAAGGATAGCGGTGATGGAAAAGCTTAACCAATGAGGTCTGTGTCAGGGAAAAGACAAGGATAGCGGGGAAGAGACGGCTCAACCAATGAGGTCTGTGTCAGGGAAAGGACAAGGATAGCGGGGAAGGGACAGCTCAACCAATGAGGTCTGTCTCAGGGAAAGGACAAGGATAGCGGGGAAGGGAGAGCTCAACCAATGAGGTCTGTGTCAGAGAAAGGACAAGGATAGCGGGGAAGAGACAGCTCAACCAATGAGGTATGTGTCAGGGAAAGGACAAGGATAGCGGGGAAGGGACAGCCCAACCAATGAGGTCTGCGTCAGGGAAAGGACAAGGATGGCGGGGAAGGGACAGCTCAACCAATGAGGTCTGTGTCAGGGAAAGGACAAGGATAGCGGGGAAGAGATAGCTGAACCAATGATGTCTGTGTCAGGGAAAGGACAAGGATAGCGGGGAAGGAACAGCTCAACCAATGAGGTCTGTGTCAGGGAAAGGACAAGGATAGCGGGGAAGGGTCAGGTCAACAAATGAGGTCTGTGTCAGGGAAAGGACAAGGATAGCGGAGATGGGACAGCGCAACCAATGAGGTTTGTGTCAGGGAAAGGACAAGGATAGCGGGGAAGGAACAGCTCAACCAATGAGGTCTGTGTCAGGGAAAGGACAAGGATAGCGGAGAAGGAACAACTCAACCAATGAGGTCTGTGTCAGGGAAAGGACAAGGATAGCGGGGAAGGGACAGCTCAACCAATGAGGTCTGTGTCAGGGAAAGAACACGGATAGCGGGGAAGGGACAGCTCAACCAATGAGGTCTGTGTCAGGGAAAGGACAAGGATAGCGGGGAAGGGACAGCTCAACCAATGAGGTCTGTGTCAGGGAAAGGACAAGGATAGCAAAGAAGGAACAGCTCAACCAATGAGGTCTGTGTCAGGGAAAGGACACGGATAGCGGGGAAGGGACAGCTCAAGCAATGAGGTCTGTGTCAGGGAAAGGACAAGGATAGCGGGAAAGGGACAGCTCAACTAATGAGGTCTGTGTCAGGTAAAGGACAAGGATGGCGGGAAAGAGACAGCTCAACCAATGAGGTCTGTGTCGGGGAAAGGAGAAGGATAGCGGGGAAGGGACAGCCCAACCAATGAGGTCTGTGTCAGGGAAAGGACAAGGATAGCGGGGATGGAAAAGCTTAACCAATGAGGTCTGTGTCAGGGAAAAGACAAGGATAGCGGGGAAGAGACGGCTCAACCAATGAGGTCTGTCTCAGGGAAAGGACAAGGATAGCGGGGAAGGGACAGCTCAACCAATGAGGTCTGTGTCAGAGAAAGGACAAGGATAGCGGGGAAGAGACAGCTCAACCAATGAGGTATGTGTCAGGGAAAGGACAAGGATAGCGGGGAAGGGACAGCCCAACCAATGAGGTCTGCGTCAGGGAAAGGACAAGGATGGCGGGGAAGGGACAGCTCAACCAATGAGGTCTGTGTCAGGGAAAGGACAAGGATAGCGGGGAAGAGATAGCTGAACCAATGATGTCTGTGTCAGGGAAAGGACAAGGATAGCGGGGAAGGAACAGCTCAACCAATGAGGTCTGTGTCAGGGAAAGGACAAGGATAGCGGGGAAGGGTCAGGTCAACAAATGAGGTCTGTGTCAGGGAAAGGACAAGGATAGCGGGGATGGGACAGCGCAACCAATGAGGTTTGTGTCAGGGAAAGGACAAGGATAGCGGGGAAGGTACAGCTCAACCAATGAGGTTTGTGTCAGGGAAAGGACAAGGATAGCGGAGAAGGGACAGCTCAACCAATGAGGTTTGTGTCAGGGAAAGGTCAAGGATAGCGGGGAAGGGACAGATGAACCAATCAGGTCTGTGTCAGGGAAAGGACACGGATAGCGCAGAAGGGACAGCTCAACCAATGAGGTCTGTGTCGGGGAAAGGACAAGGATAGCGGGGATGGGACAGCTCAACCAATGAGGTTTGTGTCAGGGAAAGGACAAGGATAGCGGAGAAGGGACAGCTCAACCAATGAGGTCTGTGTCAGGGAAAGGACAAGGCTAGCGGGGAAGGGACAGCTCAACCAATGAGGTTTGTGTCAGGGAAAGGACAAGGATAGCGGAGAAGGGACAGCTCAACCAATGATGTCTGGGTCAGGGAAAGGACAAGGATAGCGGGGAAGGGACAGATCAATCAATCAGGTCTCTGTCAGGGAAAGGACACGGATAGCGCAGAAGGGACAGCTCAACCAATGAGGTCTGTGTCAGGGAAAGGACAAGGATAGCGGGGAAGGGACAGCTCAACCAATGAGGTCTGTGTCAGGGAAAGAACAAGGATAGCGGAGAAGGGACAGCTCAACCAATGAGGTCTATGTCAGGGAAAGGACAAGGATAGCGGGGAAGGAACAGTTCAACCAATTAGGTTTGTGTCAGGGAAAGGACAAAGGTAGCGGGGAAGGAACAGCTCAACCAATGAGGTCTGTGTCAGGGAAAGGACAAGGATAGCGGGGAAGGGACGGCTCAACCAATGAGGTCTGTGTCAGGGAAAGGACAAGGATAGCGCGGAAGGGACAGCTCAACCAATGAGGTCTGTGTCAGGGAAAGGACAAGGATAGCGGAGAAGGAACAGCTCAACCAATGAGGTCTGTGTCAGGGAAAGGACAGGGATAGCGAGGAAGGGACAGCTCAACCAATGAGGTCTGTGTCAGGGAAAAGACAATGATAGCGGGAAAAGGGACAGCTCAACCAATGAGGTCTGTGTCAGGGAACGGTCAAGGCTAGCGGGGAAGAGACAGCTCAACCAATGAGGTCTGTGTCAGGGAAAGGACAAGGATAGCGGGGAAGGGATAGCTCTACCAATGAGGTCTGTGTCAGGGAAAGGACAAGGATAGCGGGGAAGGGACAGTTCAACCAATGAGGTCTGTGTCAGGGAAAGGACAAGGATAGCGGAGAAGGAACAGCTCAACCTATGAGGTCTGTGTCAGGGAAAGGACACGGATAGCGAGGAAGGGACAGCTCAATCAATGAGGTCTGTGTCAGGGAAAGGACAAGAATAGCGGGAAAGGGACAGCTCAACCAATGAGGTCTGTTTCAGGGAAAGGACAAGGCTAGCGGGGAAGAGACAGCTCAACCAATGAGGTCTGTATCAGGGAAAGGACAAGGATAGCGGGGAAAAGACATCCCAAGCAATGAGGTCTGTGTCAGGGAAACGACAAGGATAGCGGGGAAGGAACAGCTCAACCAATGAGGTCTGTGTCAGGGAAAGGACAAGGATAGCGGAGAAGGGACAGCTCAACCAATGAGGTCTGTGTCAGGGAAAGGACAAGGATAGCGGAGAAGGGACAGCTCAACCAATGAGGTCTGTGTCAGGGAAAGGACAAGGATAGCGGGGAAGGGACAGATCAATCAATCAGGTCTGTGTCAGGGAAATGACACGGATAGCGGGGAAGGGACAGCTCAACCAATGAGGTCTGTGTCAGGGAAAGGACAAGGATAGCGGGGAAGGGAGAGCTCAGCCAATCAGGTCTGTGTCAAGGAATGGACAAGGATAGCGGAGAAGGGACAGCTCAACCAATGAGGTCTGTGTCAGGGAAAGGACAAGGATAGCGGGGAAGGGACAGATCAACCAATCAGGTGTGTGTAAGGGAAAGGACAAGGATAGCGGAGAAGGGACAGCTCAACCAATGAGGTCTGTGTCAGGGAAAGGACAAGGATAGCGGGGAAGGGACAGATCAACCAATCAGGTGTGTGTAAGGGAAAGGACAAGGATAACGGGGAAGGGACAGCTCAACCAATGAGGTCTGTGTCCGGGAGCGGACAAGGATAGCGGGGAAGGGACAGCTCAACCAATGAGGTCTGTGTCAGGGAAAGGACAAGGATAGCGGGGAAGGGACAGCTCAACCAATGAGGTCTGTGTCAGGGAAAGGACAAGGATAGCGGGGAAGGGACAGATCAACCAATCAGGTGTGTGTAAGGGAAAGGACAAGGATAGCGGAGAAGGGACAGCTCAACCAATGAGGTCTGTGTCAGGGAAAGGACAAGGATAGCGGGGAAGGGACAGATCAACCAATCAGGTGTGTGTAAGGGAAAGGACAAGGATAACGGGGAAGGGACAGCTCAACCAATGAGGTCTGTGTCAGGGAAAGGACAAGGATAGCGGGGAAGGGACAGCTCAACCAATGAGGTCTGTGTCAGGGAAAGGACAAGGATAGTGGGAAAGGAACAGCTCAACCAATGAGGTCTGTGTCAGGGAAAGGACAAGGATAGCGGGGAAGGGAGGGTTCAACCAATCAGGTCTGTGTCAAGGAATGAACAAGGATAGCGGAGAAGGGACAGCTCAACCAATGAGGTCTGTGTCAGAGAAAGGACAAGGATAGCGGGGATGGAAAAGCTTAACCAATGAGGTCTGTGTCAGGGAAAGGACAAGGATAGCGGGGAAGAGACGGCTCAACCAATGAGGTCTGTGTCAGGGAAAGAACAAGGATAGCGGGGAAGAGACAGCTCAACCAATGAGGTCTGTGTCAGGGAAAGGACAAGGATAGCGGGGAAGGGACAGCTCAACCAATGAGGTCTGTGTCAGAGAAAGGACAAGGATAGCGGGGAAGAGACAGCTCAACCAATGAGGTATGTGTCAGGGAAAGGGCAAGGATAGCGGGGAAGGGACAGCTCAACCAATGAGGTCTGTGTCAGGGAAAGGACAAGGATAGCGGGGAAGAGACAGCTCAACCAATGAGGTCTGTGTCAGGGAAAGGACAAGGATAGCGGGGAAGGAACAGCTCCACCAATGAGGTCTGTGTCAGGGAAAGGACAAGGATAGCGGGGAAGGGCCAGCTCAGCAAATGAGGTCTGTGTCAGGGAAAGAACAAGGATAGCGGGGAAGGGACAGCTCAACCAATGAGGTTTGTGTGAGGGAAAGGACAAGGATAGCGGGGAAGGGACAGCTCAACCAATGAGGTTTGTGTCAGGGAAAGGACAAGGATAGCGGAGAAGGGACAGCTCAACCAATGAGGTTTGTGTCAGGGAAAGGACAAGGATAGCGGAGAAGGGACAGCTCAACCAATGAGGTCTGTGTCAGGGAAAGGACAAGGATAGCGGGGAAGGGACAGATCAACCAATCAGGTCTGTGTCAGGGAAAGTACACGGATAGCGGAGAAGGGACAGCTCAACCAATGAGGTCTGTGTCAGGGAAAGAACACGGATAGCGGGGAAGGGACAGCTCAACCAATGAGGTTTGTGTCAGGGAAAGGACAAGGATAGCGGAGAAGGGACAGCTCAAACAATGAGGTCTGTGTCAGGGAAAGGACAAGGCTAGCGGGGAAGGGACAGCTCAACCAATGAGGTTTGTGTCAGGGAAAGGACAAGGATAGCGGAGAAGGGAGAGCTCAACCAATGAGGTCTGGGTCAGGGAAAGGGCAAGGATAGCGGGGAAGGGACAGATCAATCAATCAGGTCTGTGTCAGGGAATAGACACGGATAGCGCAGAAGGGACAGCTCAACCAATGAGGTTTGTGTCAGGGAAAGGACAAGGATAGCGGGGAAGGGACAGATCAATCAATCAGGTCTGTGTCAGGGAAGCGACAAGGATAGCGGGGAAGGAACAGCTCAACCAATGAGGTCTGTGTCAGGGAAAGAACAAGGATAGCGGAGAAGGAACAGCTCAACCAATGAGGTCTGTGTCGGGGAAAGGAGAAGGATAGCGGGGAAGGGACAGCCCAACCAATGCGGTCTGTGTCAGGGAAAGGACAAGGATAGCGGGGATGAAAAAGCTTAACCAATGAGGTCTGTGTCAGGGAAAGGACAAGGATAGCGGGGAAGGGACAGCTCAACCAATGAGGTCTGTCTCAGGGAAAGGACAAGGATAGCGGGGAAGGGACAGCTCAACCAATGAGGTCTGTGTCAGAGAAAGGACAAGGATAGCGGGGAAGAGACAGCTCAACCAATGAGGTATGTGTCAGGGAAAGGACAAGGATAGCGGGGAAGGGACAGCCCAACCAATGAGGTCTGCGTCAGGGAAAGGACAAGGATAGCGGGGAAGGGACAGCTCAACCAATGAGGTCTGTGTCAGGGAAAGGACAAGGATAGCGGGGAAGAGATAGCTCAACCAATGATGTCTGTGTCAGGGAAAGGACAAGGATAGCGGGGAAGGAACAGCTCAACCAATGAGGTCTGTGTCAGGGAAAGGACAAGGATAGCGGGGAAGGGTCAGCTCAACAAATGAGGTCTGTGTCAGGGAAAGGACAAGGATAGCGGGGATGGGACAGCGCAACCAATGAGGTTTGTGTCAGGGAAAGGACAAGGATAGCGGGGAAGGGACAGCTCAACCAATGAGGTCTGTATCAGGGAAAGGACAAGGATAGCGGGGAAGGGACAGCTCAACCAATGAGGTTTGTGTCCGGGAAAGGACAAGGATAGCGGGGAAGGGACAGCTCAACCAATGAGGTTTGTGTCAGGGAAAGGACAAGGATAGCGGAGAAGGGACATCCCAACCAATGAGGTCTGTGTCAGGGAAACGACAAGGATAGCGGGGAAGGAACAGCTCAACCAATGAGGTCTGTGTCAGGGAAAGGACAAGGATAGCGGAGAAGGAACAACTCAACCAATGAGGTCTGTGTCAGGGAAAGGACAAGGATAGCGGGGAAGGGACAGCTCAACCAATGAGGTCTGTGTCAGGGAAAGAACACGGATAGCGGGGAAGGGACAGCTCAACCAATGAGGTCTGTGTCAGGGAAAGGACAAGGATAGCGGGGAAGGGATAGCTCAACCAATGAGGTCTGTGTCAGGGAAAGGACAAGGATAGCAAAGAAGGAACAGCTCAACCAATGAGGTCTGTGTCAGGGAAAGGACACGGATAGCGGGGAAGGGACAGCTCAGGCAATGAGGTCTGTGTCAGGGAAAGGACAAGGATAGCGGGAAAGGGACAGCTCAACTAATGAGGTCTGTGTCAGGTAAAGGACAAGGATGGCGGGAAAGAGACAGCTCAACCAATGAGGTCTGTGTCGGGGAAAGGAGAAGGATAGCGGGGAAGGGACAGCCCAACCAATGAGGTCTGTGTCAGGGAAAGGACAAGGATAGCGGTGATGGAAAAGCTTAACCAATGAGGTCTGTGTCAGGGAAAAGACAAGGATAACGGGGAAGAGACGGCTCAACCAATGAGGTCTGTGTCAGGGAAAGGACAAGGATAGCGGGGAAGGGACAGCTCAACCAATGAGGTCTGTGTCAGGGAAAGGACAAGGATAGCGGGGAAGGGACAGCCCAACCAATGAGGTCTGCGTCAGGGAAAGGACAAGGATGGCGGGGAAGGGACAGCTCAACCAATGAGGTCTGTGTCAGGGAAAGGACAAGGAGAGCGGGGAAGAGATAGCTGAACCAATGATGTCTGTGTCAGGGAAAGGACAAGGATAGCGGGGAAGGAACAGCTCAACCAATGAGGTCTGTGTCAGGGAAAGGACAAGGATAGCGGGGAAGGGTCAGGTCAACAAATGAGGTCTGTGTCAGGGAAAGGACAAGGATAGCGGGGATGGGACAGCGCAACCAATGAGGTTTGTGTCAGGGAAAGGACAAGGATAGCGGGGAAGGTACAGCTCAACCAATGAGGTTTGTGTCAGGGAAAGGATAAGGATAGCAGAGAAGGGACAGCTCAACCAATGAGGTTTGTGTCAGGGAAAGGACAAGAATAGCGGAGAAGGGACAGCTCAACCAATGAGGTCTGTGTCAGGGAAAGCTCAAGGATAGCGGGGAAGGGACAGATGAACCAATCAGGTCTGTGTCAGGGAAAGGACACGGATAGCGCAGAAGGGACAGCTCAACCAATGAGGTCTGTGTCGGGGAAAGGACAAGGATAGCGGGGAAGGGACAGCTCAACCAATGAGGTTTGTGTCAGGGAAAGGACAAGGATAGCGGAGAAGGGACAGCTCAACCAATGAGGTCTGTGTCAGGGAAAGGACAAGGCTAGCGGGGAAGGGACAGCTCAACCAATGAGGTTTGTGTCAGGGAAAGGACAAGGATAGCGGAGAAGGGACAGCTCAACCAATGATGTCTGGGTCAGGGAAAGGACAAGGATAGCGGGGAAGGGACAGATCAATCAATCAGGTCTCTGTCAGGGAAAGGACACGGATAGCGCAGAAGGGACAGCTCAACCAATGAGGTCTGTGTCAGGGAAAGGACAAGGATAGCGGGGAAGGGACAGCTGAACCAATGAGGTCTGTGTCAGGGAAAGAACAAGGATAGCGGAGAAGGGACAGCTCAACCAATGAGGTCTATGTCAGGGAAAGGACAAGGATAGCGGGGAAGGAACAGTTCAACCAATTAGGTTTGTGTCAGGGAAAGGACAAAGGTAGCGGGGAAGGAACAGCTCAACCAATGAGGTCTGTGTCAGGGAAAGGACAAGGATAGCGGGGAAGGGACAGCTCAACCAATGAGGTCTGTGTCAGGGAAAGGACAAGGATAGCGCGGAAGGGACAGCTCAACCAATGAGGTCTGTGTCAGGGAAAGGACAAGGATAGCGGAGAAGGAACAGCTCAACCAATGAGGTCTGTGTCAGGGAAAGGACACGGATAGCGAGGAAGGGACAGCTCAACCAATGAGGTCTGTGTCAGGGAAAAGACAATGATAGCGGGAAAAGGGACAGCTCAACCAATGAGGTCTGTGTCAGGGAACGGTCAAGGCTAGCGGGGAAGAGACAGCTCAACCAATGAGGTCTGTGTCAGGGAAAGGACAAGGATAGCGGGGAAGGGATAGCTCAACCAATGAGGTCTGTGTCAGGGAAAGGACAAGGATAGCGGGGAAGGGACAGTTCAACCAATGAGGTCTGTGTCAGGGAAAGGACAAGGATAGCGGAGAAGGAACAGCTCAACCTATGAGGTCTGTGTCAGGGAAAGGACACGGATAGCGAGGAAGGGACAGCTCAATCAATGAGGTCTGTGTCAGGGAAAGGACAAGAATAGCGGGAAAGGGACAGCTCAACCAATGAGGTCTGTATCAGGGAAAGGACAAGGATAGCGGGGAAGAGACATCCCAAGCAATGAGGTCTGTCTCAGGGAAACGACAAGGATAGCGGGGAAGGAACAGCTCAACCAATCAGGTCTGTGTCAGGGAAAGGACAAGGATAGCGGAGAAGGGACAGCTCAACCAATGAGGTCTGTGTCAGGGAAAGGACAAGGATAGCGGGGAAGGGACAGCTCAACCAATGAGGTTTGTGTCAGGGAAAGGACAAGGATAGCGGAGAAGGGACAGCTCAACCAATGAGGTCTGTATCAGGGAAAGGACAAGGATAGCGGGGAAGAGACATCCCAAGCAATGAGGTCTGTCTCAGGGAAACGACAAGGATAGCGGGGAAGGAACAGCTCAACCAATCAGGTCTGTGTCAGGGAAAGGACAAGGATAGCGGAGAAGGGACAGCTCAACCAATGAGGTCTGTGTCAGGGAAAGGACAAGGATAGCGGGGAAGGGACAGCTCAACCAATGAGGTTTGTGTCAGGGAAAGGACAAGGATAGCGGAGAAGGGACAGCTCAACCAATGAGGTCTGTGTCAGGGAAAGGACAAGGCTAGCGGGGAAGGGACAGCTCAACCAATGAGGTTTGTGTCAGGGAAAGGACAAGGATAGCGGAGAAGGGACAGCTCAACCAATGAGGTCTGTGTCAGGGAAAGGACAAGGATAGCGGGGAAGGGACAGATCAATCAATCTGGTCTGTGTCAGGGAAAGGACACGGATAGCGGGGAAGGGACAGCTCAACCAATGAGGTCTGTGTCAGGGAAAGGACAAGGATAGCGGGGAAGAGAGAGCTCAGCCAATCAGGTCTGTGTCAAGGAATGGACAAGGATAGCGGAGAAGGGACAGCTCAACCAATGAGGTTTGTGTCAGGGAAAGGACAAGGATAGCGGAGAAGGGACAGCTCAACCAATCAGGTGTGTGTAAGGGAAAGGACACGGATAGCGGGGAAGGGACAGCTCAACCAATGAGGTCTGTGTCAGGGAAAGGACAAGGCTAGCGGGGAAGGGACAGCTCAACCAATGAGGTCTGTGTCAGGGAAAGGACACGGATAGCGGGGAAGGGACAGCTCAACCAATGAGGTCTGTGTCAGGGAAAGGACAAGGATAGCGGGGAAGGGACAGCTCAACCAATGAGGTCTGTGTCAGGGAAAGGACAAGGATAGCGGGGAAGGGAGAGCTCAGCCAATCAGGTCTGTGTCAAGGAATGGACAAGGATAGCGGAGAAGGGACAGCTCAACCAATGAGGTTTGTGTCAGGGAAAGGACAAGGATAGCGGAGAAGGGACAGCTCAACCAATGAGGTCTGTGTCAGGGAAAGGACAAGGATAGCGGGGAAGGGACAGATCAATCAATCAAGTCTGTGTCAGGGAAATGACACGGATAGCGGAGAAGGGACAGCTCAACCAATGAGGTCTGTGTCAGGGAAAGGACAAGGATAGCGGGGAAGGGAGGGTTCAACCAATCAGGTCTGTGTCAAGGAATGGACAAGGATAGCGGAGAAGGGACAGCTCAACCAATGAGGTCTGTGTCAGAGAAAGGACAAGGATAGCGGGGATGGAAAAGCTTAACCAATGAGGTCTGTGTCAGGGAAAGGACAAGGATAGCGGGGAAGAGACGGCTCAACCAATGAGGTCTGTGTCAGGGAAAGAACAAGGATAGCGGGGAAGAGACAGCTCAACCAATGAGGTCTGTGTCAGGGAAAGGACAAGGATAGCGGGGAAGGGACAGCTCAACCAATGAGGTCTGTGTCAGAGAAAGGACAAGGATAGCGGGGAAGAGACAGCTCAACCAATGAGGTATGTGTCAGGGAAAGGGCAAGGATAGCGGGGAAGGGACAGCCCAACCAATGAGGTCTGTGTCAGGGAAAGGACAAGGATAGCGGGGAAGGGACAGCTCAACCAATGAGGTCTGTGTCAGGGAAAGGACAAGGATAGCGGGGAAGAGACAGCTCAACCAATGAGGTCTGTGTCAGGGAAAGGACAAGGATAGCGGGGAAGGAACAGCTCAACCAATGAGGTCTGTGTCAGGGAAAGGACAAGGATAGCGGGGAAGGGCCAGCTCAGCAAATGAGGTCTGTGTCAGGGAAAGAACAAGGATAGCGGGGAAGGGACAGCTCAACCAATGAGGTTTGTGTGAGGGAAAGGACAAGGATAGCGGGGAAGGGACAGCTCAACCAATGAGGTTTGTGTCAGGGAAAGGACAAGGATAGCGGAGAAGGGACAGCTCAACCAATGAGGTTTGTGTCAGGGAAAGGACAAGGATAGCGGAGAAGGGACAGCTCAACCAATGAGGTCTGTGTCAGGGAAAGGACAAGGATAGCGGGGAAGGGACAGATCAACCAATCAGGTCTGTGTCAGGGAAAGTACACGGATAGCGGAGAAGGGACAGCTCAACCAATGAGGTCTGTGTCAGGGAAAGAACACGGATAGCGGGGAAGGGACAGCTCAACCAATGAGGTTTGTGTCAGGGAAAGGACAAGGATAGCGGAGAAGGGACAGCTCAAACAATGAGGTCTGTGTCAGGGAAAGGACAAGGCTAGCGGGGAAGGGACAGCTCAACCAATGAGGTTTGTGTCAGGGAAAGGACAAGGATAGCGGAGAAGGGAGAGCTCAACCAATGAGGTCTGGGTCAGGGAAAGGGCAAGGATAGCGGGGAAGGGACAGATCAATCAATCAGGTCTGTGTCAGGGAATAGACACGGATAGCGTAGAAGGGACAGCTCAACCAATGAGGTCTGTGTCAGGGAAAGGACAAGGATAGCGGGGAAGGGACAGCTCAACCAATCAGGTCTGTGTCAAGGAATGGACAAGAATAGCGGAGAAGGGACAGCTCAACCAATGAGGTCTGTGTCATGGAAAGGACAAGGATAGCGGGGAAGGGACAGCTCAACCAATGAGGTCTGTGTCAGGGAAAGGACAAGGATAACGGGGAAGGGACAGCTCAACCAATGAGGTCTGTGTCAGGGAAAGGACAAGGATAGCGGAGAAGGGACAGCTCAATCAATGAGGTCTATGTCAGGGAAAGGACAAGGATAGCGGGGAAGGGACAGCTCAACCAATGAGGTCAGTGTCAGGGAAAGTACACGGATAGCGGAGAAGGGACAGCTCAACCAATGAGGTCTGTGTCAGGGAAAGAACACTGATAGCGGGGAAGGGACAGCTCAACCAATGAGGTTTGTGTCAGGGAAAGGACAAGGATAGCGGAGAAGGGACAGCTCAAACAATGAGGTCTGTGTCAGGGAAAGGACAAGGCTAGCGGGGAAGGGACAGCTCAACCAATGAGGTTTGTGTCAGGGAAAGGACAAGGATAGCGGAGAAGGGACAGCTCAACCAATGAGGTCTGGGTCAGGGAAAGGACAAGGATAGCGGGGAAGGGACAGATCAATCAATCAGGTCTGTGTCAGGGAATAGACACGGATAGCGGGAAAGGGACAGCTCAACCAATGAGGTCTGTGTCAGGGAAAGGACAAGGATAGCGGGGAAGGGACAGCTCAACTAATCAGGTCTGTGTTAAGGAATGGACAAGAATAGCGGAGAAGGGACAGCTCAACCAATGAGGTCTGTGTCAGGGAAAGGACAAGGATAGCCGGGAAGGGACAGCTCAACCAATGAGGTCTGTGTCATGGAAAGGACAAGGATAGCGGGGAAGGGACAGCTCAACCAATGAGGTCTGTGTCAGGGAAAGGACAAGGATAACGGGGAAGGGACAGCGCAACCAATGAGGTCTATGTCAGGGAAAGGACAAGGATAGCGGAGAAGGGACAGCTCAATCAATGAGGTCTATGTCAGGGAAAGGACAAGGATAGCGGGGAAGGGACAGCTCAACCAATGAGGTCAGTGTCAGGGAAAGGACAAGGATAGCGGGGAAGGAACAGTTCAACCAATTAGGTTTGTGTCAGGGAAAGGACAAAGGTAGTGGGGAAGGGACAGCTCAACCAATGAGGTCTGTGTCAGGGAAAGGACAAGGATAGCGGGGAAGGGACAGCTCAACCAATGAGGTCTGTGTCAGGGAAAGGACACGGATAGCGGGGAAGGGACAGCTCAACCAATGAGGTCTGTGTCAGGGAAAGGACAAGGATAGCGGAGAAGGAACAGCTCAACCAATGAGGTCTGTGTCAGGGAAAGGACACGGATAGCGAGGAAGGGACAGCTCAACCAATGAGGTCTGTGTCAGGGAAAGGACAAGGATAGCGGGAAAGGGACAGCTCAACCAATGAGGTCTGTGTCAGGGAAAGGTCAAGGCTAGCGGGGAATAGACAGCTCAACCAATGAGGTCTGTGTCAGGGAAAGGACAAGGATAGCGGGGAAGGGACAGCTCAACCAATGAGGTCTGTGTCAGGGAAAGGACAAGGATAGCGGGGAAGGGACAGTTCAACCAATGAGGTATGTGTCAGGGAAAGGACAAGGATAGCGGAGAAGGGACAGCTCAACCAATGAGGTCTGTGTCAGGGAAAGGACAAGGATAGCGGGGAAGGGACAGCTCAACCAATGAGGTTTGTGTCCGGGAAAGGGCAAGGATAGCGGGGAAGGGACATCTCAACCAATGAGGTTTGTGTCAGGGAAAGGACAAGGATAGCGGAGAAGGGACATCCCAACCAATGAGGTCTGTGTCAGGGAAACGACAAGGATAGCGGGGAAGGAACAGCTCAACCAATGAGGTCTGTGTCAGGGAAAGGACAAGGATAGCGGGGAAGTGACGGCTCAACCAATGAGGTCTGTTTCAGGGAAAGGACAAAGATAGCGGAGAAGGGACAGCTCAACCAATGAGGTCTGTGTCAGGGAATAGAAAAGGATAGCGGGGAAGGGACAGCTCAACCAATGAGGTTTGTGTCCGGGAAAGGACAAGGATAGCGGAGAAGGGACAGCTCAACCAATGAGGTTTGTGTCCGGGAAAGGACAAGGACAGCGGGGAAGGGACAGCTCAACCAATGAGGTTTGTGTCAGGGAAAGGACAAAGATAGCGGAGAAGGGACAGCTCAACCAATGAGGTTTGTGTCAGGGAAAGGACAAGGATAGCGGAGAAGGGACAGCTCAACCAATGAGGTCTGTGTCAGGGAAAGGACAAGGATAGCGGGGAAGGGACAGATCAACCAATCAGGTCTGTGTCAGGGAAAGGACAAGGATAGCGGAGAAGGGACAGCTCAACCAATGAGGTCTGTGTCAGGGAAAGGACAAGGATAGCGGGGAAAGGACAGCTCAACCAATGAGGTTTGTGTCAGGGAAAGGACAAGGATAGCGGAGAAGGGACAGCTCAACCAATGAGGTCTGTGTCAGGGAAAGGACAAGGCTAGCGGGGAAGGGACAGCTCAACCAATGAGGTTTGTGTCAGGGAAAGGACAAGGATAGCGGAGAAGGGACAGCTCAACCAATGAGGTCTGTGTCAGGGAAAGGACAAGGATAGCGGGGAAAGGACAGCTCAACCAATGAGGTTTGTGTCAGGGAAAGGACAAGGATAGCGGAGAAGGGACAGCTCAACGAATGAGGTCTGTGTCAGGGAAAGGACAAGGCTAGCGGGGAAGGGACAGCTCAACCAATGAGGTTTGTGTCAGGGAAAGGACGCGGATAGCGGGGAAGGGATAGCTCAACCAATGAGGTCTGTGTCAGGGAAAGGACAAGGATAGCGGGGAAGGGACAGTTCAACCAATGAGGTCTGTGTCAGGGAAAGGACAAGGATAGCGGAGAAGGAACAGCTCAACCTATGAGGTCTGTGTCAGGGAAAGGACACGGATAGCGAGGAAGGGACAGCTCAATCAATGAGGTCTGTGTCAGGGAAAGGACAAGGATAGCGGGAAAGGGACAGCTCAACCAATGAGGTCTGTGTCAGGGAAAGGACAAGGCTAGCGGGGAAGAGACAGCTCAACCAATGAGGTCTGTATCAGGGAAAGGACAAGGATAGCGGGGAAGAGACATCCCAAGCAATGAGGTCTGTGTCAGGGAAACGACAAGGATAGCGGGGAAGGAACAGCTCAACCAATGAGGTCTGTGTCAGGGAAAGGACAAGGATAGCGGGGAAGAGACGGCTCAACCAATGAGGTCTGTGTCAGGGAAAGGACAAGGATAGCGGAGAAAAGACAGCTCAACCAATGAGGTCTGTGTCAGGGAAAGGACAAGGATAGCGGGGAAGGGACAGCTCAACCAATGAGGTCTGTGTCAGGGAAAGGACAAGGATAGCGGGGAAGGGACAGCTCAACCAATGAGGTTTGTGTCCGGGAAAGGACAAGGATAGCGGGGAAGGGACAGCTCAACCAATGAGGTTTGTGTCAGGGAAAGGACAAGGATAGCAGAGAAGGGACAGCTCAACCAATGAGGTTTGTGTCAGGGAAAGGACAAGGATAGCGGAGAAGGGACAGCTCAACCAATGAGGTCTGTGTCAGGGAAAGGACAAGGATAGCGGGGAAGGGACAGATCAACCAATCAGGTCTGTGTCAGGGAAAGGACAAGGATAGCGGAGAAGGGACAGCTCAACCAATGAGGTCTGTGTCAGGGAAAGGACAAGGATAGCGGGGAAGGGACAGCTCAACCAATGAGGTTTGTGTCAGGGAAAGGACAAGGATAGCGGAGAAGGGACAGCTCAACCAATGAGGTCTGTGTCAGGGAAAGGACAAGGATAGCGGGAAAGGGACAGCTCAACCAATGAGGTCTGTGTTAGGGAAAGGACAAGGATAGCGGAGAAGGGACAGCCGAACCAATGAGGTCTGTGTCAGGGAAAGTACAAGGATAGCGGGGAAGGGATAGCTCAACTAATGAGGTCTGTGTCAGAGAAAGGACAAGGATAGCGGAGAAGGGACAGCTCAACCAATGAGGTCTGTGTCAGGGAAAGGACAAGGATAGCGGAGAAGGGACAGCTCAAGCAATGAGGTCTGTGTCAGGGAAAGGACAAGGATAGCGGGGAAGGGACAGCTCAACCAATGAGGTCTGTGTCAGGGAAAGGACAAGGATAGCGGGGAAGGGACAGCTCAATCAATGAAAGCTTCTGTCGAACCCCGACTGCCACTATTGGACATAAACGGTCTCCATATATTGGGCGGCGTCAACGTGCGGGGCGTGTTTTACCAGGTGACAAGTCATGTCGGCGACTGGCTTGGGGGCCCGGACTGCCGGCCGCCGCGATTACAGGCTAAATTCGCTCGCCCGGCGCCCTGTGCTGGATCCACGCATCCGTACGGATCAATGTCAAGCAAAGTGTCATTTGGAACCCTTCTTCCTTACCCAGTCACCGTTCCCGTACCCCTCGGGCACCACCACACCCCTCGCTGTGGTCTCCCTTCCCCGCAAGTTCCTCCGTATCCCCTTGGTGCCCCCCTCCGCCCGACGTCTATTGCCTTGTGTAGTTCCGACGCGTCCCGCTTCAAGACGTGGCTCAGATTTATGCTTCATAAGGATGTGTCAATAATCGCGTTTTTAGGCTGTTAGTGGAGACGACGGTAGTCAGCAAGGGCTCCTCGGGGTGGGGTGGGGAGGGGGCCGGGAGCTGGGGTGGGAGCGTGTGGGGGGAGGGGGCGGTGGTTGTCAGCAAGGGCTCCTTGGGGTGGGGTAGGGGAGGGGGCCGGGAGCTGGGATGGGAGAGTGTGGGCGGAGGGGGCGGGGGTTGTCAACAAGGGCTCCTTGGGGTGGGGTGGGCGTAGGGGAGGGGGCCGGGAGCTGGGATGGGAGGGTGTGGGCGTAGGGGACAGGGGGTTGTCAGCAAGGGCTCCTTGGGGTGGGGTGGGCGTAGGGGAGGGAGCCGGGAGCTGGGCCCGTAAGTATAAAAGCGCCAGGGCGAAAAAAATGGCCCCGAACCCGTGAATTGCCCCGATTTCGCCCTGATTCAGGGCACTTTAAAAAGCAGGTTTTGTTTCAGGGCCAAAACAGGGCGGAATTAGGGCGTATTTAGGGCCATTTATCTAAACTGACCATTTGGGGCAAAAAAGCCGAGCGGGGCGAAATTGGGGCGAAATCGGGGCGAAATCAGGGCGAAATCAGGGGCATTTTACCGGTTTCGGGCCGTTTTTATCGCCCTGCGGCTTTATACTTACAGCCAGGGCAGGAAAATGGCCCTGGCTGAGGCATTTTTTTCGCCCTGAAATCGCCCCGTTTTGGTCCCGTTATACTTCCGGGCCCTAGGATGGGAGGGTGTGGGGGGAGGGGGCGGTGGTTGTCAGCAAGGGCTCCTTGCATGGGTGGGGTAGGGATGGGGGCCGGGAGCTGGGATGGGAGGGTGTGGGGGGAGGGGGCGGTGGGTGTCAGCAAGGGCTCCTTGGGGTGGGATAGCGGAGGGGGCTGGGAGCTGGGATGGGAGGGTGTGGGGGGTAGGGGCGGTGCTTGTCAGCAAGGGCTCCTTGGGGTGGGGTGGGCGTAGGGGAGGGGGCCGAGAGCTGGGATGGGAGGGTATGGGGGGGAGGGGGCGATGGTTGTCAGCAAGGGCTCCTTGGGGTGGGGTGGGGTAGGGGAGGGGACCGGGAGCTGAGATGGGAGGGTGTGGGGGGAGGGGGCGGTGGTTGTCAGAAAGTTATCCTTGGGGTGGGGTAGGGGAGGGGGCCGGGAGCTGGGATAGGAGGATGTGAGGGTGGAGGCGGCGGTAGTCAGCAAGGGCGCCTTGCTTGAGTTGGAGGATGGGAGGGTGTCGGGAACTGGGACGCGAAGGTGTGGGGCAGGCGGCGGTAGTCAAGGGCTCGTGGGGTGAGGATGGAGGTGAGCGGGGATGGCAGGGTGTAGGGTGGAGGTGGGAAATGTGCAGCCTCACTGCCTTTACCGTTCACTGCCGTATTTCCAGGGTCGGCTGACGGCCCAGATCGATCGGTCAGAGAGTGGGGAGAGACAGGACAGACGCCTAGGGGGTTGGGGTAGACTGACGGAGAAGACAGTCCGGGGTGGACTAGTACTAGGCCGGGGTGGACTAGGACTAGGCCGGGGTGGACTAGGACTAGGCCGGGGTGGACTGGGACTAGGCCGGGGTGGACTGGGACTAGGCCGGGGTGGACTAGGACTAGGCCGGGGTGGACTAGGACTAGGCCGGGGTGGACTGGGACTAGGCCGGGGTGGACTGGGACTAGGCCGGGGTGGACTAGGACTAAGCCGGGGTGGACTGGGACTAGGCCGGGGTGGACTGGGACTGGGCCGGGGTGGACTAGGACTAGGCCGGGGTGGACTAGGACTAGGCCGGGGTGGACTAGGACTAGGCCGGGGTGGACTGGGACTAGGCCGGGGTGGACTGGGACTAGGCCGGGGTGGACTAGGACTAAGCCGGGGTGGACTGGGACTAGGCCGGGGTGGACTGGGACTGGGCCGGGGTGGACTAGGACTAGGCCGGGGTGGACTAGGACTAAGCCGGGGTGGACTAGGACTAGGCCGGGGTGGACTGGGACTAGGCCGGGGTGGACTGGGACTAGGCCGGGGTGGACTGGGACTAGGCCGGGGTGGACTAGGACTAGGCCGGGGTGGACTGGGACTAGGCCGGGGTGGACTGGGACTAGGCCGGGGTGGACTAGGACTAGGCCGGGGTGGACTGGGACTAGGCCGGGGTGGACTGGGACTAGGCCGGGGTGGACTAGGACTAAGCCGGGGTGGACTGGGACTAGGCCGGGGTGGACTAGGACTAGGCCGGGGTGGACTAGGACTAGGCCGGGGTGGACTGGGACTAGGCCGGGGTGGACTGGGACTAGGCCGGGGTGGACTAGGACTAGGCCGGGGTGGACTAGGACTAGGCCGGGGTGGACTGGGACTAGGCCGGGGTGGACTGGGACTAGGCCGGGGTGGACTAGGACTAAGCCGGGGTGGACTGGGACTAGGCCGGGGTGGACTGGGACTGGGCCGGGGTGGACTAGGACTAGGCCGGGGTGGACTAGGACTAGGCCGGGGTGGACTAGGACTAGGCCGGGGTGGACTGGGACTAGGCCGGGGTGGACTGGGACTAGGCCGGGGTGGACTAGGACTAAGCCGGGGTGGACTGGGACTAGGCCGGGGTGGACTGGGACTGGGCCGGGGTGGACTAGGACTAGGCCGGGGTGGACTAGGACTAAGCCGGGGTGGACTAGGACTAGGCCGGGGTGGACTGGGACTAGGCCGGGGTGGACTGGGACTAGGCCGGGGTGGACTGGGACTAGGCCGGGGTGGACTAGGACTAGGCCGGGGTGGACTGGGACTAGGCCGGGGTGGACTGGGACTAGGCCGGGGTGGACTAGGACTAGGCCGGGGTGGACTGGGACTAGGCCGGGGTGGACTGGGACTAGGCCGGGGTGGACTAGGACTAAGCCGGGGTGGACTGGGACTAGGCCGGGGTGGACTGGGACTGGGCCGGGGTGGACTAGGACTAGGCCGGGGTGGACTAGGACTAGGCCGGGGTGGACTAGGACTAGGCCGGGGTGGACTGGGACTAGGCCGGGGTGGACTGGGACTAGGCCGGGGTGGACTAGGACTAAGCCGGGGTGGACTGGGACTAGGCCGGGGTGGACTGGGACTGGGCCGGGGTGGACTAGGACTAGGCCGGGGTGGACTAGGACTAAGCCGGGGTGGACTAGGACTAGGCCGGGGTGGACTGGGACTAGGCCGGGGTGGACTGGGACTAGGCCGGGGTGGACTGGGACTAGGCCGGGGTGGACTAGGACTAGGCCGGGGTGGACTGGGACTAGGCCGGGGTGGACTGGGACTAGGCCGGGGTGGACTAGGACTAAGCCGGGGTGGACTGGGACTAGGCCGGGGTGGACTGGGACTGGGCCGGGGTGGACTAGGACTAGGCCGGGGTGGACTGGGACTAGGCCGGGGTGGACTGGGACTAGGCCGGGGTGGACTAGGACTAGGCCGGGGTGGACTGGGACTAGGCCGGGGTGGACTAGGACTAGGCCGGGGTGGACTGGGACTAGGCCGGGGTGGACTGGGACTAGGCCGGGGTGGACTGGGACTAGGCCGGGGTGGACTAGGACTAGGCCGGGGTGGACTGGGACTAGGCCGGGGTGGACTAGGACTAGGCCGGAGTGGACTGGGACTAGGCCGGGGTGGACTAGGACTAGGACTAGGACCAGGCAGGGTGGGTCGGGTCGGGGCGGGAGATATCTGCCGATAACACCCGCCCCGGCCGAGGTCGGGAAGACGGTCCCAGAGGGAGGACCGATGGACGGGCGGGTCGTAGCTGGGGGAAGGGAGGGGGCTGGAGGGCGGGCGGCTGAGGAAGTGGAGGATGTGATGGAGGATGTGGAGACCGCAGGATCCACCACCGCAGTTTGCCAGCGATGGCGTCAGAAACAGCGGCGGCCGTGGCTGACCAGCTCAGGGTCGGGGTGGGGTGGGGTTGGGTGGTCGGGACATCATCGCGTCTCTACCGCCAGGCACGCGGGGGCAGGACGGGGCGGGCGGACCAGGAGCATGGCCCCAGTGCCGCACAGCCCTGTCACCGGATAGCTGAGTTTCATCAAGTGCAGACGTGGGGTCTTGGGCCCTGCCGCCGCCCTGTCCTGCCGTCACCCCTCTGCCTTCTCCCCGCCCACGACTGCTTACCCCAAC
This sequence comes from Arenicola marina, assembly GCA_964019135.1. Lineage (NCBI taxonomy): Eukaryota > Metazoa > Annelida > Polychaeta > Arenicolidae > Arenicola > Arenicola marina. Next base: position 1,873,391 of record OZ025262.1, read on the forward strand.
TGACGTCTCTGCCCCTCGCTGGCCGCGGCGCCGCCATAAAACATTCCGGCCGAGGTTAAATCAATCGAAGGAGACCAGACGATACTGAGTCCTGATTGCCGCCCCGTGACTGCCGCCCTCCTCCCCCCCCCACCCCCCTCGGTGGTCACAGCGCTAAATATACTGACAGGGCCACGGGGCGCCGGCCGCACAGCAGCACTCGCCAAGGAGGCGTCCACCCAGGCACAGGGAACCAGCCACATTCACACCGGGCACTAGCTTATTTGACACTGAACCCAAGTAGTGTGGCGCCGTCTGCTTCGTGTTGACGTGCCTGCCACTTCACACAGGGCACCAGCTTACTTCACACTGGACCGGGCAGTGTGGCGCCGTCTGCTTCGTGTTGACGTGCCTGCCACTTCACACAGGGCACCAGCTTACTTCACACTGGACCGGACAGTGGGGCGCCGAGTCTGCTTCGTGTTGACGTGCCTGCCACTTCACACAGGGCACCAGCTTACTTCACACTGGACCGGGCAGTGGGGCGCCGTGCCTGCTTCGTGTTGACGTGCCTGCCACTTCACACAGGGCACCAGCTTACTTCACACTGGACCGGGCAGTGGGGCGCCGTGTCTGCTTCGTGTTGACGTGCCTGCCACTTCACACAGGGCACCAGCTTACTTCACACTGGACCGGGCAGTGGGGCGCCGAGTCTTCTTCGTGTTGACGTGTCTGCCACTTCACACAGGGCACCAGCTTACTTCACACTTGGCCGGGCAGCGGGGCGCCGCCGTATACCACGACCAATGCACAGTGACATTTGTTGGCAGTCGATACGTCGATAAAAGGAGCTTTGTGCGCACACTTTAAGGTTTGACGTGCTGTTGTCATCCGGGCACTTTACTGACCGTGTGAGTAGCCCTTCACACCGGAGTCAGCGGTCTGTGTCAGGCAAACAGGCCAAGCGATGACGTCACGATCTGTCCCGAACCAGCCTGAGCCCTCACACCGGACAGGTTAACTAAACTCGGCGGTCGTTATCTCATAGCTGTAACCATGGCAACCAATGATGGTCAGGTGCGGAGTACCCCCCAAGGCGGCGTGGAGGCGGCAGACCCCGCGTGGGAGGGTGAGTGGGACAACACGTGGGACGACCGGGTGTGGGACGACCTGGCCGAGATGTTTGGGACGACCTTCCCCGCCAGGAACGTCGCCAAGTTACTGCTGACCTACCTGCCGCCACTCCTGCTCGTCATGGCAACCGTGGGCAACATCCTGGCGGCCATCCTGATGTGGCGCCTCCACCGCCGCGTCCTCTCCACGTGTCTCTACGTCTTCGTCACCGAGGTCGTCGACCTGTGCGCCCTCTACATCCGGTGCGGCAACGACTGGCTGCGCGCGCTGGCCCAGGTCGACGTGCAGTACGTGGCCATGCACTCCAACAACAGCGTCTGCAAGATCTTCCCCTTCGTCTCCGACCTGGCCCTGCACCTATCCACCTGGATGGTGGTTGCCATGGCCACGGAGACGGCCGTTATCACGCTGCGCCCGCAGCGCCTCATGCGGCTGTGTCGCGTGGAGCGTGCACGCGCAGTGGTGTTGCTGCTGGTGGTGTTGCTGATCTGCGTCAACGCGCATTGCTTCTGGACCTGGGCCCTGATCAAGACGGACCGCGCCTCGCTCTCCGTCATCACGTGCACCACGTCACGTGTGGGCAACCAGCACTCGGAGCAGTTCCGCAAGGTCGCCTGGCCCGTCATCGACATCCTCGTGGCCGACTTCTTCCCGCTCTTCATCATCTTCTCCTCGCTGGTGATCGTGCTGACGAAGCGCGTGAAGCGCAAGGAACACCTGCGGCAGCTGGAGAACGGCTGGAAGGCCTACTCGGTGGACGCCAAGACGGCACGCCAGCTGCAGAGCGGCTTCCTCGGCGTCGCCTTCTGCCACCTCCTGCTGCTGCTGCCCAAGCTCGGCTTCGAGGTGTACTCCTTCCTGGTGGAGCCCGGCCACCTGTTCCTCTTCCAGTACTCCATCCAGGGCGACGTGCGTCGGATCCTGGCCCGCACCGTCTGCTACCTGCTCCTCTACGTCTACCTCAGCTGTAAGTTCTTCGTCTTCCTGGCAACGTGTCGCGCTTTCCGCACGGGCGTCTGGAACCTACTAACTTGCACCAGCTGCGGGGGTGGGGGTGAAGGGGTGGGCGGGGGAACTGGGTTTGGCGGGGGTACCGGCAGTGTCGCTAGGGGCACTCGGCCGGCTCCCAGGACGTCAGGCCCTCCTCCACCACTGCCCCAGCGGCCACGCCCGGACATGGCACCCCAAACGACCGTGCTTGACGACTATCGGGAGTGCGGCGAACCTCGGGACCCCCTCTCCGACGCCTCACCCCACCACGTCCCCCTCCTGCCCACCTCGGTAGACAACCTGTCAGACAACACGGGAGAGTTCGAGCCATACCCCATCGATAACAACGTGTCTCCGCGCCGAGCCTTCAGCACGACCGCCGTGTGACCTTGACCTGGTGACGTCACCATCGTGGGAGAGGACACCCTGACGGAGAGCGTTTAGTGGGGTCTAGAGGTCACCATCGTGGGAGAGGACACCCTGACGGAGAGCGTTCAGTGGGGCCTAGAGGTCACCATCGTGGGAGAGGAAACTCTGACAGAGAGCGTTCAGTGGGGTCTAGAGGTCACCATCGTGGGAGAGGACACCCTGACAGAGAGCGTTCAGTGGGGTCTAGAGGTCACCGTCGTGGGAGAGGACACCCTGACAGAGAGCGTTCAGCGGGGTCTAGAGGTCACCATCGTGGGAGAGGAAACCCTGACAGAGAGCGTTTAGTGGGGTCTAGAGGTCACCATCGTGGGAGAGGACACCCTGACAGAGAGCGTTCAGTGGGGCCTAGAGGTCACCATCGTCGGAGAGGACACCCTGACGGAGAGCGTTCAGTGGGGTCTAGAGGTCCCCATCGTCGGAGAGGAAACCCTGACGGAGAGCGTTCAGTGGGGTCTAGAGGTCACCATCGTCGGAGAGGAAACCCTGACGGAGAGCGTTCAGTGGGGTCTAGAGGTCACCATCGTTAGAGAGGACACCTTGACAGAGAGCGTTTAGTGGGGTCTAGAGGTCACCAGCGTGGGAGAGGACACCCTGACAGAGAGCGTTCAGTGGGGTCTAGAGGTCACCGTCGTGGGAGAGGACACCCTGACAGAGAGCGTTCAGCGGGGTCTAGAGGTCACCATCGTGGGAGAGGAAACCCTGACAGAGAGCGTTCAGTGGGGTCTAGAGGTCACCATCGTGGGAGAGGACACCCTGACAGAGAGCGTTCAGTGGGGCCTAGAGGTCACCATCGTCGGAGAGGACACCCTGACGGAGAGCGTTCAGTGGGGTCTAGAGGTCCCCATCGTCGGAGAGGAAACCCTGACGGAGAGCGTTCAGTGGGGTCTAGAGGTCACCATCGTCGGAGAGGAAACCCTGACGGAGAGCGTTCAGTGGGGTCTAGAGGTCACCATCGTTAGAGAGGACACCCTGACAGAGAGGGTTCAGTGGGATGAAGAGGTCACCATCGTGGGAGAGGACACCTTGACAGTAAGCGTTCAGTGGGGTCTAGAGGTCACCATCGTGGGAGAAGAAACTCTGACAGAGAGCGTTCAGTGGGCCTAGAGGTCACCATCGTGGGAGAGGACACCCTGACAGAGAGCGTTCAGTGGGGTCTAGAGGTCACCATCGTGGGAGAGGACACCTTGACAGTAAGCGTTCAGTGGGGCCTAGAGGTCACCATCGTGGGAGAGGACACCCTGACGGAGAGCGTTTAGTGGGGTCTAGAGGTCACCATTGTGGGAGAGGACACCCTGACGGAGAGCGTTTAGTGGGGTCTAGAGGTCACCATCGTGGGAGAGGACACCCTGACGGAGAGCGTTCAGTGGGGCCTAGAGGTCACCATCGTGGGAGAGGAAACTCTGACAGAGAGCGTTCAGTGGGGTCTAGAGGTCACCATCGTGGGAGAGGACACCTTGACAGAGAGCGTTCAGTGGGGTCTAGAGGTCACCATCGTGGGAGAGGAAACTCTGACAGAGAGCGTTCAGTGGGGTCTAGAGGTCACCATCGTGGGAGAGGACACCCTGACGGAGAGCGTTTAGTGGGGTCTGAACTTTCCGGACTTTCAAGTTGCGTGCCCAGCGTATCGACCGTCTGGAATACAAGTATTGTCACACAGTTGGAATTAATGACAAGGCTTGATGATAATAATGCCAAGAGCTGTCATATTGCGCTTTGGAGGAAATGTAACCAAAGACCAACAGACGTTTCAAAAGATTGTCACACGAAGCCAAACACGTGTCGTATATTGTATATTGTTTTTCTGTAACTGACAGATCTGAGAAATGTCAATTAGACAGAGATATTGGCAATAAATGAACTAAATATATATTGCGTGTGTCCGTGTGTGATCACATGATCAGGTGTGTGTCCGTGTGTGATCACATGATCAGGTGTGTGTCCGTGTGTGATCACATGATCAGGTGTGTGTCCATGTGTGATCACATGATCAGGTGTGTGTCCGTGTTTGATCACATGATCAGGTGTGTGTCCATGTGTGATCACATGATCAGGTGTGTGATCACATGACCAGGGAATAAAGAACCAAAGACTAAGTACTAAGTACAACTCACAGTCGATAGGCACACCATTGGCAGCCACGGGGATTCGCATGGCCGTCAGACCTAAATACTCATGCCACCTCTGCCACTGGATTATAAGCATACGCCTTGCCTACCCCATCCCCACCACGCCTACCGCCACCACCCCTACCCAACCACGCCTATCTCCACCACGCCTACCCCCACCACGCCTACCCCCGCCACGCCAACCCCACAACGCCTACCCTCGCCACGCCTACCCCACCACGCCTACCCCCACCACGCCTACCCCCGCCACGCCAACCCCACAACGCCTACCCTCGCCACGCCTACCCCACCACGCCTACCCCCACCACGCCTATCCCCGCCACGCCAACCCCACAACGCCTACCCTCGCCACGCCTACCCCACCACGCCTACCCCCGCCACGCCTACTCCCGCCATGCCTACCCCACCACGCCTACCCCCATCACGCCTACTCCCACCACGCCTACCCCCACCACGCCTAAACCACCACGCCTATCTCCACCACGCCTACCCCCGCCATGCGTACCCCACCACGAGTACCCCCACCACGCCTACCCCCGCCTCGCCTATCCCACCACGCCTACCCCCACCACGTCTACCCCCACCACGCCTATCCCCACCACGCCTACCCCCACCACGCCTACCCCCGCCACGCCTATCCCCACCACGCCTACCCCCACCACGCCTACCCCACCACGCTTACCCCCACCACGCTAACCCCACCCCGCCTACGCCTACCCCCGCCACGCCTACCCCCACCACGCCTACCCACCACGCCTACCCCGACACGCCTACCCCACCACGCCTACCCCAACACGCTTACCCCACCACACCTACCCCCATCACACCTACCCCCGCCAAGCCTACGCCCCGCCAGGCCTACCCCACCACGCCTACCCCCATCACACCTACCCCCGCCAAGCCTACGCCCCGCCAGGCCTACCCCACCACGCCTACCCCCACCACGCCTACTCTCGCCAGGCCCACCCCACCACGCCTACCTCCACCACGCCTACCCCCGCCTACGCCTACCCCCGCCACGCCTACCCCCACCACGCCTACCCACCACGCCTACCCCGACACGCCTACCCCACCACGCCTACCCCAACACGCTTACCCCACCACACCTACCCCCATCACACCTACCCCCGCCAAGCCTACGCCCCGCCAGGCCTACCCCACCACGCCTACCCCCATCACACCTACCCCCGCCAAGCCTACGCCCCGCCAGGCCTACCCCACCACGCCTACCCCCACCACGCCTACTCTCGCCAGGCCTACCCCACCACGCCTACCTCCACCACGCCTACCCCCGCGACGCCTATCCCCACCACGCCTACCCCCGCCATGCCTATCCCAACATCCACGCCTACCCACACCGCGCCACTCCCACCGAAACCTTAGCCGCCCTACCACGGCCACTCCTTCCTACAAGTCTTGGCCGCTCTGCCTCGGCCACTCCCTCCCACAAGTCTTGGCCGCTCTGCCTCGGCCACTCACACAGGCCTTGGCCGCTCTGCTTCGGCCGCTCTCACTCAGGCCTTGGCCGCTCTGCCTCGGCCACTCTGACTGAGGCCTTGGCCGCTCTGCCTCGGCCACTCTCACTCAGGCCTTGGCCGCTCTGCTTCGGCCGCCTTGGCCGCTTTGCCTCGGCCACTCTCACTCAGGCCTTGGCCGCTCTGCCTCGGCCGCTCTCACTCTGCCTAGGCCCCACCACGCCTACCCCCACCACGCCTACCCCCGCCACGCCTACCCCCGCCATGCCCACCCCACCACGCCTACCCCCACCACGCCTACCCCACCACGCCTATCTCCACCACGCCTACCCCCGCCACGCGTACCCCACCACGCCTACCCCACCCCGCCTACGCCTACCCCGCCACGCCTACCCCACCACGTCTATCCCCACCACGCCTACCCCCGCCACGCCTATCCCCACCACGCCTACCCCGCCACGTCTACCCCACCACGCCTACCCCCACCACGCCTACCCCACCCCGCCTACGCCTACCCCCGCCACGCCTACCCCACCACGCCTATCCCCACCACGCCTACCCCAACACGCTTACCCCACCACACCTACCCCCATCACACCTACCCCCGCCAAGCCTACCCCCCGCCAGGCCTACCCCACCACGCCTACCCCCACCACGCCTACTCTCGCCAGGCCCACCCCACCACGCCTACCTCCACCACGCCTACCCCCGCGACGCCTATCCCCACCACGCCTACCCCCGCCATGCCTATCCCAACAACCACGCCTACCCACACCGCGCCACTCCCACCGAAACCTTAGCCGCCCTACCACGGCCACTCCTTCCTACAAGTCTTGGCCGCTCTGCCTCGGCCACTCACACAGGCCTTGGCCAGACCCGTCCCCTTATGTCTCTTGTCGGCCACCACTGGTGTGTTACGGTGGCTGGAGGTCGCTCTCCCTAAGTCGTTAGACCCCTTCCCTTATGTCTCTTGTCGGCCACCACTGGCGTATTACGGTGGCTGGAGGTCGCTCTCCCTAAGACCTTAGACCCCTCCCCTTATGTCTCTTGTCGGCCATCACTGGCGTATTACGGTGGCTGGAGGTCGCTCTCCCTAAGACGTTAGACCCCTTCCCTTTCGTCTCTTGTCGGCCACCACTGGCGTGTTACGGTGGCTGGAGGTCGCTCTCCCTAAGACCTTAGACCCCTCCCCTTATGTCTCTTGTCGGCCATCACTGGCGTATTACGGTGGCTGGAGGTCGCTCTCCCTAAGACGTTAGACCCCTTCCCTTATGTCTCTTGTCGGCCACCACTGGCGTGTTACGGTGGCTGGAGGTCGCTTTCCCTAAGACGTTAGACCCCTTCCCCTATGTCTCTTGTCGGCCACCACTGGTGTGTTACGGTGGCTGGAGGTCGCTCTCCCTAAGACGTTAGACCCCTTCTCTTATGTCTTTTGTCGGCCACCACTGATGTGTTACGGTGGCTGGAGGTCGCTCTCCCTAAGACGTTAGACCCATTCCCCTATGTCTCTTGTCGGCCACCACTGGTGTGTTACGGTGGCTGGAGGTCGCTCTCCCTAAGACGTTAGACCCCTTCCCTTATGTCCCTTGTCGGCCATCACTGGTGTGATACGCTTGCTGGAGGTCGCTCTCCCTAAGACGTTAGACCCCTTCCCTTATGTCCCTTGTCGGCCATCACTGGTGTGTTACGGTTGCTGGAGGTCGCTCTCCCTAAGACGTTAGACCCCTTCCCTTATGTCTCTTGTCGGCCACCACTGGCGTGTTACGGTGGCTGGAGGTCGCTCTCCCTAAGACGTTAGACCCCTTCCCTTATGTGTATTGTCGGCCACCACTGGTGTGTTACGGTGGCTGGAGGTCGCTCTCCCTAAGACGTTAGACCCCTTCCCTTATGTCTCTTGTCGGCCATCACTGGCGTATTACGGTGGCTGGAGGTCGCTCTCCCTAAGACGTTAGACCACTTCCCTTATGTCTGTTGTCGGCCACCACTGTTGTGTTACTGTGGCTGGAGGTGGCTCTCCCTAAGACGTTAGACCCATTCCCCTATGTCTCTTGTCGGCCACCACTGATGTGTTACGGTGGCTGGAGGTCGCTCTCCCTAAGACGTTAGACCCATTCCCCTATGTCTCTTGTCGGCCACCACTGGTGTGTTACGGTGGCTGGAGGTCGCTCTCCCTAAGACGTTAGACCCCTTCCCTTATGTCTCTTGTCGGCCATCACTGGTGTGTTACGGTTGCTGGAGGTCGCCCTCCCTAAGACGTTAGACCCCTTCCCTTATGTCTCTTGTCGGCCACCACTGGCGTGTTACGGTGGCTGGAGGTCGCTCTCCCTAAGACGTTAGACCCCTTCCCTTATGTCTCTTGTCGGCCACCACTGGCGTATTACGGTGGCTGGAGGTCGCTCTCCCTAAGACGTTAGACCTCTCCCCTTATGTCTCTTGTCGGCCACCACTGGCGTGTTACGGTGGCTGGAGGTCGCTCTCCCTAAGTCGTTAGACCCCTTCCCTTATGTCTCTTGTCGGCCACCACTGGTGTATTACGGTGGCTGGAGGTCGCTTTCCCTAAGACGTTGGACCCCTTCCCATATGTCTCTTGTCGGCCACCACTGGCGTATTACGGTGGCTGGAGGTCGCTCTCCCTAAGACGTTAGACCCCTTCCCTTATGTCTCTTGTCGGCCACCACTGGTGTGTTACGGTGGTTGGAGGTCGCTCTCCCTAAGACGTTAGACCCCTTCCCTTATGTCTCTTGTCGGCCACCACTGGCGTATTACGGTGGCTGGAGGTCGCTCTCCCTAAGACGTTAGACCCCTTCCCTTATGTCTCTTGTCGGCCACCACTGGTGTGTTACGGTGGCTGGAGGTCGCTCTCCCTAAGACGTTAGACCCCTTCCCTTATGTCTCTTGTCGGCCACCACTGGCGTATTACGGTGGCTGGAGGTCGCCCTCCCTAAGACGTTAGACCCCTTCCCTTATGTCTCTTGTCGGCCACCACTGGTGTGTTACGGTGGCTGGAGGTCGCTCTCCCTAAGACGTTAGACCCCTTCCCTTATGTCTCTTGTCGGCAACCACTGGCGTATTACTGTGGCTGGAGGTCGCTCTCCCTTAGACGTTAGACCCCTTCCCTTATGTCTCTTGTCGGCCACCAATGGCGTATTACGGTGGCTGGAGGTCGCTCGTCCTAAGACGTTAGACAACTTCCACTATGTCTCTTGTCGGCCACCACTGGTGTGTTACGGTGGCTGAAGGTCGCTCTCCCTGAGACGTTAGACCCCTTCCCTTATGTCTCTTGTCGGCCATCACTGGCGTGTTACGGTGGCTGGAGGTCGCTCTCCCTAAGACGTTCGACCCCTTCCCCTATGTCTCTTGTCAGCCACCACTGGCGTGTTACGGTGGCTGGAGGTCGCTCTCCCTAAGACGTTAGACCCCTTCCCTTATGTCTGTTGTCGGCCACCACTGGTGTGTTACGGTGGCTGGAGGTCGCTCTCCCTAAGACGTAAGACCCTTTCCCTTATGTCTGTTGTCGGCCATCACTGGCGTGTTACGGTGGCTGGAGGTCGCTCTCCTTAAGACGTTAGACCCCTCCCCTTATGTCTCTTGTCGGCCACCACTGGCGTATTACGGTGGCTGGCGGCCGCTGTCCCTAAGACGTTAGACCTCTCCCCTTATGTCTCTTGTCGGCTACCACTGGCGTGTTACGGTGGCTGGAGGTCGCTCTCCCTAAGACGTTAGACCCCTTCCCTTATATCTCTTGTCGGCCACCACTGGCGTATTACGGTGGCTGGAGGTCGCTCTCTCCTGGAGACGTTAGACCCCTCCCCTTATGTCTCTTGTCGGCCACCACTGGCGTATTACGGTAGCTGGAGGTTGCTCTCCCTAAGACGTTAGACCCCTTCCCTTATGTCTCTTGTCGGCCACCAATGGCGTATTACGGTGGCTGGAGGTCGCTCGTCCTAAGACGTTAGACAACTTCCACTATGTCTCTTGTCGGCCACCACTGGTGTGTTACGGTGGCTGAAGGTCGCTCTCCCTGAGACGTTAGACCCCTTCCCTTATGTCTCTTGTCGGCCATCACTGGCGTGTTACGGTGGCTGGAGGTCGCTCTCCTTAAGACGTTAGACCCCTCCCCTTATGTCTCTTGTCGGCTACCACTGGCGTATTACGGTGGCTGGCGGCCGCTGTCCCTAAGACGTTAGACCTCTCCCCTTATGTCTCTTGTCGGCTACCACTGGCGTGTTACGGTGGCTGGAGGTCGCTCTCCCTAAGACGTTAGACCCTTTCTCTTATGTTTCTTGTCGGCCACCACTGGCGTATTACGGTGGCTGGAGGTCGCTCTTCCTAAGACGTTAGACCCCTTCCCTTATGTCTCTTGTCGGCCACCACTGGCGTGTTACGGTGGCTGGAGGTCGCTCTCCTTAAGACGTTTGACCCCTCCCCTTATGTCTCTTGTCGGCCACCACTGGCGTATTACGGTGGCTGGCGGCCGCTGTCCCTAAGACGTTAGACCTCTCCCCTTATGTCTCTTGTCGGCTACCACTGGCGTGTTACGGTGGCTGGACGTCGCTCTCCCTAAGACGTTAGACCCCTTCTCCTATGTCTCTTGTCGGCCACCACTGGCGTGTTACGGTGGCTGGGGGTCGCTCTCCCTAAGACGTTCGACCCCTTCCCTTATGTCTCTTGTCGGCCACCACTGGCGTATTACGGTGGCTGGAGGTCGCTCTCCCTAAGACGTTAGACCCCTTCCCTTATATCTCTTGTCGGCCACCACTGGCGTATTACGGTGGCTGGAGGTCGCTCTCTCCTGGAGACGTTAGACCCCTCCCCTTATGTCTCTTGTTGGCCACCACTGGTGTGTTACGGTGGCTGGAGGTCGCTCACCCTAAGAAGTTATACCCCTCCCCTTATGTCTCTTGTCGGCCACCACTGGCGTGTTACGGTGGCTGGAGGTCGCTCTTCCTAAGACGTTAGACACCTTCCTTTATGTCTCTTGTCGGCCACCACTGGCGTGTTACGGTGGCTAGTGGTCGCTCTCCCTAAGACGTTAGACCCCTTCCCTTATGTCTCTTGTCCGCCACCACTGGCGTGTTACGGTGGCTGGAGGTCACTCTCCCTAAGACGTTAGACCCCTCCCCTTATGTCTCTTGTCAGCCACCACTGGCGTGTTACGGTGGCTGGAGGTCGCTCTTCCTAAGACGTTAGACACCTTCCTTTATGTCTCTTGTCGGCCACCACTGGCGTGTTACGGTGGCTAGTGGTCGCTCTCCCTAAGACGTTAGACCCCTTCCCTTATGTCTCTTGTCCGCCACCACTGGCGTGTTACGGTGGCTGGAGGTCGCTCTCCTTAAGACGTTAGACCCCTCCTCTTATGTCTCTTGTCGGCCACCACTGGCGTGTTACGGTGGCTGGAGGTCGTTTTCCCTAAGACGTTAGACCCCTCCCCTTATGTCTCTTGCCGGCCACCACTGGTGTGTTACGGTGGCTGGAGGTCGCTCTCCCTAAGACGTTAGACGCCTTCCCTTACGTCTCTTGTCGGCCATCACTGGCGTGTTACGTTAGCTGGAGGTCGCTCTCCCTAAGACGTTAGACCCCTTCCATTATGTCTGTTGTCGGCCATCACTGGCGTGTTACGGTGGCTGGAGGTCGCTCTCCCTAAGACGTTAGACCCCTCCCCTTATGTCTCTTGTCGGCCACCACTGGTGTGTTACGGTGGCTGGAGGTCGCTCTCCCTAAGACGTTAGACCCCTTCCCTTATGTCTCTTGTCGGCCACCACTGGCGTATTACGGTGGCTGGAGGTCGCTCTCCCTAAGTCCTTAGACCCCTTCCCTTATGTCTATGGTCGGCCACCACTGGCGTGTTACGGTGGCTGGAGGTCGCTCTCCCTAAGACGTTAGACCCCTTCCCTTATGTCTCTTGTCGGCCACCACTGATGTGTTACGGTGGCTGGAGGTCGCTCTCCCTAAGACGTAAGACCCCTTCCCTTATGTCTCTTGTCGGCCACCACTGGTGTGTTACGGTGGCTGGAGGTCGCTCTCCCTAAGTCGTTAGACCCTCTCCCTTATGCCTCCTGTCGGCCACCACTGGTGTGTTACGGTGGCTGGAGGTCGCTCTTCCTAAGACGTTAGACCCCTTCTCTTATGTCTGTTGTCAGGCATCACTGGTGTGTTACGGTGGCTGGAGGTCGCTGTCCCTAAGTCGTTAGACCCCTTTCCTTATGTCTCTTGTCGGCCACCACTGGCGTATTACGGCGGCTGAAGGTCGCTGTCCCTAAGACGTTAGACCTCGCCCCTTATGTCTCCTGTCGGCCACCACTGGCTTGTTACGGTGGCTGGAGGGCGCTCTCCCTAAGACGTTAGACCCCTTCCCTTATGTCTCTTGTCGGCCACCACTGGCGTATTACGGTGGTTGGAGGTCGCTCTGCCTAAGACGTTAGATCCATTGCCTTATGTCTCTTGTCGGCCACCACTGGTGTGTTACGGTGGCTGGAGGTCGCTCTCCCTAAGACGTTAGACCCCTCCCCTTATGTCTCTTGTCGGCCACCACTGGTGTGTTACGGTGGCTGGAGGTCGCTCTCCCTAAGGCGTTAGACCCCTCCCCTGATGTCTCTTGTCAGCCACCACTGGCGTGTTACGGTGGCTGGAGGTCGCTCTCCCTAAGACGTTAGACCCCTTCCCTTATGTCTCTTGTCGGCCACCATTGGCGTGTTACGGTGGCTAGTGGTCGCTCTCCCTAAGACGTTAGACCCCTTCCCTTTTGTCTCTTGTCGGTAACCACTGGCGTATTACGGTGGCTGGAGGTCGTTCTCCCTAAGACGTTAGACCCCTCCCCTTATGTCTCTTGCCGGCCACCACTGGTGTGTTACGGTGGCTGGAGGTCGCTCTCCCTAAGACGTTAGACCCCTTCCCTTACGTCTCTTGTCGGCCATCACTGGCGTGTTACGGTGGCTGGAGGTCGCTCTCCCTAAGACGTTAGACCCCTTCCATTATGTCTGTGGTCGGCCATCACTGGCGTGTTACGGTGGCTGGAGGTCGCTCTCCCTAAGACGTTAGACCCCTCCCCTTATGTCTCTTGTCGGCCACCACTGGTGTGTTACGGTGGCTGGAGGTCGCTCTCCCTAAGACGTTAGACCCCTTCCCTTATGTCTCTTGTCGGCCACCACTGGCGTATTACGGTGGCTGGAGGTCGCTCTCCCTAAGTCGTTAGACCCCTTCCCTTATGTCTCTTGTCGGCCACCACTGGCGTGTTACGGTGGATGGAGGTCGCTCTCCCTAAGACGTTAGACCCCTCCCCTTATGTCTCTTGTCGGCCACCACTGATGTGTTACGGTGGCTGGAGGTCGCTCTCCCTAAGACGTAAGACCCCTTCCCTTATGTCTCTTGTCGGCCACCACTGGTGTGTTACGGTGGCTGGAGGTCGCTCTCCCTAAGTCGTTAGACCCTCTCCCTTATGCCTCCTGTCGGCCACCACTGGTGTGTTACGGTGGCTGGAGGTCGCTCTCCCTAAGACGTTAGACCCTTTCTCTTATGTCTGTTGTCAGGCATCACTGGTGTGTTACGGTGGCTGGAGGTCGCTCTCCCTAAGACGTAAGACCCCTTCCCTTATGTCTCTTGTCGGCCACCACTGGTGTGTTACGGTGGCTGGAGGTCGCTGTCTCTAAGACGTTAGACCCCTCCCCTTATGTCTCTTGTCGGCCACCACTGGCGTGTTACGGTGGCTGGAGGTCGCTCTTCCTAAGACGTTAGACCCCTCCCCTTATGTCTCTTGTCGGCCACCACTGGTGTGTTACGGTGGCTGGAGGTCGCTCTTCCTAAGACGTTAGACCCCTTCCCGTATGTCTCTTGTCGGCCACCACTGGCGCGTTACGGTGGCTGGAGGTCGCTCTTCCTAAGACGTTAGACCCCTTCCCTTATGTCTCTTGTCAGCCACCACTGGCGCGTTACGGTGGCTGGAGGTCGCTCTTCCTAAGACGTTAGACCCCTTCCCTTATGTCTCTTGTCGGCCACCACTGGTGTGTTACGGTGGCTGGAGGTCGCTCTCCCTAAGACGTTAGACCCCTCCCCTTATGTCTCTTGTCGGCCACCACTGGTGTGTTACGGTGGCTGGAGGTCGCTCTCCCTAAGACGTTAGACCCCTTCCCTTATGTCTCTTGTCGGCCACCACTGGCGCGTTACGGTGGCTGGAGGTCGCTCTCCCTAAGACGTTAGACCCCTTCCCTTATGTCTCTTGTCGGCCACCACTGGTGTGTTACGGTGGCTGGAGGTCGCTCTCCCTTAGACGTTAGACCCTTCCCCTTATGTCTCTTGTCGGCCACCACTGGTGGGTTACGGTGGCTGGAGGTCGCTCTTCCTAAGACGTTAGACCCCTTCCCTTATGTCTCTTGTCGGCCACCACTGGCGCGTTACGGTGGCTGGAGGTCGCTCTTCCTAAGACGTTAGACCCCTTCCCTTATGTCTCTTGTCAGCCACCACTGGCGCGTTACGGTGGCTGGAGGTCGCTCTTCCTAAGACGTTAGACCCCTTCCCTTATGTCTCTTGTCGGCCACCACTGGTGTGTTACGGTGGCTGGAGGTCGCTCTCCCTAAGGCGTTAGACCCCTCCCCTTATGTCTCTTGTCAGCCACCACTGGCGTGTTACGGTGGCTGGAGGTCGCTCTCCCTAAGACGTTAGACCCCTTCCCTTATGTCTCTTGTCGGCCACCATTGGCGTGTTACGGTGGCTAGTGGTCGCTCTCCCTAAGACGTTAGACCCCTTCCCTTTTGTCTCTTCTCGGTCACCACTGGCGTATTACGGTGGCTGGAGGTCGCTCTCCCTAAGACGTTAGACCCCTCCCCTTATGTCTCTTGTCGGCCACCACTGGTGTGTTACGGTGGTTGGAGGTCGCTCTCCCTAGGACGTTGGACTCCTTCCCTTATGTCTCTTGTCAGCCACCACTATCGTGTTACGGTGGCTGGAGGTCGCTCTCCCTAAGATGTTAGACGCCTTCCCTTATGTCTCTTGTCGGCCACCACTGGTGTGTTACGGTGGCTGGAGGTCGCTCTCCCAAAGACGTTAGACCCCTCCCCTTATGTCTCTTGTCGGCCACCACTGGTGTGGTACGGTGGCTGGAGGTCGCGCTCCCTAAGACGTTAGACCCCTCCCCTTATGTCTCTTGTCGGCCACCAATGGCGTGTTACGGTGGTTGGAGGTCGCTCTCTCTAAGTCGTTCGACCCCTTCCCTTATGTCTCTTGTCGCCATCACTGGCGTATTACGGTAGTTGGAGGTCGCTCTCTCTAAGTCGTTAGACCCCTTCCCTTATTTCTCTTGTCAGCCACCACTGGCGTGTTACGGTGGCTGGAGGTCGCTCTCCCTAAGACGTTAGACCCCTTCCCTTATGTCTCTTGTCGGCCACCACTGGTGTGTTACGGTGGCTGGAGGTCGCTCTCCCTAAGACGTTAGACCCCTCCTCTGATGTCTCTTGTCGGCCACCACTGGTGTGTTACGGTGGCTGGAGGTCGCTCTCTCTAAGACGTTAGACCCCTCGCATTATGTCTCTTGTCGGCCACCACTGGCGCGTTACGGTGGTTGGAGGTCGCTCTCCCTAAGACGTTAGACCCCTCCCCTTATGTCTCTTGTCGGCCACCACTGGCGTGTTACGGTGGCTGGAGGTCGCTCTCCCTTAGACGTTAGACCACTTCCCTTATGTCTCTTGTCGGCCACCAATGGCGTATTACGGTTGCTGGAGGTCGCTCTCCCTAAGACGTTAGACCCCTTCCTTTATGTCTGTTGTCGGCCATCACTGGCATGTTACGGTGGCTGGAGGTCGCTCTCCCTAAGACTTTAGACCCCTTCCCTTATGTCTGTTGTCAGCCATCACTGGTGTGTTACGGTTGCTGGAGGTCGCTCTCCCTGAGACGTAAGACCCCTTCCCTTTTGTCTTTTGTCGGCCACCACTGGTGTGTTACGGTGGCTGGAGGTCGCTCTCCCTAAGACGTTAGACCCCTTCCCTTATGTCTCTTGTCGGCCACCACTGGTGTGTTACGGTGGCTGGAGGTCGCTCTCCCTAAGTCGTTAGACCCCTTCCCTTATGTCTCCTGTCGGCCACCACTGGCGTATTACGGTGGCTGAAGGTCGCTGTCCCTAAGACGTTAGACCTCTCCCCTTATGTCTCTTGTCGGGAACCCCTGGCGTATTACGGTGGCTGGAGGTCGCTGTCCCTAAGTCGTTAGACCCCTTCCCTTATGTCTCTTGTCGGCCACCACTGGCGTATTACGGTGGCTGGAGGCCGCTCTCCCTAAGTCGTTAGACCCCTTCCCTTATGTCTCTTGTCGGCCACCATTGGCTTATTTTTCCGGTGGCTGGAGGTCGCTTTCCCGAAGTCGTTTGACCCCTTCCCTTATGTCTCTTGTCGGCCACCACTGGCGTATTACGGTGGCTGGAGGTCACTCTCCCGTTAGACCCCTTCCCTTATGTCTCTTGTCGGCCACCACTGGCGTATTACGGTGGCTGGAGGTCGCTCTCCCTAAGACGTTAGACCCCTTCCCTTATGTCTCTTGTCGGCCACCACTGGCGTATTACGGTGGCTGGAGGTCGCTCTCCCTAAGACGTTAGACCCCACCCCTTATGTCTGTTGTCGGCCATCACTGGTGTGTTACAGTGGCTGGAGGTCTTTCTCCCTAAGACGCTAGACCCCTTCCCTTTTGTCCCTTGTCGGCCACCACTGGCGTATTACGGTGGCTGGAGGTCGCTCTCTTTAAGTCGTTAGACCCCTTCCCTTATGTCTCTTGTCGGCCACCACTGGCGTATTACGGTGGCTGTAGGTCGCTCTCCCTAAGTCGTGTGACCCCTTCCCTTATGTCTCTAGTCAGCCACCACTGGCGTATTACGGTGGTTGGAGGTCGCTCTCCCTAAGACGTTAGACCACTTCCCTTATGTCTCTTGTCGGCCACCACTGGCGTATTACGGTGGCTGGAGGTCGCTCTCCCTAAGACGTTAGACCCCCCCTTTATGTCTCTTGTCGGCCACCACTGGTGTGTTACTGTGGCTGGAGGTCGCTCTCCCTAAGACGTAAGACCCCTTCCCTTATGTCTCTTGTCGGCCACCACTGGCGTATTACGGTGGCTGGAAGTCGCTCTCCCTAAGTCGTGTGACCCCTTCCCTTATGTCTCTTGTCGGCCACCACTGGTGTGTTACGGTGGCTGAAGGTGGCTCTCCCTAAGACGTTAGACCCCTTCCCTTATGTCTCTTGTCGGCCACCACTGGTGTGTTACGGTGGCTGAAGGTCGCTCTCCCTAAGACGTTAGACCCCTTCCCTTATGTCTCTTGTCGGCCACCACTGGTGTGTTACGGTGGCTGAAGGTGGCTCTCCCTAAGACGTTAGACCCCTTCCCTTATGTCTCTTGTCGGCCATCACTGGCGTGTTACTGTGGCTGGAGGTCGCTCTCCCTAAGACGTTAGACCCCTTCCCTTATGTCTGTTGTCGGCCATCACTGGTGTGTTACGGTGGCTGGAGGTCGCTCTCCCTAAGACGTTAGACCCTTTCCCCTATGTCTCTTGTCGGCCATCACTGGCGTATTACGGTGGCTGGAGGTCGCTTTCCCTAAGACGTTAGACCCCTTCCCTTATGTCTCTTGTCGGCCACAACTGGCGTATTACGGTGGCTGGAGGTCGCTCTCCCTAAGTCGTGTGACCCCTTCCCTTATGTCTCTTGTCGGCCACCACTGGCGTATTACGGTGGCTGGAGGTCGCTCTCCATAAGACGTTAGACCTCTCCCCTTATGTCTCTTGTCGGCCACCACTGGCGTATTACGGTGGCTGGAGGTCGCTCTCCCTAAGACGTAAGACCCCTTCCCTTATGTCTCTTGTCGGCCACCACTGGCGTATTACGGTGGCTGGAGGTCGCTCTCCATAAGACGTTAGACCTCTCCCCTTATGTCTCTTGTCGGCCACCACTGGCGTATTACGGTGGCTGGAGGTCGCTTTCCCTAAGACGTTAGACCCCTTCCCTTATGTCTCTTGTCGGCCACCACTGGCGTATTACGGTGGCTGGAGGTCGCTCTCCCTAAGTCGTGTGACCCCTTCCCTTATGTCTCTTGTCGGCCACCACTGGCGTATTACGGTGGCTGGAGGTCGCTCTCCCTAAGTCGTGTGACCCCTTCCCTTATGTCTCTTGTCGGCCACCACTGGCGTATTACGGTGGCTGGAGGTCGCTCTCCCTAAGACGTTAGACCACTTCCCTTATGTCTCTTGTCGGCCACCACTGGCGTATTACGGTGGCTGGAGGTCGCTCTCCCTAAGACGTTAGACCCCCCCTTTATGTCTCTTGTCGGCCACCACTGGTGTGTTACTGTGGCTGGAGGTCGCTCTCCCTAAGACGTTAGACCCCTTCCCTTATGTCTCTTGTCGGCCACCACTGGCGTATTACGGTGGCTGGAAGTCGCTCTCCCTAAGTCGTGTGACCCCTTCCCTTATGTCTCTTGTCGGCCACCACTGGTGTGTTACGGTGGCTGAAGGTGGCTCTCCCTAAGACGTTAGACCCCTTCCCTTATGTCTCTTGTCGGCCACCACTGGTGTGTTACGGTGGCTGAAGGTCGCTCTCCCTAAGACGTTAGACCCCTTCCCTTATGTCTCTTGTCGGCCACCACTGGTGTGTTACGGTGGCTGGAGGTGGCTCTCCCTAAGACGTTAGACCCCTTCCCTTATGTCTCTTGTCGGCCATCACTGGCGTGTTACTGTGGCTGGAGGTCGCTCTCCCTAAGACGTTAGACCCCTTCCCTTATGTCTGTTGTCGGCCATCACTGGTGTGTTACGGTGGCTGGAGGTCGCTCTCCCTAAGACGTTAGACCCTTTCCCCTATGTCTCTTGTCGGCCATCACTGGCGTATTACGGTGGCTGGAGGTCGCTTTCCCTAAGACGTTAGACCCCTTCCCTTATGTCTCTTGTCGGCCACCACTGGCGTATTACGGTGGCTGGAGGTCGCTCTCCCTAAGTCGTGTGACCCCTTCCCTTATGTCTCTTGTCGGCCACCACTGGTGTATTACGGTGGCTGGAGGTCGCTCTCCATAAGACGTTAGACCTCTCCCCTTATGTCTCTTGTCGGCCACCACTGGCGTATTACGGTGGCTGGAGGTCGCTCTCCCTAAGACGTAAGACCCCTTCCCTTATGTCTCTTGTCGGCCACCACTGGCGTATTACGGTGGCTGGAGGTCGCTCTCCATAAGACGTTAGACCTCTCCCCTTATGTCTCTTGTCGGCCACCACTGGCGTATTACGGTGGCTGGAGGTCGCTTTCCCTAAGACGTTAGACCCCTTCCCTTATGTCTCTTGTCGGCCACCACTGGCGTATTACGGTGGCTGGAGGTCGCTCTCCCTAAGTCGTGTGACCCCTTCCCTTATGTCTCTTGTCGGCCACCACTGGCGTATTACGGTGGCTGGAGGTCGCTCTCCCTAAGTCGTGTGACCCCTTCCCTTATGTCTCTTGTCGGCCACCACTGGCGTATTACGGTGGCTGGAGGTCGCTCTCCCTAAGACGTTAGACCTCTCCCCTTATGTCTCTTGTCGGCCACCACTGGCGTATTACGGTGGCTGGAGGTCGCTCTCCCTAAGTCGTGTGACCCTTTCCCCTATGTCTCTTGTCGGCCGTCACTGGCGTAGTACGGTGGCTGGAGGTCGCTTTCTCTAAGACGTTAGACCCCTCCCCTTATGTCTCTTGTCGGCCACCACTGGCGTATTACGGTGGCTGGAGGTCGCTCTCCCTAAGTCGTGTGACCCCTTCCCTTATGTCTCTTGTCGGCCACCACTGGCGTATTACGGTGGCTGGAGGTCGCTCTCCATAAGACGTTAGACCTCTCCTCATATGTCTCTTGTCGGCCACCACTGGCGTATTACGGTGGCTGGAGGTCGCTCTCCCTAAGACGTTAGACCCCTTCCCTTATGTCTCTTGTCGGCCACCACTGGTGTGTTACGGTGGCTGAAGGTGGGTCTCCCTAAGACGTTAGACCCCTTCCCCTATGTCTCTTGTCGGCCACCACTGGCGTATTACGGTGGCTGGAGGTCGCTCTCCCTAAGACGTTTGACCCCTTCCCTTATGTCTCTTGTCGGCCACCACTGGCGTATTACGGTGGCTGGAGGTCGCTCTCCCTAAGACGTTAGACCCCTTCCCTTTTGTCTCTTGTCGGCCACCACTGGCGTATTACGGTGGCTGGAGGTCGCTCTCCCTAAGACGTTGGACCCCTTCCCTGATGTCTCTTGTCGGCCACTACTGGTGTGTTACGGTGGCTGGAGGTCGCTCTCCCTAAGATGTTAGACCCCTCCCCTTATGTCTCTTGTCGGCCACCACTGGCGTGTTACGGTGGCTGGAGGTCGCTCTCCCTAAGACGTTGGACCCCTTCCCTGATGTCTCTTGTCGGCCACTACTGGTGTGTTACGGTGGCTGGAGGTCGCTCTCCCTAAGACGTTAGACCCCTTCCCTTATGTGTCTTGTCGGCCACCACTGGCGTGTTACGTTAGCTGGAGGTCGCCCTCCTTAAGATCTTAGACCTCTCCCTTTATGTCTCTTGTCGGCCACCACTGGCGTATTACGATGGCTGGAGGTCGCTCTCCCTAAGACGTTAGACCCCTCCCCTGATGTCTCTTGTCGGCCACCACTGGTGTGTTACGGTGGCTGGAGGTCGCTCTCCCTAAGACGTTAGACCCCTTCCCTTATGTCTCTTGTCGGCCACCACTGGCGTATTACGGTGGCTGGGAGTCGCTCTCCCTAAGACGTTAGACCCCTTCCCTTATGTCTCTTGTCGGCCACCACTGGCGTATTACGGTGGCTGGAAGTCGCTCTCCCTAAGACGTTAGACTCCTTCCCTTATGTCTCTTGTCAACCATCACTGGCGTGTTACGGTGGCTGGAGGTCGCTCTCCCTAAGACGTTAGACTCCCACTTTATGTCTCTTGTCGGCCACCACTGGTGTGTTACGGTGGCTGGAGGTCGCTCTCCCTAAGACGTTAGACCCCTTCCCTTATGTCTCTTGTCGGCCACCACTGGCGTGTTACGTTAGCTGGAGGTCGCTCTCCCTAAGACCTTAGACCTCTCCCTTTATGTCTCTTGTCGGCCACCACTGGCGTATTACGGTGGCTGGAGGTCGCTCTCCCTAAGACGTTAGACCCCTTCCCTTATGTGTCTTGTCGGCCACCACTGGCGTGTTACGTTAGCTGGAGGTCGCTCTCCCTAAGACCTTAGACCTCTCTCTTTATGTCTCTTGTCGGCCACCACTGGCCTATTACGGTGGCTGGAGGTCGCTCTCCCTAAGACGTTAGACCCCTCCCCTGATGTCTCTTGTCGGCCACCACTGGCGTGTTACGGTGGCTGGAGGTCGCTCTCCCTAAGACGTTGGAGCCCTTCCCTGATGTCTCTTGTCGGCCACCACTGGTGTGTTACGGTGGCTGGAGGTCGCTCTCCCTAAGACGTTAGACCCCTTTCCCTTATGTCTCTTGTCGGCCACCAGTGGCGTATTACGGTGGCTGGAGGTCGCTCTCCCCAAGTCGTTAGACCCCTCCCCTGATGTCTCTTGTCGGCCACCACTGGTGTGTTACGGTGGCTGGAGGTGGCTCTCCCTAAGACGTTAGACCCCTCCCTTATGTCTCTTGTCGGCCACCACTGGTGTGTTACGGTGGCTGGAGGTCGCTCTCCCTAAGTCGTTAGACCCCTTCCCTTATGTCTCTTGTCGGCCACCACTGGCGTGTTACGGTGGCTGGAGGTCGCTCTCCCTAAGACGTTAGACCCCTTCCCTTATGTCTCTTGTCGGCCACCACTGGTGTGTTACGGTGGCTGGAGGTCGCTCGCCCTAAGACGTTAGACCCCTTCCCTTATGTCTCTTGTCGGCCACCACTGGCGTGTTACGTTAGATAGAGGTCGCTCTCCCTAAGACGTTAGACCCCGTCCATTATGTCCTATATCGGCCACCACTGGCGTATTACGGTGGCTGGAGGTCGCTCTCCCTAAGACGTTAGACCCCTTCCATTATGTCCTATATCGGCCACCACTGGCGTATTACGGTGGCTGGAGGTCGCTCTCCCTAAGTAGTTAGACCCCTCCCCTTATGTCTCTTGTCGGCCACCACTGGTGTGTTACGGTGGCTGGAGGTCGCTCACCCTAAGACGTTAGACCCCTTCCCTTATGTCTCTTGTTAGCCACCACTGGCGTGTTACGTTGGCTGGAGGTCGCTCTCCCTAAGACGTTAGACCCCTTCCCCTATGTCTCTTGTCGGCCACCACTGGTGTGTTACGGTGGCTGGAGGTCGCTCTCCCTAAGACGTTAGACCCCTTCCCTTATGTCTCTTGTCGGCCACCACTGGCGTGTTACGTTGGCTGGAGGTCGCTCTCCCTAAGACGTTAGACCCCTTCCCTTATGTCTCTTGTCGGCCACCACTGGCGTATTACTGTGGCTGGAGGTCGCTCTCCCTAAGACGTTAGACCCCTTCCCTTATGTCTCTTGTCCGCCACCACTGGCGTATTACTGTGGCTGGAGGTCGCTCTCCCTTAGACGTTAGACCCCTTCCCTTTTGTCTCTTGTCGGCCACCACTGGTGTGTTACGGTGGCTGGAGGTCGCTCTCCCTAAGACGTTAGACCCCTTCCCTTATGTCTCTTGTCGGCCACCACTGGGGTGTTACGGTGGCTGGAGGTCGCTCTCCCTAAGACGTTAGACCCCTTCCCTTATGTCTCTTGTCGGCCACCACTGGCGTATTACTGTGGCTGGAGGTCGCTCTCCCTTAGACGTTAGACCCCTTCCCTTTTGTCTCTTGTCGGCCACCACTGGTGTGTTACGGTGGCTGGAGGTCGCTCTCCCTAAGACGTTAGACCCATTCCCCTATGTCTCTTGTCGGCCATCACTGGCGTGTTACGGTGGCTGGAGGTCGCTCTCCCTAAAACGTTAGACCCCTTCTCTTAAGTCTGTTGTCAGCCATCACTGGTGTGTTACGGTGGCTGGAGGTCGCTCTCCCTGAGACGTAAGACCCCTTCCCTTATGTCTCTTGTCGGCCACCACTGGCGTGTTACGGTGGCTGGAGGTCGCTCTCCCTAAGACGTTAGACCCCTTCCCTTATGTCTCTTGTCGGCCACCGCTGGTGTGTTACGGTGGCTGGAGGTCGCTCTCCCTAAGACGTTAGACCCCTTTCCCTTATGTCTCTTGTCGGCCACCACTGGGGTGTTACGGTGGCTGGAGGTCGCTCTCCCTAAGACGTTGGACCCCTTCCTTTATGTCTCTTGTCGGCCACCACTGGCGTATTACGGTGGCTGGAGGTCGCTTTCAGTAAGTCGTTAGACCCCTTCCTTTATGTATCTTGTCGGCCACCACTGGCGTATTACGGTGGCTGGAGGTCGCTCTCCCTAAATCGTTAGACCCCTTCCCTTATGTCTCTTGTCGGCCACCACTGGCGTATTACGGTGGCTGGAGGTCGCTCTCCCTAAGTCGTTTGACCCCTTCCCTTATGTCTCTTGTCGGCCACCACTGGCGTGTTACGGTGGCTGGAGGTCGCTCTCCCGTTAGACCCCTTCCCTTATGTCTCTTGTCGGCCACCACTGGTGTGTTACGGTGGCTGGAGGTCGCTCTCCCTAAGACGTTAGACCCCTCCCCTTTTGTCTCTTGTCGGCCACCACTGGCGTATTACGGTGGCTGGAGGTCGCTCTCCCTAAGACGTTAGACCCCTTCCCTTATGTCTCTTGTCGGCCACCACTGGCGTGTTACGGTGGCTGAAGGTCGCTCTCCCTAAGTCCTTAGACCCCTTCCCTTATGTCTCTTGTCGGCCACCACTGGCGTATTACGGTGGCTGGAGGTCGCTCTCGCTAAGACGTTAGACCCCCCCTTTACGTCTCTTGTCGGCCACCACTGGTGTGTTACGGTGGCTGGAGGTCGCTCTCCCTAAGACGTTAGACCCCTTCCCTTATGTCTCTTGTCGGCCACCACTGGCGTAATACGGTGGCTGAAGGTCGCTCTCCCTAAGACGTTAGACCCATTCCCCTATGTCTCTTGTCGGCCATCACTGGCGTGTTACGGTGGCTGGAGGTCGCTCTCCCTAAGACGTTAGACCCCTTCCCTTATGTCTCTTGTCGGCCACCACTGGCGTAATACGGTGGCTGAAGGTCGCTCTCCCTAAGACGTTAGACCCATTCCCCTATGTCTCTTGTCGGCCATCACTGGCGTGTTACGGTGGCTGGAGGTCGCTCTCCCTAAGACGTTCGACCCCTTCCCTTATGTCTGTTGTCGGCCACCACTGGGGTGTTACGGTGGCTGGAGGTCGCTCTCCCTAAGACGTTGGACCCCTTCCCTTATGTCTCTTGTCGGCCACACTGGCGTATTCCGGTGGCTGGAGGTCGCTCTCCCTAAGTCGTTAGACCCCTTCCCTTATGTCTCTTGTCGGCCACCACTGGCGTATTACGGTGGCTGGAGGTCGCTCTCCTTAAGACGTTGGACCCCTTCCCTTATGTCTCTTGTCGGCCACACTGGCGTGTTACGGTAGTTGGAGGTCGCTCTCCCTAAGACGTTAGACCCCTTCCCTTATGTCTCTTGTCGGCCACCACTGGCGTATTACGGTGGCTGGAGGTCGCTCTCCCTAAGACGTTTGACCCCTTCCCTTATGTCTCTTGTCGGCCACCACTGGCGTATTACGGTGGCTGGAGGTCGCTCTCCCTAAGACGTTAGACCCCTTCCCTTTTGTCTCTTGTCGGCCACCACTGGCGTATTACGGTGGCTGGAGGTCGCTCTCCCTAAGACGTTGGACCCCTTCCCTGATGTCTCTTGTCGGCCACTACTGGTGTGTTACGGTGGCTCGAGGTCGCTCTCCCTAAGACGTTAGACCCCTCCCCTTATGTCTCTTGTCGGCCACCACTGGCGTGTTACGGTGGCTGGAGGTCGCTCTCCCTAAGACGTTGGACCCCTTCCCTGATGTCTCTTGTCGGTCACTACTGGTGTGTTACGGTGGCTGGAGGTCGCTCTCCCTAAGACGTTAGACCCCTTCCCTTATGTGTCTTGTCGGCCACCACTGGCGTGTTACGTTAGCTGGAGGTCGCTCTCCCTAAGACGTTAGACCCCGTCCATTATGTCCTATATCGGCCACCACTGGCGTATTACGGTGGCTGGAGGTCGCTCTCCCTAAGACGTTAGACCCCGTCCATTATGTCCTATATCGGCCACCACTGGCGTATTACGGTGGCTGGAGGTCGCTCTCCCTAAGTCGTTAGACCCCTCCCCTTATGTCTCTTGTCGGCCACCACTGGTGTGTTACGGTGGCTGGAGGTCGCTCTCCCTAAGACGTTAGACCCCTTCCCTTATGTCTCTTGTTAGCCACCACTGGCGTGTTACGTTGGCTGGAGGTCGCTCTCCCTAAGACGTTAGACCCCTTCCCTTATGTCTCTTGTCGGCCACCACTGGTGTGTTACGGTGGCTGGAGGTCGCTCTCCCTAAGACGTTAGACCCCTTCCCTTATGTCTCTTCTCGGCCACCACTGGCGTGTTACGTTGGCTGGAGGTCGCTCTCCCTAAGACGTTAGACCCCTTCCCTTATGTCTCTTGTCGGCCACCACTGGCGTATTACTGTAGCTGGAGGTCGCTCTCCCTAAGACGTTAGACCCCTTCCCTTATGTCTCTTGTCGGCCACCACTGGCGTATTACTGTGGCTGGAGGTCGCTCTCCCTTAGACGTTAGACACCTTCCCTTTTGTCTCTTGTCGGCCACCACTGGTGTGTTACGGTGGCTGGAGGTCGCTCTCCCTAAGACGTTAGACCCCTTCCCTTATGTCTCTTGTCGGCCACCACTGGCGTATTACGGTGGCTGGAGGTCGCTTTCCCTAAGTCGTTAGACCCCTTCCCTTTTGTCTCTTGTCGGCCACCACTGGTGTGTTACGGTGGCTGGAGGTCGCTCTCCCTCAGACGTTAGACCCCTTCCCTTATGTGTCTTGTCGGCCACCACTGGCGTGTTGCGTTGGCTGGAGGTCGCTCTCCCTAAGACGTTAGATCCCTTCCCTTATGTGTCTTGTCGGCCACCACTGGC
The DNA here is from genome assembly GCA_964019135.1 of Arenicola marina. Taxonomy (NCBI): domain Eukaryota; kingdom Metazoa; phylum Annelida; class Polychaeta; family Arenicolidae; genus Arenicola; species Arenicola marina. Next base: position 1,899,520 of record OZ025262.1, read on the forward strand.
GTGTTACGTTGGCTGGAGGTCGCTTTCCCTAAGTCGTTAGACCCCTTCCCTTTTGTCTCTTGTCGGCCACCACTGGTGTGTTACGGTGGCTTGTCGGCCACCACTGGTGTGTTACGGTGGCTGGAGGTCGCTCTCCCTAAGACGTTAGACCCCTTCCCTTATGTCTCTTGTCGGCCACCACTGGCGTGTTACGGTGGCTGGAGGTCGCTCTTCCTAAGACGTTAGACCCCTTCCCTTATGTGTCTTGTCGGCCACCACTGGCGTGTTACGTTGGCTGGAGGTCGCTCTCCCTAAGACGTTAGACCCCTTCCCTTATGTCTCTTGTCGGCCACCACTGGCGTATTACTGTGGCTGGAGGTCGCTCTCCCTTAGACGATAGACCCCTTCCCCTTTGTCTCTTGTCGGCCACCACTGGTGTGTTACGGTGTCTGGAGGTCGCTCTCCCTAAGACGTTGGACCCCTTCCCTTATGTCTCTTGTCGGCCACCACTGGCGTATTACTGTGGCTGGAGGTCGCTCTCCCTTAGACGTTAGACCCCTTCCCTTTTGTCTCTTGTCGGCCACCACTGGTGTGTTACGGTGGCTGGAAGTCGCTCTCCCCAAGACGTTAGACCCCTTCCCTTATGTCTCTTGTCAGCCACCACAGGCGTATTACTGTGGCTGGAGGTCGCTCTCCCTTACACGTTAGACCCCTTCCCTTTTGTCTCTTGTCGGCCACCACTGGTGTGTTACGGTGGCTGGAGGTCGCTCTCCCTAAGACGTTAGACCCCTTCCCTTATGTCTCTTGTCGGCCACCACTGGCGTGTTACGGTGGCTGGAGGTCGCTCTCCCTAAGACGTTAGACCCCTTCCCTTATGTCTCTTGTCGGCCACCACTGGTGTGTTACGGTGGCTGGAGGTCGCTCTCCCTAAGACGTTAGACTCCTTCCCTTATGTGTCTTGTCGGCCACCACTGGTGTGTTACGGTGGCTGGAGGTCGCTCTCCCTAAGACGTTAGACCCCTTCCCTATATGTGTCTTGTCGGCCACCACTGGTGTGTTACGGTGGCTGGAGGTCGCTCTCCCTAAGACGTTAGACCCCTTCCCTTATGTGTCTTGTCGGCCACCACTGGTGTGTTACGGTGGCTGGAGGTCGCTCTCCCTCAGACGTTAGACCCCGTCCATTATGTCCTATATCGGCCACCACTGGCGTATTACGGTGGCTGGAGGTCGCTCTCCCTAAGTCGTTAGACCCCTCCCCTTATGTCTCTTGTCGGCCACCACTGGTGTGTTACGGTGGCTGGAGGTCGCTCTCCCTAAGACGTTAGACCCTTGCCCTTATGTCTCTTGTTAGCCACCACTGGCGTGTTACGTTGGCTGGAGGTCGCTCTCCCTAAGACGTTAGACCCCTTCCCGTATGTCTCTTGTCGGCCACCACTGGTGTGTTACGGTGGCTGGGGGTCGCTCTCCCTAAGACGTTAGACCCCTTCCCTTATGTCTCTTGTCGGCCACCACTGGCGTGTTACGTTGGCTGGAGGTCGCTCTCCCTAAGACGTTAGACCCCTTCCCTTCTGTCTGTTGTCGGCCACCACTGGCGTATTACTGTGGCTGGAGGTCGCTCTCCCTTAGACGTTAGACCCCTTCCCTTTTGTCTCTTGTCGGCCACCACTGGTGTGTTACGGTGGCTGGAGGTCGCTCTCCCTAAGACGTTAGACCCCTTCCCTTATGTCTCTTGTCGGCAACCACTGGCGTGTTACGGTGGCTGGAGGTCGCTCTCCCTAAGACGTTGACCCCTTCCCTTATGTCTCTTGTCGGCCACCACTGGTGTGTTACGGTGGCTGGAGGTCGCTCTCCCTAAGACGTTAGACCCCTTCCCTTATGTGTCTTGTCGGCCACCACTGGTGTGTTACGGTGGCTGGAGGTCGCTCTCCCTAAGACGTTAGACCCCTTCCCTTATGTGTCTTGTCGGCCACCACTGGTGTGTTACGGTGGCTGGAGGTCGCTCTCCCTAAAACGTTAGACCCCTTCCCTTATGTGTCTTGTCGGCCACCACTGGTGTGTTACCGTGGCTGGAGGTCGCTCTCCCTTAGACGTTAGACCCCTTCCCTTATGTGTCTTGTCGGCCACCACTGGCGTGTTACTGTTGCTGGAGGTCGCTCTCCCTAAGACGTTAGACCCCTTTCCTATATGTCTGTTGTCGACCTCCACTGGTGTGTTACGGTGGTTGGAGGTCGCTCTCCCTAAGACGTTAGACCCCTTCCCTTATGTCTCTTGTCAGCCATCACTGGTGTGTTACGTTGGCTGGAGGTCGCTGTCCCTAAGACGTTAGACCCCTTCCCTTTTGTCTGTTGTCGGCCACCACTGGCGTGATACTGTGGCTGGAGGTCGCTCTCCCTAAGACGTTAGACCCCTCCCCTGATGTCTCTTGTCGGCCACCACTGGTGTATTACGGTGGCTGGGGGTCGCTCTCCCTAAGACGTTAGACCCCTTCCCTTATGTCTCTTGTTAGCCACCACTGGTGTGTTACGGTGGCTGGAGGTCGCTCTCCCTAAGACGTTAGACCCCTTCCCTTATGTGTCTTGTCGGCCACCACTGGCGTGTTACGTTGGCTGGTGGTCGCTCTCCCTAAGACGTTAGACCACTTCCCTTATGTCTCTTGTCGGCCACCACTGGCGTATTACGGTGGCTGGAGGTCGCTCTCCCTAAGACGTTAGACCCCTTCCCTTATGTGTCTTGTCGGCCACCACTGGCGTGTTACGGTGGCTGGAGGTCGCTCTCCCTAAGACGTTAGACCCCTTCCCTTATGTCTCTTGTCGGCCACCACTGGTGTATTACGGTGGCTGGAGGTCGCTCTCCCTAAGACGTTAGACCCCTTCCCTTATGTCTCTTGTTAGCCACCACTGGTGTGTTACGTTGGCTGGAGGTCGCTCTCCCTAAGTCGTTAGACCCCTTCCCTTATGTCTCTTGTTAGCCAGCACTGGCGTATTACTGTGGCTGGAGGTCGCTCTCCCTAAGACGTTAGACCCCTTCCCTTATGTCTCTTGTTAGCCACCACTGGTGTGTTACGGTGGCTGGAGGTCGCTCTCCCTAAGACGTTAGACCCCTTCCCTTATGTCTCTTGTCGGCCACCACTGGTGTGTTACTGTGGCTGGAGGTCGCTCTCCCTAAGACGTTAGACCCCTTCCCTTGTGACTCTTGTTAGCCACCACTGGTGTGTTACGGTGGCTGGAGGTCGCTCTCCCTAAGACGTTAGACCCCTTCCCTTATGTGTCTTGTCGGCCACCACTGGTGTGTTACGTTGGCTGGAGGTCGCTCTCCCTAAGACGTTAGACCCCTTCCCTTATGTCTCTTGTTAGCCACCACTGGTGTGTTACGGTGGCTGGAGGTCGCTCTCCCTAAGACGTTAGACCCCTTCCCTTATGTCTCTTGTCGGCCACCACTGGTGTGTTACGTTGGCTGGAGGTCGCTCTCCCTAAGACGTTAGACCCCTTCCCTTATGTGTCTTGTCGGCCACCACTGGCGTATTCCTGTGGCTGGAGGTCGCTCTCCCTAAGACGTTAGACCCCTTCCCTTATGTCTCTTGTCGGCCACCACTGGCGTATTACTGTGGCTGGAGGTCGCTCTCCCTAAGACGTTAGACCCCTTCCCTTATGTCTCTTGTCGGCCACCACTGGCGTGTTACGGTGGCTGGAGGTCGCTCTCCCTAAGACGTTAGACCCCTTCCCTTATGTCTCTTGTCGGCCACCACTGGCGTATTACTGTGGCTGGAGGTCGCTCTCCCTAAGACGTTAGACCCCTTCCCTGATGTCTCTTGTCGGCCACCACTGGTGTATTACGGTGGCTGGAGGTCGCTCTCCCTAAGACGTTAGACCCCTTCCCTTATGTCTCTTGTCGGCCACCACTGGTGTGTTACGGTGGCTGGAGGTCGCTCTCCCTAAGACGTTAGACCCCTTCCCTTATGTCTCTTGTCGGCCACCCCTGGCGTGTTACGTTGGCTGGAGGTCGCTCTCCCTAAGACATTAGACCCCTTCCCTTATGTCTCTTGTCGGCCACCACTGGCGTATTACTGTGGCTGGAGGTCGCTCTCCCTAAGACGTTAGACCCCTTCCCTTATGTCTCTTGTCGGCCACCACTGGTGTGTTACGGTGGCTGGAGGTCGCTCTGCCTAAGACGTTAGACCCCGTCCATTATGTCCTATATCGGCCACCACTGGCGTATTACGGTGGCTGGAGGTCGCTCTCCCTAAGTCGTTAGACCCCTTCCCTTATGTCTCTTGTCGGCCACCACTGGTGTGTTACGGTGGCTGGAGGTCGCTCTCCCTAAGACGTTAGACCCCTGCCCTTATGTCTCTTGTTAGCCACCACTGGCGTGTTACGTTGGCTGGAGGTCGCTCTCCCTAAGACGTTAGACCCCTTCCCTTTTGTCTCTTGTCGGCCACCACTGGTGTGTTACGGTGGCTGGAGGTCGCTCTCCCTAAGACGTTAGACCCCTTCCCTTATGTCTCTTGTCGGCAACCACTGGCGTGTTACGTTAGCTGGAGGTCGCTCTCCCTAAGACGTTGACCCCTTCCCTTATGTGTCTTGTCGGCCACCACTGGTGTGTTACGTTGGCTGGAGGTCGCTCTCCCTAAGACGTTAGACCCCTTCCCTTATGTCTCTTGTTAGCCACCACTGCTGTGTTACGGTGGCTGGAGGTCGCTCTCCCTAAGACGTTAGACCCCTTCCCTTATGTCTCTTGTCGGCCACCACTGGTGTGTTACGTTGGCTGGAGGTCGCTCTCCCTAAGACGTTAGACCCCTTCCCTTATGTGTCTTGTCGGCCACCACTGGCGTATTCCTGTGGCTGGAGGTCGCTCTCCGTAAGACGTTAGACCCCTTCCCTTATGTCTCTTGTCGGCCACCACTGGCGTATTACTGTGGCTGGAGGTCGCTCTCCCTAAGACGTTAGACCCCTTCCCTTATGTCTCTTGTCGGCCACCACTGGCGTGTTACGGTGGCTGGAGGTCGCTCTCCCTAAGACGTTAGACCCCTTCCCTTATGTCTCTTGTCGGCCACCACTGGCGTATTACTGTGGCTGGAGGTCGCTCTCCCTAAGACGTTAGACCCCTCCCCTGATGTCTCTTGTCGGCCACCACTGGCGTGTTACGGTGGCTGGAGGTCGCTCTCCCTAAGACGTTAGACCCCTTCCCTTATGTGTCTTGTCGGCCACCACTGGCGTGTTACGGTGGCTGGAGGTCGCTCTCCCTAAGACGTTAGACCCCTTCCCTTATGTCTCTTGTCGGCCACCACTGGTGTGTTACGGTGGCTGGAGGTCGCTCTCCCTAAGACGTTAGACCCCTTCCCTTATGTCTCTTGTCGGCCACCACTGGCGTGTTACGTTGGCTGGAGGTCGCTCTCCCTAAAACGTTAGACCCCTTCCCTTATGTCTCTTGTCGGCCACCACTGGCGTATTACTGTGGCTGGAGGTCGCTCTCCCTAAGACGTTAGACCCCTTCCCTTATGTCTCTTGTCGGCCACCACTGGTGTGTTACGGTGGCTGGAGGTCGCTCTCCCTAAGACGTTAGACCCCTTCCCTTATGTCTCTTGTCGGCCACCACTGGTGTGTTACTGTGGCTAGAGGTCGCTCTCCCTAAGTCGTTAGACCCCTCCCCTTATGTCTCTTGTCGGCCACCACTGGTGTGTTACGGTGGCTGGAGGTCGCTCTCCCTAAGTCGTTAGACCCCTCCCCTTATGTCTCTTGTCGGCCACCACTGGTGTGTTACGGTGGCTGGAGGTCGCTCTCCCTAAGACGTTAGACCCCTTCCCTTATGTCTCTTGTCGGCCACCACTGGTGTGTTACGGTGGCTGGAGGTCGCTCTCCCTAAGACGTTAGACCCCTGCCCTTATGTCTCTTGTCGGCCACCACTGGTGTGTTACGGTGGCTGGAGGTCGCTCTCCCTAAGACGTTAGACCCCTTCCCTTATGTCTCTTGTCGGCCACCACTGGTGTGTTACGGTGGCTGGAGGTCGCTCTCCCTAAGACGTTAGACCCCTGCCCTTATGTCTCTTGTCGGCCACCACTGGTGTGTTACGGTGGCTGGAGGTCGCTCTCCCTAAGACGTTAGACCCCTTCCCTTATGTCTCTTGTCGGCCACCACTGGTGTGTTACGGTGGCTGGAGGTCGCTCTCCCTAAGACGTTAGACCCCTGCCCTTATGTCTCTTGTTAGCCACCACTGGCGTGTTACGTTGGCTGGAGGTCGCTCTCCCTAAGACGTTAGACCCCTTCCCTTTTGTCTCTTGTCGGCCACCACTGGTGTGTTACGGTGGCTGGAGGTCGCTCTCCCTAAGACGTTAGACCCCTTCCCTTATGTCTCTTGTCGGCAACCACTGGCGTGTTACGTTAGCTGGAGGTCGCTCTCCCTAAGACGTTGACCCCTTCCCTTATGTGTCTTGTCGGCCACCACTGGTGTGTTACGTTGGCTGGAGGTCGCTCTCCCTAAGACGTTAGACCCCTTCCCTTATGTCTCTTGTTAGCCACCACTGCTGTGTTACGGTGGCTGGAGGTCGCTCTCCCTAAGACGTTAGACCCCTTCCCTTATGTCTCTTGTCGGCCACCACTGGTGTGTTACGTTGGCTGGAGGTCGCTCTCCCTAAGACGTTAGACCCCTTCCCTTATGTGTCTTGTCGGCCACCACTGGCGTATTCCTGTGGCTGGAGGTCGCTCTCCCTAAGACGTTAGACCCCTTCCCTTATGTCTCTTGTCGGCCACCACTGGCGTATTACTGTGGCTGGAGGTCGCTCTCCCTAAGACGTTAGACCCCTTCCCTTATGTCTCTTGTCGGCCACCACTGGCGTGTTACGGTGGCTGGAGGTCGCTCTCCCTAAGACGTTAGACCCCTTCCCTTATGTCTCTTGTCGGCCACCACTGGCGTATTACTGTGGCTGGAGGTCGCTCTCCCTAAGACGTTAGACCCCTCCCCTGATGTCTCTTGTCGGCCACCACTGGTGTATTACGGTGGCTGGAGGTCGCTCTCCCTAAGACGTTAGACCCCTTCCCTTATGTCTCTTGTCGGCCACCACTGGTGTGTTACGGTGGCTGGAGGTCGCTCTCCCTAAGACGTTAGACCCCTTCCCTTATGTCTCTTGTCGGCCACCACTGGCGTGTTACGTTGGCTGGAGGTCGCTCTCCCTAAAACGTTAGACCCCTTCCCTTATGTCTCTTGTCGGCCACCACTGGCGTATTACTGTGGCTGGAGGTCGCTCTCCCTAAGACGTTAGACCCCTTCCCTTATGTCTCTTGTCGGCCACCACTGGTGTGTTACGGTGGCTGGAGGTCGCTCTGCCTAAGACGTTAGACCCCGTCCATTATGTCCTATATCGGCCACCACTGGCGTATTACGGTGGCTGGAGGTCGCTCTCCCTAAGTCGTTAGACCCCTCCCCTTATGTCTCTTGTCGGCCACCACTGGTGTGTTACGGTGGCTGGAGGTCGCTCTCCCTAAGACGTTAGACCCCTGCCCTTATGTCTCTTGTTAGCCACCACTGGCGTGTTACGTTGGCTGGAGGTCGCTCTCCCTAAGACGTTAGACCCCTTCCCTTATGTCTCTTGTCGGCCACCACTGGTGTGTTACGGTGGCTGGGGGTCGCTCTCCCTAAGACGTTAGACCCCTTCCCTTATGTCTCTTGTCGGCCACCACTGGCGTGTTACGTTGGCTGGAGGTCGCTCTCCCTAAGACGTTAGACCCCTTCCCTTCTGTCTGTTGTCGGCCACCACTGGCGTATTACTGTGGCTGGAGGTCGCTCTCCCTTAGACGTTAGACCCCTTCCCTTTTGTCTCTTGTCGGCCACCACTGGTGTGTTACGGTGGCTGGAGGTCGCTCTCCCTAAGACGTTAGACCCCTTCCCTTATGTCTCTTGTCGGCCACCACTGGCGTGTTACGTTAGCTGGAGGTCGCTCTCCCTAAGACGTTGACCCCTTCCCTTATGTCTCTTGTCGGCCACCACTGGTGTGTTACGGTGGCTGGAGGTCGCTCTCCCTAAGACGTTAGACCCCTTCCCTTATGTGTCTTGTCGGCCACCACTGGTGTGTTACGGTGGCTGGAGGTCGCTCTCCCTAAGACGTTAGACCCCTTCCCTTATGTGTCTTGTCGGCCACCACTGGTGTGTTACGTTGGCTGGAGGTCGCTCTCCCTAAGACGTTAGACCCCTTCCCTTATGTCTCTTGTCGGCCACCACTGGTGTGTTACGGTGGCTGGGGGTCGCTCTCCCTAAGACGTTAGACCCCTTCCCTTATGTCTCTTGTCGGCCACCACTGGCGTGTTACGTTGGCTGGAGGTCGCTCTCCCTAAGACGTTAGACCCCTTCCCTTCTGTCTGTTGTCGGCCACCACTGGCGTATTACTGTGGCTGGAGGTCGCTCTCCCTTAGACGTTAGACCCCTTCCCTTTTGTCTCTTGTCGGCCACCACTGGTGTGTTACGGTGGCTGGAGGTCGCTCTCCCTAAGACGTTAGACCCCTTCCCTTATGTCTCTTGTCGGCAACCACTGGCGTGTTACGGTGGCTGGAGGTCGCTCTCCCTAAGACGTTGACCCCTTCCCTTATGTCTCTTGTCGGCCACCACTGGTGTGTTACGGTGGCTGGAGGTCGCTCTCCCTAAGACGTTAGACCCCTTCCCTTATGTGTCTTGTCGGCCACCACTGGTGTGTTACGGTGGCTGGAGGTCGCTCTCCCTAAGACGTTAGACCCCTTTCCTTATGTGTCTTGTCGGCCACCACTGGTGTGTTACGGTGGCTGGAGGTCGCTCTCCCTAAAACGTTAGACCCCTTCCCTTATGTGTCTTGTCGGCCACCACTGGTGTGTTACCGTGGCTGGAGGTCGCTCTCCCTTAGACGTTAGACCCCTTCCCTTATGTGTCTTGTCGGCCACCACTGGCGTGTTACTGTTGCTGGAGGTCGCTCTCCCTAAGACGTTAGACCCCTTTCCTATATGTCTGTTGTCGACCTCCACTGGTGTGTTACGGTGGTTGGAGGTCGCTCTCCCTAAGACGTTAGACCCCTTCCCTTATGTCTCCTGTCAGCCATCACTGGTGTGTTACGTTGGCTGGAGGTCGCTGTCCCTAAGACGTTAGACCCCTTCCCTTTTGTCTGTTGTCGGCCACCACTGGCGTGATACTGTGGCTGGAGGTCGCTCTCCCTAAGACGTTAGACCCCTCCCCTGATGTCTCTTGTCGGCCACCACTGGTGTATTACGGTGGCTGGGGGTCGCTCTCCCTAAGACGTTAGACCCCTTCCCTTATGTCTCTTGTCGGCCACCACTGGTGTGTTACGGTGGCTGGAGGTCGCTCTCCCTAAGACGTTAGACCCCTTCCCTTATGTCTCTTGTCGGCCACCACTGGCGTGTTACGTTGGCTGGAGGTCGCTCTCCCTAAGACGTTAGACCCCTTCCCTTATGTCTCTTGTTAGCCACCACTGGTGTGTTACGGTGGCTGGAGGTCGCTCTCCCTAAGACGTTAGACCCCTTCCCTTATGTGTCTTGTTAGCCACCACTGGTGTGTTACGTTGGCTGGAGGTCGCTCTCCCTAAGTCGTTAGACCCCTTCCCTTATGTCTCTTGTTAGCCAGCACTGGCATATTACTGTGGCTGGAGGTCGCTCTCCCTAAGACGTTAGACCCCTTCCCTTATGTCTCTTGTTAGCCACCACTGGTGTGTTACGGTGGCTGGAGGTCGCTCTCCCTAAGACGTTAGACCCCTTCCCTTATGTCTCTTGTTAGCCACCACTGGTGTGTTACGGTGGCTGGAGGTCGCTCTCCCTAAGACGTTAGACCCCTTCCCTTATGTCTCTTGTCGGCCACCACTGGTGTGTTACGTTGGCTGGAGGTCGCTCTCCCTAAGACGTTAGACCCCTTCCCTTATGTGTCTTGTCGGCCACCACTGGCGTATTCCTGTGGCTGGAGGTCGCTCTCCCTAAGACGTTAGACCCCTTCCCTTATGTCTCTTGTCGGCCACCACTGGCGTATTACTGTGGCTGGAGGTCGCTCTCCCTAAGACGTTAGACCCCTTCCCTTATGTCTCTTGTCGGCCACCACTGGCGTGTTACGGTGGCTGGAGGTCGCTCTCCCTAAGACGTTAGACCCCTTCCCTTATGTCTCTTGTCGGCCACCACTGGCGTATTACTGTGGCTGGAGGTCGCTCTCCCTAAGACGTTAGACCCCTCCCCTGATGTCTCTTGTCGGCCACCACTGGTGTATTACGGTGGCTGGAGGTCGCTCTCCCTAAGACGTTAGACCCCTTCCCTTATGTCTCTTGTCGGCCACCACTGGTGTGTTACGGTGGCTGGAGGTCGCTCTCCCTAAGACGTTAGACCCCTTCCCTTATGTCTCTTGTCGGCCACCACTGGCGTGTTACGTTGGCTGGAGGTCGCTCTCCCTAAGACGTTAGACCCCTTCCCTTATGTCTCTTGTCGGCCACCACTGGCGTATTACTGTGGCTGGAGGTCGCTCTCCCTAAGACGTTAGACCCCTTCCCTTATGTCTCTTGTCGGCCACCACTGGCGTGTTACGGTGGCTGGAGGTCGCTCTCCCTAAGACGTTAGACCCCTTCCCTTATGTCTCTTGTCGGCCACCACTGGCGTATTACTGTGGCTGGAGGTCGCTCTCCCTAAGACGTTAGACCCCTTCCCTGATGTCTCTTGTCGGCCACCACTGGCGTATTACGGTGGCTGGAGGTCGCTCTCCCTAGGACGTTAGACCCCTTCCCTTATGTCTCTTGTCGGCCACCACTGGTGTGTTACGGTGGCTGGAGGTCGCTCTCCCTAAGACGTTAGACCCCTTCCCTTATGTCTCTTGTCGGCCACCACTGGCGTGTTACGTTGGCTGGAGGTCGCTCTCCCTAAGACGTTAGACCCCTTCTCTTATGTGTCTTGTCGGCCACCACTGGCGTGTTACGGTGGCTGGAGGTCGCTCTCCCTAAGACGTTAGACCCCTTCCCTTATGTCTCTTGTCGGCCACCACTGGCGTATTACGGTGGCTGGAGGTCGCTTTCCCTAAGTCGTTAGACCCCTTCCCTTTTGTCTCTTGTCGGCCACCACTGGTGTGTTACGGTGGCTGGATGTCGCTCTCCCTAAGACGTTAGACCCCTTCCCTTATGTGTCTTGTCGGCCACCACTGGCGTGTTACGTTGGCTGGAGGTCGCTCTCCCTAAGACGTTAGACCCCTTCCCTTATGTGTCTTGTCGGCCACCACTGGCGTGTTACGTTGGCTGGAGGTCGCTTTCCCTAAGTCGTTAGACCCCTTCCCTTTTGTCTCTTGTCGGCCACCACTGGTGTGTTACGGTGGCTGGAGGTCGCTCTCCCTAAGACGTTAGACCCCTTCCCTTATGTGTCTTGTCGGCCACCACTGGCGTGTTACGGTGGCTGGAGGTCGCTCTCCCTAAGACGTTAGACCCCTTCCCTTATGTGTCTTGTCGGCCACCACTGGCGTGTTACGTTGGCTGGAGGTCGCTCTCCCTAAGACGTTAGACCCCTTCCCTTATGTCTCTTGTCGGCCACCACTGCCGTATTACTGTGGCTGGAGGTCGCTCTCCCTTAGACGATAGACCCCTTCCCCTTTGTCTCTTGTCGGCCACCACTGGTGTGTTACGGTGTCTGGAGGTCGCTCTCCCTAAGACGTTAGACCCCTTCCCTTATGTCTCTTGTCGGCCACCACTGGCGTATTACTGTGGCTGGAGGTCGCTCTCCCTTAGACGTTAGACCCCTTCCCTTTTGTCTCTTGTCGGCCACCACTGGTGTGTTACGGTGGCTGGAAGTCGCTCTCCCCAAGACGTTAGACCCCTTCCCTTATGTCTCTTGTCGGCCACCACAGGCGTATTACTGTGGCTGGAGGTCGCTCTCCCTTACACGTTAGACCCCTTCCCTTTTGTCTCTTGTCGGCCACCACTGGTGTGTTACGGTGGCTGGAGGTCGCTCTCCCTAAGACGTTAGACCCCTTCCCTTATGTCTCTTGTCGGCCACCACTGGCGTGTTACGGTGGCTGGAGGTCGCTCTCCCTAAGACGTTAGACCCCTTCCCTTATGTCTCTTGTCGGCCACCACTGGTGTGTTACGGTGGCTGGAGGTCGCTCTCCCTAAGACGTTAGACTCCTTCCCTTATGTGTCTTGTCGGCCACCACTGGTGTGTTACGGTGGCTGGAGGTCGCTCTCCCTAAGACGTTAGACCCCTTCCTTAATGTGTCTTGTCGGCCACCACTGGTGTGTTACGGTGGCTGGAGGTCGCTCTCCCTAAGACGTTAGACCCCGTCCATTATGTCCTATATCGGCCACCACTGGCGTATTACGGTGGCTGGAGGTCGCTCTCCCTAAGTCGTTAGACCCCTCCCCTTATGTCTCTTGTCGGCCACCACTGGTGTGTTACGGTGGCTGGAGGTCGCTCTCCCTAAGACGTTAGACCCCTGCCCTTATGTCTCTTGTTAGCCACCACTGGCGTGTTACGTTGGATGGAGGTCGCTCTCCCTAAGACGTTAGACCCCTTCCCTTATGTCTCTTGTCGGCCACCACTGGTGTGTTACGGTGGCTGGAGGTCGCTCTCCCTAAGACGTTAGACCCCTTCCCTTATGTCTCTTGTCGGCCACCACTGGCGTGTTACGTTGGCTGGAGGTCGCTCTCCCTAAGACGTTAGACCCCTTCCCTTCTGTCTGTTGTCGGCCACCACTGGCGTATTACTGTGGCTGGAGGTCGCTCTCCCTTAAACGTTAGACCCCTTCCCTTTTGTCTCTTGTCGGCCACCACTGGTGTGTTACGGTGGCTGGAGGTCGCTCTCCCTAAGACGTTAGACCCCTTCCCTTATGTCTCTTGTCGGCAACCACTGGCGTGTTACGGTGGCTGGAGGTCGCTCTCCCTAAGACGTTGACCCCTTCCCTTATGTCTCTTGTCGGCCACCACTGGTGTGTTACGGTGGCTGGAGGTCGCTCTCCCTAAGACGTTAGACCCCTTCCCTTATGTGTCTTGTCGGCCACCACTGGTGTGTTACGGTGGCTGGAGGTCGCTCTCCCTAAGACATTAGACCCCTTCCCTTATGTGTCTTGTCGGCCACCACTGGTGTGTTACGGTGGCTGGAGGTCGCTCTCCCTAAAACGTTAGACCCCTTCCCTTATGTGTCTTGTCGGCCACCACTGGTGTGTTACCGTGGCTGGAGGTCGCTCTCCCTTAGACGTTAGACCCCTTCCCTTATGTGTCTTGTCGGCCACCACTGGCGTGTTACTGTTGCTGGAGGTCGCTCTCCCTAAGACGTTAGACCCCTTTCCTATATGTCTGTTGTCGACCTCCACTGGTGTGTTACGGTGGTTGGAGGTCGCTCTCCCTAAGACGTTAGACCCCTTCCCTTATGTCTCTTGTCAGCCATCACTGGTGTGTTACGTTGGCTGGAGGTCGCTGTCCCTAAGACGTTAGACCCCTTCCCTTTTGTCTGTTGTCGGCCACCACTGGCGTGATACTGTGGCTGGAGGTCGCTCTCCCTAAGACGTTAGACCCCTCCCCTGATGTCTCTTGTCGGCCACCACTGGTGTATTACGGTGGCTGGGGGTCGCTCTCCCTAAGACGTTAGACCCCTTCCCTTATGTCTCTTGTCGGCCACCACTGGTGTGTTACGGTGGCTGGAGGTCGCTCTCCCTAAGACGTTAGACCCCTTCCCTTATGTCTCTTGTCGGCCACCACTGGCGTGTTACGTTGGCTGGAGGTCGCTCTCCCTAAGACGTTAGACCCCTTCCCTTATGTCTCTTGTTAGCCACCACTGGTGTGTTACGGTGGCTGGAGGTCGCTCTCCCTAAGACGTTAGACCCCTTCCCTTATGTGTCTTGTCGGCCACCACTGGCGTGTTACGGTGGCTGGAGGTCGCTCTCCCTAAGACGTTAGACCCCTTCCCTTATGTCTCTTGTCGGCCACCACTGGTGTATTACGGTGGCTGGAGGTCGCTCTCCCTAAGACGTTAGACCCCTTCCCTTATGTCTCTTGTTAGCCACCACTGGTGTGTTACGTTGGCTGGAGGTCGCTCTCCCTAAGTCGTTAGACCCCTTCCCTTATGTCTCTTGTTAGCCAGCACTGGTGTGTTACGTTGGCTGGAGGTCGCTCTCCCTAAGACGTTAGACCCCTTCCCTTATGTCTCTTGTCGGCCACCACTGGTGTGTTACTGTGGCTGGAGGTCGCTCTCCCTAAGACGTTAGACCCCTTCCCTTATGACTCTTGTTAGCCACCACTGGTGTGTTACGGTGGCTGGAGGTCGCTCTCCCTAAGACGTTAGACCCCTTCCCTTATGTGTCTTGTCGGCCACCACTGGTGTGTTACGTTGGCTGGAGGTCGCTCTCCCTAAGACGTTAGACCCCTTCCCTTATGTCTCTTGTTAGCCACCACTGGTGTGTTACGGTGGCTGGAAGTCGCTCTCCCTAAGACGTTAGACCCCTTCCCTTATGTCTCTTGTCGGCCACCACTGGCGTATTCCTGTGGCTGGAGGTCGCTCTCCCTAAGACGTTAGACCCCTTCCCTTATGTCTCTTGTCGGCCACCACTGGCGTATTACTGTGGCTGGAGGTCGCTCTCCCTAAGACGTTAGACCCCTTCCCTTATGTCTCTTGTCGGCCACCACTGGCGTGTTACGGTGGCTGGAGGTCGCTCTCCCTAAGACGTTAGACCCCTTCCCTTATGTCTCTTGTCGGCCACCACTGGCGTATTACTGTGGCTGGAGGTCGCTCTCCCTAAGACGTTAGACCCCTCCCCTGATGTCTCTTGTCGGCCACCACTTGTGTATTACGGTGGCTGGAGGTCGCTCTCCCTAAGACGTTAGACCCCTTCCCTTATGTCTCTTGTCGGCCACCACTGGTGTGTTACGGTGGCTGGAGGTCGCTCTCCGTAAGACGTTAGACCCCTTCCCTTATGTCTCTTGTCGGCCACCACTGGCGTGTTACGGTGGCTGGAGGTCGCTCTCCCTAAGACGTTAGACCCCTTCCCTTATGTCTCTTGTCGGCCACCACTGGTGTGTTACGGTGGCTGGAGGTCGCTCTCCTTAAGACGTTAGACTCCTTCCCTTATGTGTCTTGTCGGCCACCACTGGTGTGTTACGGTGGCTGGAGGTCGCTCTCCCTAAGACGTTAGACCCCTTCCCTTATGTGTCTTGTCGGCCACCACTGGTGTGTTACGGTGGCTGGAGGTCGCTCTCCCTAAGACGTTAGACCCCTTCCTTAATGTGTCTTGTCGGCCACCACTGGTGTGTTACGGTGGCTGGAGGTCGCTCTCCCTAAGACGTTAGACCCCGTCCATTATGTCCTATATCGGCCACCACTGGCGTATTACGGTGGCTGGAGGTCGCTCTCCCTAAGTCGTTAGACCCCTCCCCTTATGTCTCTTGTCGGCCACCACTGGTGTGTTACGGTGGCTGGAGGTCGCTCTCCCTAAGACGTTAGACCCCTGCCCTTATGTCTCTTGTTAGCCACGACTGGCGTGTTACGTTGGATGGAGGTCGCTCTCCCTAAGACGTTAGACCCCTTCCCTTATGTCTCTTGTCGGCCACCACTGGTGTGTTACGGTGGCTGGGGGTCGCTCTCCCTAAGACGTTAGACCCCTTCCCTTATGTCTCTTGTCGGCCACCACTGGCGTGTTACGTTGGCTGGAGGTCGCTCTCCCTAAGACGTTAGACCCCTTCCCTTCTGTCTGTTGTCGGCCACCACTGGCGTATTACTGTGGCTGGAGGTCGCTCTCCCTTAAACGTTAGACCCCTTCCCTTTTGTCTCTTGTCGGCCACCACTGGTGTGTTACGGTGGCTGGAGGTCGCTCTCCCTAAGACGTTAGACCCCTTCCCTTATGTCTCTTGTCGGCAACCACTGGCGTGTTACGGTGGCTGGAGGTCGCTCTCCCTAAGACGTTGACCCCTTCCCTTATGTCTCTTGTCGGCCACCACTGGTGTGTTACGGTGGCTGGAGGTCGCTCTCCCTAAGACGTTAGACCCCTTCCCTTATGTGTCTTGTCGGCCACCACTGGTGTGTTACGGTGGCTGGAGGTCGCTCTCCCTAAGACGTTAGACCCCTTCCCTTATGTGTCTTGTCGGCCACCACTGGTGTGTTACGGTGGCTGGAGGTCGCTCTCCCTAAAACGTTAGACCCCTTCCCTTATGTGTCTTGTCGGCCACCACTGGTGTGTTACCGTGGCTGGAGGTCGCTCTCCCTTAGACGTTAGACCCCTTCCCTTATGTGTCTTGTCGGCCACCACTGGCGTGTTACTGTTGCTGGAGGTCGCTCTCCCTAAGACGTTAGACCCCTTTCCTATATGTCTGTTGTCGACCTCCACTGGTGTGTTACGGTGGTTGGAGGTCGCTCTCCCTAAGACGTTAAACCCCTTCCCTTATGTCTCTTGTCAGCCATCACTGGTGTGTTACGTTGGCTGGAGGTCGCTGTCCCTAAGACGTTAGACCCCTTCCCTTTTGTCTGTTGTCGGCCACCACTGGCGTGATACTGTGGCTGGAGGTCGCTCTCCCTAAGACGTTAGACCCCTCCCCTGATGTCTCTTGTCGGCCACCACTGGTGTATTACGGTGGCTGGGGGTCGCTCTCCCTAAGACGTTAGACCCCTTCCCTTATGTCTCTTGTCGGCCACCACTGGTGTGTTACGGTGGCTGGAGGTCGCTCTCCCTAAGACGTTAGACCCCTTCCCTTATGTCTCTTGTCGGCCACCACTGGCGTGTTACGTTGGCTGGAGGTCGCTCTCCCTAAGACGTTAGACCCCTTCCCTTATGTCTCTTGTTAGCCACCACTGGTGTGTTACGGTGGCTGGAGGTCGCTCTCCCTAAGACGTTAGACCCCTTCCCTTATGTGTCTTGTCGGCCACCACTGGCGTGTTACGTTGGCTGGTGGTCGCTCTCCCTAAGACGTTAGACCACTTCCCTTATGTCTCTTGTCGGCCACCACTGGCGTATTACGGTGGCTGGAGGTCGCTCTCCCTAAGACGTTAGACCCCTTCCCTTATGTGTCTTGTCGGCCACCACTGGCGTGTTACGGTGGCTGGAGGTCGCTCTCCCTAAGACGTTAGACCCCTTCCCTTATGTCTCTTGTCGGCCACCACTGGTGTATTACGGTGGCTGGAGGTCGCTCTCCCTAAGACGTTAGACCCCTTCCCTTATGTCTCTTGTTAGCCACCACTGGTGTGTTACGTTGGCTGGAGGTCGCTCTCCCTAAGTCGTTAGACCCCTTCCCTTATGTCTCTTGTTAGCCAGCACTGGTGTGTTACGTTGGCTGGAGGTCGCTCTCCCTAAGACGTTAGACCCCTTCCCTTATGTCTCTTGTCGGCCACCACTGGTGTGTTACTGTGGCTGGAGGTCGCTCTCCCTAAGACGTTAGACCCCTTCCCTTATGACTCTTGTTAGCCACCACTGGTGTGTTACGGTGGCTGGAGGTCGCTCTCCCTAAGACGTTAGACCCCTTCCCTTATGTGTCTTGTCGGCCACCACTGGTGTGTTACGTTGGCTGGAGGTCGCTCTCCCTAAGACGTTAGACCCCTTCCCTTATGTCTCTTGTTAGCCACCACTGGTGTGTTACGGTGGCTGGAAGTCGCTCTCCCTAAGACGTTAGACCCCTTCCCTTATGTCTCTTGTCGGCCACCACTGGCGTATTCCTGTGGCTGGAGGTCGCTCTCCCTAAGACGTTAGACCCCTTCCCTTATGTCTCTTGTCGGCCACCACTGGCGTATTACTGTGGCTGGAGGTCGCTCTCCCTAAGACGTTAGACCCCTTCCCTTATGTCTCTTGTCGGCCACCACTGGCGTGTTACGGTGGCTGGAGGTCGCTCTCCCTAAGACGTTAGACCCCTTCCCTTATGTCTCTTGTCGGCCACCACTGGTGTGTTACGTTGGCTGGAGGTCGCTCTCCCTAAGACGTTAGACCCCTTCCCTTATGTCTCTTGTTAGCCACCACTGGTGTGTTACGGTGGCTGGAAGTCGCTCTCCCTAAGACGTTAGACCCCTTCCCTTATGTCTCTTGTCGGCCACCACTGGCGTATTCCTGTGGCTGGAGGTCGCTCTCCCTAAGACGTTAGACCCCTTCCCTTATGTCTCTTGTCGGCCACCACTGGCGTATTACTGTGGCTGGAGGTCGCTCTCCCTAAGACGTTAGACCCCTTCCCTTATGTGCCTTGTCGGCCACCACTGGCGTATTACGGTGGCTGGAGGTCGCTCTCCCTAAGACGTTAGACCCCTTCCCTTATGTCTCTTGTCGGCCACCACTGGCGTATTACTGTGGCAGGAGGTCGCTCTCCCTAAGACGTTAGACCCCTCCCCTGATGTCTCTTGTCGGCCACCACTTGTGTATTACGGTGGCTGGAGGTCGCTCTCCCTAAGACGTTAGACCCCTTCCCTTATGTCTCTTGTCGGCCACCACTGGTGTGTTACGGTGGCTGGAGGTCGCTCTCCCTAAGACGTTAGACCCCTTCCCTTATGTCTCTTGTCGGCCACCACTGGCGTGTTACGTTGGCTGGAGGTCGCTCTCCCTAAGACGTTAGACCCCTTCCCTTATGTCTCTTGTCGGCCACCACTGGCGTATTACTGTGGCAGGAGGTCGCTCTCCCTAAGACGTTAGACCCCTCCCCTGATGTCTCTTGTCGGCCACCACTTGTGTATTACGGTGGCTGGAGGTCGCTCTCCCTAAGACGTTAGACCCCTTCCCTTATGTCTCTTGTCGGCCACCACTGGTGTGTTACGGTGGCTGGAGGTCGCTCTCCCTAAGACGTTAGACCCCTTCCCTTATGTCTCTTGTCGGCCACCACTGGCGTGTTACGTTGGCTGGAGGTCGCTCTCCCTAAGACGTTAGACCCCTTCCCTTATGTCTCTTGTCGGCCACCACTGGCGTATTACTGTGGCTGGAGGTCGCTCTCCCTAAGACGTTAGACCCCTTCCCTTATGTCTCTTGTCGGCCACCACTGGCGTGTTACGGTGGCTGGAGGTCGCTCTCCCTAAGACGTTAGACCCCTTCCCTTATGTCTCTTGTCGGCCACCACTGGCGTATTACTGTGGCTGGAGGTCGCTCTCCCTAAGACGTTAGACCCCTTCCCTGATGTCTCTTGTCGGCCACCACTGGCGTATTACGGTGGCTGGAGGTCGCTCTCCCTAAGACGTTAGACCCCTTCCCTTATGTCTCTTGTCGGCCACCACTGGTGTGTTACGGTGGCTGGAGGTCGCTCTCCCCAAGACGTTAGACCCCTTCCCTTATGTGTTTTGTCGGCCACCACTGGTGTGTTACCATGGCTGGAGGTCGCTCTCCCTAAGACGTTAGACCCCTTCCCTTATGTCTGTTGTCCGCCACCACTGGTGTGTTACGTTGGCTGGAGGTCGCTCTCCCTAAGACGTTAGACCCCTTCCCTTATGTGTCTTGTCGGCCACCACTGGTGTGTTACGGTGGCTGGAGGTCGCTCTCCCTAAGACGTTAGACCCCTTCCCTTTTGTGTCTTGTCGGCCACCACTGGTGTGTTACGGTGGCTGGAGGTCGCTCTCCCTTAGACGTTAGACCCCTTCCCTTATGTCTCTTGTCGGCTACCACTGGCGTAATACTGTGGCTGGAGGTCGCTCTCCCTTAGACGTTAGACCCCTTCCCTTTTGTCTCTTGTCGGCCACCACTGGCATATTACGGTGGCTGGACGTCGCTCTCCCTAAGACGTTAGACCCCTTCCCTTATGCCTCTTGTCGGCAACCACTGGCGTGTTACGTTGGCCGGAGGTCGCTCTCCCTAAGACGTTAGACCCCTTCCCTTATGTCTCTTGTCGGCCACCACTGGCGTGTTACGGTGGCTGGAGGTCGCTCTCCCTTAGACGTTAGACCCCTTCCCTTATGTCTCTTGTCGGCCACCACTGGTGTGTTACGTTAGCTGGAGGTCGCTCTCCCTAAGACGTTAGACCCCTTCCCTTATGTCTCTTGTCGGCCACCACTGGCGTGTTACGGTGGCTGGAGGTCGCTCTCCCTAAGACGTTAGACCCCTTCCCTTATGTCTCTTGTCGGCAACCACTGGCGTGTTACGTTGGCTGGAGGTCGCTCTCCCTAAGACGTTAGACCCCTTCCCTTATGTCTCTTGTCGGCCACCACTGGCGTATTACTGTGGCTGGAGGTCGCTCTCCCTAAGACGTTAGACCCCTTCCCTTATGTGTCTTGTCGGCCACCACTGGGGTGTTACGTTGGCTGGAGGTCGCTCTCCCTAAGACGTTAGACCCCTTCCCTTATGTGTCTTGTCGGCCACCACTGGTGTGTTACGGTGGCTGGAGGTCGCTCTCCCTAAGACGTTAGACCCCTTCCCTTATGTGTCTTGTCGGCCACCACTGGCGTATTACTGTGGCTGGAGGTCGCTCTCCCTAAGACGTTAGACCCCTTCCCTTTTGTCTCTTGTCGGCCACCACTGGTGTGTTACGGTGGCTGGAGGTCGCTCTCCCTAAGACGTTAGACCCCTTCCCTTATGTCTCTTGTCGGCAACCACTGGCGTGTTACGGTGGCTGGAGGTCGCTCTCCCTAAGACGTTAGACCCCTTCCCTTATGTGTCTTGTCGGCCACCACTGGCGTGTTACGGTGGCTGGAGGTCGCTCTCTCCTGGAGACGTTAGACCCCTCCCCTTATGTCTCTTGTCGGCCACCACTGGCGTGTTACGGTGGCTGGAGGTCGCTCTCCCTAAGACGTTAGACCCCTTCCCTTATGTCTCTTGTTAGCCACCACTGGTGTGTTACGGTGGCTGGAGGTCGCTCTCCCTAAGACGTTAGACCCCTTCCCTTATGTGTCTTGTCGGCCACCACTGGCGTGTTACGGTGGCTGGAGGTCGCTCTCCCTAAGACGTTAGACCCCTTCCCTTATGTCTCTTGTCGGCCACCACTGGCGTGTTACGGTGGCTGGAGGTCGCTCTCCCTAAGACGTTACACCCCTTCCCTTTTGTCTCTTGTCGGCCACCACTGGCGTATTACTGTGGCTGGAGGTCGCTCTCCCTTAGACGTTAGACCCCTTCCCTTATGTCTCTTGTCGGCAACCACTGGCGTGTTACGGTGGCTGGAGGTCGCTCTCCCTAAGACGTTAGACCCCTTCCCTTATGTGTCTTGTCGGCCACCACTGGTGTGTTACGGTGGCTGGAGGTCGCTCTCCCTAAGACGTTAGACCCCTTCCCTTATGTCTCTTGTCGGCCACCACTGGTGTGTTACGGTGGCTGGAGGTCGCTCTCCCTAAGACGTTAGACCCCTTCCCTTATGTGTCTTGTCGGCCACCACTGGCGTATTACGGTGGCTGGAGGTCGCTCTCCCTAAGACGTTAGACCCCTTCCCTTATGTCTCTTGTCGGCCACCACTGGCGTATTACTGTGGCTGGAGGTCGCTCTCCCTAAGACGTTAGACCCCTTCCCTTATGTGTCTTGTCGGCCACCACTGGTGTGTTACGTTGGCTGGAGGTCGCTCTCCCTAAGACGTTAGACCCCTTCCCTTATGTGTCTTGTCGGCCACCACTGGTGTGTTACGGTGGCTGGAGGTCGCTCTCCCTAAGACGTTAGACCCCTTCCCTTATGTGTCTTGTCGGCCACCACTGGCGTATTACTGTTGCTGGAGGTCGCTCTCCCTAAGACGTTAGACCCCTTCCCTTTTGTCTCTTGTAGGCCACCACTGGTGTGTTACGGTGGCTGGAGGTCGCTCTCCCTAAGACGTTAGACCCCTTCCCTTATGTCTCTTGTCGGCAACCACTGGCGTGTTACGGTGGCTGGAGGTCGCTCTCCCTAAGACGTTAGACCCCTTCCCTTATGTGTCTTGTCGGCCACCACTGGCGTGTTACGGTGGCTGGAGGTCGCTCTCCCTAAGACGTTAGACCCCTTCCCTTATGTGTCTTGTCGGCCACCACTGGCGTATTACGGTGGCTGGAGGTCGCTCTCTCCTGGAGACGTTAGAACCCTCCCCTTATGTCTCTTGTCGGCCACCACTGGTGTGTTACGGTGGCTGGAGGTCGCTCTCCCTAAGACGTTAGACCCCTTCCCTTATGTCTCTTGTTAGCCACCACTGGTGTGTTACGGTGGCTGGAGGTCGCTCTCCCTAAGACGTTAGACCCCTTCCCTTATGTGTCTTGTCGGCCACCACTGGCGTGTTACGGTGGCTGGAGGTCGCTCTCCCTAAGACGTTAGACCCCTTCCCTTATGTGTCTTGTGGGCCACCACTGGCGTGTTACGGTGGCTGGAGGTCGCTCTCCCTAAGACGTTACACCCCTTCCCTTTTGTCTCTTGTCGGCCACCACTGGCGTATTACTGTGGCTGGAGGTCGCTCTCCCTTAGACGTTAGACCCCTTCCCTTATGTCTCTTGTCGGCAACCACTGGCGTGTTACGGTGGCTGGAGGTCGCTCTCCCTAAGACGTTAGACCCCTTCCCTTATGTGTCTTGTCGGCCACCACTGGTGTGTTACGGTGGCTGGAGGTCGCTCTCCCTAAGACGTTAGACCCCTTCCCTTATGTCTCTTGTCGGCCACCACTGGTGTGTGACGGTGGCTGGAGGTCGCTCTCCCTAAGACGTTAGACCCCTTCCCTTATGTCTCTTGTCGGCCACCACTTGTGTATTACTGTGGCTGGAGGTCGCTCTCCCTTAGACGTTAGACGCCTTCCCTTATGTGTCTTGTCGGCCACCACTGGCGTATTACGGTGGCTGGAGGTCGCTCTCCCTAAGACGTTAGACCCCTTCCCTTATGTCTCTTGTTAGCCACCACTGGTGTGTTACGGTGGCTGGAGGTCGCTCTCCCTAAGACGTTAGACCCCTTCCCTTATGTGTCTTGTCGGCCACCACTGGTGTGTTACGGTGGCTGGAGGTCGCTCTCCCTAAGACGTTAGACCCCTTCCCTTATGTCTCTTGTCGGCCACCACTGGCGTGTTACGGTGGCTGGAGGTCGCTCTCCCCAAGACGTTAGACCCCTTCCCTTATGTGTCTTGTCGGCCACCACTGGTGTGTTACCATGGCTGGAGGTCGCTCTCCCTAAGACGTTAGACCCCTTCCCTTATGTCTGTTGTCCGCCACCACTGGTGTGTTACGGTGGCTGGAGGTCGCTCTCCCTAAGACGTTAGACCCCTTCCCTTATGTGTCTTGTCGGCCACCACTGGTGTGTTACGGTGGCTGGAGGTCGCTCTCCCTAAGACGTTAGACCCCTTCCCTTTTGTGTCTTGTCGGCCACCACTGGTGTGTTACGGTGGCTGGAGGTCGCTCTCCCTAAGACGTTAGACCCCTTCCCTTATGTCTCTTGTCGGCCACCACTGGCGTATTACTGTGGCTGGAGGTCGCTCTCCCTTAGACGTTAGACCCCTTCCCTTTTGTCTCTTGTCGGCCACCACTGGCATATTACGGTGGCTGGAGGTCGCTCTCCCTAAGACGTTAGACCCCTTCCCTTATGCCTCTAGTCGGCAACCACTGGCGTGTTACGTTGGCCGGAGGTCGCTCTCCCTAAGACGTTAGACCCCTTCCCTTATGTCTCTTGTCGGCCACCACTGGCGTGTTACGGTGGCTGGAGGTCGCTCTCCCTTAGACGTTAGACCCCTTCCCTTATGTCTCTTGTCGGCCACCACTGGTGTGTTACGTTAGCTGGAGGTCGCTCTCCCTAAGACGTTAGACCCCTTCCCTTATGTCTCTTGTCGGCCAACACTGGTGTGTTACGGTGGCTGGAGGTCGCTCTCCCTTAGACGTTAGACCCCTTCCCTTATGTCTCTTGTCGGCCACCACTGGCGTATTACTGTGGCTGGAGGTCGCTCTCCCTAAGACGTTAGACCCCTTCCCTTTTGTCTCTTGTCGGCCACCACTGGTGTGTTACGGTGGCTGGAGGTCGCTCTCCCTAAGACGTTAGACCCCTTCCCTTATGTCTCTTGTCGGCAACCACTGGCGTGTTACGGTGGCTGGAGGTCGCTCTCCCTAAGACGTTAGACCCCTTCCCTTATGTGTCTTGTCGGCCACCACTGGCGTGTTACGGTGGCTGGAGGTCGCTCTCCCTAAGACGTTAGACCCCTTCCCTTATGTGTCTTGTCGGCCACCACTGGCGTATTACGGTGGCTGGAGGTCGCTCTCCCTAAGACGTTAGACCCCTTCCCTTATGTCTCTTGTTAGCCACCACTGGTGTGTTACAGTGGCTGGAGGTCGCTCTCCCTAAGACGTTAGACCCCTTCCCTTATGTGTCTTGTCGGCCACCACTGGTGTGTTACGGTGGCTGGAGGTCGCTCTCCCTAAGACGTTAGACCCCTTCCCTTATGTCTCTTGTCGGCCACCACTGGCGTGTTACGGTGGCTGGAGGTCGCTCTCCCTAAGACGTTAGACCCCTTCCCTTATGTCTCTTGTCGGCCACCACTGGCGTATTACTGTGGCTGGAGGTCGCTCTCCCTTAGACGTTAGACCCCTTCCCTTATGTCTCTTGTCGGCAACCACTGGTGTGTTACGGTGGCTGGAGGTCGCTCTCCCTAAGACATTAGACCCCTTCCCTTATGTCTCTTGTCGGCCACCACTGGCGTGTTACGGTGGCTGGAGGTCGCTCTCCCTAAGACGTTAGACCCCTTCTCTTATGTGTCTTGTCGGCCACCACTGGTGTGTTACGGTGGCTGGAGGTCGCTCTCCCTAAGACGTTAGACCCCTTCCCTTATGTGTCTTGTCGGCCACCACTGGTGTGTTACGGTGGCTGGAGGTCGCTCTCCCTTAGACGTTAGACCCCTTCCCTTATGTCTCTTGTCGGCCACCACTGGCGTATTACTGTGGCTGGAGGTCGCTCTCCCTAAGACGTTAGACCCCTTCCCTTATGTCTCTTGTCGGCCACCACTGGCGTGTTACGGTGGCTGGAGGTCGCTCTCCCTTAGACATTAGACCCCTTCCCTTATGTCTCTTGTCGGCCACCACTGGCGTATTACTGTGGCTGGAGGTCGCTCTCCATAAGACGTTAGACCCCTTCCCTTATGTCTCTTGTCGGCCACCACTGGCGTGTTACGTTGGCTGGAGGTCGCTCTCCCTAAGACGTTAGACCCCTTCCCTTATGTGTCTTGTCGGCCACCACTGGCGTGTTACGTTGGCTGGAGGTCGCTCTCCCTAAGACGTTAGACCCCTTCCCTTATGTCTCTTGTTAGCCACCACTGGCGTGTTACGTTGGCTGGAAGTCGCTCTCCCTAAGACGTTAGACCCCTTCCCTTATGTCTCTTGTCGGCAACCACTGGTGTGTTACGGTGGCTAGAGGTCGCTCTCCCTAAGACGTTAGACCCCTTCCCTTATGTGTCTTGTCGGCCACCACTGGTGTTTTACGGTGGCTGGAGGTCGCTCTCCCTAAGACGTTAGACCCCTTCCCTTATGTCTCTTGTCGGCCACCACTGGTGTGTTACGGTGGCTGGAGGTCGCTCTCCCTTAGACGTTAGACCCTTTCTCTTATGTCTCTTGTCGGCTACCACTGGCGTATTACTGTGGCTGGAGGTCGCTCTCCCTTAGACGTTAGACCCCTTCCCTTTTGTCTCTTGTCGGCCACCACTGGCGTATTACGATGGCTGGAGGTCGCTCTCCCTAAGACGTTAGACCCCTTCCCTTATGTCTCTTGTCGGCCACCACTGGTGTGTTACGTTAGCTGGAGGTCGCTCTCCCTAAGACGTTAGACCCCTTTCCTTATGTCTCTTGTCGGCCACCACTGGCGTGTTACGGTGGCTGGAGGTCGCTCTCCCTAAGACGTTAGACCCCTTCCCTTATGTCTCTTGTCGACCACCACTGGCGTGTTACGTTGGCTGGAGGTCGCTCTCCCTAAGACGTTAGACCCCTTCCCTTTTGTCTCTTGTCGGCCACCACTGGCGTATTACTGTGCCTGGAGTTCGCTCTCCCTAAGACGTTAGACCCCTTCCCTTGTGTGTCTTGTCGGCCACCACTGGTGTGTTACGTTGGCTGGAGGTCGCTCTCCCTAAGACGTTAGACCCCTTCCCTTATGTGTCTTGTCGGCCACCACTGGTGTGTTACGGTGGCTGGGGGTCGCTCTCCCTAAGACGTTAGACCCCTTCCCTTATGTGTCTTGTCGGCCACCACTGGCGTGTTACGTTAGCTGGAGGTCGCTCTCCCTAAGACGTTAGACCCCTTCCCTTTTGTCTCTTGTCGGCCACCACTGGCGTATTACTGTGGCTGGAGGTCGCTCTCCCTAAGACGTTAGACCCCTTCCCTTATGTGTCTTGTCGGCCACCACTGGTGTGTTACGTTGGCTGGAGGTCGCTCTCCCTAAGACGTTAGACCCCTTCCCTTATGTGTCTTGTCGGCCACCACTGGTGTGTTACGGTGGCTGGAGGTCGCTCTCCCTAAGACGTTAGACCCCTTCCCTTATGTCTCTTGTCGGCCACCACTGGCGTATTACTGCGGCTGGAGGTCGCTCTCCCTAAGACGTTAGACCCCTTCCCTTATGTCTCTTGTCGGCCACCACTGGTGTGTTACGTTGGCTGGAGGTCGCTCTCCCTAAGACGTTAGACCCCTTCCCCTATGTCTCTTGTTAGCCACCACTGGTGTGTTACGGTGGCTGGAGGTCGCTCTCCCTAAGACGTTAGACCCTTTCCCTTATGTGTCTTGTCGGCCACCACTGGTGTGTTACGTTGGCTGGAGGTCGCTCTCCCTAAGACGTTAGACCCCTTCCCTTATGTGTCTTGTCGGCCACCACTGGCGTATTACTGTGGCTGGAGGTCGCTCTCCCTAAGACGTTAGACCCCTTCCCTTATGTCTCTTGTCGGCCACCACTCACGTGTTACGGTGGCTGGAGGTCGCTCTCCCTAAGACGTTAGACCCCTTCCCTTATGTCTCTTGTCGGCCACCACTGGCGTATTACTGTGGCTGGAGGTCGCTCTCCCTAAGACGTTAGACCCCTTCCCTTATGTCTCTTGTCGGCCACCACTGGCGTGTTACGGTGGCTGGAGGTCGCTCTCCCTAAGACGTTAGACCCCTTCCCTTATGTGTCTTGTCGGCCACCACTGGTGTGTTACGGTGGCTGGAGGTCGCTCTCCCTAAGACGTTAGACCCCTTCCCTTATGTCTGTTGTCGGCCACCACTGGTGTGTTACGGTGGCTGGAGGTCGCTCTCCCTAAGACGTTAGACCCCTTCCCTTATGTGTCTTGTCGGCCACCACTGGTGTGTTACGGTGGCTGGAGGTCGCTCTCCCTAAGACGTTAGACCCCTTCCCTTTTGTGTCTTGTCGGCCACCACTGGTGTGTTACGGTGGCTGGAGGTCGCTCTCCCTTAGACGTTAGACCCCTTCCCTTATGTCTCTTGTCGGCTACCACTGGCGTATTACGGTGGCTGGAGGTCGCTCTCCCTTAGACGTTAGACCCCTTCCCTTTTGTCTCTTGTCGGCCACCACTGGCATATTACGGTGGCTGGAGGTCGCTCTCCCTTAGACGTTAGACCCGTTCCCTTATGTCTCTTGTCGGCTACCACTGGCGTATTACGGTGGCTGGAGGTCGCTCTCCCTAAGACGTTAGACCCCTTCCCTTATGTCTCTTGTCGGCCACCACTGGCGTGTTACGGTGGCTGGAGGTCGCTCTCCCTAAGACGTTAGACCCCTTCCCTTATGTCTCTTGTCGGCAACCACTGGCGTGTTACGTTGGCTGGAGGTCGCTCTCCCTAAGACGTTAGACCCCTTCCCTTATGTCTCTTGTCGGCCACCACTGGCGTATTACTGTGGCTGGAGGTCGCTCTCTCTAAGACGTTAGACCCCTTCCCTTATGTGTCTTGTCGGCCACCACTGGTGTGTTACGTTGGCTGGAGGTCGCTCTCCCTAAGACGTTAGACCCCTTCCCTTATGTGTCTTGTCGGCCACCACTGGTGTGTTACGGTGGCTGGAGGTCGCTCTCCCTAAGACGTTAGACCCCTTCCCTTATGTGTCTTGTCGGCCACCACTGGCGTATTACTGTGGCTGGAGGTCGCTCTCCCTAAGACGTTAGACCCCTTCCCTTTTGTCTCTTGTCGGCCACCACTGGTGTGTTACGGTGGCTGGAGGTCGCTCTCCCTAAGACGTTAGACCCCTTCCCTTATGTCTCTTGTCGGCAACCACTGGCGTGTTACGGTGGCTACAGGTCGCTCTCCCTAAGACGTTAGACCCCTTCCCTTATGTCTCTTGTCGGCCACCACTGGTGTGTTACGGTGGCTGGAGGTCGCTCTCCCTAAGACGTTAGACCCCTTCCCTTATGTGTCTTGTCGGCCACCACTGGCGTATTACGATGGCTGGAGGTCGCTCTCCCTAAGACGTTAGACCCCTTCCCTTATGTGTCTTGTCGGCCACCACTGGCGTATTACGGTGGCTGGAGGTCGCTCTCTCCTGGAGACGTTAGACCCCTCCCCTTATGTCTCTTGTCGGCCACCACTGGTGTGTTACGGTGGCTGGAGGTCGCTCTCCCTAAGACGTTAGACCCCTTCCCTTATGTGTCTTGTCGGCCACCACTGGCGTGTTACGGTGGCTGGAGGTCGCTCTCCCTAAGACGTTAGACCCCTTCCCTTATGTGTCTTGTCGGCCATCACTGGCGTATTACTGTGGCTGGAGGTCGCTCTCCCTAAGACGTTAGACCCCTTCCCTTATGTCTCTTGTTAGCCACCACTGGTGTGTTACGGTGGCTGGAGGTCGCTCTCCCTAAGACGTTAGACCCCTTCCCTTATGTGTCTTGTCGGCCACCACTGGCGTGTTACGGTGGCTGGAGGTCGCTCTCCCTAAGACGTTAGACCCCTTCCCTTTTGTCCCTTGTCGGCCACCACTGGCGTATTACTGTGGCTGGAGGTCGCTCTCCCTTAGACGTTAGACCCCTTCCCTTATGTCTCTTGTCGGCCACCACTGGCGTGTTACGGTGGCTGGAGGTCGCTTTGCCTAAGACGTTAGACCCCTTCCCTTATGTGTCTTGTTAGCCACCACTGGTGTGTTACGGTGGCTGGAGGTCGCTCTCCCTTAGACGTTAGACCCCTTCCCTTATGTCTCTTGTCGGCAACCACTGGCGTATTACGGTGGCTGGAGGTCGCTCTCCCTAAGACGTTAGACCCCTTCCCTTATGTCTCTTGTTAGCCACCACTGGTGTGTTACGGTGGCTGGAGGTCGCTCTCCCTTAGACGTTAGACCCCTTCCCTTATGTCTCTTGTCGGCCACCACTGGCGTATTACGGTGGCTGGAGGTCGCTCTCAATAAGACGTTAGACCCCTTCCCTTATGTCTCTTGCTAGCCACCACTGGTGTGTTACGGTGGCTGGAGGTCGCTCTCCCTTAGACGTTAGACCCCTTCCCTTATGTCTCTTGTCGGCCACCACTGGTGTGTTACGGTGGCTGGAGGTCGCTCTCCCTAAGACGTTAGACCCCTTCCCTTATGTGTCTTGTCGGCCACCACTGGCGTATTACTGTTGCTGGAGGTCGCTCTCCCTAAGACGTTAGACCCCTTCCCTTTTGTCTCTTGTAGGCCACCACTGGTGTGTTACGGTGGCTGGAGGTCGCTCTCCCTAAGACGTTAGACCCCTTCCCTTATGTCTCTTGTCGGCAACCACTGGCGTGTTACGGTGGCTGGAGGTCGCTCTCCCTAAGACGTTAGACCCCTTCCCTTATGTGTCTTGTCGGCCACCACTGGCGTGTTACGGTGGCTGGAGGTCGCTCTCCCTAAGACGTTAGACCCCTTCCCTTATGTGTCTTGTCGGCCACCACTGGCGTATTACGGTGGCTGGAGGTCGCTCTCTCCTGGAGACGTTAGAACCCTCCCCTTATGTCTCTTGTCGGCCACCACTGGTGTGTTACGGTGGCTGGAGGTCGCTCTCCCTAAGACGTTAGACCCCTTCCCTTATGTCTCTTGTTAGCCACCACTGGTGTGTTACGGTGGCTGGAGGTCGCTCTCCCTAAGACGTTAGACCCCTTCCCTTATGTGTCTTGTCGGCCACCACTGGCGTGTTACGGTGGCTGGAGGTCGCTCTCCCTAAGACGTTAGACCCCTTCCCTTATGTGTCTTGTGGGCCACCACTGGCGTGTTACGGTGGCTGGAGGTCGCTCTCCCTAAGACGTTACACCCCTTCCCTTTTGTCTCTTGTCGGCCACCACTGGCGTATTACTGTGGCTGGAGGTCGCTCTCCCTTAGACGTTAGACCCCTTCCCTTATGTCTCTTGTCGGCAACCACTGGCGTGTTACGGTGGCTGGAGGTCGCTCTCCCTAAGACGTTAGACCCCTTCCCTTATGTGTCTTGTCGGCCACCACTGGTGTGTTACGGTGGCTGGAGGTCGCTCTCCCTAAGACGTTAGACCCCTTCCCTTATGTCTCTTGTCGGCCACCACTGGTGTGTGACGGTGGCTGGAGGTCGCTCTCCCTAAGACGTTAGACCCCTTCCCTTATGTCTCTTGTCGGCCACCACTAGTGTATTACTGTGGCTGGAGGTCGCTCTCCCTTAGACGTTAGACGCCTTCCCTTATGTGTCTTGTCGGCCACCACTGGCGTATTACGGTGGCTGGAGGTCGCTCTCCCTAAGACGTTAGACCCCTTCCCTTATGTCTCTTGTTAGCCACCACTGGTGTGTTACGGTGGCTGGAGGTCGCTCTCCCTAAGACGTTAGACCCCTTCCCTTATGTGTCTTGTCGGCCACCACTGGTGTGTTACGGTGGCTGGAGGTCGCTCTCCCTAAGACGTTAGACCCCTTCCCTTATGTCTCTTGTCGGCCACCACTGGCGTGTTACGGTGGCTGGAGGTCGCTCTCCCCAAGACGTTAGACCCCTTCCCTTATGTGTCTTGTCGGCCACCACTGGTGTGTTACCATGGCTGGAGGTCGCTCTCCCTAAGACGTTAGACCCCTTCCCTTATGTCTGTTGTCCGCCACCACTGGTGTGTTACGGTGGCTGGAGGTCGCTCTCCCTAAGACGTTAGACCCCTTCCCTTATGTGTCTTGTCGGCCACCACTGGTGTGTTACGGTGGCTGGAGGTCGCTCTCCCTAAGACGTTAGACCCCTTCCCTTTTGTGTCTTGTCGGCCACCACTGGTGTGTTACGGTGGCTGGAGGTCGCTTTCCCTAAGACGTTAGACCCCTTCCCTTATGTCTCTTGTCGGCCACCACTGGCGTATTACTGTGGCTGGAGGTCGCTCTCCCTTAGACGTTAGACCCCTTCCCTTTTGTCTCTTGTCGGCCACCACTGGCATATTACGGTGGCTGGAGGTCGCTCTCCCTAAGACGTTAGACCCCTTCCCTTATGCCTCTAGTCGGCAACCACTGGCGTGTTACGTTGGCCGGAGGTCGCTCTCCCTAAGACGTTAGACCCCTTCCCTTATGTCTCTTGTCGGCCACCACTGGCGTGTTACGGTGGCTGGAGGTCGCTCTCCCTTAGACGTTAGACCCCTTCCCTTATGTCTCTTGTCGGCCACCACTGGTGTGTTACATTAGCTGGAGGTCGCTCTCCCTAAGACGTTAGACCCCTTCCCTTATGTCTCTTGTCGGCCAACACTGGTGTGTTACGGTGGCTGGAGGTCGCTCTCCCTTAGACGTTAGACCCCTTCCCTTATGTCTCTTGTCGGCCACCACTGGCGTATTACTGTGGCTGGAGGTCGCTCTCCCTAAGACGTTAGACCCCTTCCCTTTTGTCTCTTGTCGGCCACCACTGGTGTGTTACGGTGGCTGGAGGTCGCTCTCCCTAAGACGTTAGACCCCTTCCCTTATGTCTCTTGTCGGCAACCACTGGCGTGTTACGGTGGCTGGAGGTCGCTCTCCCTAAGACGTTAGACCCCTTCCCTTATGTGTCTTGTCGGCCACCACTGGCGTGTTACGGTGGCTGGAGGTCGCTCTCCCTAAGACGTTAGACCCCTTCCCTTATGTGTCTTGTCGGCCACCACTGGCGTATTACGGTGGCTGGAGGTCGCTCTCCCTAAGACGTTAGACCCCTTCCCTTATGTCTCTTGTTAGCCACCACTGGTGTGTTACAGTGGCTGGAGGTCGCTCTCCCTAAGACGTTAGACCCCTTCCCTTATGTGTCTTGTCGGCCACCACTGGTGTGTTACGGTGGCTGGAGGTCGCTCTCCCTAAGACGTTAGACCCCTTCCCTTATGTCTCTTGTCGGCCACCACTGGCGTATTACTGTGGCTGGAGGTCGCTCTCCATAAGACGTTAGACCCCTTCCCTTATGTCTCTTGTCGGCCACCACTGGTGTGTTACGGTGGCTAGAGGTCGCTCTCCCTAAGACGTTAGACCCCTTCCCTTATGTGTCTTGTCGGCCACCACTGGTGTTTTACGGTGGCTGGAGGTCGCTCTCCCTAAGACGTTAGACCCCTTCCCTTATGTCTCTTGTCGGCCACCACTGGTGTGTTACGGTGGCTGGAGGTCGCTCTCCCTTAGACGTTAGACCCTTTCTCTTATGTCTCTTGTCGGCTACCACTGGCGTATTACTGTGGCTGGAGGTCGCTCTCCCTTAGACGTTAGACCCCTTCCCTTTTGTCTCTTGTCGGCCACCACTGGCGTATTACGATGGCTGGAGGTCGCTCTCCCTAAGACGTTAGACCCCTTCCCTTATGTCTCTTGTCGGCAACCACTGGCGTGTTACGTTGGCTGGAGGTCGCTCTCCCTAAGACGTTAGACCCCTTCCCTTATGTCTCTTGTCGGCCACCACTGGCGTGTTAGGGTGGCTGGAGGTCGCTCTCCCTTAGACGTTAGACCCCTTCCCTTATGTCTCTTGTCGGCCACCACTGGTGTGTTACGTTAGCTGGAGGTCGCTCTCCCTAAGACGTTAGACCCCTTTCCTTATGTCTCTTGTCGGCCACCACTGGCGTGTTACGGTGGCTGGAGGTCGCTCTCCCTAAGACGTTAGACCCCTTCCCTTATGTCTCTTGTCGACCACCACTGGCGTGTTACGTTGGCTGGAGGTCGCTCTCCCTAAGACGTTAGACCCCTTCCCTTTTGTCTCTTGTCGGCCACCACTGGCGTATTACTGTGCCTGGAGTTCGCTCTCCCTAAGACGTTAGACCCCTTCCCTTGTGTGTCTTGTCGGCCACCACTGGTGTGTTACGTTGGCTGGAGGTCGCTCTCCCTAAGACGTTAGACCCCTTCCCTTATGTGTCTTGTCGGCCACCACTGGTGTGTTACGGTGGCTGGGGGTCGCTCTCCCTAAGACGTTAGACCCCTTCCCTTATGTGTCTTGTCGGCCACCACTGGCGTGTTACGTTAGCTGGAGGTCGCTCTCCCTAAGACGTTAGACCCCTTCCCTTTTGTCTCTTGTCGGCCACCACTGGCGTATTACTGTGGCTGGAGGTCGCTCTCCCTAAGACGTTAGACCCCTTCCCTTATGTGTCTTGTCGGCCACCACTGGTGTGTTACGTTGGCTGGAGGTCGCTCTCCCTAAGACGTTAGACCCCTTCCCTTATGTGTCTTGTCGGCCACCACTGGTGTGTTACGGTGGCTGGAGGTCGCTCTCCCTAAGACGTTAGACCCCTTCCCTTATGTCTCTTGTCGGCCACCACTGGCGTATTACTGCGGCTGGAGGTCGCTCTCCCTAAGACGTTAGACCCCTTCCCTTATGTCTCTTGTCGGCCACCACTGGTGTGTTACGTTGGCTGGAGGTCGCTCTCCCTAAGACGTTAGACCCCTTCCCCTATGTCTCTTGTTAGCCACCACTGGTGTGTTACGGTGGCTGGAGGTCGCTCTCCCTAAGACGTTAGACCCTTTCCCTTATGTGTCTTGTCGGCCACCACTGGTGTGTTACGTTGGCTGGAGGTCGCTCTCCCTAAGACGTTAGACCCCTTCCCTTATGTGTCTTGTCGGCCACCACTGGCGTATTACTGTGGCTGGAGGTCGCTCTCCCTAAGACGTTAGACCCCTTCCCTTATGTCTCTTGTCGGCCACCACTGGCGTGTTACGGTGGCTGGAGGTCGCTCTCCCTAAGACGTTAGACCCCTTCCCTTATGTCTCTTGTCGGCCACCACTGGCGTATTACTGTGGCTGGAGGTCGCTCTCCCTAAGACGTTAGACCCCTTCCCTTATGTCTCTTGTCGGCCACCACTGGCGTGTTACGGTGGCTGGAGGTCGCTCTCCCTAAGACGTTAGACCCCTTCCCTTATGTGTCTTGTCGGCCACCACTGGTGTGTTACGGTGGCTGGAGGTCGCTCTCCCTAAGACGTTAGACCCCTTCCCTTATGTCTGTTGTCGGCCACCACTGGTGTGTTACGGTGGCTGGAGGTCGCTCTCCCTAAGACGTTAGACCCCTTCCCTTATGTGTCTTGTCGGCCACCACTGGTGTGTTACGGTGGCTGGAGGTCGCTCTCCCTAAGACGTTAGACCCCTTCCCTTTTGTGTCTTGTCGGCCACCACTGGTGTGTTACGGTGGCTGGAGGTCGCTCTCCCTTAGACGTTAGACCCCTTCCCTTATGTCTCTTGTCGGCTACCACTGGCGTATTACGGTGGCTGGAGGTCGCTCTCCCTTAGACGTTAGACCCCTTCCCTTTTGTCTCTTGTCGGCCACCACTGGCATATTACGGTGGCTGGAGGTCGCTCTCCCTTAGACGTTAGACCCGTTCCCTTATGTCTCTTGTCGGCTACCACTGGCGTATTACGGTGGCTGGAGGTCGCTCTCCCTAAGACGTTAGACCCCTTCCCTTATGTCTCTTGTCGGCCACCACTGGCGTGTTACGGTGGCTGGAGGTCGCTCTCCCTAAGACGTTAGACCCCTTCCCTTATGTCTCTTGTCGGCAACCACTGGCGTGTTACGTTGGCTGGAGGTCGCTCTCCCTAAGACGTTAGAGCCCTTCCCTTATGTCTCTTGTCGGCCACCACTGGCGTATTACTGTGGCTGGAGGTCGCTCTCTCTAAGACGTTAGACCCCTTCCCTTATGTGTCTTGTCGGCCACCACTGGTGTGTTACGTTGGCTGGAGGTCGCTCTCCCTAAGACGTTAGACCCCTTCCCTTATGTGTCTTGTCGGCCACCACTGGTGTGTTACGGTGGCTGGAGGTCGCTCTCCCTAAGACGTTAGACCCCTTCCCTTATGTGTCTTGTCGGCCACCACTGGCGTATTACTGTGGCTGGAGGTCGCTCTCCCTAAGACGTTAGACCCCTTCCCTTTTGTCTCTTGTCGGCCACCACTGGTGTGTTACGGTGGCTGGAGGTCGCTCTCCCTAAGACGTTAGACCCCTTCCCTTATGTCTCTTGTCGGCAACCACTGGCGTGTTACGGTGGCTACAGGTCGCTCTCCCTAAGACGTTAGACCCCTTCCCTTATGTCTCTTGTCGGCCACCACTGGTGTGTTACGGTGGCTGGAGGTCGCTCTCCCTAAGACGTTAGACCCCTTCCCTTATGTGTCTTGTCGGCCACCACTGGCGTATTACGATGGCTGGAGGTCGCTCTCCCTAAGACGTTAGACCCCTTCCCTTATGTGTCTTGTCGGCCACCACTGGCGTATTACGGTGGCTGGAGGTCGCTCTCTCCTGGAGACGTTAGACCCCTCCCCTTATGTCTCTTGTCGGCCACCACTGGTGTGTTACGGTGGCTGGAGGTCGCTCTCCCTAAGACGTTAGACCCCTTCCCTTATGTGTCTTGTCGGCCACCACTGGCGTGTTACGGTGGCTGGAGGTCGCTCTCCCTAAGACGTTAGACCCCTTCCCTTATGTGTCTTGTCGGCCACCACTGGCGTATTACTGTGGCTGGAGGTCGCTCTCCCTAAGACGTTAGACCCCTTCCCTTATGTCTCTTGTTAGCCACCACTGGTGTGTTACGGTGGCTGGAGGTCGCTCTCCCTAAGACGTTAGACCCCTTCCCTTATGTGTCTTGTCGGCCACCACTGGCGTGTTACGGTGGCTGGAGGTCGCTCTCCCTAAGACGTTAGACCCCTTCCCTTTTGTCTCTTGTCGGCCACCACTGGCGTATTACTGTGGCTGGAGGTCGCTCTCCCTTAGACGTTAGACCCCTTCCCTTATGTCTCTTGTCGGCCACCACTGGCGTGTTACGGTGGCTGGAGGTCGCTTTGCCTAAGACGTTAGACCCCTTCCCTTATGTGTCTTGTTAGCCACCACTGGTGTGTTACGGTGGCTGGAGGTCGCTCTCCCTTAGACGTTAGACCCCTTCCCTTATGTCTCTTGTCGGCAACCACTGGCGTATTACGGTGGCTGGAGGTCGCTCTCCCTAAGACGTTAGACCCCTTCCCTTATGTCTCTTGTTAGCCACCACTGGTGTGTTACGGTGGCTGGAGGTCGCTCTCCCTTAGACGTTAGACCCCTTCCCTTATGTCTCTTGTCGGCCACCACTGGCGTATTACGGTGGCTGGAGGTCGCTCTCCCTAAGACGTTAGACCCCTTCCCTTATGTGTCTTGTCGGCCACCACTGGTGTGTTACGGTGGCTGGAGGTCGCTCTCCCTAAGACGTTAGACCCCTTCCCTTATGTCTCTTGTCGGCCACCACTGGCGTGTTACGGTGGCTGGAGGTCGCTCTCCCCAAGACGTTAGACCCCTTCCCTTATGTGTCTTGTCGGCCACCACTGGTGTGTTACCATGGCTGGAGGTCGCTCTCCCTAAGACGTTAGACCCCTTCCCTTATGTCTGTTGTCCGCCACCACTGGTGTGTTACGGTGGCTGGAGGTCGCTCTCCCTAAGACGTTAGACCCCTTCCCTTATGTGTCTTGTCGGCCACCACTGGTGTGTTACGGTGGCTGGAGGTCGCTCTCCCTAAGACGTTAGACCCCTTCCCTTTTGTGTCTTGTCGGCCACCACTGGTGTGTTACGGTGGCTGGAGGTCGCTTTCCCTAAGACGTTAGACCCCTTCCCTTATGTCTCTTGTCGGCCACCACTGGCGTATTACTGTGGCTGGAGGTCGCTCTCCCTTAGACGTTAGACCCCTTCCCTTTTGTCTCTTGTCGGCCACCACTGGCATATTACGGTGGCTGGAGGTCGCTCTCCCTAAGACGTTAGACCCCTTCCCTTATGCCTCTAGTCGGCAACCACTGGCGTGTTACGTTGGCCGGAGGTCGCTCTCCCTAAGACGTTAGACCCCTTCCCTTATGTCTCTTGTCGGCCACCACTGGCGTGTTACGGTGGCTGGAGGTCGCTCTCCCTTAGACGTTAGACCCCTTCCCTTATGTCTCTTGTCGGCCACCACTGGTGTGTTACATTAGCTGGAGGTCGCTCTCCCTAAGACGTTAGACCCCTTCCCTTATGTCTCTTGTCGGCCAACACTGGTGTGTTACGGTGGCTGGAGGTCGCTCTCCCTTAGACGTTAGACCCCTTCCCTTATGTCTCTTGTCGGCCACCACTGGCGTATTACTGTGGCTGGAGGTCGCTCTCCCTAAGACGTTAGACCCCTTCCCTTTTGTCTCTTGTCGGCCACCACTGGTGTGTTACGGTGGCTGGAGGTCGCTCTCCCTAAGACGTTAGACCCCTTCCCTTATGTCTCTTGTCGGCAACCACTGGCGTGTTACGGTGGCTGGAGGTCGCTCTCCCTAAGACGTTAGACCCCTTCCCTTATGTGTCTTGTCGGCCACCACTGGCGTGTTACGGTGGCTGGAGGTCGCTCTCCCTAAGACGTTAGACCCCTTCCCTTATGTGTCTTGTCGGCCACCACTGGCGTATTACGGTGGCTGGAGGTCGCTCTCCCTAAGACGTTAGACCCCTTCCCTTATGTCTCTTGTTAGCCACCACTGGTGTGTTACAGTGGCTGGAGGTCGCTCTCCCTAAGACGTTAGACCCCTTCCCTTATGTGTCTTGTCGGCCACCACTGGTGTGTTACGGTGGCTGGAGGTCGCTCTCCCTAAGACGTTAGACCCCTTCCCTTATGTCTCTTGTCGGCCACCACTGGCGTATTACTGTGGCTGGAGGTCGCTCTCCATAAGACGTTAGACCCCTTCCCTTATGTCTCTTGTCGGCCACCACTGGTGTGTTACGGTGGCTAGAGGTCGCTCTCCCTAAGACGTTAGACCCCTTCCCTTATGTGTCTTGTCGGCCACCACTGGTGTTTTACGGTGGCTGGAGGTCGCTCTCCCTAAGACGTTAGACCCCTTCCCTTATGTCTCTTGTCGGCCACCACTGGTGTGTTACGGTGGCTGGAGGTCGCTCTCCCTTAGACGTTAGACCCTTTCTCTTATGTCTCTTGTCGGCTACCACTGGCGTATTACTGTGGCTGGAGGTCGCTCTCCCTTAGACGTTAGACCCCTTCCCTTTTGTCTCTTGTCGGCCACCACTGGCGTATTACGATGGCTGGAGGTCGCTCTCCCTAAGACGTTAGACCCCTTCCCTTATGTCTCTTGTCGGCAACCACTGGCGTGTTACGTTGGCTGGAGGTCGCTCTCCCTAAGACGTTAGACCCCTTCCCTTATGTCTCTTGTCGGCCACCACTGGCGTGTTAGGGTGGCTGGAGGTCGCTCTCCCTTAGACGTTAGACCCCTTCCCTTATGTCTCTTGTCGGCCACCACTGGTGTGTTACGTTAGCTGGAGGTCGCTCTCCCTAAGACGTTAGACCCCTTTCCTTATGTCTCTTGTCGGCCACCACTGGCGTGTTACGGTGGCTGGAGGTCGCTCTCCCTAAGACGTTAGACCCCTTCCCTTATGTCTCTTGTCGACCACCACTGGCGTGTTACGTTGGCTGGAGGTCGCTCTCCCTAAGACGTTAGACCCCTTCCCTTTTGTCTCTTGTCGGCCACCACTGGCGTATTACTGTGCCTGGAGTTCGCTCTCCCTAAGACGTTAGACCCCTTCCCTTGTGTGTCTTGTCGGCCACCACTGGTGTGTTACGTTGGCTGGAGGTCGCTCTCCCTAAGACGTTAGACCCCTTCCCTTATGTGTCTTGTCGGCCACCACTGGTGTGTTACGGTGGCTGGGGGTCGCTCTCCCTAAGACGTTAGACCCCTTCCCTTATGTGTCTTGTCGGCCACCACTGGCGTGTTACGTTAGCTGGAGGTCGCTCTCCCTAAGACGTTAGACCCCTTCCCTTTTGTCTCTTGTCGGCCACCACTGGCGTATTACTGTGGCTGGAGGTCGCTCTCCCTAAGACGTTAGACCCCTTCCCTTATGTGTCTTGTCGGCCACCACTGGTGTGTTACGTTGGCTGGAGGTCGCTCTCCCTAAGACGTTAGACCCCTTCCCTTATGTGTCTTGTCGGCCACCACTGGTGTGTTACGGTGGCTGGAGGTCGCTCTCCCTAAGACGTTAGACCCCTTCCCTTATGTCTCTTGTCGGCCACCACTGGCGTATTACTGCGGCTGGAGGTCGCTCTCCCTAAGACGTTAGACCCCTTCCCTTATGTCTCTTGTCGGCCACCACTGGTGTGTTACGTTGGCTGGAGGTCGCTCTCCCTAAGACGTTAGACCCCTTCCCCTATGTCTCTTGTTAGCCACCACTGGTGTGTTACGGTGGCTGGAGGTCGCTCTCCCTAAGACGTTAGACCCTTTCCCTTATGTGTCTTGTCGGCCACCACTGGTGTGTTACGTTGGCTGGAGGTCGCTCTCCCTAAGACGTTAGACCCCTTCCCTTATGTGTCTTGTCGGCCACCACTGGCGTATTACTGTGGCTGGAGGTCGCTCTCCCTAAGACGTTAGACCCCTTCCCTTATGTCTCTTGTCGGCCACCACTGGCGTGTTACGGTGGCTGGAGGTCGCTCTCCCTAAGACGTTAGACCCCTTCCCTTATGTCTCTTGTCGGCCACCACTGGCGTATTACTGTGGCTGGAGGTCGCTCTCCCTAAGACGTTAGACCCCTTCCCTTATGTCTCTTGTCGGCCACCACTGGCGTGTTACGGTGGCTGGAGGTCGCTCTCCCTAAGACGTTAGACCCCTTCCCTTATGTGTCTTGTCGGCCACCACTGGTGTGTTACGGTGGCTGGAGGTCGCTCTCCCTAAGACGTTAGACCCCTTCCCTTATGTCTGTTGTCGGCCACCACTGGTGTGTTACGGTGGCTGGAGGTCGCTCTCCCTAAGACGTTAGACCCCTTCCCTTATGTGTCTTGTCGGCCACCACTGGTGTGTTACGGTGGCTGGAGGTCGCTCTCCCTAAGACGTTAGACCCCTTCCCTTTTGTGTCTTGTCGGCCACCACTGGTGTGTTACGGTGGCTGGAGGTCGCTCTCCCTTAGACGTTAGACCCCTTCCCTTATGTCTCTTGTCGGCTACCACTGGCGTATTACGGTGGCTGGAGGTCGCTCTCCCTTAGACGTTAGACCCCTTCCCTTTTGTCTCTTGTCGGCCACCACTGGCATATTACGGTGGCTGGAGGTCGCTCTCCCTTAGACGTTAGACCCGTTCCCTTATGTCTCTTGTCGGCTACCACTGGCGTATTACGGTGGCTGGAGGTCGCTCTCCCTAAGACGTTAGACCCCTTCCCTTATGTCTCTTGTCGGCCACCACTGGCGTGTTACGGTGGCTGGAGGTCGCTCTCCCTAAGACGTTAGACCCCTTCCCTTATGTCTCTTGTCGGCAACCACTGGCGTGTTACGTTGGCTGGAGGTCGCTCTCCCTAAGACGTTAGAGCCCTTCCCTTATGTCTCTTGTCGGCCACCACTGGCGTATTACTGTGGCTGGAGGTCGCTCTCTCTAAGACGTTAGACCCCTTCCCTTATGTGTCTTGTCGGCCACCACTGGTGTGTTACGTTGGCTGGAGGTCGCTCTCCCTAAGACGTTAGACCCCTTCCCTTATGTGTCTTGTCGGCCACCACTGGTGTGTTACGGTGGCTGGAGGTCGCTCTCCCTAAGACGTTAGACCCCTTCCCTTATGTGTCTTGTCGGCCACCACTGGCGTATTACTGTGGCTGGAGGTCGCTCTCCCTAAGACGTTAGACCCCTTCCCTTTTGTCTCTTGTCGGCCACCACTGGTGTGTTACGGTGGCTGGAGGTCGCTCTCCCTAAGACGTTAGACCCCTTCCCTTATGTCTCTTGTCGGCAACCACTGGCGTGTTACGGTGGCTACAGGTCGCTCTCCCTAAGACGTTAGACCCCTTCCCTTATGTCTCTTGTCGGCCACCACTGGTGTGTTACGGTGGCTGGAGGTCGCTCTCCCTAAGACGTTAGACCCCTTCCCTTATGTGTCTTGTCGGCCACCACTGGCGTATTACGATGGCTGGAGGTCGCTCTCCCTAAGACGTTAGACCCCTTCCCTTATGTGTCTTGTCGGCCACCACTGGCGTATTACGGTGGCTGGAGGTCGCTCTCTCCTGGAGACGTTAGACCCCTCCCCTTATGTCTCTTGTCGGCCACCACTGGTGTGTTACGGTGGCTGGAGGTCGCTCTCCCTAAGACGTTAGACCCCTTCCCTTATGTGTCTTGTCGGCCACCACTGGCGTGTTACGGTGGCTGGAGGTCGCTCTCCCTAAGACGTTAGACCCCTTCCCTTATGTGTCTTGTCGGCCACCACTGGCGTATTACTGTGGCTGGAGGTCGCTCTCCCTAAGACGTTAGACCCCTTCCCTTATGTCTCTTGTTAGCCACCACTGGTGTGTTACGGTGGCTGGAGGTCGCTCTCCCTAAGACGTTAGACCCCTTCCCTTATGTGTCTTGTCGGCCACCACTGGCGTGTTACGGTGGCTGGAGGTCGCTCTCCCTAAGACGTTAGACCCCTTCCCTTTTGTCTCTTGTCGGCCACCACTGGCGTATTACTGTGGCTGGAGGTCGCTCTCCCTTAGACGTTAGACCCCTTCCCTTATGTCTCTTGTCGGCCACCACTGGCGTGTTACGGTGGCTGGAGGTCGCTTTGCCTAAGACGTTAGACCCCTTCCCTTATGTGTCTTGTTAGCCACCACTGGTGTGTTACGGTGGCTGGAGGTCGCTCTCCCTTAGACGTTAGACCCCTTCCCTTATGTCTCTTGTCGGCAACCACTGGCGTATTACGGTGGCTGGAGGTCGCTCTCCCTAAGACGTTAGACCCCTTCCCTTATGTCTCTTGTTAGCCACCACTGGTGTGTTACGGTGGCTGGAGGTCGCTCTCCCTTAGACGTTAGACCCCTTCCCTTATGTCTCTTGTCGGCCACCACTGGCGTATTACGGTGGCTGGAGGTCGCTCTCCCTAAGACGTTAGACCCCTTCCCTTATGTCTCTTGCTAGCCACCACTGGTGTGTTACGGTGGCTGGAGGTCGCTCTCCCTAAGACGTTAGACCCCTTCCCTTATGTGTCTTGTCGGCCACCACTGGTGTGTTACGGTGGCTGGAGGTCGCTCTCCCTAAGACGTTAGACCCCTTCCCTTATGTCTCTTGTCGGCCACCACTGGCGTGTTACGGTGGCTGGAGGTCGCTCTCCCTAAGACGTTAGACCCCTTCCCTTATGTCTCTTGTCGGCCACCACTGGCGTATTACTGTGGCTGGAGGTCGCTCTCCCTTAGACGTTAGACCCCTTCCCTTATGTCTCTTGTCGGCAACCACTGGCGTGTTACGGTGGCTGGAGGTCGCTCTCCCTAAGACGTTAGACCCCTTCCCTTATGTCTCTTGTTAGCCACCACTGGTGTGTTACGGTGGCTGGAGGTCGCTCTCCCTTAGACGTTAGACCCCTTCCCTTATGTCTCTTGTCGGCCACCACTGGCGTATTACGGTGGCTGGAGGTCGCTCTCCCTAAGACGTTAGACCCCTTCCCTTATGTCTCTTGTCGGCCACCACTGGCGTATTACGGTGGCTGGAGGTCGCTCTCCCTAAGACGTTAGACCCCTTCCCTTATGTCTCTTGTTAGCCACCACTGGTGTGTTACGGTGGCT
The DNA here is from genome assembly GCA_964019135.1 of Arenicola marina. Taxonomy (NCBI): domain Eukaryota; kingdom Metazoa; phylum Annelida; class Polychaeta; family Arenicolidae; genus Arenicola; species Arenicola marina. Next base: position 1,942,079 of record OZ025262.1, read on the forward strand.
GGAGGTCGCTCTCCCTAAGACGTTAGACCCCTTCCCTTATGTCTCTTGTCGGCCACCACTGGTGTGTTACGGTGGCTGGAGGTCGCTCTCCCTAAGACGTTAGACCCCTTCCCTTATGTCTCTTGTCGGCCACCACTGGCGTGTTACGGTGGCTGGAGGTCGCTCTCCCTAAGACGTTAGACCCCTTCCCTTATGTCTCTTGTCGGCCACCACTGGCGTGTTACGGTGGCTGGAGGTCGCTCTCCCTAAGACGTTAGACCCCTTCTCTTATGTGTATTGTCGGCCACCACTGGTGTGTTACGGTGGCTGGAAGTCGCTCTCCCTAAGACGTTAGACCCCTTCCCTTATGTGTCTTGTCGGCCACCACTGGTGTGTTACGGTGGCTGGAGGTCGCTCTCCCTTAGACGTTAGACCCCTTCCCTTATGTGTCTTGTCGGCCACCACTGGCGTATTACGGTGGCTGGAGGTCGCTCTCCCTAAGACGTTAGACCCCTTCCCTTATGTCTCTTGTCGGCCACCACTGGCGTATTACGGTGGCTGGAGGTCGCTCTCCCTAAGACGTTAGACCCCTTCCCTTATGTCCCTTGTTAGCCACCACTGGTGTGTTACGGTGGCTGGAGGTCGCTCTCCCTAAGACGTTAGACCCCTTCCCTTATGTCTCTTGTCGGCCACCACTGGTGTGTTACGGTGGCTGGAGGTCGCTCTCCCTAAGACGTTAGACCCCTTCCCTTATGTCTCTTGTCGGCCACCACTGGCGTGTTACGGTGGCTGGAGGTCGCTCTCCCTAAGACGTTAGACCCCTTCCCTTATGTCTCTTGTCGGCCACCACTGGCGTGTTACGGTGGCTGGAGGTCGCTCTCCCTAAGACGTTAGACCCCTTCTCTTATGTGTATTGTCGGCCACCACTGGTGTGTTACGGTGGCTGGAAGTCGCTCTCCCTAAGACGTTAGACCCCTTCCCTTATGTGTCTTGTCGGCCACCACTGGTGTGTTACGGTGGCTGGAGGTCGCTCTCCCTTAGACGTTAGACCCCTTCCCTTATGTCTCTTGTCGGCCACCACTGGCGTATTACTGTGGCTGGAGGTCGCTCTCCCTTAGACGTTAGACCCCTTCCCTTATGTCTCTTGTCGGCAACCACTGGCGTGTTACGGTGGCTGGAGGTCGCTCTCCCTAAGACGTTAGACCCCTTCCCTTATGTCTCTTGTTAGCCACCACTGGTGTGTTACGGTGGCTGGAGGTCGCTCTCCCTTAGACGTTAGACCCCTTCCCTTATGTCTCTTGTCGGCCACCACTGGCGTATTACGGTGGCTGGAGGTCGCTCTCCCTAAGACGTTAGACCCCTTCCCTTATGTCTCTTGTTAGCCACCACTGGTGTGTTACGGTGGCTGGAGGTCGCTCTCCCTAAGACGTTAGACCCCTTCCCTTATGTGTCTTGTCGGCCACCACTGGTGTGTTACGGTGGCTGGAGGTCGCTCTCCCTAAGACGTTAGACCCCTTCCCTTATGTCTCTTGTCGGCCACCACTGGCGTGTTACGGTGGCTGGAGGTCGCTCTCCCTAAGACGTTAGACCCCTTCCCTTATGTCTCTTGTCGGCCACCACTGGCGTATTACTGTGGCTGGAGGTCGCTCTCCCTTAGACGTTAGACCCCTTCCCTTATGTCTCTTGTCGGCAACCACTGGCGTGTTACGGTGGCTGGAGGTCGCTCTCCCTAAGACGTTAGACCCCTTCCCTTATGTCTCTTGTCGGCCACCACTGGCGTATTACTGTGGCTGGAGGTCGCTCTCCCTAAGACGTTAGACCCCTTCCCTTATGTCTCTTGTCGGCCACCACTGGCGTGTTACGGTGGCTGGAGGTCGCTCTCCCTTAGACGTTAGACCCCTTCCCTTATGTCTCTTGTCGGCCACCACTGGCGTATTACTGTGGCTGGAGGTCGCTCTCCCTAAGACGTTAGACCCCTTCCCTTATGTCTCTTGTCGGCCACCACTGGCGTGTTACGTTGGCTGGAGGTCGCTCTCCCTAAGACGTTAGACCCCTTCCCTTATGTGTCTTGTCGGCCACCACTGGCGTGTTACGTTGGCTGGAGGTCGCTCTCCCTAAGACGTTAGACCCCTTCCCTTATGTCTCTTGTTAGCCACCACTGGCGTGTTACGTTGGCTGGAGGTCGCTCTCCCTAAGACGTTAGACCCCTTCCCTTATGTCTCTTGTCGGCCACCACTGGTGTGTTACGGTGGCTGGAGGTCGCTCTCCCTAAGACGTTAGACCCCTTCCCTTATGTGTCTTGTCGGCCACCACTGGTGTTTTACGGTGGCTGGAGGTCGCTCTCCCTAAGACGTTAGACCCCTTCCCTTATGTGTCTTGTCGGCCACCACTGGTGTGTTACGGTGGCTGGAGGTCGCTCTCCCTTAGACGTTAGACCCTTTACCTTATGTCTCTTGTCGGCTACCACTGGCGTATTACTGTGGCTGGAGGTCGCTCTCCCTAAGACGTTAGACCCCTTCCCTTATGTGTCTTGTCGGCCACCACTGGTGTGTTACGTTGGCTGGAGGTCGCTCTCCCTAAGACGTTAGACCCCTTCCCTTATGTGTCTTGTCGGCCACCACTGGTGTGTTACGGTGGCTGGAGGTCGCTCTCCCTAAGACGTTAGACCCCTTCCCTTATGTGTCTTGTCGGCCACCACTGGCGTATTACTGTGGCTGGAGGTCGCTCTCCCTAAGACGTTAGACCCCTTCCCTTTTGTCTCTTGTCGGCCACCACTGGTGTGTTACGGTGGCTGGAGGTCGCTCTCCCTAAGACGTTAGACCCCTTCCCTTATGTCTCTTGTTAGCCACCACTGGTGTGTTACGGTGGCTGGAGGTCGCTCTCCCTTAGACGTTAGACCCCTTCCCTTTTGTCTCTTGTCGGCCACCACTGGCGTATTACGGTGGCTGGAGGTCGCTCTCCCTAAGACGTTAGACCCCTTCCCTTATGTCTCTTGTCGGCCACCACTGGCGTATTACGGTGGCTGGAGGTCGCTCTCCCTAAGACGTTAGACCCCTTCCCTTATGTCTCTTGTTAGCCACCACTGGTGTGTTACGGTGGCTGGAGGTCGCTCTCCCTAAGACGTTAGACCCCTTCCCTTATGTGTCTTGTCGGCCACCACTGGTGTGTTACGGTGGCTGGAGGTCGCTCTCCCTAAGACGTTAGACCCCTTCCCTTATGTCTCTTGTCGGCCACCACTGGCGTGTTACGGTGGCTGGAGGTCGCTCTCCCTAAGACGTTAGACCCCTTCCCTTATGTCTCTTGTCGGCCACCACTGGCGTATTACTGTGGCTGGAGGTCGCTCTCCCTTAGACGTTAGACCCCTTCCCTTATGTCTCTTGTCGGCCACCACTGGCGTGTTACGGTGGCTGGAGGTCGCTCTCCCTAAGACGTTAGACCCCTTCTCTTATGTGTATTGTCGGCCACCACTGGTGTGTTACGGTGGCTGGAAGTCGCTCTCCCTAAGACGTTAGACCCCTTCCCTTATGTGTCTTGTCGGCCACCACTGGTGTGTTACGGTGGCTGGAGGTCGCTCTCCCTTAGACGTTAGACCCCTTCCCTTATGTCTCTTGTCGGCCACCACTGGCGTATTACTGAGGCTGGAGGTCGCTCTCCCTTAGACGTTAGACCCCTTCCCTTATGTCTCTTGTCGGCAACCACTGGCGTGTTACGGTGGCTGGAGGTCGCTCTCCCTAAGACGTTAGACCCCTTCCCTTATGTCTCTTGTTAGCCACCACTGGTGTGTTACGGTGGCTGGAGGTCGCTCTCCCTTAGACGTTAGACCCCTTCCCTTATGTCTCTTGTCGGCCACCACTGGCGTATTACGGTGGCTGGAGGTCGCTCTCCCTAAGACGTTAGACCCCTTCCCTTATGTCTCTTGTTAGCCACCACTGGTGTGTTACGGTGGCTGGAGGTCGCTCTCCCTAAGACGTTAGACCCCTTCCCTTATGTGTCTTGTCGGCCACCACTGGTGTGTTACGGTGGCTGAAGGTCGCTCTCCCTAAGACGTTAGACCCCTTCCCTTATGTCTCTTGTCGGCCACCACTGGCGTGTTACGGTGGCTGGAGGTCGCTCTCCCTAAGACGTTAGACCCCTTCCCTTATGTCTCTTGTCGGCCACCACTGGCGTATTACTGTGGCTGGAGGTCGCTCTCCCTTAGACGTTAGACCCCTTCCCTTATGTCTCTTGTCGGCAACCACTGGCGTGTTACGGTGGCTGGAGGTCGCTCTCCCTAAGACGTTAGACCCCTTCCCTTATGTCTCTTGTCAGCCACCACTGGCGTGTTACGGTGGCTGGAGGCCGCTCTCCCTAAGACGTTAGACCCCTTTTCTTATGTGTCTTGTCGGCCACCACTGGTGTGTTACGGTGGCTGGAGGTCGCTCTCCCTAAGACGTTAGACCCCTTCCCTTATGTGTCTTGTCGGCCACCACTGGTGTGTTACGGTGGCTGGAGGTCGCTCTCCCTTAGACGTTAGACCCCTTCCCTTATGTCTCTTGTCGGCCACCACTGGCGTATTACTGTGGCTGGAGGTCGCTCTCCCTAAGACGTTAGACCCCTTCCCTTATGTCTCTTGTCGGCCACCACTGGCGTGTTACGGTGGCTGGAGGTCGCTCTCCCTTAGACGTTAGACCCCTTCCCTTATGTCTCTTGTCGGCCACCACTGGCGTATTACTGTGGCTGGAGGTCGCTCTCCCTAAGACGTTAGACCCCTTCCCTTATGTCTCTTGTCGGCCACCACTGGCGTGTTACGTTGGCTGGAGGTCGCTCTCCCTAAGACGTTAGACCCCTTCCCTTATGTGTCTTGTCGGCCACCACTGGCGTGTTACGTTGGCTGGAGGTCGCTCTCCCTAAGACGTTAGACCCCTTCCCTTATGTCTCTTGTTAGCCACCACTGGCGTGTTACGTTGGCTGGAGGTCGCTCTCCCTAAGACGTTAGACCCCTTCCCTTATGTCTCTTGTCGGCCACCACTGGTGTGTTACGGTGGCTGGAGGTCGCTCTCCCTAAGACGTTAGACCCCTTCCCTTATGTGTCTTGTCGGCCACCACTGGTGTTTTACGGTGGCTGGAGGTCGCTCTCCCTAAGACGTTAGACCCCTTCCGTTATGTGTCTTGTCGGCCACCACTGGTGTGTTACGGTGGCTGGAGGTCGCTCTCCCTTAGACGTTAGACCCTCTACCTTATGTCTCTTGTCGGCTACCACTGGCGTATTACTGTGGCTGGAGGTCGCTCTCCCTAAGACGTTAGACCCCTTCCCTTATGTGTCTTGTCGGCCACCACTGGTGTGTTACGTTGGCTGGAGGTCGCTCTCCCTAAGACGTTAGACCCCTTCCCTTATGTGTCTTGTCGGCCACCACTGGTGTGTTACGGTGGCTGGAGGTCGCTCTCCCTATGACGTTAGACCTCTTCCCTTATGTGTCTTGTCGGCCACCACTGGCGTATTACTGTGGCTGGAGGTCGCTCTCCCTAAGACGTTAGACCCCTTCCCTTTTGTCTCTTGTCGGCCACCACTGGTGTGTTACGGTGGCTGGAGGTCGCTCTCCCTAAGACGTTAGACCCCTTCCCTTATGTCTCTTGTCGGCAACCACTGGCGTGTTACGGTGGCTGGAGGTCGCTCTCCCTAAGACGTTAGACCCCTTCCCTTATGTCTCTTGTCGGCCACCACTGGTGTGTTACGGTGGCTGGAGGTCGCTCTCCCTAAGACGTTAGACCCCTTCCCTTATGTGTCTTGTCGGCCACCACTGGCGTGTTACGGTGGCTGGAGGTCGCTCTCCCTAAGACGTTAGACCCCTTCCCTTATGTGTCTTGTCGGCCACCACTGGCGTATTACGGTGGCTGGAGGTCGCTCTCTCCTGGAGACGTTAGACCCCTCCCCTTATGTCTCTTGTCGGCCACCACTGGTGTGTTACGGTGGCTGGAGGTCGCTCTCCCTAAGACGTTAGACCCCTTCCCTTATGTCTCTTGTTAGCCACCACTGGTGTGTTACGGTGGCTGGAGGTCGCTCTCCCTAAGACGTTAGACCCCTTCCCTTATGTGTCTTGTCGGCCACCACTGGCGTGTTACGGTGGCTGGAGGTCGCTCTCCCTAAGACGTTAGACCCCTTCCCTTATGTGTCTTGTGGGCCACCACTGGCGTGTTACGGTGGCTGGAGGTCGCTCTCCCTAAGACGTTACACCCCTTCCCTTTTGTCTCTTGTCGGCCACCACTGGCGTATTACTGTGGCTGGAGGTCGCTCTCCCTTAGACGTTAGACCCCTTCCCTTATGTCTCTTGTCGGCAACCACTGGCGTGTTACGGTGGCTGGAGGTCGCTCTCCCTAAGACGTTAGACCCCTTCCCTTATGTGTCTTGTCGGCCACCACTGGTGTGTTACGGTGGCTGGAGGTCGCTCTCCCTAAGACGTTAGACCCCTTCCCTTATGTCTCTTGTCGGCCACCACTGGTGTGTTACGGTGGCTGGAGGACGCTCTCCCTAAGACGTTAGACCCCTTCATTTATGTCTCTTGTCGGCCACCACTGGCGTGTTACGGTGGCTGGAGGTCGTACTCCATAAGACGTTAGACCCCTTCCCTTATGTCTCTTGTCGGCCACCACTTGTGTATTACTGTGGCTGGAGGTCGCTCTCCCTTAGACGTTAGACGCCTTCCCTTATGTGTCTTGTCGGCCACCACTGGCGTATTACGGTGGCTGGAGGTCGCTCTCCCTAAGACGTTAGACCCCTTCCCTTATGTCTCTTGTTAGCCACCACTGGTGTGTTACGGTGGCTGGAGGTCGCTCTCCCTAAGACGTTAGACCCCTTCCCTTATGTGTCTTGTCGGCCACCACTGGTGTGTTACGGTGGCTGGAGGTCGCTCTCCCTAAGACGTTAGACCCCTTCCCTTATGTCTCTTGTCGGCCACCACTGGCGTGTTACGGTGGCTGGAGGTCGCTCTCCCTAAGACGTTAGACCCCTTCCCTTATGTCTCTTGTCGGCCACCACTGACGTATTACTGTGGCTGGAGGTCGCTCTCCCTTAGACGTTAGACCCCTTCCCTTATGTCTCTTGTCGGCAACCACTGGCGTGTTACGGTGGCTGGAGGTCGCTCTCCCTAAGACGTTAGACCCCTTCCCTTATGTCTCTTGTCGGCCACCACTGGCGTGTTACGGTGGCTGGAGGTCGCTCTCCCTAAGACGTTAGACCCCTTCTCTTATGTGTCTTGTCGGCCACCACTGGTGTGTTACGGTGGCTGGAGGTCGCTCTCCCTAAGACGTTAGACCCCTTCCCTTATGTGTCTTGTCGGCCACCACTGGTGTGTTACGGTGGCTGGAGGTCGCTCTCCCTTAGACGTTAGACCCCTTCCCTTATGTCTCTTGTCGGCCACCACTGGCGTATTACTGTGGCTGGAGGTCGCTCTCCCTAAGACGTTAGACCCCTTCCCTTATGTCTCTTGTCGGCCACCACTGGCGTGTTACGGTGGCTGGAGGTCGCTCTCCCTTAGACGTTAGACCCCTTCCCTTATGTCTCTTGTCGGCCACCACTGGCGTATTACTGTGGCTGGAGGTCGCTCTCCATAAGACGTTAGACCCCTTCCCTTATGTCTCTTGTCGGCCACCACTGGCGTGTTACGTTGGCTGGAGGTCGCTCTCCCTAAGACGTTAGACCCCTTCCCTTATGTGTCTTGTCGGCCACCACTGGCGTGTTACGGTGGCTGGAGGTCGCTCTCCCTAAGACGTTAGACCCCTTCCCTTATGTCTCTTGTTAGCCACCACTGGCGTGTTACGTTGGCTGGAAGTCGCTCTCCCTAAGACGTTAGACCCCTTCCCTTATGTCTCTTGTCGGCCACCACTGGTGTGTTACGGTGGCTGGAGGTCGCTCTCCCTAAGACGTTAGACCCCTTCCCTTATGTGTCTTGTCGGCCACCACTGGTGTGTTACGGTGGCTGGAGGTCGCTCTCCCTAAGACGTTAGACCCCTTCCCTTATGTCTCTTGTCGGCCACCACTGGTGTGTTACGGTGGCTGGAGGTCGCTCTCCCTTAGACGTTAGACCCTTTCTCTTATGTCTCTTGTCGGCTACCACTGGCGTATTACTGTGGCTGGAGGTCGCTCTCCCTTAGACGTTAGACCCCTTCCCTTTTGTCTCTTGTCGGCCACCACTGGCGTATTACGGTGGCTGGAGGTCGCTCTCCCTAAGACGTTAGACCCCTTCCCTTATGTCTCTTGTCGGCAACCACTGGCGTGTTACGTTGGCTGGAGGTCGCTCTCCCTAAGACGTTAGACCCCTTCCCTTATGTCTCTTGTCGGCCACCACTGGCGTGTTACGGTGGCTGGAGGTCGCTCTCCCTTAGACGTTAGACCCCTTCCCTTATGTCTCTTGTCGGCCACCACTGGTGTGTTACGTTAGCTGGAGGTCGCTCTCCCTAAGACGTTAGACCCCTTCCCTTATGTCTCTTGTCGGCCACCACTGGCGTGTTACGGTGGCTGGAGGTCGCTTTCCCTAAGACGTTAGACCCCTTCCCTTATGTCTCTTGTCGGCCACCACTGGCGTGTTACGTTGGCTGGAGGTCGCTCTCCCTAAGACGTTAGACCCCTTCCCTTTTGTCTCTTGTCGGCCACCACTGGCGTATTACTGTGCCTGGAGTTTGCTCTCCCTAAGACGTTAGACCCCTTCCCTTGTGTGTCTTTTCGGCCACCACTGGTGTGTTACGTTGGCTGGAGGTCGCTCTCCCTAAGACGTTAGACCCCTTCCCTTATGTGTCTTGTCGGCCACCACTGGTGTGTTACGGTGGCTGGAGGTCGCTCTCCCTAAGACGTTAGACCCCTTCCCTTATGTGTCTTGTCGGCCACCACTTGCGTGTTACGTTAGCTGGAGGTCGCTCTCCCTAAGACGTTAGACCCCTTCCCTTTTGTCTCTTGTCGGCCACCACTGGCGTATTACTGTGGCTGGAGGTCGCTCTCCCTAAGACGTTAGACCCCTTCCCTTATGTGTCTTGTCGGCCACCACTGGTGTGTTACGTTGGCTGGAGGTCGCTCTCCCTAAGACGTTAGACCCCTTCCCTTATGTCTCTTGTCGGCCACCACTGGTGTGTTACGGTGCCTGGAGGTCGCTCTCCCTAAGACGTTAGACCCCTTCCCTTATGTGTCTTGTCGGCCACCACTGGCGTATTACTGTGGCTGGAGGTCGCTCTCCCTAAGACGTTCGACCCCTTCCCTTTTGTCTCTTGTCGGCCACCACTGGTGTGTTACGGTGGCTGGAGGTCGCTCTCCCTAAGACGTTAGACCCCTTCCCTTATGTCTCTTGTCGGCCACCACTGGCGTATTACTGCGGCTGGAGGTCGCTCTCCCTAAGACGTTAGACCCCTTCCCTTATGTCTCTTGTCGGCCACCACTGGTGTGTTACGTTGGCTGGAGGTCGCTCTCCCTAAGACGTTAGACCCCTTCCCTTATGTCTCTTGTTAGCCACCACTGGTGTGTTACGGTGGCTGGAGGTCGCTCTCCCTAAGACGTTAGACCCTTTCCCTTATGTGTCTTGTCGGCCACCACTGGTGTGTTACGTTGGCTGGAGGTCGCTCTCCCTAAGACGTTAGACCCCTTTCCTTATGTGTCTTGTCTGCCACCACTGGCGTATTACTGTGGCTGGAGGTCGCTCTCCCTAAGACGTTAGACCCCTTCCCTTATGTCTCTTGTCGGCCACCACTGGCGTATTACTGTGGCTGGAGGTCGCTCTCCCTAAGACGTTAGACCCCTTCCCTTATGTGTCTTGTCGGCCACCACTGGCGTATTACTGTGGCTGGAGGTCGCTCTCCCTAAGACGTTCGACCCCTTCCCTTTTGTCTCTTGTCGGCCACCACTGGTGTGTTACGGTGGCTGGAGGTCGCTCTCCCTAAGACGTTAGACCCCTTCCCTCATGTCTCTTGTCGGCCACCACTGGCGTGTTACGGTGGCTGGAGGTCGCTCTCCCTAAGACGTTAGACCCCTTCCCTTATGTGTCTTGTCGGCCACCACTGGCGTATTACTGTGGCTGGAGGTCGCTCTCCCTAAGACGTTAGACCCCTTCCCTTATGTCTCTTGTCGGCCACCACTGGCGTGTTACGGTGGCTGGAGGTCGCTCTCCCTAAGACGTTAGACCCCTTCCCTTATGTGTCTTGTCGGCCACCACTGGTGTGTTACGGTGGCTGGAGGTCGCTCTCCCTAAGACGTTAGACCCCTTCCCTTATGTCTGTTGTCGGCCACCACTGGTGTGTTAGGGTGGCTGGAGGTCGCTCTCCCTAAGACGTTAGACCCCTTCCCTTATGTGTCTTGTCGGCCACCACTGGTGTGTTACGGTGGCTGGAGGTCGCTCTCCCTAAGACGTTAGACCCCTTCCCTTTTGTGTCTTGTCGGCCACCACTGGTGTGTTACGGTGGCTGGAGGTCGCTCTCCCTTAAACGTTAGACCCCTTCCCTTATGTCTCTTGTCGGCTACCACTGGCGTATTACGGTGGCTGGAGGTCGCTCTCCCTTAGACGTTAGACCCCTTCCCTTTTGTCTCTTGTCGGCCACCACTGGCATATTACGGTGGCTGGAGGTCGCTCTCCCTAAGACGTTAGACTCCTTCCCTTATGTCTCTTGTCGGCCACCACTGGCGTGTTACGGTGGCTGGAGGTCGCTCTCCCTTAGACGTTAGACCCCTTCCCTTATGTCTCTTGTCGGCTACCACTGGCGTATTACGGTGGCTGGAGGTCGCTCTCCCTTAGACGTTAGACCCCTTCCCTTTTGTCTCCTGTCGGCCACCACTGGTGTGTTACGTTAGCTGGAGGTCGCTCTCCCTAAGACGTTAGACCCCTTCCCTTATGTCTCTTGTCGGCCACCACTGGCGTGTTACGGTGGCTGGAGGTCGCTCTCCCTAAGACGTTAGACCCCTTCCCTTATGTCTCTTGTCGGCAACCACTGGCGTGTTACGTTGGCTGGAGGTCGCTCTCCCTAAGACGTTAGACCCCTTCCCTTGTGTCTCTTGTCGGCCACCACTGGCGTATTACTGTGGCTGGAGGTCGCTGTCTCTAAGACGTTAGACCCCTTCCCTTATGTGTCTTGTCGGCCACCACTGGTGTGTTACGGTGGCTGGAGGTCGCTCTCCCTAAGACGTTAGACCCCTTCCCTTTTGTGTCTTGTCGGCCACCACTGGTGTGTTACGGTGGCTGGAGGTCGCTCTCCCTTAGACGTTAGACCCCTTCCCTTATGTCTCTTGTCGGCTACCACTGGCGTATTACGGTGGCTGGAGGTCGCTCTCCCTTAGACGTTAGACCCCTTCCCTTTTGTCTCTTGTCGGCCACCACTGGCATATTACGGTGGCTGGAGGTCGCTCTCCCTAAGACGTTAGACTCCTTCCCTTATGTCTCTTGTCGGCCACCACTGGCGTGTTACGGTGGCTGGAGGTCGCTCTCCCTTAGACGTTAGACCCCTTCCCTTATGTCTCTTGTCGGCTACCACTGGCGTATTACGGTGGCTGGAGGTCGCTCTCCCTTAGACGTTAGACCCCTTCCCTTTTGTCTCCTGTCGGCCACCACTGGTGTGTTACGTTAGCTGGAGGTCGCTCTCCCTAAGACGTTAGACCCCTTCCCTTATGTCTCTTGTCGGCCACCACTGGCGTGTTACGGTGGCTGGAGGTCGCTCTCCCTAAGACGTTAGACCCCTTCCCTTATGTCTCTTGTCGGCAACCACTGGCGTGTTACGTTGGCTGGAGGTCGCTCTCCCCAAGACGTTAGACCCCTTCCCTTATGTCTCTTGTCGGCCACCACTGGCGTATTACTGTGGCTGGAGGTCGCTCTCTCTAAGACGTTAGACCCCTTCCCTTATGTGTCTTGTCGGCCACCACTGGTGTGTTACGTTGGCTGGAGGTCGCTCTCCCTAAGACGTTAGACCCCTTCCCTTATGTGTCTTGGCGGCCACCACTGGTGTGTTACGGTGGCTGGAGGTCGCTCTCCCTAAGACGTTAGACCCCTTATCTTATGTGTCTTGTCGGCCACCACTGGCGTATTACTGTGGCTGGAGGTCGCTCTCCCTAAGACGTTAGACCCCTTCCCTTTTGTCTCTTGTCGGCCACCACTGGTGTGTTACGGTGGCTGGAGGTCGCTCTCCCTAAGACGTTAGACCCCTTCCCTTATGTCTCTTGTCGGCAACCACTGGCGTGTTACGGTGGCTACAGGTCGCTCTCCCTAAGACGTTAGACCCCTTCCCTTATGTCTCTTGTCGGCCACCACTGGTGTGTTACGGTGGCTGGAGGTCGCTCTCCCTAAGACGTTAGACCCCTTCCCTTATGTGTCTTGTCGGCCACCACTGGCGTATTACGATGGCTGGAGGTCGCTCTCCCTAAGACGTTAGACCCCTTCCCTTATGTCTCTTGTCGGCCACCACTGGTGTGTTACGGTGGCTGGAGGTCGCTCTCCCTAAGACGTTAGACCCCTTCCCTTATGTGTCTTGTCGGCCACCACTGGCGTATTACGGTGGCTGGAGGTCGCTCTCTCCTGGAGACGTTAGACCCCTCCCCTTATGTCTCTTGTCGGCCACCACTGGTGTGTTACGGTGGCTGGAGGTTGCTCTCCCTAAGACGTTAGACCCCTTCCCTTATGTGTCTTGTCGGCCACCACTGGCGTGTTACGGTGTCTGGAGGTCGCTCTCCCTAAGACGTTAGACCCCTTCCCTTATGTGTCTTGTCGGCCACCACTGGCGTATTACTGTGGCTGGAGGTCGCTCTCCCTAAGACGTTAGACCCCTTCCCTTATGTCTCTTGTTAGCCACCACTGGTGTGTTACGGTGGCTGGAGGTCGCTCTCCCTAAGACGTTAGACCCCTTCCCTTATGTGTCTTGTCGGCCACCACTGGCGTGTTACGGTGGCTGGAGGTCGCTCTCCCTAAGACGTTAGACCCCTTCCCTTTTGTCTCTTGTCGGCCACCACTGGCGTATTACTGTGGCTGGAGGTCGCTCTCCCTTAGACGTTAGACCCCTTCCCTTATGTCTCTTGTCGGCAACCACTGGCGTGTTACGGTGGCTGGAGGTCGCTTTGCCTAAGACGTTAGACCCCTTCCCTTATGTGTCTTGTCGGCCACCACTGGCGTATTACGGTGGCTGGAGGTCGCTCTCCCTAAGACGTTAGACCCCTTCCCTTATGTCTCTTATTAGCCACCACTGGTGTGTTACGGTGGCTGGAGGTCGCTCTCCCTTAGACGTTAGACCCCTTCCCTTATGTCTCTTGTCGGCCACCACTGGCGTATTACGGTGGCTGGAGGTCGCTCTCCCTAAGACGTTAGACCCCTTCCCTTATGTCTCTTGCTAGCCACCACTGGTGTGTTACGGTGGCTGGAGGTCGCTCTCCCTAAGACGTTAGACCCATTCCCTTATGTGTCTTGTCGGCCACCACTGGTGTGTTACGGTGGCTGGAGGTCGCTCTCCCTAAGACGTTAGACCCCTTCCCTTATGTCTCTTGTCGGCCACCACTGGCGTGTTACGGTGGCTGGAGGTCGCTCTCCCTAAGACGTTAGACCCCTTCCCTTATGTCTCTTGTCGGCCACCACTGGCGTATTACTGTGGTTGGAGGTCGCTCTCCCTTAGACGTTAGACCCCTTCCCTTATGTCTCTTGTCGGCAACCACTGGCGTGTTACGGTGGCTGGAGGTCGCTCTCCCTAAGACGTTAGACCCCTTCCCTTATGTCTCTGGTTAGCCACCACTGGTGTGTTACGGTGGCTGGAGGTCGCTCTCCCTTAGACGTTAGACCCCTTCCCTTATGTCTCTTGTCGGCCACCACTGGCGTATTACGGTGGCTGGAGGTCGCTCTCCCTAAGACGTTAGACCCCTTCCCTTATGTCTCTTCTCGGCCACCACTGGCGTATTACGGTGGCTGGAGGTCGCTCTCCCTAAGACGTTAGACCCCTTCCCTTATGTCTCTTGTTAGCCACCACTGGTGTGTTACGGTGGCTGGAGGTCGCTCTCCCTAAGACGTTAGACCCCTTCCCTTATGTGTCTTGTCGGCCACCACTGGTGTGTTACGGTGGCTCGAGGTCGCTCTCCCTAAGACGTTAGACCCCTTCCCTTATGTCTCTTGTCGGCCACCACTGGCGTGTTACGGTGGCTGGAGGTCGCTCTCCCTAAGACGTTAGACCCCTTCCCTTATGTCTCTTGTCGGCCACCACTGGCGTATTACTGTGGCTGGAGGTCGCTCTCCCTTAGACGTTAGACCCCTTCCCTTATGTCTCTTGTCGGCAACCACTGGCGTGTTACGGTGGCTGGAGGTCGCTCTCCCTAAGACGTTAGACCCCTTCCCTTATGTCTCTTGTCGGCCACCACTGGCGTGTTACGGTGGCTGGAGGTCGCTCTCCCTAAGACGTTAGACCCCTTCTCTTACGTGTATTGTCGGCCACCACTGGTGTGTTACGGTGGCTGGAGGTCGCTCTCCCTTAGACGTTAGACCCCTTCCCTTATGTCTCTTGTCGGCCACCACTGGCGTATTACTGTGGCTGGAGGTCGCTCTCCCTTAGACGTTAGACCCCTTCCCTTATGTCTCTTGTCGGCAACCACTGGCGTGTTACGGTGGCTGGAGGTCGCTCTCCCTAAGACGTTAGACCCCTTCCCTTATGTCTCTTGTCGGCCACCACTGGCGTGTTACGGTGGCTGGAGGTCGCTCTCCCTTAGACGTTAGACCCCTTCCCTTATGTCTCTTCTCGGCCACCACTGGCGTATTACGGTGGCTGGAGGTCGCTCTCCCTAAGACGTTAGACCCCTTCCCTTATGTCTCTTGTTAGCCACCACTGGTGTGTTACGGTGGCTGGAGGTCGCTCTCCCTAAGACGTTAGACCCCTTCCCTTATGTGTCTTGTCGGCCACCACTGGTGTGTTACGGTGGCTGGAGGTCGCTCTCCCTAAGACGTTAGACCCCTTCCCTTATGTGTCTTGTCGGCCACCACTGGTGTGTTACGGTGGCTGGAGGTCGCTCTCCCTTAGACGTTAGACCCCTTCCCTTATGTCTCTTGTCGGCCACCACTGGCGTATTACTGTGGCTGGAGGTCGCTCTCCCTAAGACGTTAGACCCCTTCCCTTATGTCTCTTGTCGGCCACCACTGGCGTGTTACGGTGGCTGGAGGTCGCTCTCCCTTAGACGTTAGACCCCTTCCCTTATGTCTCTTGTCGGCCACCACTGGCGTATTACTGTGGCTGGAGGTCGCTCTCCCTAAGACGTTAGACCCCTTCCCTTATGTGTCTTGTCGGCCACCACTGGCGTGTTACGTTGGCTGGAGGTCGCTCTCCCTAAGACGTTAGACCCCTTCCCTTATGTGTCTTGTCGGCCACCACTGGCGTGTTACGTTGGCTGGAGGTCGCTCTCCCTAAGACGTTAGACCCCTTCCCTTATGTCTCTTGTTAGCCACCACTGGCGTGTTACGTTGGCTGGAGGTCGCTCTCCCTAAGACGTTAGACCCCTTCCCTTATGTCTCTTGTCGGCCACCACTGGTGTGTTACGGTGGCTGGAGGTCGCTCTCCCTAAGACGTTAGACCCCTTCCCTTATGTGTCTTGTCGGCCACCACTGGTGTTTTACGGTGGCTGGAGGTCGCTCTCCCTAAGACGTTAGACCCCTTCCCTTATGTGTCTTGTCGGCCACCACTGGTGTGTTACGGTGGCTGGAGGTCGCTCTCCCTTAGACGTTAGACCCTTTACCTTATGTCTCTTGTCGGCTACCACTGGCGTATTACTGTGGCTGGAGGTCGCTCTCCCTTAGACGTTAGACCCCTTCCCTTTTGTCTCTTGTCGGCCACCACTGGCGTATTACGGTGGCTGGAGGTCGCTCTCCCTAAGACGTTAGACCCCTTCCCTTATGTCTCTTGTCGGCAACCACTGGCGTGTTACGTTGGCTGGAGGTCGCTCTCCCTAAGACGTTAGACCCCTTCCCTTATGTCTCTTGTCGGCCACCGCGGGCGTGTTACGGTGGCTGGAGGTCGCTCTCCCTTAGACGTTAGACCCCTTCCCTTATGTCTCTTGTCGGCCACCACTGGTGTGTTACGTTAGCTGGAGGTCGCTCTCCCTAAGACGTTAGACCCCTTCCCCTATGTCTCTTATCGGCCACCACTGGCGTGTTACGGTGGCTGGAGGTCGCTCTCCCTAAGACGTTAGACCCCTTCCCTTATGTCTCTTGTCGGCCACCACTGGCGTGTTACGTTGGCTGGAGGTCGCTCTCCCTAAGACGTTAGACCCCTTCCCTTTTGTCTCTTGTCGGCCACCGCTGGCGTATTACTGTGGCTGGAGGTCGCTCTCCCTAAGACGTTAGACCCCTTCCCTTATGTGTCTTGTCGGCCGCCACTGGTGTGTTACGGTGGCTGGAGGTCGCTCTCCCTAAGACGTTAGACCCCTTCCCTTATGTGTCTTGTCGGCCACCACTGGCGTATTACTGTGGCTGGAGGTCGCTCTCCCTAAGACGTTAGACCCCTTCCTTTTTGTCTCTTGTCGGCCACCACTGGTGTGTTACGGTGGCTGGAGGTCGCTCTCCCTAAGACGTTAGACCCCTTCCCTTATGTGTCTTGTCGGCCACCACTGGTGTGTTACGGTGGCTGGAGGTCGCTCTCCCTTAGACGTTAGACCCCTTCCCTTATGTGTCTTGTCGGCCACCACTGGTGTGTTACGGTGGCTGGAGGTCGCTCTCCCTAAGACGTTAGACCCCTTCCCTTATGTCTCTTGTCGGCCACCACTTGTGTATTACTGTGGCTGGAGGTCGCTCTCCCTAAGACGTTAGACGCCTTCCCTTATGTGTCTTGTCGGCCACCACTGGCGTATTACGGTGGCTGGAGGTCGCTCTCCCTAAGACGTTAGACCCCTTCCCTTATGTCTCTTGTTAGCCACCACTGGTGTGTTACGGTGGCTGGAGGTCGCTCTCCCTAAGACGTTAGACCCCTTCCCTTATGTGTCTTGTCGGCCACCACTGGTGTGTTACGGTGGCTGGAGGTCGCTCTCCCTAAGACGTTAGACCCCTTCCCTTATGTCTCTTGTCGGCCACCACTGGCGTGTTACGGTGGCTGGAGGTCGCTCTCCCTAAGACGTTAGACCCCTTCCCTTATGTCTCTTGTCGGCCACCACTGGTGTGTTACGGTGGCTGGAGGTCGCTCTCCCTAAGACGTTAGACCCCTTCCCTTATGTCTCTTGTCGGCCACCACTGGTGTGTTACGGTGGCTGGAGGTCGCTCTCCCTAAGACGTTAGACCCCTTCCCTTATGTCTCTTGTCGGCCACCACTGGCGTGTTACGGTGGCTGGAGGTCGCTCTCCCTAAGACGTTAGACCCCTTCCCTTATGTCTCTTGTCGGCCACCACTGGCGTGTTACGGTGGCTGGAGGTCGCTCTCCCTAAGACGTTAGACCCCTTCCCTTATGTCTCTTGTCGGCCACCACTGGTGTGTTACGGTGGCTGGAGGTCGCTCTCCCTAAGACGTTAGACGCCTTCCCTTATGTGTCTTGTCGGCCACCACTGGCGTATTACGGTGGCTGGAGGTCGCTCTCCCTAAGACGTTAGACCCCTTCCCTTATGTCTCTTGTCGGCCACCACTGGCGTGTTACGGTGGCTGGAGGTCGCTCTCCCTAAGACGTTAGACCCCTTCCCTTATGTCTCTTGTCGGCCACCACTGGCGTGTTACGGTGGCTGGAGGTCGCTCTCCCTAAGACGTTAGACCCCTTCCCTTATGTCTCTTGTCGGCCACCACTGGCGTGTTACGGTGGCTGGAGGTCGCTCTCCCTAAGACGTTAGACCCCTTCCCTTATGTCTCTTTTCGGCCACCACTGGTGTGTTACGGTGGCTGGAGGTCGCTCGCCCTAAGACGTTAGACGCCTTCCCTTATGTGTCTTGTCGGCCACCACTGGCGTATTACGGTGGCTGGAGGTCGCTCTCCCTAAGACGTTAGACCCCTTCCCTTATGTCTCTTGTCGGCCACCACTGGTGTATTACTGTGGCTGGAGGTCGCTCTCCCTAAGACGTTAGACCCCTTCCCTTATGTGTCTTGTCGGCCACCACTGGCGTATTACGGTGGCTGGAGGTCGCTCTCCCTAAGACGTTAGACCCCTTCCCTTATGTCTCTTGTCGGCCACCACTGGTGTATTACTGTGGCTGGAGGTCGCTCTCCCTAAGACGTTAGACCCCTTCCCTTATGTGCCTTGTCGGCCACCACTGGCGTATTACGGTGGCTGGAGGTCGCTCTCCCTAAGACGTTAGACCCCTTCCCTTATGTCTCTTGTTAGCCACCACTGGTGTGTTACGGTGGCTGGAGGTCGCTCTCCCTAAGACGTTAGACCCCTTCCCTTATGTGTCTTGTCGGCCACCACTGGTGTGTTACGGTGGCTGGAGGTCGCTCTCCCTAAGACGTTAGACCCCTTCCCTTATGTCTCTTGTCGGCCACCACTGGCGTGTTACGGTGGCTGGAGGTCGCTCTCCCTAAGACGTTAGACCCCTTCCCTTATGTCTCTTGTCGGCCACCACTGGCGTGTTACGGTGGCTGGAGGTCGCTCTCCCTAAGACGTTAGACCCCTTCCCTTATGTCTCTTGTCGGCCACCACTGGTGTGTTACGGTGGCTGGAGGTCGCTCTCCCTAAGACGTTAGACGCCTTCCCTTATGTGTCTTGTCGGCCACCACTGGCGTATTACGGTGGCTGGAGGTCGCTCTCCCTAAGACGTTAGACCCCTTCCCTTATGTCTCGTGTCGGCCACCACTGGTGTATTACTGTGGCTGGAGGTCGCTCTCCCTAAGACGTTAGACGCCTTCCCTTATGTGTCTTGTCGGCCACCACTGGCGTATTACGGTGGCTGGAGGTCGCTCTCCCTAAGACGTTAGACCCCTTCCCTTATGTCTCTTGTTAGCCACCACTGGTGTGTTACGGTGGCTGGAGGTCGCTCTCCCTAAGACGTTAGACCCCTTCCCTTATGTGTCTTGTCGGCCACCACTGGTGTGTTACGGTGGCTGGAGGTCGCTCTCCCTAAGACGTTAGACCCCTTCCCTTATGTCTCTTGTCGGCCACCACTGGCGTGTTACGGCGGCTGGAGGTCGCTCTCCCTAAGCCGTTAGACCCCTTCCCTTATGTCTCTTGTCGGCCACCACTGGCGTATTACTGTGGCTGGAGGGCGCTCTCCCTTAGACGTTAGACCCCATCCCTTATGTCTCTTGTCGGCAACCACTGGCGTGTTACGGTGGCTGGAGGTCGCTCTCCCTAAGACGTTAGACCCCTTCCCTTATGTCTCTTGTCGGCCACCACTGGCGTGTTACGGTGGCTGGAGGTCGCTCTCCCTAAGACGTCAGACCCCTTCTCTTATGTGTCTTGTCGGCCACCACTGGTGTGTTACGGTGGCTGGAGGTCGCTCTCCCTAAGACGTTAGACCCCTTCCCTTATGTGTCTTGTCGGCCACCACTGGCGTGTTACGGTGGCTGGAGGTCGCTCTCCCTAAGACGTTAGACCCCTTCCCTTATGTGTCTTGTCGGCCACCACTGGCGTATTACTGTGGCTGGAGGTCGCTCTCCCTAAGACGTTAGACCCCTTCCCTTATGTCTCTTGTTAGCCACCACTGGTGTGTTACGGTGGCTGGAGGTCGCTCTCCCTAAGACGTTAGACCCCTTCCCTTATGTGTCTTGTCGGCCACCACTGGCGTGTTACGGTGGCTGGAGGTCGCTCTCCCTAAGACGTTAGACCCCTTCCCTTTTGTCTCTTGTCGGCCACCACTGGCGTATTACTGTGGCTGGAGGTCGCTCTCCCTAAGACGTTAGACCCCTTCCCTTATGTCTCTTGTTAGCCACCACTGGTGTGTTACGGTGGCTGGAGGTCGCTCTCCCTAAGACGTTAGACCCCTTCCCTTATGTGTCTTGTCGGCCACCACTGGCGTGTTACGGTGGCTGGAGGTCGCTCTCCCTAAGACGTTAGACCCCTTCCCTTATGTGTCTTGTCGGCCACCACTGGCGTGTTACGGTGGCTGGAGGTCGCTCTCCCTAAGACGTTAGACCCCTTCCCTTTTGTCTCTTGTCGGCCACCACTGGCGTATTACTGTGGCTGGAGGTCGCTTTGCCTAAGACGTTAGACCCCTTCCCTTATGTGTCTTGTCGGCCACCACTGGCGTATTACGGTGGCTGGAGGTCGCTCTCCCTAAGACGTTAGACCCCTTCCCTTATGTCTCTTATTAGCCACCACTGGTGTGTTACGGTGGCTGGAGGTCGCTCTCCCTTAGACGTTAGACCCCTTCCCTTATGTCTCTTGTCGGCCACCACTGGCGTATTACGGTGGCTGGAGGTCGCTCTCCCTAAGACGTTAGACCCCTTCCCTTATGTCTCTTGCTAGCCACCACTGGTGTGTTACGGTGGCTGGAGGTCGCTCTCCCTAAGACGTTAGACCCCTTCCCTTATGTGTCTTGTCGGCCACCACTGGTGTGTTACGGTGGCTGGAGGTCGCTCTCCCTAAGACGTTAGACCCCTTCCCTTATGTCTCTTGTCGGCCACCACTGGCGTGTTACGGTGGCTGGAGGTCGCTCTCCCTAAGACGTTAGACCCCTTCCCTTATGTCTCTTGTTAGCCACCACTGGTGTGTTACGGTGGCTGGAGGTCGCTCTCCCTAAGACGTTAGACCCCTTCCCTTATGTCTCTTGTCCGCCACCACTGGCGTGTTACGGTGGCTGGAGGTGGCTCTCCCTAAGACGTTAGACCCCTTCCCTTATGTCTCTTGTCGGCCACCACTGGCGTATTACTGTGGCTGGAGGTCGCTCTCCCTTAGACGTTAGACCCCTTCCCTTATGTCTCTTGTCGGCCACCACTGGTGTGTTACGGTGGCTGGAGGTCGCTCTCCCTAAGACATTAGACCCCTTCCCTTATGTCTCTTGTCGGCAACCACTGGCGTGTTACGGTGGCTGGAGGTCGCTCTCCCTAAGACGTTAGACCCCTTCCCTTATGTCTCTGGTTAGCCACCACTGGTGTGTTACGGTGGCTGGAGGTCGCTCTCCCTTAGACGTTAGACCCCTTCCCTTATGTCTCTTGTCGGCCACCACTGGCGTATTACGGTGGCTGGAGGTCGCTCTCCCTAAGACGTTAGACCCCTTCCCTTATGTCTCTTGTCGGCCACCACTGGCGTATTACTGTGGCTGGAGGTCGCTCTCCCTTAGACGTTAGACCCCTTCCCTTATGTCTCTTGTCGGCAACCACTGGCGTGTTACGCTGGCTGGAGGTCGCTCTCCCTAAGACGTTAGACCCCTTCCCTTATGTCTCTTGTCGGCCACCACTGGCGTGTTACGGTGGCTGGAGGTCGCTCTCCCTAAGACGTTAGACCCCTTCTCTTATGTGTATTGTCGGCCACCACTGGTGTGTTACGGTGGCTGGAAGTCGCTCTCCCTAAGACGTTAGACCCCTTCCCTTATGTGCCTTGTCGGCCACCACTGGTGTGTTACGGTGGCTGGAGGTCGCTCTCCCTTAGACGTTAGACCCCTTCCCTTATGTCTCTTGTCGGCCACCACTGGCGTATTACTGTGGCTGGAGGTCGCTCTCCCTAAGACGTTAGACCCCTTCCCTTATGTCTCTTGTCGGCCACCACTGGCGTATTACTGTGGCTGGAGGTCGCTCTCCCTAAGACGTTAGACCCCTTCCCTTATGTGTCTTGTCGGCCACCACTGGCGTGTTACGTTGGCTGGAGGTCGCTCTCCCTAAGACGTTAGACCCCTTCCCTTATGTCTCTTGTTAGCCACCACTGGCGTGTTACGTTGGCTGGAGGTCGCTCTCCCTAAGACGTTAGACCCCTTCCCTTATGTCTCTTGTCGGCCACCACTGGTGTGTTACGGTGGCTGGAGGTCGCTCTCCCTAAGACGTTAGACCCCTTCCCTTATGTGTCTTGTCGGCCACCACTGGTGTTTTACGGTGGCTGGAGGTCGCTCTCCCTAAGACGTTAGACCCCTTCCCTTATGTGTCTTGTCGGCCACCACTGGTGTGTTACGGTGGCTGGAGGTCGCTCTCCCTTAGACGTTAGACCCTTTACCTTATGTCTCTTGTCGGCTACCACTGGCGTATTACTGTGGCTGGAGGTCGCTCTCCCTTAGACGTTAGACCCCTTCCCTTTTGTCTCTTGTCGGCCACCACTGGCGTATTACGGTGGCTGGAGGTCGCTCTCCCTAAGACGTTAGACCCCTTCCCTTATGTCTCTTGTCGGCAACCACTGGCGTGTTACGTTGGCTGGAGGTCGCTCTCCCTAAGACGTTAGACCCCTTCCCTTATGTCTCTTGTCGGCCACCGCGGGCGTGTTACGGTGGCTGGAGGTCGCTCTCCCTTAGACGTTAGACCCCTTCCCTTATGTCTCTTGTCGGCCACCACTGGTGTGTTACGTTAGCTGGAGGTCGCTCTCCCTAAGACGTTAGACCCCTTCCCCTATGTCTCTTATCGGCCACCACTGGCGTGTTACGGTGGCTGGAGGTCGCTCTCCCTAAGACGTTAGACCGCTTCCTTTATGTCTCTTGTCGGCCACCACTGGCGTGTTACGTTGGCTGGAGGTCGCTCTCCCTAAGACGTTAGACCCCTTCCCTTTTGTCTCTTGTCGGCCACCACTGGCGTATTACTGTGGCTGGAGGTCGCTCTCCCTAAGACGTTAGACCCCTTCCCTTATGTGTCTTGTCGGCCACCACTGGTGTGTTACGGTGGCTGGAGGTCGCTCTCCCTAAGACGTTAGACCCCTTCCCTTATGTGTCTTGTCGGCCACCACTGGCGTATTACTGTGGCTGGAGGTCGCTCTCCCTAAGACGTTAGACCCCTTCCTTTTTGTCTCTTGTCGGCCACCACTGGTGTGTTACGGTGGCTGGAGGTCGCTCTCCCTAAGACGTTAGACCCCATCCCTTTTGTCTCTTGTCGGCCACCACTGGCGTATTACTGTGGCTGGAGGTCGCTCTCCCTTAGACGTTAGACCCCTTCCCTTATGTCTCTTGTCGTCAACCACTGGCGTGTTACGGTGGCTGGAGGTCGCTCTCCCTAAGACGTTAGACGCCTTCCCTTATGTGTCTTGTCGGCCACCACTGGCGTATTACGGTGGCTGGAGGTCGCTCTCCCTAAGACGTTAGACCCCTTCCCTTATGTCTCTTGGTAGCCACCACTGGTGTGTTACGGTGGCTGGAGGTCGCTCTCCCTAAGACGTTAGACCCCTTCCCTTATGTGTCTTGTCGGCCACCACTGGTGTGTTACGGTGGCTGGAGGTCGCTCTCCCTAAGACGTTAGACCCCTTCCCTTATGTCTCTTGTCGGCCACCACTGGCGTGTTACGGCGGCTGGAGGTCGCTCTCCCTAAGACGTTAGACCCCTTCCCTTATGTCTCTTGTCGGCCACCACTGGTGTGTTACGGTGGCTGGAGGTCGCTCTCCCTAAGACGTTAGACCCCTTCCCTTATGTCTCTTGTCGGCCACCACTGGTGTGTTACGGTGGCTGGAGGTCGCTCTCCCTAAGACGTTAGACCCCTTCCCTTATGTCTCTTGTCGGCCACCACTGGCGTGTTACGGTGGCTGGAGGTCGCTCTCCCTAAGACGTTAGACCCCTTCCCTTATGTCTCTTGTCGGCCACCACTGGCGTGTTACGGTGGCTGGAGGTCGCTCTCCCTAAGACGTTAGACCCCTTCCCTTATGTCTCTTGTCGGCCACCACTGGTGTGTTACGGTGGCTGGAGGTCGCTCTCCCTAAGACGTTAGACGCCTTCCCTTATGTGTCTTGTCGGCCACCACTGGCGTATTACGGTGGCTGGAGGTCGCTCTCCCTAAGACGTTAGACCCCTTCCCTTATGTCTCTTGTCGGCCACCACTGGCGTGTTACGGTGGCTGGAGGTCGTTCTCCCTAAGACGTTAGACCCCTTCCCTTATGTCTCCTGTCGGCCACCACTGGCGTGTTACGGTGGCTGGAGGTCGCTCTCCCTAAGACG
This sequence comes from Arenicola marina, assembly GCA_964019135.1. Taxonomy (NCBI): domain Eukaryota; kingdom Metazoa; phylum Annelida; class Polychaeta; family Arenicolidae; genus Arenicola; species Arenicola marina. The sequence continues at coordinate 1,965,975 of OZ025262.1, forward strand.
TTAGACCCCTTCCCTTATGTCTCTTGTCGGCCACCACTGGCGTGTTACGGTGGCTGGAGGTCGCTCTCCCTAAGACGATAGACCCCTTCCCTTATGTCTCTTGTCGGCCACCACTGGTGTGTTACGGTGGCTGGAGGTCGCTCTCCCTAAGACGTTAGACGCCTTCCCTTATGTGTCTTGTCGGCCACCACTGGTGTATTACTGTGGCTGGAGGTCGCTCTCCCTAAGACGTTAGACCCCTTCCCTTATGTCTCTTGTCGGCCACCACTGGTGTATTACTGTGGCTGGAGGTCGCTCTCCCTAAGACGTTAGACGCCTTCCCTTATGTGTCTTGTCGGCCACCACTGGCGTATTACGGTGGCTGGAGGTCGCTCTCCCTAAGACGTTAGACCCCTTCCCTTATGTCTCTTGTTAGCCACCACTGGTGTGTTACGGTGGCTGGAGGTCGCTCTCCCTAAGACGTTAGACCCCTTCCCTTATGTGTCTTGTCGGCCACCACTGGTGTGTTACGGTGGCTGGAGGTCGCTCTCCCTAAGACGTTAGACCCCTTCCCTTATGTCTCTTGTCGGCCACCACTGGCGTGTTACGGTGGCTGGAGGTCGCTCTCCCTAAGACGTTAGACCCCTTCCCTTATGTCTCTTGTCGGCCACCACTGGCGTGTTACGGTGGCTGGAGGTCGCTCTCCCTAAGACGTTAGACCCCTTCCCTTAGGTCTCTTGTCGGCCACCACTGGTGTGTTACGGTGGCTGGAGGTCGCTCTCCCTAAGACGTTAGACGCCTTCCCTTATGTGTCTTGTCGGCCACCACTGGCGTATTACGGTGGCTGGAGGTCGCTCTCCCTAAGACGTTAGACCCCTTCCCTTATGTCTCTTGTCGGCCACCACTGGTGTATTACTGTGGCTGGAGGTCGCTCTCCCTAAGACGTTAGACGCCTTCCCTTATGTGTCTTGTCGGCCACCACTGGCGTATTACGGTGGCTGGAGGTCGCTCTCCCTAAGACGTTAGACCCCTTCCCTTATGTCTCTTGTTAGCCACCACTGGTGTGTTACGGTGGCTGGAGGTCGCTCTCCCTAAGACGTTAGACCCCTTCCCTTATGTGTCTTGTCGGCCACCACTGGTGTGTTACGGTGGCTGGAGGTCGCTCTCCCTAAGACGTTAGACCCCTTCCCTTATGTCTCTTGTCGGCCACCACTGGCGTGTTACGGCGGCTGGAGGTCGCTCTCCCTAAGCCGTTAGACCCCTTCCCTTATGTCTCTTGTCGGCCACCACTGGCGTATTACTGTGGCTGGAGGGCGCTCTCCCTTAGACGTTAGACCCCATCCCTTATGTCTCTTGTCGGCAACCACTGGCGTGTTACGGTGGCTGGAGGTCGCTCTCCCTAAGACGTTAGACCCCTTCCCTTATGTCTCTTGTCGGCCACCACTGGCGTGTTACGGTGGCTGGAGGTCGCTCTCCCTAAGACGTTAGACCCCTTCTCTTATGTGTCTTGTCGGCCACCACTGGTGTGTTACGGTGGCTGGAGGTCGCTCTCCCTAAGACGTTAGACCCCTTCCCTTATGTGTCTTGTCGGCCACCACTGGTGTGTTACGGTGGCTGGAGGTCGCTCTCCCTAAGACGTTAGACCCCTTCCCTTATGTCTCTTGTCGGCCACCACTGGCGTATTACTGTGGCTGGAGGTCGCTCTCCCTAAGACGTTAGACCCCTTCCCTTATGTCTCTTGTCGGCCACCACTGGCGTGTTACGGTGGCTGGAGGTCGCTCTCCCTTAGACGTTAGACCCCTTCCTTTATGTCTCTTGTCGGCCACCACTGGCGTATTACTGTGGCTGGAGGTCGCTCTCCCTAAGACGTTAGACCCCTTCCCTTATGTCTCTTGTCGGCCACCACTGGCGTGTTACGTTGGCTGGAGGTCGCTCTCCCTAAGACGTTAGACCCCTTCCCTTATGTGTCTTGTCGGCCACCACTGGCGTGTTACGTTGGCTGGAGGTCGCTCTCCCTAAGACGTTAGACCCCTTCCCTTATGTCTCTTGTTAACCACCACTGGCGTGTTACGTTGGCTGGAGGTCGCTCTCCCTAAGACGTTAGACCCCTTCCCTTATGTCTCTTGTCGGCCACCACTGGTGTGTTACGGTGGCTGGAGGTCGCTCTCCCTAAGACGTTAGACCCCTTCCCTTATGTGTCTTGTCGGCCACCACTGGTGTGTTACGGTGGCTGGAGGTCGCTCTCCCTAAGACGTTAGACCCCTTCCCTTATGTGTCTTGTCGGCCACCACTGGTGTGTTACGGTGGCTGGAGGTCGGTCTCCCTTAGACGTTAGACCCCTTCCCTTATGTCTCTTGTCGGCTACCACTGGCGTATTACTGTGGCTGGAGGTCGCTCTCCCTTAGACGTTAGACCCCTTCCCTTTTGTCTCTTGTCGGCCACCACTGGCGTATTACGGTGGCTGGAGGTCGCTCTCCCTAAGACGTTAGACCCCTTCCCTTATGTCTCTTGTCGGCAACCACTGGCGTGTTACGTTGGCTGGAGGTCGCTCTCCCTAAGACGTTAGACCCCTTCCCTCATGTCTCTTGTCGGCCACCACTGGCGTGTTACGGTGGCTGGAGGTCGCTCTCCCTTAGACGTTAGACCCCTTCCCTTATGTCTCTTGTCGGCCACCACTGGTGTGTTACGTTAGGTGGAGGTCGCTCTCCCTAAGACGTTAGACCCCTTCCCTTATGTGTCTTGTCGGCCACCACTGGCGTGTTACGGTGGCTGGAGGTCGCTTTCCCTAAGACGTTAGACCCCTTCCCTTATGTCTCTTGTCGGCCAGCACTGGCGTGTTACGTTGGCTGGAGGTCGCTCTCCCTAGGACGTTAGACCCCTTCCCTTTTGTCTCTTGTCGGCCACCACTGGCGTATTACTGTGGCTGGAGGTCGCTCTCCCTAAGACGTTAGACCCCTTCCCTTATGTGTCTTGTCGGCCACCACTGGTGTGTTACGTTGGCTGGAGGTCGCTCTCCCTAAGACGTTAGACCCCTTCCCTTATGTGTCTTGTCGGCCACCACTGGTGTGTTACTGTGGCTGGAGGTCGCTCTCCCTAAGACGTTAGACCCCTTCCCTTATGTGTCTTGTCGGCCACCACTGGCGTATTACTGTGGCTGGAGGTCGCTCTCCCTAAGACGTTAGACCCCTTCCCTTTTGTCTCTTGTCGGCCACCACTGGTGTGTTACGGTGGCTGGAGGTCGCTCTCCCTAAGACGTTAGACCCCTTCCCTTATGTCTCTTGTCGGCAACCACTGGCGTGTTACGGTGGCTACAGGTCGCTCTCCCTAAGACGTTAGACCCCTTCCCTTATGTCTCTTGTCGGCCACCACTGGTGTGTTACGGTGGCTGGAGGTCGCTCTCCCTAAGACGTTAGACCCCTTCCCTTATGTGTCTTGTCGGCCACCACTGGCGTATTACGATGGCTGGAGGTCGCTCTCCCTAAGACGTTAGACCCCTTCCCTTATGTCTCTTGTCGGCCACCACTGGTGTGTTACGGTGGCTGGAGGTCGCTCTCCCTAAGACGTTAGACCCCTTCCTTTATGTGTCTTGTCGGCCACCACTGGCGTATTACGGTGTCTGGAGGTCGCTCTCTCCTGGAGACGTTAGACCCCTCCCCTTATGTCTCTTGTCGGCCACCACTGGTGTGTTACGGTGGCTGGAGGTCGCTCTCCCTAAGACGTTAGACCCCTTCCCTTATGTCTCTTGTCGGCCACCACTGGTGTATTACTGTGGCTGGAGGTCGCTCTCCCTAAGACGTTAGACGCCTTCCCTTATGTGTCTTGTCGGCCACCACTGGCGTATTACGGTGGCTGGAGGTCGCCCTCCCTAAGACGTTAGACCCCTTCCCTTATGTCTCTTGTTAGCCACCACTGGTGTGTTACGGTGGCTGGAGGTCGCTCTCCCTAAGACGTTAGACCCCTTCCCTTATGTGTCTTGTCGGCCACCACTGGTGTGTTACGGTGGCTGGAGGTCGCTCTCCCTAAGACGTTAGACCCCTTCCCTTATGTCTCTTGTCGGCCACCACTGGCGTGTTACGGCGGCTGGAGGTCGCTCTCCCTAAGCCGTTAGACCCCTTCCCTTATGTCTCTTGTCGGCCACCACTGGCGTATTACTGTGGCTGGAGGGCGCTCTCCCTTAGACGTTAGACCCCATCCCTTATGTCTCTTGTCGGCAACCACTGGCGTGTTACGGTGGCTGGAGGTCGCTCTCCCTAAGACGTTAGACCCCTTCCCTTATGTCTCTTGTCGGCCACCACTGGCGTGTTACGGTGGCTGGAGGTCGCTCTCCCTAAGACGTTAGACCCCTTCTCTTATGTGTCTTGTCGGCCACCACTGGTGTGTTACGGTGGCTGGAGGTCGCTCTCCCTAAGACGTTAGACCCCTTCCCTTATGTGTCTTGTCGGCCACCACTGGTGTGTTACGGTGGCTGGAGGTCGCTCTCCCTAAGACGTTAGACCCCTTCCCTTATGTCTCTTGTCGGCCACCACTGGCGTATTACTGTGGCTGGAGGTCGCTCTCCCTAAGACGTTAGACCCCTTCCCTTATGTCTCTTGTCGGCCACCACTGGCGTGTTACGGTGGCTGGAGGTCGCTCTCCCTTAGACGTTAGACCCCTTCCTTTATGTCTCTTGTCGGCCACCACTGGCGTATTACTGTGGCTGGAGGTCGCTCTCCCTAAGACGTTAGACCCCTTCCCTTATGTCTCTTGTCGGCCACCACTGGCGTGTTACGTTGGCTGGAGGTCGCTCTCCCTAAGACGTTAGACCCCTTCCCTTATGTGTCTTGTCGGCCACCACTGGCGTGTTACGTTGGCTGGAGGTCGCTCTCCCTAAGACGTTAGACCCCTTCCCTTATGTCTCTTGTTAACCACCACTGGCGTGTTACGTTGGCTGGAGGTCGCTCTCCCTAAGACGTTAGACCCCTTCCCTTATGTGTCTTGTCGGCCACCACTGGTGTGTTACGGTGGCTGGAGGTCGCTCTCCCTAAGACGTTAGACCCCTTCCCTTATGTGTCTTGTCGGCCACCACTGGTGTGTTACGGTGGCTGGAGGTCGGTCTCCCTTAGACGTTAGACCCCTTCCCTTATGTCTCTTGTCGGCTACCACTGGCGTATTACTGTGGCTGGAGGTCGCTCTCCCTTAGACGTTAGACCCCTTCCCTTTTGTCTCTTGTCGGCCACCACTGGCGTATTACGGTGGCTGGAGGTCGCTCTCCCTAAGACGTTAGACCCCTTCCCTTATGTCTCTTGTCGGCAACCACTGGCGTGTTACGTTGGCTGGAGGTCGCTCTCCCTAAGACGTTAGACCCCTTCCCTTATGTCTCTTGTCGGCCACCACTGGCGTGTTACGGTGGCTGGAGGTCGCTCTCCCTTAGACGTTAGACCCCTTCCCTTATGTCTCTTGTCGGCCACCACTGGTGTGTTACGTTAGCTGGAGGTCGCTCTCCCTAAGACGTTAGACCCCTTCCCTTATGTGTCTTGTCGGCCACCACTGGCGTGTTACGGTGGCTGGAGGTCGCTCTCCCTAAGACGTTAGACCCCTTCTCTTATGTCTCTTGTCGGCCAGCACTGGCGTGTTACGTTGGCTGGAGGTCGCTCTCCCTAAGACGTTAGACCCCTTCCCTTTTGTCTCTTGTCGGCCACCACTGGCGTATTACTGTGGCTGGAGGTCGCTCTCCCTAAGACGTTAGACCCCTTCCCTTATGTGTCTTGTCGGCCACCACTGGTGTGTTACGTTGGCTGGAGGCCGCTCTCCCTAAGACGTTAGACCCCTTCCCTTATGTGTCTTGTCGGCCAACACTGGTGTGTTACTGTGGCTGGAGGTCGCTCTCCCTAAGACGTTAGACCCCTTCCCTTATGTGTCTTGTCGGCCACCACTGGCGTATTACTGTGGCTGGAGGTCGCTCTCCCTAAGACGTTAGACCCCTTCCCTTATGTGTCTTGTCGGCCACCACTGGTGTGTTACGGTGGCTGGAGGTCGCTCTCCCTAAGACGTTAGACCCCTTCCCTTTTGTCTCTTGTCGGCCACCACTGGTGTGTTACGGTGGCTGGAGGTCGCTCTCCCTAAGACGTTAGACCCCTTCCCTTATGTCTCTTGTCGGCAACCACTGGCGTGTTACGGTGGCTGGAGGTCGCTCTCCCTAAGACGTTAGACCCCTTCCCTTATGTCTCTTGTCGGCCACCACTGGTGTGTTACGGTGGCTGGAGGTCGCTCTCCCTAAGACGTTAGACCCCTTCCCTTATGTGTCTTGTCGGCCACCACTGGCGTATTACGATGGCTGGAGGTCGCTCTCCCTAAGACGTTAGACCCCTTCCCTTATGTCTCTTGTCGGCCACCACTGGTGTGTTACGGTGGCTGGAGGTCGCTCTCCCTAAGACGTTAGACCCCTTCCTTTATGTGTCTTGTCGGCCACCACTGGCGTATTACGGTGTCTGGAGGTCGCTCTCTCCTGGAGACGTTAGACCCCTCCCCTTATGTCTCTTGTCGGCCACCACTGGTGTGTTACGGTGGCTGGAGGTCGCTCTCCCTAAGACGTTAGACCCCTTCCCTTATGTGTCTTGTCGGCCACCACTGGCGTGTTACGGTGGCTGGAGGTCGCTCTCCCTAAGACGTTAGACCCCTTCCCTTATGTCTCTTGTCGGCCACCACTGGCGTATTACTGTGGCTGGAGGTCGCTCTCCCTAAGACGTTAGACCCCTTCCCTTATGTCTCTTGTTAGCCACCACTGGTGTGTTACGGTGGCTGGAGGTCGCTCTCCCTAAGACGTTAGACCCCCTCCCTTTTGTGTCTTGTAGGCCACCACTGGCGTGTAACGGTGGCTGGAGGTCGCTCTCCCTAAGACGTTAGACCCCTTCCCTTATGTGTCTTGTCGGCCACCACTGGCGTGTTACGGTGGCTGGAGGTCGCTCTCCCTAAGACGTTAGACCCCTTCCCTTTTGTCTCTTGTCGGCCACCACTGGCGTATTACTGTGGCTGGAGGTCGCTCTCCCTTAGACGTTACACCCCTTTCCTTATGTCTCTTGTCGGCAACCACTGGCGTGTTACGGTGGCTGGAGGTCGCTCTCCCTAAGACGTTAGACCCCTTCCCTTATGTGTCTTGTCGGCCACCACTGGTGTGTTACGGTGGCTGGAGGTCGCTCTCCCTAAGACGTTAGACCCCTTCCCTTATGTCTCTTGTCGGCCACCACTGGTGTGTTACGGTGGCTGGAGGTCGCTCTCCCTAAGACGTTAGACCCCTTCCCTTATGTCTCTTGTCGGCCACCACTGGTGTGTTACGGTGGCTGGAGGTCGCTCTCCCTAAGACGTTAGACCCCTTCCCTTATGTCTCTTGTCGGCCACCACTGGCGTATTACTGTGGCTGGAGGTCGCTCTCCCTAAGACGTTAGACCCCTTCCCTTATGTCTCTTGTTAGCCACCACTGGTGTGTTACGGTGGCTGGAGGTCGCTCTCCCTAAGACGTTAGACCCCTTCCCTTATGTCTCTTGTCGGCCACCACTGGCGTATTACTGTGGCTGGAGGTCGCTCTCCCTTAGACGTTAGACCCCTTCCCTTATGTCTCTTGTCGGCCACCACTGGTGTGTTACGGTGGCTGGAGGTCGCTCTCCCTAAGACGTTAGACCCCTTCCCTTATGTCTCTTGTCGGCAACCACTGGTGTGTTACGGTGGCTGGAGGTCGCTCTCCCTAAGACGTTAGACCCCTTCCCTTATGTCTCTTGTCGGCAACCACTGGCATGTTACGGTGGCTGGAGGTCGCTCTCCCTAAGACGTTAGACCCCTTCCCTTATGTCTCTTGTCGGCCACCACTGGTGTGTTACGGTGGCTGGAGGTCGCTCTCCCTAAGACGTTAGACCCCTTCCCTTATGTGTCTTGTCGGCCACCACTGGCGTATTACGGTGGCTGGAGGTCGCTCTCCCTAAGACGTTAGACCCTTTCCCTTATGTGTCTTGTCGGCCACCGCTGGCGTATTACGGTGGCTGGAGGTCGCTCTCCCTAAGACGTTAGACCCTTTCCCTTATGTGTCTTGTCGGCCACCGCTGGCGTATTACGGTGGCTGGAGGTCGCTCTCTCTAAGACGTTAGACCCCTTCCCATATGTGTCTTGTTAGCCACCACTGGTGTGTTACGGTGGCTGGAAGTCGCTCTCCCTAAGACGTTAGACCCCTTCCCTTATGTCTCTTGTCGGCCACCACTGGTGTGTTACGGAGGCTGGAGGTCGCTCTCCCTAAGACGTTAGACCCCTTCCCTTATGTGTCTTGTCGGCCACCACTGGCGTATTACTGTGGCTGGAAGTCGCTCTCCCTAAGACGTTAGACCCCTTCCCTTATGTCTCTTGTCGGCCACCACTGGGGTGTTACGGTGGCTGGAGGTCGCTCTCCCTAAGACGTTAGACCCCTTCCCTTATGTCTCTTGTTAGCCACCACTGGCGTGTTACGGTGGCTGGAGGTCGCTCTCCCTAAGACGTTAGACCCCTTCCCTTATGTCTCTTGTTAGCCACCACTGGTGTGTTACGGTGGCTGGAGGTCGCTCTCCCTAAGACGTTAGACCCCTTCCCTTATGTCTCTTGTTAGCCACCACTGGTGTGTTACGGTGGCTGGAGGTCGCTCTCCCTAAGACGTTAGACCCCTTCCCTTATGTGTCTTGCCGGCCACCACTGGTGTGTTACGGTGGCTGGAGGTCGCTCTCCCTAAGACGTTAGACCCCTTCCCTTATGTCTCTTGTTAGCCACCACTGGTGTGTTACGGTGGCTGGAGGTCGCTCTCCCTAAGACGTTAGACCCCTTCCCTTATGTCTCTTGTTAGCCACCACTGGCGTGTTACGGTGGCTGGAGGTCGCTCTCCCTAAGACGTTAGACCCCTCCCCTTATGTCTCTTGTCGGCCACCACTGGTGTGTTACGGTGGCTGGAGGTCGCTCTCCCTAAGACGTTAGACCCCTTCCCTTATGTCTCTTGTTAGCCACCACTGGTGTGTTACGGTGGCTGGAGGTCGCTCTCCCTAAGACGTTAGACCCCTTCCCTTATGTCTCTTGTTAGCCACCACTGGCGTGTTACGGTGGCTGGAGGTCGCTCTCCCTAAGACGTTAGACCCCTCCCCTTATGTCTCTTGTCGGCCACCACTGGTGTGTTACGGTGGCTGGAGGTCGCTCTCCCTAAGACGTTAGACCCCTTCCCTTATGTCTCTTGTTAGCCACCACTGGTGTGTTACGGTGGCTGGAGGTCGCTCTCCCTAAGACGTTAGACCCCTTCCCTTATGTCTCTTGTTAGCCACCACTGGCGTGTTACGGTGGCTGGAGGTCGCTCTCCCTAAGACGTTAGACCCCTCCCCTTATGTCTCTTGTCGGCCACCACTGGTGTGTTACGGTGGCTGGAGGTCGCTCTCCCTTAGACGTTAGACCCCTTCCCTTATGTCTCTTGTCGGCCACCACTGGTGTGTTACGGTGGCTGGAGGTCGCTCTCCCTAAGACGTTAGACCCCTTCCCTTATGTCTCTTGTTAGCCACCACTGGTGTGTTACGGTGGCTGGAGGTCGCTCTCCCTAAGACGTTAGACCCCTTCCCTTATGTCTCTTGTTAGCCACCACTGGCGTGTTACGGTGGCTGGAGGTCGCTCTCCCTAAGACGTTAGACCCCTTCCCTTATGTGTCTTGTCGGCCACCACTGGTGTGTTACGGTGGCTGGAGGTCGCTCTCCCTAAGACGTTAGACCCCTTCCCTTATGTCTCTTGTTAGCCACCACTGGCGTGTTACGGTGGCTGGAGGTCGCTCTCCCTAAGACGTTAGACCCCTTCCCTTATGTGTCTTGTCGGCCACCACTGGTGTGTTACGGTGGCTGGAGGTCGCTCTCCCTAAGACGTTAGACCCCTTCCCTTATGTCTCTTGTCGGCAACCACTGGCGTGTTACGGTGGCTGGAGGTCGCTCTCCCTAAGACGTTAGACCCCTTCCCTTATGTGTCTTGTCGGCCACCACTGGTGTGTTACGGTGGCTGGAGGTCGCTCTCCCTAAGACGTTAGACCCCTCCCCTTATGTCTCTTGTCGGCCACCACTGGTGTGTTACGGTGGCTGGAGGTCGCTCTCCCTTAGACGTTAGACCCCTTCCCTTATGTCTCTTGTCGGCCACCACTGGCGTATTACTGTGGCTGGAGGTCGCTCTCCCTAAGACGTTAGACCCCTTCCCTTATGTCTCTTGTCGGCCACCACTGGCGTGTTACGTTGGCTGGAGGTCGCTCTCCCTAAGACGTTAGACCCCTTCCCTTATGTCTCTTGTCTGCCACCACTGGCGTGTTACGGTGGCTGGAGGTCGCTCTCCCTGAGACGTTAGACCCCTTCCCTTATGTCTCTTGTCTGCCACCACTGGCGTGTTACGGTGGCTGGAGGTCGCTCTCCCTAAGACGTTAGACCCCTCCCCTTATGTCTCTTGTTAGCCACCACTGGCGTGTTACGGTGGCTGGAGGTCGCTCTCCCTAAGACGCGCCATTTTCTGCCATGTTAGATACTCTCCCGTCACCCGATACGGCCGTGGCAATCTCCAGAATCCAATCATACACAGAGGGCGCCACGAGGTTTCCAGGAAGGCTTCATTCAAGGAGCGGTCTGGTCACACGAGGTAGACGGGTGGTAAGCTGAGGGGCTGGGGGCTGGGGGCCGGGGGCTCTTGTCTGGGGGCTTGGGGGCTGGGGTCTGGGGTGCTGGGGCCTGGGGACTGGGCCCTGGGGACTGGCCCCTGGGGCAGCTGGGACTGGGGACTGGGGGGCTGGGTGCTGGGCCTGGGGGAGCTGTGGCTGGTTGGTGGGGGCTGGGGCTGGGGCTGGGGGACTGGGCCCTGAGGGAGCTGGGGCTGGGGGCTGGGTGGCTGGGGTTGAGGGCTGGGGCTGGGGGATCTGTGGCTGGTTGGTGGGGGGCTGGGGGCTGGGGGGCTGGGGCCTGGGGACTGGGCCCTGGGGACTGGCCCCTGGGGGAGCTGGGACTGGGGGCTGGGGGCTGGGTGCTGGGCCTGGGGGAGCTGTGGCTGGTTGGTGGGGGGCTTGGGCTGGGGGACCGGGCCCTGAGGGAGCTGGGGCTGGGGGCTGGGTGGCTGGGGTTGAGGGCTGCGGACTGGGGGATCTGTGACTGGTTGGTGGGGGGCTGGGTTGTGACCTGAATATGTTTCGTAGTGTGGTTGGTCACTGTGAGGTACCAGGAATATTGGTCATAAACTTGATATCGCTTTCTTGGGAGCTATAAATGGCAGGGTTGCTCGGCCTTGTTCACATTGTGAGTCTCCAGCCGCCATTGCAAGGAACAAATTTTAATCAGAGAAGTGGCGAAGAAACAAGCAGCCCCACAGCCAGAGTAAGGCGACCCCACATCAATCTCACCACCATAGCGGCAGAAAGGGACCTTTGGTAAAACTAAAGGCAGATACGTCTTCGATAGCGGAGGTTTGCTTGACAACAGCGTACCAGGCTTGGAAAACACCTCGGTTTTCATCGCGTCAAGTCTATGGGGAGCAGAGGCGGTCAATTTAGCAAAGACCACCAGCCCACCGCCTGAAAACACCGTTATTTATTTGCGGTGGTCCGCGTGCAGCTTTGGAAGTAAACGGTTTCAGTTTTTACGAATTAGCCAATTACAGGCAGAGAGGGTGAGAAGAGTTTGCGGGCTGCCGTAACTGGCGTGTAAGTGGGTTGGCCGCAATATATATAGGCCTAGATATCATTGTAGTACATCAGTTGCAAAGCGATGGGTGCGATAAGGGGGGAAGGGAAAAAAGTCTAGTCGCATTTCTCCCATGTTATTTCAGCATGATAATTTTCTCTAAATTCATGCAATCTAACACCAATTATACCGGCGGGAAGGTCTGCGCGCGCTTCCGGCAATGTCACTTATAATGTCTCTCCATATTTTATAAAATAATTAATTAGACATGCGACCTGGCGTCAATAATTTATACGACAAAACCACAATTACCTAATTTTCGAGTATAAGGGATTCTTGTGGCTCAAAGCTTTATACATGAAAGGCAAGTTCAAACCACGGGCTTTAATTTGAACCTATATATCCCACGCAAGGCATGATCCCACGTAAGCCATGTTTAATTCTTGGCCCCCATGCCAGGGCCTAGAGTGCACTCGTTGTGGCACTGTGTTGGAGCAGGGCAGCAAGACTCGGTTACGTAACCAGCTCACTGCAAGCATCAACGACTGGTGAACTAAACTATCATGGATAACTTAAATATAACACGATAGAAATAAATTATTATATATGGCCTACACAACTGTATCGTTACGTATTAATTAATTCCATTAGTTTGATTGGGAGAGGGAGTGGTACCGATCAGTGCATTAAGGAGAAACACTTTTCAGAGACTAGACATTAAGAAAAACAAATTGAATTCGATCATTGAGCTATGTAGGCCCTATAACACATTGCTAAGGTCATCACTGTGACTAAATTATGGATTGACATCTGTCATAAGGCTATATAACATTTGATTTGCAGAATCGCAAATGATTGTGAAGCAATGTGGACAATACAAACGTCAGCGGCGGACAAGTAGTTCAGAAGGGCGAATTATTCAGCCTAATGCCATCTTTAATGTGTTCGCCGAGAAAGAGGGGAGAGGGGGGGGGGGTGGCGGGCGGATTTCGTGATCCGTGATTGCACCTAAAATTATTATCGTGATCGGAAATGAGGAGACGTATTTTCGTGATTCGTGATAGAAGTAATTCTCGTGATCCTGATTTTCGTAAAACTGAAGCGATGTGTGAATGGAAACAACTGTTTTCGAAAGACCTCCGTTTTACTTGTGATGGTGATTCGTACTACAGTTTATAATATGGCTAGATTATAAAGTGATGAAGTCTTTGCAAGACAAATACTTTCATCTTAACGGTAAGCGAAACGGGCATTTGACCACAATATGGCCATTCTGGCCGTATGACTGACTATCCTGTCCATATACCATATATAGTATTACGTTTAATAATATTAATTCAGCTATTCCGTTAGGATACATCAAGAGTAATATTTAAAATAAATCCCCCTTCGGCTTGCTATAATGCATATCTTTGGCGGGATGACCTATACCATGTACGTGCTTGTGGCATATCATTCGGTTGCTGAATAACTCCCATTACGACATAATTTTTAAAACATTTTGATACCACTAGGCCTACTCAATTATAGACTCGACAAAATCTTCTCGTTAATAAATTATAGAATATATAAAGTGAGAGTTTATTATTTTTGAACTACCAAGTTTTGTTGGTATATATATGTATAAGTCTTAAAGTAATCAATCTTTGATAACGAAAAAAACCCATGCATGCGTACATATCATGCGATCTCTTCAGCTGTCCTCACTAGGGATTGACTTCTGGTGGATTTCATCAGCTCGCAACATTATGGGATTGAGATATAGATGTTATCATGTGTTTACATGTTTTACCTAAAGAGTGCTTGCTACGCTAGCTATAAAAATGACGTCTGATAGACACAATCTGGCTAATCTAACGCTCGAACAGTCGAAGTGGGGCTATAGCTGTAGGATGGGGCCCATCTGCCACAGCTCAGACCAAGCCTGTGACCCCAGAGCACCTGGGGTTTGCCATCACAGTACAGCTCTGTAAAACAAGTTAAGCAACTAAGTCTTGCCAGTTTAGAACTGCTTGCAATGCGAGCAGTCAAGTGTTATTAACAAATACATATGACATAAGACATCAGAGTTGTTGTATGTTTACAATTACCAGCATTTGCAGCCCTATCTCTAAGACAAAGTGGGAAGCGAAGGAGGAGAGGGGGGGGGCATAAGTTGAAATGGAACTGCAGGGGCGGATCTAGGAATTTGGCCTTGATTTAGCATTCTTCATCACTAAGGGTCATTGGAATGGTTTTTAATTTGACAGTCCTTAGCATCTCCTTGATGGCTGGGCAAAATAGGGCTGTACCCAAAACAAATTGCAATAGTAATGAAAAAACCTGTTTTTTCTCATTCCTTAGGTATCAAGGAGTAGTGTTTCCAAACCCTAACAAAAACTATTCATTTGAACATATTTTTAAGGGGGTGACTTACTTTACCCTATTAACCCCACAAGAAGCAACGTATTTTTACATAAACGAAATGACAGGAAGGCGAGGCAGTTGAGACCCGCACTACGAATTGTGACCTACAATACCCATATTTCCAGTTTGCGTGATAGAGAGTCATTTAAACTGCAAAATACAACAAACACAGATATTTTTATAAGGAAATCTTTACATTCGGAACCTCTTTTTCTGTTTTCCGACTGTCGATCGACGCAGTGTATTTGCATGGCGAGCCGGATGGCCGGGTCTCAGGTTTGACAGACTTTTTCATACATGGTCCGATATTCGCAATGCAATCGACTGTTGACGCGTTTCATCCTGATCATATGAATAAAATATGTATGTGGGAGGGGAAGGGGATGGGGGGAGGGGGGGAGGTTAAATGACTTTTTTTCCACTACGACGACCAATATTGTATATTTCATCTCTGTCAATGTAAAATGTTATCGGTACAGATGGTACTCAGGATCCAAGGGGGAAGGGGTGGGGGCGGGGGTTAGGGGGTTTAAGGAGTTAGGAGAGGGACATACTCTAAGTTAGGGGAGGCGGGACTCCAAGTTTGGATGGTATCCAAAGTTATTGGAGGGAGCCCCCAGTTTTGACAGTTAGGGCAGGGGAGACAACCCAACTTAGGGGAGGGGAGGCACCTCAGATTAGGGAAGGGGAGACACCATGCATTAGGAAAAGGGAAGCAACCCAATTGGGGTGGTACTCCCAAGTTAGGAGAGGGGAGACACCCCAAGTTAAAGGAAGGGAAATATCCCCAAAATAAGGGAGGGCAGACACCCCAAGTATAGGTGGCGCTTCAAGTTTGGCGAGGGGAGATACCGCAAGTTAGGGGAGGGAGACACCCCTAATTAGGAGAGGAAAGACACCCCAGGTTTTTAAAGTGTACCGCAAGTGTAGAGAGGGGATGGCAAGGTATGGGGGGGGGGGGAGGGACACCCCGAATTAGGGGAGAGAAGATACCCCAGGTTGGGGAGGGAAGACATCCAATATTTGGGGAGGGAAGACACCCAATATTTGGAAGGCATCAAGTTTGGGTATGGGTGAGGCCTTAAGTTTTATGGCAAGGGAGACGCTCCAAGTTGGACCACCCGAACTTGGGGTGGTACCGCAAGTTAGAGTGGTACCCCAAGTTAGAGTGGTACCCCAAGTTAGGAGAGGGTAGACACCCTAAATTAGAAGAGAGGAGACGCCCCAAGTTAGGGGAGGGGTGACACCCAGGTTGGGGTGGTCTCCTAAATTACGGGAACGTAGACACCATAAGTTATGGAAGAAGACACACCATGTTGGGGGGGGGGGGTGAAAGAGGGCATCGTGTTCCCTGATAACAAAGAATAAATTTCTTGATTCCCAGGTTACGATGAATTAAAACGAGCACTCCCCGCATACAAAGGAAAGGGCGGATGCTTATTATAGATTGGCGATTTGCTGATTCACCGTTATTTAATATTAAAATTCCAATTTCACGATTAATTAAAATCCTTGATCAAGACGGTCGCTTTCTACCTCATTCCCAGTTCACGAAAAATTATTTTCATCATTCTTAGTTCAAGGTCAAATGAAAAGCCCATTTCCGAGGAACATAAATACCTCCCCCCCCCCCCCCTCCCCACCCGATGTTGGGGGTAAGGCACACCTCATTTGCCTATAACGTTTCACTTATTAAAAGTGGAACGTTGCAGATAGAGCCTCCCCATTTTTTACCCTGCATATCTAGACCGGCACGGTGGTAGATCTGTCCAAAGATAAAACGCGTATTTAGTCGATTAAATTGTGGAAATCGGACAATTTATAGAAATGTTAGTCTGTCACACTTGAGACCCATCCGGCGTGCTGTGCAAATGCACGGTGTCAAAAGACAGCCGCAAAACCTGGGGAGGATTCCCCCATTAAAAAATATGTTTTAATTCTAATCTTAAAGATATTGTATTTTTGTTGGTTGCATTTGGTAGATGAAATAACACACCATTACATATAGTAGGGGTAGGCTAAGAAGGTCTAAATTCGTAGTAGGGGTCTCAATTACAAAGCTTTTCTGCCAATTCGTGTAAGGTCAAATACGTAATCCATGCTGGTGTTTCGGGGGTAGGGTAAACTACGCCCGTAAAAAATATGTTCCAATGAATAGATTTTGGTAGATTTTGGAAATGATATTACCAGATACATAAGGAATGAGAAAAACAGATTTGATTACTATTGCAATTTGTTTCGGGTTGACCCCTGATTCTGCACAGGCTGCCCGGACTAAATAGAAGTTATATAAAACAGGGATGTATTTATATCTAACAAATTTTCAGGATTCTATGGAAAACCATGGAACCAGCTGTACAGACAAGAATGATACAGATGTGTTGCTTACTAGAGAACATATTATGAGGGTGTAACATGTGTTGCCGCCTAATGTATCACATATATACATTGTCTGAGGCAGCAATTTGTATCAGCAAGTGTTAGAAAACTTTTACAGTAAGCTTATTTGTATTGTCTATTTGCAAGATGCAGAGAATGTTGTGTCGTGTGATTTAAGATGAAGATATATATTAAACAGTTATTTAATTCCAGGTCAAAATACAACACTTGTGTCTTGCGTGGTTGTAGCAGTATGAAGGCCGGCACACGGGTTGCGTCATGTTATATACCAGCTTATCTAGGGATCACGTGGTAATAAAGAGCGGTGGTCATTGGCTAATAGAGAGTGAAGATCTCAGGGGTACTACTCCCATATTACGAGTAGGTCATTATATAACACCCCCTCTCTTAGATATCTCTCAAGTTACTTTCACAATAATTTCTTTCGATAAATACTCTTCGGGATTATTATATATATATATATATAAATCTAATTATCAGCTGCTTATATATGTAGCCATACTAATGATATCCAGTGTATATATCATAACAGTTTAGTGCATTGTGTTTGGCTTCATCATGGTGTGGCTTCCGCTTCACAGGATCATCTTCAACTGTGGTGATCATGGGTCCTGGTAAAATAACAGTATACTTGGACACGGATTCTGAAATGAGTTAAACAAATTATTGAGAACAGACATATATATATATATTTTATTATTTTTATTTCGGAATACAGGGACACAGTGTAAATACAAATATACATACAACGCCACGTTTTACAGCACTGGTTTGTCATCATCTCAACTATACGTTATACATTAGTGTTCTTAAACTGTTGCATTTCTCGTCTTGACATTTCCTCGCGGCTGCATTAGTTTCCAGTAGATACCCGTGTTTTATTTTTCTCAGCACAGATTTAATATTTAACTTTCCGTTGTTACATTTCTTTGCGTAAATATATTGCTTAATTGTTATAAATAAATGATTTATAATAGGGCCCACATCTTCGGTTACCCCTAACAATACATTGGTGGCATTAACATATTGGCTGATATCCAAGTAAGGTTGCAAAACAGGAGCTGTAGTCTTCCACAAATCCCGAACGCAGGTACAGCCCCATAAGAAGTGTTCTATTGTTTCTATTTCAGAATCACAGAAATAACATTCTTCACTTTCAGAAAACCCACACATTTTCAAAAAATTGTAGACAGGATACGTTGAAGCAATCTTTACTGAAAGCTTCTACATTTCGATTCTATAGACGAACTATACGGTATTAAAAACATTTTTTTCACACTTCTTTGTCCAGTTGTATATTTAATATTTCTTCCCAATTTGTTACTTCCTGTATACAATTTCACGGTTTCTGGTTAATTCCCAATAGACAAAATTACAACAGCGAGTTGACTCCAATACATCTGCTAAATAGCGTTCCCGTTTACCCTCTACTGGTATTTTTGGATATATCTTATTCTTGAACCAGTAACTAAGTACTTGGGACTTAATCGATAAGAAATCCAAGAAGTTTAAATTCACCTTATATTTAGTATTGAAGTTCTCATGAGATAGCGGTGTCCCTTGGTCATCAAACCAATCCATCACTTTTCATCAAACCAATCCATCACTTGTCATCAAACCAATCCATCATATATATATTTCTGATGACACCTCATAATTTAAGTCTCTCAGGCGGCTTGATTATTCGCCCACATGTGGTTGAAATTAGCTTTGGGAATTTTGAGCAGGTGAGTGAGGTTGTGCTTGAGCAATTGGTTGACTCCCGACGGAACCACGGTGGTGAACCTGTTGATCCGAAGTTGTTGTTTCGGCAGTCTCGGTCGTCTCGGTATGACTGCGGGGTCTCATGTGTATTGAATTTCTCCTTAACACACGTCCTTCAGGAGTGTCTTCACGGTTAACTATCTTCTCAGGGGTCCAAATCTTTGATACAGGGTGCTGAATTCCGACAAATTGTCCAGGTAACAATTCAGGGCGCTGGGAGGCTGCAATTCCCGTTGTTGTTCAAGATGATAGTGATGATTTTCTTGATCTCGCGGTATCGGGATTCTGCAAGGGAGAGTAGTCTTAACATTCGACCTTGCAATTACTCAGCTGGCGTTGACATTCGGCTAGTCAACGGGGTTGCCCTCAGAGTTAGCAAAGCGAGGGCTGGATCTTCGTTTGATTCCTTGCACTTTGTGAGAGTTTTCTTGATCGTCTGGACTTGTCTCTCAATGAGACCATGACCTCTCGGGTAATGCGGAGCTTACGTAAAGACGACTGCAGTCCTTGAACTCTTTGGAAGTGAAGTAGGTACCGTTATCGGTGACTACTGCCTCTGGAGTTCCATTGTCACTGAATATGTATCTCATGGTATATACGACAGAGTTACTTGACGTGTCGCGTAGTGTGCGGATGAATGGAAATTTACTGTATAAATCAGCTACAATCAAGTGCCATTTGCTGTCATGAAAGAAAAGAGCTGCGCTCAAGGTGTGCCATGGTCGTGGAGGGATCTCTGGCGATGTGGCTGGTTCCTTTGGAAGAGAATTCAAATGAGTTTGACATTCATGACAATTAGACACAGTTTGTTCAATTTGTTTATAGGTACCGGGCCAATATACAGTGGCTTGAGCTCTAAGCTTGCATTTGTCCATTACTTGATGTCCTTGTTGCTGTTGTCCCAGGATCCGTCCTCTCATCGTGTCTGGGATGATGAGACGACTGCCAGCAAGAAGTACACTTTGCTCCACTGAAATGTCATCCCTTATAGTCCAGTAAGGGCGAAGAGAAGACTGAACTTGTTTAATGCTCTCAGGCCAACCCTGAACCACTTGTTGAACCAGCATCTGAAGGGCGTCATCCTTTTTAACTTCACTCCGGACTTCCTCCAGCCTAATTGGTGAGATATTAAGCACATGGTGAATGTTTACTTTCATATCATCAATTATATCTTCCTTACATGGATTTAATCTTTGTGAGTGCATCGGCGAGACACATTTTGCTTCCTGCTTTGTATCGAAGTCAAAAGTCATAAGGAATCTCTCATGATACATGGGGGACTCTTTATTCGCAATAGGTGGACGTTGGTGCATTGGTACGTTTCGATTTACATACTGTTCATTCTTTTGAGATTTCTCAGGTGAACAGTTGTTTTTTTGCACATCGTCATGCGATAATCGTAACTCACCGCTGGCGAATCTTACTGACTTCTCCGACCCGCGCTGTGATGACGCTCGTGTCGCTTGCGGAGCCGCTGATTTCGCCGTGGACATTGACGCAGGAGGAATGCTGTGATTGTGTGATTCTCGACTGGACAGTGAAGCGTTACTAGCTTCAACAGTTGGTAGCCCTAATAATACCTGAATACCTTTCTTCTGTTTGCCTTGTCTTGTATTTGCTCCACTGTTCCTTTCTGTCTTGGTAGGTCTCATTGTTCTTGAACCGCTGCAACCATGTTGTGTCATGTGATTTAAGACGAAGACATATTAAACAGAGTTATTTAATTCCAGGTCAAAATACAGCACTTGTGTCTCGCGTAGTTGTAACAATATTAAGGCCGGCACACGGGTTGCATCGTCAGACCCCACGTCAGCGGTCTGGGGCACTGAGTCTGACTTCAACGGTCTGTGACACTCAGTCTGACGTCTGCGGTCTGGGGCACTCAGTCTGACGTCAGCGGGTCTGTGGCACTCTGTCTGACGTCTGCGGTCTGGGGCACTCAGTCTGACGTCAGGGGGTCTGTGGCACTCTGTCTGACGTCAGCGGTCTGTGACACTCAGTCTGATGTCAGCGGTCTGGGGCACTCTGTCTGACGTCAGCGGTCTGTGGCACTCAGTATGATGTCAGCGGTCTGGGGCACTCAGTCTGACGTCAACATTCTGAGGCACTCTGTCTGACGTCAGCGGTCTGGGGCACTCTGTCTGACGTCAGCGGTCTGGGGCACCCAGTTTGATGTCAGCGGTCTGGGGCACTCAGTCTGACGTCAACAGTCTGAGGCACTCTGTCTGACGTCAACGGTCTGGGGCACTCAGTCTGACGTCAACGGTCTGGGGCACTCTGTCTGACGTCAACGATCTGGGGCACTCGGTCTGACGTCAACGGTCTGAGGCACTCAGTCTGACGTCAACGGTCTGAGGCACTCAGTCTGACGTCAGCAGTCTGTGGCACTGTGTCTGATGTCAACGGTCTAGGGCACTCTGTCTGATGTCAGCGGTCTGGGGCACTCAGTCTGACGTCAACGGTCTGGGGCACTCAGTCTGACGTCAACGGTCTGAGGCACTCAGTCTGACGTCTGCGGTCTTGGGCACTCAGTCTGACGTCAGCGGGTCTGTGGCACTCTGTCTGACGTCTGCGGTCTGGGGCACTCAGTCTGACGTCAGCGGGTCTGTGGCACTCTGTCTGACGTCAGCGGTCTGTGACACTCAGTCTGATTTCAGCGGTCTGGGGCACTCTGTCTGACTTCAACAGTCTGAGGCACTCAGTCTGACGTCTGCGGTCTGGGGCACTCAGTCTGACGTCAGCGGGTCTGTGGCACTCTGTCTGACGTCTGCGGTCTGGGGCACTCAGTCTGACGTCAGGGGGCCTGTGGCACTCTGTCTGACGTCAGCGGTCTGTGGCACTCAGTCTGACGTCAACATTCTGAGGCACTCTGTCTGACGTCAGCGGTCTGGGGCACTCTGTCTGACGTCAGCGATCTGGGGCACTCAGTCTGACGTCAGCGGTCTGGGGCACCCAGTCTGATGTCAGCGGTCTGGGGCACTCAGTCTGACGTCAACAGTCTGAGGCACTCTGTCTGACGTCAACGGTCTGGGGCACTCAGTCAGACGTCAGCAGTCTGTGGCACTCTGTCTGATGTCAACGGTCTAGGGCACTCTGTCTGATGTCAGCGGTCTGGGGCACTCAGTCTGACGTCAACGGTCTGAAGCACTCTGTCTGACGTCAACGGTCTGGGGCACTCAGTCTGACGTCAACGGTCTGTGGCACTCTGTCTGACGTCAACGGTCTGGGGCACTCAGTCTGACGTCAACGGTCTGAGGCACTCAGTCTGACGTCAACGGTCTGAGGCACTCAGTCTGACGTCAACGGTCTGGGGCACTCTGTCTGATGTCAGCGGTCTGGGGCACTCAGTCTGACGTCAACGGTCTGGGGCACTCTGTCTGACGTCTGCGGTCTGGGGCACTCAGTCTGATGTCAGCGGTCTGGGGCACTCAGTCTGACGTCAACAGTCTGAGGCACTCTGTCTGACGTCAACGGTCAGGGGCACTCAGTCTGACGTCAACGGTCTGTGGCACTCTGTCTGACGTCAACGGTCTGGGGCACTCAGTCTGACGTCAACGGTCTGAGGCACTCAGTCTGACGTCAACGGTCTGAGGCACTCAGTCTGACGTCAACGGTCTAGGGCACTCTGTCTGATGTCAGCGGTCTGGGGCACTCAGTCTGACGTCAACGGTCTGGGGCA
This sequence comes from Arenicola marina, assembly GCA_964019135.1. Lineage (NCBI taxonomy): Eukaryota > Metazoa > Annelida > Polychaeta > Arenicolidae > Arenicola > Arenicola marina. The sequence continues at coordinate 1,987,866 of OZ025262.1, forward strand.
CTCTGTCTGATGTCAACGGTCTAGGGCACTCTGTCTGATGTCAGCGGTCTGGGGCACTCAGTCTGACGTCAACGGTCTGGGGCACTCAGTCTGACCTCAACGGTCTGGGGCACTCAGTCTGACGTCAGCGGTCTGGGGCACTCAGTTTGACGTCAACGGTCTGAGGCACTCAGTCTGATGTCAACGGTCTGAGGCACTCAGTCTGACGTCAACGGTCTGAGGCACTCAGTCTGACGTCAACGGTCTGGGGCACTATGTCTGACGTCAACGGTCTAGGGCACTCTGTCTGATGTCAGCGGTCTGGGGCACTCAGTCTGACGTCAACGGTCTGGGGCACTCTGTCTGATGTCAACGGTCTAGGGCACTCTGCCTGATGTCAGCGGTCTGGGGCACTCAGTCTGACGTCAACGGTCTGGGGCACTAAGTCTGACGTCAACGGTCTGGGGCACTATGTCTGACGTCAGCGGTCTGGGGCACTCAGTCTGACGTCAACGGTCTGGGGCACTCAGTCTGACGTCAACGGACTGGGGCACTCAGTCTGACGTCAACGGTCTGGGGCACTCAGTCTGACGTCAACGGTCTGGGGCACTCAGTCTGACGTCAACGGTCTGGGGCACTCAGTCTGACGTCAGCGGGTCTGTGGCACTCTGACGTCTGCGGTCTGGGGCACTCAGTCTGATGTCAGCGGTCTGGGGCACTCAGTCTGACGTCAACAGTCTGAGGCACTCTGTCTGACGTCAACGGTCAGGGGCACTCAGTCTGACGTCAACGGTCTGTGGCACTCTGTTTGACGTTAACGGTCTGGGGCACTCAGTCTGACGTCAACGGTCTGAGGCACACAGTCTGACGTCAACGGTCTGAGACACTCAGTCTGACGTCAAAGGTCTGGGGCACTCAGTCTGATGTCAGCGGTCTGGGGCACTCAGTCTGACGTCAACGGTCTGGGGCACTCTGTCTGATGTCAACGGTCTAGGGCACTCTGTCTGATGTCAGCGGTCTGGGGCACTCAGTCTGACGTCAACGGTCTAGGGCACTCAGTCTGACCTCAACGGTCTGGGGCACTCAGTCTGACGTCAGCGGTCTGGGGCACTCAGTTTGACGTCAACGGTCTGAGGCACTCAGTCTGACGTCAACGGTCTGAGGCACTCAGTCTGACGTCAACGGTCTGAGGCACTCAGTCTGACGTCAACGGTCTGGGGCACTATGTCTGACGTCAACGGTCTAGGGCACTCTGTCTGATGTCAGCGGTCTGGGGCACTCAGTCTGACGTCAACGGTCTGGGGCACTCTGTCTGATGTCAACGGTCTAGGGCACTCTGTCTGATGTCAGCGGTCTGGGGCACTCAGTCTGACGTCAACGGTCTGGGGCACTAAGTCTGACGTCAACGGTCTGGGGCACTATGTCTGACGTCAGCGGTCTGGGACACTCAGTCTGACGTCAACGGTCTGGGGCACTCAGTCTGTCGTCAACGGACTGGGGCACTCAGTCTGACGTCAACGGTCTGGGGCACTCAGTCTGACGTCAACGGCCTGGGGCACTCAGTCTGACGTCAACGGTCTGGGGCACTCAGTCTGGCGTCAGCGGTCTGAGGCACTCAGACTAACGTCAGCTGGTCTGTGGCACTCTGTCTGACGTCAACGGTCTGAGGCACTCTGTCTGACGTCAGCGGTCTGGGGCACTCTGTCTGACGTCAGCGGTCTGGGGCACCCAGTTTGATGTCAGCGGTCTGGGGCACTCAGTCTGACGTCAACAGTCTGAGGCACTCTGTCTGACGTCAACGGTCTGGGGCACTCAGTCTGACGTCAACGGTCTGGGGCACTCTGTCTGACGTCAACGATCTGGGGCACTCGGTCTGACGTCAACGGTCTGAGGCACTCAGTCTGACGTCAACGGTCTGAGGCACTCAGTCTGACGTCAGCAGTCTGTGGCACTGTGTCTGATGTCAACGGTCTAGGGCACTCTGTCTGATGTCAGCGGTCTGGGGCACTCAGTCTGACGTCAACGGTCTGGGGCACTCAGTCTGACGTCAACGGTCTGAGGCACTCAGTCTGACGTCTGCGGTCTTGGGCACTCAGTCTGACGTCAGCGGGTCTGTGGCACTCTGTCTGACGTCTGCGGTCTGGGGCACTCAGTCTGACGTCAGCGGGTCTGTGGCACTCTGTCTGACGTCAGCGGTCTGTGACACTCAGTCTGATTTCAGCGGTCTGGGGCACTCTGTCTGACTTCAACAGTCTGAGGCACTCAGTCTGACGTCTGCGGTCTGGGGCACTCAGTCTGACGTCAGCGGGTCTGTGGCACTCTGTCTGACGTCTGCGGTCTGGGGCACTCAGTCTGACGTCAGGGGGCCTGTGGCACTCTGTCTGACGTCAGCGGTCTGTGGCACTCAGTCTGACGTCAACATTCTGAGGCACTCTGTCTGACGTCAGCGGTCTGGGGCACTCTGTCTGACGTCAGCGATCTGGGGCACTCAGTCTGACGTCAGCGGTCTGGGGCACCCAGTCTGATGTCAGCGGTCTGGGGCACTCAGTCTGACGTCAACAGTCTGAGGCACTCTGTCTGACGTCAACGGTCTGGGGCACTCAGTCAGACGTCAGCAGTCTGTGGCACTCTGTCTGATGTCAACGGTCTAGGGCACTCTGTCTGATGTCAGCGGTCTGGGGCACTCAGTCTGACGTCAACGGTCTGAAGCACTCTGTCTGACGTCAACGGTCTGGGGCACTCAGTCTGACGTCAACGGTCTGTGGCACTCTGTCTGACGTCAACGGTCTGGGGCACTCAGTCTGACGTCAACGGTCTGAGGCACTCAGTCTGACGTCAACGGTCTGAGGCACTCAGTCTGACGTCAACGGTCTGGGGCACTCTGTCTGATGTCAGCGGTCTGGGGCACTCAGTCTGACGTCAACGGTCTGGGGCACTCTGTCTGACGTCTGCGGTCTGGGGCACTCAGTCTGATGTCAGCGGTCTGGGGCACTCAGTCTGACGTCAACAGTCTGAGGCACTCTGTCTGACGTCAACGGTCAGGGGCACTCAGTCTGACGTCAGGGGGTCTGTGGCACTCTGTCTGACGTCAGCGGTCTGTGACACTCACTCTGATGTCAGCGGTCTGGGGCACTCAGTCTGACGTCAGGGGGTCTGTGGCACTCTGTCTGACGTCAGCGGTCTGTGACACTCACTCTGATGTCAGCGGTCTGGGGCACTCAGTCTGACGTCAAGGGTCTGAGGCGCTCTGTCTGACGTCAGCGGGTCTGGGGCACTCTGACGTCTGCGGTCTGGGGCACTCAGTCTGACGTCAGCGGGTCTGTGGCACTCTGTCTGACGTCAGCGGTCTGGGGCACTCAGTCTGATGTCAGCGGTCTGGGGCACTCAGTCTGACGTCAACAGTCTGAGGCACTCTGTCTGACGTCAACGGTCTGGGGCACTCAGTCTGACGTCAACGGTCTGTGGCACTCTGTCTGACGTCAACGGTCTGGGGCACTCAGTCTGACGTCAACGCTCTGAGGCACTCAGTCTGACGTCAACGGTCTGAGGCACTCAGTCTGACGTCAACGGTCTAGGGCACTCTGTCTGATGTCAGCGGTCTGGGGCACTCAGTTTGACGTCAACGGTCTGAGGCACTCAGTCTGACGTCAACGGTCTGAGGCACTCAGTCTGACGTCAACGGTCTGAGGCACTCAGTCTGACGTCAACGGTCTGGGGCACTATGTCTGACGTCAACGGTCTAGGGCACTCTGTCTGATGTCTGCGGTCTGGGGCACTCAGTCTGACGTCAACGGTCTGGGGCACTCTGTCTGATGTCAACGGTCTAGGGCACTCTGTCTGATGTCAGCGGTCTGGGGCACTCAGTCTGACGTCAACGGTCTGGGGCACTAAGTCTGACGTCAACGGTCTGGGGCACTATGTCTGACGTCAGCGGTCTGGGGCACTCAGTCTGACGTCAACGGTCTGGGGCACTCAGTCTGACGTCAACGGTCTGGGGCACTCAGTCTGACGTCAGCGGGTCTGTGGCACTCAGTCTGATGTCAGCGGTCTGGGGCACTCAGTCTGACGTCAACAGTCTGAGGCACTCTGTCTGACGTCAACGGTCTGGGGCACTCAGTCTGACGTCAACGGTCTGTGGCACTCTGTTTGACGTCAACGGTCTGGGGCACTCAGTCTGACGTCAACGGTCTGAGGCACTCAGTCTGACGTCAACGGTCTGAGGCACTCAGTCTGACGTCAACGGTCTAGGGCACTCTGTCTGATGTCAGCGGTCTGGGGCACTCAGTCTGACGTCAACGGTCTGGGGCACTCAGTCTGACCTCAACGGTCTGGGGCACTCAGTCTGACGTCAGCGGTCTGGGGCACTCAGTTTGACGTCAACGGTCTGAGGCACTCAGTCTGACGTCAACGGTCTGAGGCACTCAGTCTGACGTCAACGGTCTGAGGCACTCAGTCTGACGTCAACGGTCTGGGGCACTATGTCTGACGTCAACGGTCTAGGGCAATCTGTCTGATGTCAGCGGTCGGGGGCACTCAGTCTGAGGTCAACGGTCTGGGGCACTCTGTCTGATGTCAACGGTCTAGGGCACTCTGTCTGATGTGAGCGGTCTGGGGCACTCAGTCTGACGTCAACGGTCTGGGGCACTAAGTCTGACGTCAACGGTCTGGGGCACTATGTCTGACGTCAGCGGTCTGGGGCACTCAGTCTGACGTCAACGGTCTGGGGCACTCAGTCTGACGTCAACGGACTGGGGCACTCAGTCTGACGTCAACGGTCTGGGGCACTCAGTCTGACGTCAACGGTCTGGGGCACTCAGTCTGACGTCAACGGTCTGGGGCACTCTGTCTGGCGTCAGCGGTCTGAGGCACTCAGTCTAACGTCAGCGGGTCTGTGGCACTCTGTCCGACGTCAACGGTCTGAGGCACTCAGTCTGACGTCAACCGGTCTGTGGCACTCTGTCTGACGTCAACGGTCTGTGGCACTCTGTCTGACGTCAACGGTCTGGGGCACTCTGTCTGACGTCAACAGTCTGTGGCACTCTGTCTGACGTCAACGGTCTGGGGCACTCTGTCTGACGTCAACGGTGTGAAGCACTCAGTCTGACGTCAGCGGGTCTGTGGCACTCTGTCTGACGTCAACGGTCTGGGGCACTCAGTCTGACGTCAGCGGGTCTGTGGCACTCTGTCTGACGTCAACGGTCTGGGGCACTCAGTCTGACGTCCACGGTCTGAGGCACTCAGTCTGACGTCAACGGTCTGGGGCACTCAGTCTGACGTCAGCGGGTCTGTGGCACTCTGTCTGACGTCAACGGTCTGGGGCACTCAGTCTGACGTCAACGGTCTGAGGCACTCTGTCTGACGTAAACGGTCTGGGGCACTCAGTCTGACGTCAACGGTCTGAGGCACTCAGTCTGACGTCAACGGTCTGGGGCACTCAGTCTGACGTCAACGGTCTGTGGCACTCTGTCTGACGTCAACGGTCTGGGGCACTCAGTCTGACGTCAACGGTCTGAGGCACTCTGTCTGACGTCAACGGTCTGGGGCACTCAGTCTGACGTCAGCGGTCTGGGGCACTCTGTCTGATGTCAACGGTCTGGGGCACTCAGTCTGACGTCAACGGTCTGAGGCACTCTGTCTGACGTCAACGGTCTGGGGCACGCAGTCTGACTTCAACGGTCTGAGGCACTCAGTTTGACGTCAACGGTATGGGGCACTCAGTCTGACGTCAACGGTCTGTGGCAATCTGTCTGACGTCAACGGTCTGGGGCACTCAGTCTGACGTCAACGGTCTGAGGCACTCTGTCTGACGTCAACGGTCTGGGGCACTCAGTCTGACGTCAACGGTCTGGGGCACTCAGTCTGACGTCAGCGGGTCTGTGGCACTCTGTCTGACGTCAGCCGTCTGGGGCACTCAGTCTGACGTCAGCAGTCTGAGGCACTTAGTTCTTACGTCAAAGGTCTGGGGCACTCTGTCTGACGTCAGCGGTATGGGGCACTCAGTCTGACGTCAACGGTCTGGGGCACTCAGTCTGACGTCAACGGACTGGGGCACTCAGTCTGACGTCAACGGTCTGGGGCACTCAGTCTGACGTCAACGGTCTGGGGCACTCTGTCTGACGTCAACGGTCTGGGGCACTCAGTCTGACGTCAGCGGTCTGTGGCACTCTGTCTGACGTCAACGGTCTGGGGCACTCTGTCTGACGTCAACGGTCTGGGGCACTCTGTCTGACGTCAACGGTCTGGGGCACTCAGTCTGACGTCAACGGTCTGGGGCACTCAGTCTGACGTCAACGGTCTGTGGCAATCTGTCTGACGTCAACGGTCTGGGGCACTCAGTCTGACGTCAACGGTCTGAGGCACTCTGTCTGACGTCAACGGTCTGGGGCACTCAGTCTGACGTCAACGGTCTGGGGCACTCAGTCTGACGTCAGCGGGTCTGTGGCACTCTGACGTCAGCCGTCTGGGGCACTCAGTCTGACGTCAGCAGTCTGAGGCACTTAGTTCTTACGTCAAAGGTCTGGGGCAATCTGTCTGACGTCAGCGGTCTGGGGCACTCAGTCTGACGTCAACGGTCTGGGGCACTCAGTCTGACGTCAACGGACTGGGGCACTCAGTCTGACGTCAACGGTCTGGGGCACTCAGTCTGACGTCAACGGTCTGGGGCACTCTGTCTGACGTCAACGGTCTGGGGCACTCTGTCTGACGTCAGCGGTCTGTGGCACTCTGGGGCACTCTGTCTGACGTCAACGGTCTGAGGCACTCAGTCTGACATCAACGGTCTGAGGCACTCAGTCTGACGTCAACGGTCTAGGGCACTCTGTCTGATGTCAGCGGTCTGGGGCACTCAGTCTGACGTCAACGGTCTGGGGCACTGTGTCTGATGTCAACGGTCTAGGGCACTCTGTCTGATGTCAGCGGTCTCGGGCACTCAGTCTGACCTCAACGGTCTGGGGCACTCAGTCTGACGTCAGCGGTCTGGGGCACTCAGTTTGACGTCAACGGTCTGAGGCACTCAGTCTGACGTCAACGGACTGGGGCGCTCAGTCTCACGCCAACGGTCTGGGGCACTCAGTCTGATGTCAGCAGTCTGTGGCACTCTGTCTGATGTCAACGGTGTAGGGCACTCTGTCTGATGTCAGCGGTCTGGGGCACTCAGTCTGACGTCAACGGTCTGGGGCACTCAGTCTGACTTCAACGGTCTGAGGCCCTCAGTCTGAGGTCTGCGGTCTGGGGCACTCAGTCTGACGTCAGCGGGTCTGTGGCACTCTGTCTGACGTCTGCGGTCTGGGGCACTCAGTCTGATGTCAGCGGTCTGGGGCACTCAGTCCGACGTCAACAGTCTGAGGCACTCTGTCTGACGTCAACGGTCTGGGGCACTCAGTCTGACGTCAACGGTCTGTGGCACTCTGTCTGACGTCAACGGTCTGGGGCACTCAGTCTGACGTCAACGGTCTTAGGCACTCAGTCTGACGTCAACGGTCTAGGGCACTCTGTCTGATGTCAGCGGTCTGGGGCACTCTGTCTGACGTCAACGGTCTGGGGCACTCAGTCTGACCTCAACGGTCTGGGGCACTCAGTCTGACGTCAGGGGTCTGGGGCACTCAGTTTGACGTCAACGGTCTGAGGCACTCAGTCTGACGTCAACGGTCTGAGGCACTCAGTCTGACGTCAACGGTCTGAGGCACTCAGTCTGACGTCAACGGTCTGAGGCACTCAGTCTGACGTCAACGGTCTGAGGCACTCAGTCTGACGTCAACGGTCTAGGGCACTCTGTCTGATGTCAGCGGTCTGGGGAACTCAGTCTGACATCAACGGTCTGGGGCACTCTGTCTGATGTCAACGGTCTAGGGCACTCTGTCTGATGTCAGCGGTCTGGGGCACTCAGTCTGACGTCAACGGTCTGTGGCACTAAGTCTGACGTCAACGGTCTGGGGCACTATGTCTGACGTCAGCGGTCCGGGGCACTCAGTCTGACGTCAACGGTCTGGGGCACTCAGTCTGACGTCAACGGTCTGGGGCACTATGTCTGACGTCAGCGGTCTGGGGCACTCAGTCTGACGTCAACGGTCTGGGGCACTCTGTCTGACGTCTGCGGTCTGGGGCACTCAGTCTGATGTCAGCGGTCTGGGGCACTCAGTCTGACGTCAACAGTCTGAGGCACTCTGTCTGACGTCAACGATCAGGGGCACTCAGTCTGACGTCAACGGTCTGTGGCACTCTGTCTGACGTCAACGGTCTGGGGCACTCAGTCTGACGTCAACGGTCTGAGGCACTCAGTCTGACGTCAACGGTCTGAGGCACTCAGTCTGACGTCAACGGTCTAGGGCACTCTGTCTGATGTCAGCGGTCTGGGGCACTCAGTCTGACGTCAACGGTCTGGGGCACTCTGTCTGATGTCAACGGTCTAGGGCACTCTGTCTGATGTCAGCGGTCTGGGGCACTCAGTCTGACGTCAACGGTCTGGGGCACTCAGTCTGACCTCAACGGTCTGGGGCACTCAGTCTGACGTCAGCGGTCTGGGGCACTCAGTTTGACGTCAACGGTCTGAGGCACTCAGTCTGACGTCAACGGTCTGAGGCACTCAGTCTGACGTCAACGGTCTGAGGCACTCAGTCTGACGTCAACGGTCTGGGGCACTATGTCTGACGTCAACGGTCTAGGGCACTCTGTCTGATGTCAGCGGTCTGGGGCACTCAGTCTGACGTCAACGGTCTGGGGCACTCTGTCTGATGTCAACGGTCTAGGGCACTCTGTCTGATGTCAGCGGTCTGGGGCACTCAGTCTGACGTCAACGGTCTGGGGCACTAAGTCTGACGTCAACGGTCTGGGGCACTATGTCTGACGTCAGCGGTCTGGGGCACTCAGTCTGACGTCAACGGTCTGGGGCACTCAGTCTGACGTCAACGGACTGGGGCACTCAGTCTGACGTCAACGGTCTGGGGCACTCAGTCTGACGTCAACGGTCTGGGGCACTCAGTCTGACGTCAACGGTCTGGGGCACTCAGTCTGACGTCAGCGGGTCTGTGGCACTCTCTCTGACGTCTGCGGTCTGGGGCACTCAGTCTGATGTCAGCGGTCTGGGGCACTCAGTCTGACGTCAACAGTCTGAGGCACTCTGTCTTACGTCAACGGTCAGGGGCACTCAGTCTGACGTCAACGGTCTGTGGCACTCTGTTTGACGTTAACGGTCTGGGGCACTCAGTCTGACGTCAACGGTCTGAGGCACACAGCCTGACGTCAACGGTCTGAGGCACTCAGTCTGACGTCAACGGTCTGGGGCACTATGTCTGACGTCAACGGTCTAGGGCACTCTGTCTGATGTCAGCGGTCTGGGGCACTCAGTCTGACGTCAACGGTCTGGGGCACTCTGTCTGATGTCAACGGTCTAGGGCACTCTGTCTGATGTCAGCGGTCTGGGGCACTCAGTCTGACGTCAACGGTTTGGGGCACTAAGTCTGACGTCAACGGTCTGGGGCACTATGTCTGACGTCAGCGGTCTGGGACACTCAGTCTGACGTCAACGGTCTGGGGCACTCAGTCTGTCGTCAACGGACTGGGGCACTCAGTCTGACGTCAACGGTCTGGGGCACTCAGTCTGACGTCAACGGTCTGGGGCACTCAGTCTGACGTCAACGGTCTGAGGCACTCAGTCTGGCGTCAGCGGTCTGAGGCACTCAGACTAACGTCAGCGGGTCTGTGGCACTCTGTCTGACGTCAACGGTCTGAGGCACTCAGTCTGACGTCAACATGTCTGTGGCACTCTGTCTGACGTCAACGGTCTGTGGCACTCTGTCTGACGTCAACGGTCTGGGGCACTCTGTCTGACGTCAACGGTGTGAAGCACTCAGTCTGACGTCCACGGTCTGAGGCACTCTGTCTGACGTCAACGGTCTGGGGCACTCAGTCTGACGTCAGCGGGTCTGTGGCACTCTGTCTGACGTCAACGGTCTGGGGCACTCAGTCTGACGTCAACGGTCTGGGGCACTCAGTCTGACGTCAACGGTCTGAGGCACTCTGTCTTGCGTCAACGGTCTGGGGCACTCAGTCTGACGTCAGGGGGTCTGTGGCACTCTGTCTGACGTCAGCGGTCTGTGACACTCAGTCTGATGTCAGCGGTCTGGGGCACTCAGTCTGACGTCAAGGGTCTGAGGCGCTCTGTCTGACGTCAGCGGGTCTGGGGCACTCTGACGTCTGCGGTCTGGGGCACTCAGTCTGACGTCAGCGGGTCTGTGGCACTCTGTCTGACGTCAGCGGTCTGGGGCACTCAGTCTGATGTCAGCGGTCTGGGGCACTCAGTCTGACGTCAACAGTCTGAGGCACTCTGTCTGACGTCAACGGTCTGGGGCACTCAGTCTGACGTCAACGGTCTGTGGCACTCAGTCTGACGTCAACGGTCTGGGGCACTCAGTCTGACGTCAACGGTCTGAGGCACTCAGTCTGACGTCAACGGTCTGAGGCACTCAGTCTGACGTCAACGGTCTAGGGCACTCTGTCTGATGTCAGCGGTCTGGGGCACTCAGTCTGACGTCAACGGTCTGGGGCACTCTGTCTGATGTCAACGGTCTAGGGCACTCTGTCTGATGTCAGCGGTCTGGGGCACTCAGTCTGACGTCAACGGTCTGGGGCAATCAGTCTGACCTCAACGGTCTGGGGCACCCAGTCTGACGTCAGCGGTCTGGGGAACTCAGTTTGACGTCAACGGTCTGAGGCACTCAGTCTGACGTCAACGGTCTGAGGCACTCAGTCTGACGTCAACGGTCTGAGGCACTCAGTCTGACGTCAACGGTCTGGGGCACTATGTCTGATGTCTGCGGTCTGGGGCACTCAGTCTGACGTCAACGGTCTGGGGCACTCTGTCTGATGTCAACGGTCTAGGGCACTCTGTCTGATGTCAGCGGTCTGGGGCACTCAGTCTGACGTCAACGGTCTGTGGCACTCTGTTTGACGTTAACGGTCTGGGGCACTCAGTCTGACGTCAACGGTCTGAGGCACACAGCCTGACGTCAACGGTCTGAGGCACTCAGTCTGACGTCAACGGTCTGGGGCACTATGTCTGACGTCAACGGTCTAGGGCACTCTGTCTGATGTCAGCGGTCTGGGGCACTCAGTCTGACGTCAACGGTCTGGGGCACTCTGTCTGATGTCAACGGTCTAGGGCACTCTGTCTGATGTCAGCGGTCTGGGGCACTCAGTCTGACGTCAACGGTTTGGGGCACTAAGTCTGACGTCAACGGTCTGGGGCACTATGTCTGACGTCAGCGGTCTGGGACACTCAGTCTGACGTCAACGGTCTGGGGCACTCAGTCTGTCGTCAACGGACTGGGGCACTCAGTCTGACGTCAACGGTCTGGGGCACTCAGTCTGACGTCAACGGTCTGGGGCACTCAGTCTGACGTCAACGGTCTGGGGCACTCAGTCTGGCGTCAGCGGTCTGAGGCACTCAGACTAACGTCAGCGGGTCTGTGGCACTCTGTCTGACGTCAACGGTCTGAGGCACTCAGTCTGACGTCAACATGTCTGTGGCACTCTGTCTGACGTCAACGGTCTGTGGCACTCTGTCTGACGTCAACGGTCTGGGGCACTCTGTCTGACGTCAACGTTGTGAAGCACTCAGTCTGACGTCCACGGTCTGAGGCACTCTGTCTGACGTCAACGGTCTGGGGCACTCAGTCTGACGTCAGCGGGTCTGTGGCACTCTGTCTGACGTCAACGGTCTGGGGCACTCAGTCTGACGTCAACGGTCTGGGGCACTCAGTCTGGCGTCAGCGGTCTGAGGCACTCAGACTAACGTCAGCGGGTCTGTGGCACTCTGTCTGACGTCAACGGTCTGAGGCACTCAGTCTGACGTCAACATGTCTGTGGCACTCTGTCTGACGTCAACGGTCTGTGGCACTCTGTCTGACGTCAACGGTCTGGGGCACTCTGTCTGACGTCAACGGTGTGAAGCACTCAGTCTGACGTCCACGGTCTGAGGCACTCTGTCTGACGTCAACGGTCTGGGGCACTCAGTCTGACGTCAGCGGGTCTGTGGCACTCTGTCTGACGTCAACGATCTGGGGCACTCAGTCTGACGTCAACGGTCTGGGGCACTCAGTCTGACGTCAACGGTCTGAGGCACTCTGTCTTGCGTCAACGGTCTGGGGCACTCAGTCTGACGTCAGGGGGTCTGTGGCACTCTGTCTGACGTCAGCGGTCTGTGACACTCAGTCTGATGTCAGCGGTCTGGGGCACTCAGTCTGACGTCAAGGGTCTGAGGCGCTCTGTCTGACGTCAGCGGGTCTGGGGCACTCTGACGTCTGCGGTCTGGGGCACTCAGTCTGACGTCAGCGGGTCTGTGGCACTCTGTCTGACGTCAGCGGTCTGGGGCACTCAGTCTGATGTCAGCGGTCTGGGGCACTCAGTCTGACGTCAACAGTCTGAGGCACTCTGTCTGACGTCAACGGTCTGGGGCACTCAGTCTGACGTCAACGGTCTGGGGCACTCAGTCTGACGTCAACGGTCTGGGGCACTCAGTCTGACGTCAACGGTCTGAGGCACTCAGTCTGACGTCAACGGTCTGAGGCACTCAGTCTGACGTCAACGGTCTAGGGCACTCTGTCTGATGTCAGCGGTCTGGGGCACTCAGTCTGACGTCAACGGTCTGGGGCACTCTGTCTGATGTCAACGGTCTAGGGCACTCTGTCTGATGTCAGCCGTCTGGGGCACTCAGTCTGACGTCAACGGTCTGGGGCAATCAGTCTGACCTCAACGGTCTGGGGCACCCAGTCTGACGTCAGCGGTCTGGGGAACTCAGTTTGAAGTCAACGGTCTGAGGCACTCAGTCTGACGTCAACGGTCTGAGGCACTCAGTCTGACGTCAACGGTCTGAGGCACTCAGTCTGACGTCAACGGTCTGGGGCACTATGTCTGATGTCTGCGGTCTGGGGCACTCAGTCTGACGTCAACGGTCTGGGGCACTCTGTCTGATGTCAACGGTCTAGGGCACTCTGTCTGATGTCAGCGGTCTGGGGCACTCAGTCTGACGTCAACGGTCTGTGGCACTCTGTTTGACGTTAACGGTCTGGGGCACTCAGTCTGACGTCAACGGTCTGAGGCACACAGCCTGACGTCAACGGTCTGAGGCACTCAGTCTGACGTCAACGGTCTGGGGCACTATGTCTGACGTCAACGGTCTAGGGCACTCTGTCTGATGTCAGCGGTCTGGGGCACTCAGTCTGACGTCAACGGTCTGGGGCACTCTGTCTGATGTCAACGGTCTAGGGCACTCTGTCTGATGTCAGCGGTCTGGGGCACTCAGTCTGACGTCAACGGTTTGGGGCACTAAGTCTGACGTCAACGGTCTGGGGCACTATGTCTGACGTCAGCGGTCTGGGACACTCAGTCTGACGTCAACGGTCTGGGGCACTCAGTCTGTCGTCAACGGACTGGGGCACTCAGTCTGACGTCAACGGTCTGGGGCACTCAGTCTGACGTCAACGGTCTGGGGCACTCAGTCTGACGTCAACGGTCTGGGGCACTCAGTCTGGCGTCAGCGGTCTGAGGCACTCAGACTAACGTCAGCGGGTCTGTGGCACTCTGTCTGACGTCAACGGTCTGAGGCACTCAGTCTGACGTCAACATGTCTGTGGCACTCTGTCTGACGTCAACGGTCTGTGGCACTCTGTCTGACGTCAACGGTCTGGGGCACTCTGTCTGACGTCAACGGTGTGAAGCACTCAGTCTGACGTCCACGGTCTGAGGCACTCTGTCTGACGTCAACGGTCTGGGGCACTCAGTCTGACGTCAGCGGGTCTGTGGCACTCTGTCTGACGTCAACGGTCTGGGGCACTCAGTCTGACGTCAACGGTCTGGGGCACTCAGTCTGACGTCAACGGTCTGAGGCACTCTGTCTGGCGTCAACGGTCTGGGGCACTCAGTCTGACGTCAGGGGGTCTGTGGCACTCTGTCTGACGTCAGCGGTCTGTGACACTCAGTCTGATGTCAGCGGTCTGGGGCACTCAGTCTGACGTCAAGGGTCTGAGGCGCTCTGTCTGACGTCAGCGGGTCTGGGGCACTCTGACGTCTGCGGTCTGGGGCACTCAGTCTGACGTCAGCGGGTCTGTGGCACTCTGTCTGACGTCAGCGGTCTGGGGCACTCAGTCTAATGTCAGCGGTCTGGGGCACTCAGTCTGACGTCAACAGTCTGAGGCACTCTGTCTGACGTCAACGGTCTGGGGCACTCAGTCTGACGTCAACGGTCTGTGGCACTCAGTCTGACGTCAACGGTCTGGGGCACTCAGTCTGACGTCAACGGTCTGAGGCACTCAGTCTGACGTCAACGGTCTGAGGCACTCAGTCTGACGTCAACGGTCTAGGGCACTCTGTCTGATGTCAGCGGTCTGGGGCACTCAGTCTGACGTCAACGGTCTGGGGCAATCAGTCTGACCTCAACGGTCTGGGGCACCCAGTCTGACGTCAGCGGTCTGGGGAACTCAGTTTGACGTCAACGGTCTGAGGCACTCAGTCTGACGTCAACGGTCTGAGGCACTCAGTCTGACGTCAACGGTCTGAGGCACTCAGTCTGACGTCAACGGTCTGGGGCACTATGTCTGATGTCTGCGGTCTGGGGCACTCAGTCTGACGTCAACGGTCTGGGGCACTCTGTCTGATGTCAACGGTCTAGGGCACTCTGTCTGATGTCAGCGGTCTGGGGCACTCAGTCTGACGTCAACGGTCTGGGGCACTAAGTCTGACGTCAACGGTCTGGGGCACTATGTCTGACGTCAGCGGTCTGGGGCACTCAGTCTGACGTCAACGGTCTGGGGCACTCAGTCTGACGTCAACGGTCTGGGGCACTCAGTCTGACGTCAGCGGGTCTGTGGCACTCAGTCTGATGCCAGCGGTCTGGGGCACTCAGTCTGACGTCAACAGTCTGAGGCACTCTGTCTGATGTCAACGGTCTGGGGCACTATGTCTGACGTCAGCGGTCTGGGACACTCAGTCTGACGTCAACGGTCTGGGGCACTCAGTCTGTCGTCAACGGACTGGGGCACTCAGTCTGACGTCAACGGTCTGGGGCACTCAGTCTGACGTCAACGGTCTGGGGCAATCAGTCTGACGTCAACGGTCTGGGGCACTCAGTCTGGCGTCAGGGGGTCTGTGGCACTCTGTCTGACGTCAGCGGTCTGTGACAATCAGTCTGATGTCAGCGGTCTGGGGCACTCAGTCTGACGTCAAGGGTCTGTGGCACTCTGTCTGACGTCAGCGGTCTGGGGCACTCAGTCTGACGTCAACAGTCTGAGGCACTCTGTCTGACGTCAACGGTCTGGGGCACTCAGTCTGACGTCAACGGTCTGTGGCACTCTGTCTGACGTCAACGGTCTGGGGCACTCAGTCTGACGTCAACGGTCTGAGGCACTCAGTCTGACGTCAACGGTCTGAGGCACTCAGTCTGACGTCAACGGTCTAGGGCACTCTGTCTGATGTCAGCGGTCTGGGGCACTCAGTCTGACGTCAACGGTCTGGGGCACTCTGTCTGATGTCAACGGTCTAGGGCACTCTGTCTGATGTCAGCGGTCTGGGGCACTCAGTCTGACGTCAACGGTCTGGGGCACTCAGTCTGACCTCAACGGTCTGGGGCACTCAGTCTGACGTCAGCGGTCTGGGGCACTCAGTTTGACGTCAACGGTCTGAGGCACTCAGTCTGACGTCAACGGTCTGAGGCACTCAGTCTGACGTCAACGGTCTGAGGCACTCAGTCTGACGTCAACGGTCTGGGGCACTATGTCTGACGTCAACGGTCTAGGGCACTCTGTCTGATGTCTGCGGTCTGGGGCACTCAGTCTGACGTCAACGGTGTGGGGCACTCTGTCTGATGTCAACGGTCTAGGGCACTCTGCTGATCTCAGCGGTCTGGGGCACTCAGTCTGACGTCAACGGTCTGGGGCACTAAGTCTGACGTCAACGGTCTGGGGCACTATGTCTGACGTCAGCGGTCTGGGGCATTCAGTCTGACGTCAACGGTCTGGGGCACTCAGTCTGACGTCAACGGTCTGGGGCACTCAGTCTGACGTCAGCGGGTCTGTGGCACTCAGTCTGATGTCAGCGGTCTGGGGCGCTCAGTTTGACGTCAACAGTCTGAGGCACTCTGTCTGACGTCAACGGTCTGGGGCACTCAGTCTGACGTCAACGGTCTGTGGCACTCTGTCTGACGTCAACGGTCTGGGGCACTCAGTGTGACGTCAACGGTCTGAGGCACTCAGTCTGACGTCAACGGTCTGAGGCACTCAGTCTGACGTCAACGGTCTAGGGCACTCTGTCTGATGTCTGCGGTCTGGGGCACTCAGTCTGACGTCAACGGTCTGGGGCACTCAGTCTGACCTCAACGGTCTGGGGCACTCAGTCTGACGTCAGCGGTCTGGGGCACTCAGTTTGACGTCAACGGTCTGAGGCACTCAGTCTGACGTCAACGGTCTGAGGTACTCAGTCTGACGTCAACGGTCTGAGGCAGTCAGTCTGACGTCAACGGTCTGGGGCACTCAGTCTGACGTCAACGGTCTGTGGCACTCTGTCTGACGTCAACGGTCTGGGGCACTCAGCCTGACGTCAACGGTCTGAGGCACTCTGTCTGACGTCAACGGTCTGGGGCACTCAGTCTGACGTCAGCGGTCTGGGGCACCCTGTCTGATGTCAACGGTCTGGGGCACTCAGTCTGACGTCAACGGTCTGAGGCACTCTGTCTGACGTCAACGGTCTGGGGCACGCAGTCTGACTTCAACGGTCTGAGGCAATCAGTTTGACGTCAACGGTCTGGGGCACTCAGTCTGACGTCAACGGTCTGTGGCAATCTGTCTGACGTCAACGGTCTGGGGCAGTCAGTCTGACGTCAACGGTCTGAGGCACTCTGTCTGACGTCAACGGTCTGGGGCACTCAGTCTGACGTCAACGGTCTGGGGCACTCAGTCTGACGTCAGCGGGTCTGTGGCACTCTGTCTGACGTCAGCCGTCTGGGGCACTCAGTCTGACGTCAGCAGTCTGAGGCACTTAGTTCTTACGTCAAAGATCTGGGGCACTCTGTCTGACGTCAGCGGTCTGGGGCACTCAGTCTGACGTCAACGGTCTGGGGCACTCAGTCTGACGTCAACGGACTGGGGCACTCAGTCTGACGTCAACGGTCTGGGGCACTCAGTCTGACGTCAACGGTCTGGGGCACTCTGTCTGACGTCAACGGTCTGGGGCACTCTGTCTGACGTCAGCGGTCTGTGGCACTCTGTCTGACGTCAACGGTCTGGGGCACTCTGTCTGACGTCAACGGTCTGGGGCACTCTGTCTGACGTCAATGGTGTGAAGCACCCAGTCTGACGTCAGCGGGTCTGTGGCACTCTGTCTGACGTCAACGGTCTGGGGCAATCAATCTGACGTCAACGGTCTGAGGCACTCTGTCTGACGTCAACGGTCTGGGGCACTCAGTCTGACGTCCACGGTCTGAGGCACTCTGTCTGACGTCAACGGTCTGGGGCACTCAGTCTGACGTCAGCGGGTCTGTGGCACTCTGTCTGACGTCAACGGTCTGGGGCACTCAGTCTGACGTCAACGGTCTAGGGCACTCAGTCTGACGTCAACGGTCTGAGGCACTCTGTCTGACGTCAACGGTCTGGGGCACTCAGTCTGACGTCAACGGTCTGAGGCACTCAGTCTGACGTCAACGGTCTGGGGCACTCAGTCTGACGTCAGCGGGTCTGTGGCACTCTGTCTGACGTCAGCCGTCTGGGGCACTCAGTCTGACGTCAGCAGTCTGAGGCACTTAGTTCTTACGTCAAAGGTCTGGGGCACTCTGTCTGACGTCAGCGGTCTGGGGCACTCAGTCTGACGTCAACGGTCTGGGGCACTCAGTCTGACGTCAACGGTCTGGGGCACTCTGTCTGACGTCAACGGTCTGGGGCACTCTGTCTGACGTCAGCGGTCTGTGGCACTCTGTCTTACGTCAACGGTCTGGGGCACTCTGTCTGACGTCAACGGTCTGGGGCACTCTGTCTGACGTCAATGGTGTGAAGCACTCAGTCTGACGTCAGCGGGTCTGTGGCACTCTGTCTGACGTCAACGGTCTGGGGCAATCTGTCTGACGTCAACGGTCTGAGGCACTCAGTCTGACGTCAACGGTCTGGGGCACTCAGTCTGACGTCAACGGACTGGGGCACTCAGTCTGACGTCAACGCTCTGGGGCACTCAGTCTGACGTCAACGGTCTGGGGCGCTCAGTCTGACGTCAACGGTCTGGGGCACTCTGTCTGACGTCAACGGTCTGGGGCACTCAGTCTGACGTCAGCGGGTCTGTGGCACTCTGTCTGACGTCAACGGTCTGGGGCACTCAGTCTGACGTCAACGGTCTGGGGCACTCAGTCTGACGTCAACGGTCTGAGGCACTCTGTCTGACGTCAACGGTCTGGGGCACTCAGTCTGACGTCAACGGTCTGAGGCACTCAGTCTGACGTCAACGGTCTGGGGCACTCAGTCTGACGTCAACGGTCTGTGGCACTCTGTCTGACGTCAACGGTCTGGGGCACTCAGTCTGACGTCAACGGTCTGAGGCACTCTGTCTGACGTCAACGGTCTGGGGCACTCAGTCTGACGTCAACGGTCTGGGGCACTCAGTCTGACGTCAACGGTCTGAGGCACTCTGTCTGACGTAAACGGTCTGGGGCACTCAGTCTGACGTCAACGGTCTGAGGCCCTCAGTCTGACGTCAACGGTCTGGGGCACTCAGTCTGACGTCAACGGTCTGTGGCACTCTGTCTGACGTCAACGGTCTGGGGCACTCAGCCTGACGTCAACGGTCTGGGGCACTCTGTCTGACGTCAACGGTCTGGGGCACTCAGTCTGACGTCAACGGTCTGAGGCACTCTGTCTGACGTCAACGGTCTGGGGCACGCAGTCTGACTTCAACGGTCTGAGGCAATCAGTTTGACGTCAACGGTCTGGGGCACTCAGTCTGACGTCAACGGTCTGTGGCAATCTGTCTGACGTCAACGGTCTGGGGCACTCAGTCTGACGTCAACGGTCTGAGGCACTCTGTCTGACGTCAACGGTCTGGGGCACTCAGTCTGACGTCAACGGTCTGGGGCACTCAGTCTGACGTCAGCGGGTCTGTGGCACTCTGTCTGACGTCAGCCGTCTGGGGCACTCAGTCTGACGTCAGCAGTCTGAGGCACTTAGTTCTTACGTCAAAGGTCTGGGGCACTCTGTCTGACGTCAGCGGTCTGGGGCACTCAGTCTGACGTCAACGGTCTGGGGCACTCAGTCTGACGTCAACGGACTGGGGCACTCAGTCTGACGTCAACGGTCTGGGGCACTCAGTCTGACGTCAACGGTCTGGGGCACTCTGTCTGACGTCAACGGTCTGGGGCACTCTGTCTGACGTCAGCGGTCTGTGGCACTCTGTCTGACGTCAACGGTCTGGGGCACTCTGTCTGACGTCAACGGTCTGGGGCACTCTGTCTGACGTCAACGGTCTGGGGCACTCTGTCTGACGTCAATGGTGTGAAGCACTCAGTCTGACGTCAGCGGGTCTGTGGCACTCTGTCTGACGTCAACGGTCTGGGGCAATCAGTCTGACGTCAACGGTCTGAGGCACTCTGTCTGACGTCAACGGTCTGGGGCACTCAGTCTGACGTCAGCGGGTCTGTGGCACTCTGTCTGACGTCAACGGTCTGGGGCACTCAGTCTGACGTCAACGGTCTGGGGCACTCAGTCTGACGTCAACGGTCTGAGGCACTCTGTCTGACGTCAACGGTCTGGGGCACTCAGTCTGACGTCAACGGTCTGAGGCACTCAGTCTGACGTCAACGGTCTGGGGCACTCAGTCTGACGTCAACGGTCTGTGGCACTCTGTCTGACGTCAACGGTCTGGGGCACTCAGTCTGACGTCAACGGTCTGAGGCACTCTGTCTGACGTCAACGGTCTGGGGCACTCAGTCTGACGTCAGCGGTCTGGGGCACTCTGTCTGATGTCAACGGTCTGGGGCACTCAGTCTGACGTCAACGGTCTGAGGCACTCTGCCTGACGTCAACGGTCTGGGGCACTCAGTCTGACTTCAACGGTCTGAGGCACTCAGTTTGACGTCAACGGTCTGGGGCACTCAGTCTGACGTCAACGGTCTGTGGCACTCTGTCTGACGTCAACGGTCTGGGGCACTCGGTCTGACGTCAACGGTCTGAGGCACTCTGTCTGACGTCAACGGTCTGGGGCACTCAGTCTGACGTCAACGGTCTGGGGCACTCAGTCTGACGTCAGCGGGTCTGTGGCACTCTGTCTGACGTCAGCCGTCTGGGGCACTCAGTCTGACGTCAGCAGTCTGAGGCACTTAGTTCTGACGTCAGCGGTCTGGGGCACTCAGTCTGACGTCAACGGTCTGGGGCACTCAGTCTGACGTCAACGGTCTGGGGCACTCTGTCTGACGTCAACGGTCTGGGGCACTCAGTCTGACGTCAGCGGGTCTGTGGCACTCTGTCTGACGTCAACGGTCTGGGGCACTCAGTCTGACGTCAACGGTCTGGGGCACTCTGTCTGACGTCAACGGTCTGGGGCACTCAGTCTGACGTCAACGGTCTGGGGCACTCTGTCTGACGTCAATGGTGTGAAGCACTCAGTCTGACGTCAGCGGGTCTGTGGCACTCTGTCTGACGTCAACGGTCTGGGGCAATCTGTCTGACGTCAGCGGTCTGGGGCACCCTGTCTGATGTCAACGGTCTGGGGCACTCAGTCTGACGTCAACGGTCTGAGGCACTCTGTCTGACGTCAACGGTCTGGGGCACGCAGTCTGACTTCAACGGTCTGAGGCAATCAGTTTGACGTCAACGGTCTGGGGCACTCAGTCTGACGTCAACGGTCTGTGGCAATCTGTCTGACGTCAACGGTCTGGGGCACTCAGTCTGACGTCAACGGTCTGAGGCACTCTGTCTGACGTCAACGGTCTGGGGCACTCAGTCTGACGTCAACGGTCTGGGGCACTCAGTCTGACGTCAGCGGGTCTGTGGCACTCTGTCTGACGTCAGCCGTCTGGGGCACTCAGTCTGACGTCAGCAGTCTGAGGCACTTAGTTCTTACGTCAAAGGTCTGGGGCACTCTGTCTGACGTCAGCGGTCTGGGGCACTCAGTCTGACGTCAACGGTCTGGGGCACTCAGTCTGACGTCAACGGACTGGGGCACTCAGTCTGACGTCAACGGTCTGGGGCACTCAGTCTGACGTCAACGGTCTGGGGCACTCTGTCTGACGTCAACGGTCTGGGGCACTCTGTCTGACGTCAGCGGTCTGTGGCACTCTGTCTGACGTCAACGGTCTGGGGCACTCTGTCTGACGTCAACGGTCTGGGGCACTCTGTCTGACGTCAACGGTCTGGGGCACTCTGTCTGACGTCAATGGTGTGAAGCACTCAGTCTGACGTCAGCGGGTCTGTGGCACTCTGTCTGACGTCAACGGTCTGGGGCAATCAGTCTGACGTCAACGGTCTGAGGCACTCTGTCTGACGTCAACGCTCTGGGGCACTCAGTCTGACGTCAGCGGGTCTGTGGCACTCTGTCTGACGTCAACGGTCTGGGGCCCTCAGTCTGACGTCAACGGTCTGGGGCACTCAGTCTGACGTCAACGGTCTGAGGCACTCTGTCTGACGTCAACGGTCTGGGGCACTCAGTCTGACGTCAACGGTCTGAGGCACTCAGTCTGACGTCAACGGTCTGGGGCACTCAGTCTGACGTCAACGGTCTGTGGCACTCTGTCTGACGTCAACGGTCTGGGGCACTCAGTCTGACGTCAACGGTCTGAGGCACTCTGTCTGACGTCAACGGTCTGGGGCACTCAGTCTGACGTCAGCGGTCTGGGGCACTCTGTCTGATGTCAACGGTCTGGGGCACTCAGTCTGACGTCAACGGTCTGAGGCACTCTGTCTGACGTCAACGGTCTGGGGCACTCAGTCTGACTTCAACGGTCTGAGGCACTCAGTTTGACGTCAACGGTCTGGGGCACTCAGTCTGACGTCAACGGTCTGTGGCACTCTGTCTGACGTCAACGGTCTGGGGCACTCGGTCTGACGTCAACGGTCTGAGGCACTCTGTCTGACGTCAACGGTCTGGGGCACTCAGTCTGACGTCAACGGTTTGGGGCACTCAGTCTGACGTCAGCGGGTCTGTGGCAGTCTGTCTGACGTCAGCCGTCTGGGGCACTCAGTCTGACGTCAGCAGTCTGAGGCACTTAGTTCTGACGTCAGCGGTCTGGGGCACTCAGTCTGACGTCAACGGTCTGGGGCACTCAGTCTGACGTCAACGGTCTGGGGCACTCTGTCTGACGTCAACGGTCTGGGGCACTCAGTCTGACGTCAGCGGGTCTGTGGCACTCTGTCTGACGTCAACGGTCTGGGGCACTCAGTCTGACGTCAACGGTCTGGGGCACTCTGTCTGACGTCAACGGTCTGGGGCACTCAGTCTGACGTCAACGGTCTGGGGCACTCTGTCTTACGTCAATGGTGTGAAGCACTCAGTCTGACGTCAGCGGGTCTGTGGCACTCTGTCTGACGTCAACGGTCTGGGGCAATCTGTCTGACGTCAACGGTCTGAGGCACTCAGTCTGACGTCAACGGTCTGGGGCGCTCATTCTGACGTCAACGGACTGGGGCACTCAGTCTGACGTCAACGCTCTGGGGCACTCAGTCTGACGTCAGCGGGTCTGTGGCACTCTGTCTGACGTCAACGGTCTGGGGCAATCTGTCTGACGTCAACGGTCTGAGGCACTCAGTCTGACGTCAACGGTCTGGGGCACTCAGTCTGACGTCAACGGACTGGGGCACTCAGTCTGACGTCAACGCTCTGGGGCACCCAGTCTGACGTCAACGGTCTGGAGCACTCAGTCTGACGTCAACGGTCTGGGGCACTCAGTCTGACGTCAACGGTCTGGGGCACTCAGTCTGACATCAACGGTCTGGGGCACTCAGTCTGACGTCAACGGTCTGGGGCACTCTGTCTGACGTCAGCGGTCTGGGGCACTCTGTCTGACGTCAACGGTCTGGGGCACTCTGTCTGACGTCAACGGTGTAAAGCACTCAGTCTGACGTCAGCGGGTCTGTGGCACTCTGTCTGACGTCAACGGTCCGGGGCACTCAGTCTGACGTCAACGGTCTGAGGCACTCAGTCTGACGTCAACGGTCTGGGGCACTCAGTCTGACGTCAACGGTCTGGGGCACTCTGTCTGGCGTCAGCGGTCTGAGGCACTCAGTCTAACGTCAGCGGGTCTGTGGCACTCTGTCTGACGTCAACGGTCTGAGGCACTCAGTCTGACGTCAACCGGTCTGTGGCACTCTGTCTGACGTCAACGGTCTGTGGCACTCTGTCTGACGTCAACGGTCTGGAGCACTCTGTCTGACGTCAACGGTGTGAAGCACTCAGTCTGACGTCAGCGGGTCTGTGGCACTCTGTCTGACGTCAGCGGTCTGAGGCACTCAGTCTGACGTCAGCGGGTCTGTGGCACTCTGTCTGACGTCAACGGTCTGGGGCACTCAGTCTGACGTCCACGGTCTGAGGCACTCAGTCTGACGTCAACGGTCTGGGGCACTCAGTCTGACGTCAGCGGGTCTGTGGCACTCTGTCTGACGTCAACGGTCTGGGGCACTCAGTCTGACGTCAACGGTCTGGGGCACTCAGTCTGACGTCAACGGTCTGAGGCACTCTGTCTGACGTAAACGGTCTGGGGCACTCAGTCTGACGTCAACGGTCTGAGGCACTCAGTCTGACGTCAACGGTCTGGGGCACTCAGTCCGACGTCAACGGTCTGTGGCACTCTGTCTGACGTCAACGGTCTGGGGCCCTCAGTCCGACGTCAACGGTCTGTGGCACTCTGTCTGACGTCAACGGTCTGGGGCACTCAGCCTGACGTCAACGGTCTGGGGCACTCTGTCTGACGTCAACGGTCTGGGGCACTCAGTCTGACGTCAGCGGTCTGGGGCACCCTGTCTGATGTCAACGGTCTGGGGCACTCAGTCTGACGTCAACGGTCTGAGGCACTCTGTCTGACGTCAACGGTCTGGGGCACTCAGTCTGACGTCAACGGTCTGTGGCAATCTGTCTGACGTCAACGGTCTGGGGCACTCAGTCTGACGTCAACGGTCTGCGGCAATCTGTCTGACGTCAACGGTCTGGGGCACTCAGTCTGACGTCAACGGTCTGAGGCACTCTGTCTGACGTCAACGGTCTGGGGCACTCAGTCTGACGTCAACGGTCTGGGGCACTCAGTCTGACGTCAGCGGGTCTGTGGCACTCTGTCTGACGTCAGCCGTCTGGGGCACTCAGTCTGACGTCAGCAGTCTGAGGCACTTAGTTCTTACGTCAAAGGTCTGGGGCACTCTGTCTGACGTCAGCGGTCTGGGGCACTCAGTCTGACGTCAACGGTCTGGGGCACTCAGTCTGACGTCAACGGACTGGGGCACTCAGTCTGACGTCAACGGTCTGGGGCACTCAGTCTGACGTCAACGGTCTGGGGCACTCTGTCTGACGTCAACGGTCTGGGGCACTCTGTCTGACGTCAGCGGTCTGTGGCACTCTGTCTGACGTCAACGGTCTGGGGCACTCTGTCTGACGTCAACGGTCTGGGGCACTCTGTCTGACGTTAATGGTGTGAAGCACTCAGTCTGACGTCAGCGGGTCTGTGGCACTCTGTCTGACGTCAACGGTCTGGGGCAATCAGTCTGACGTCAACGGTCTGAGGCACTCTGTCTGACGTCAACGGTCTGGGGCACTCAGTCTGACGTCAGCGGGTCTGTGGCACTCTGTCTGACGTCAACGGTCTGGGGCACTCAGTCTGACGTCAACGGTCTGGGGCACTCAGTCTGACGTCAACGGTCTGAGGCACTCTGTCTGACGTCAACGGTCTGGGGCACTCAGTCTGACGTCAACGGTCTGAGGCACTCAGTCTGACGTCAACGGTCTGGGGCACTCAGTCTGACGTCAACGGTCTGGGGCACTCAGTCTGACGTCAACGGTCTGAGGCACTCTGTCTGACGTCAACGGTCTGAGGCACTCTGTCTGACGTCAACGGTCTGGGGCACTCAGTCTGACGTCAACGGTCTGGGGCACTCAGTCTGACGTCAACGGTCTGAGGCACTCTGTCTGACGTAAACGGTCTGGGGCACTCAGTCTGACGTCAACGGTCTGAGGCCCTCAGTCTGACGTCAACGGTCTGGGGCACTCAGTCTGACGTCAACGGTCTGTGGCACTCTGTCTGACGTCAACGGTCTGGGGCACTCAGCCTGACGTCCACGGTCTGAGGCACTCTGTCTGACGTCAACGGTCTGGGGCACTCAGTCTGACGTCAGCGGGTCTGTGGCACTCTGTCTGACGTCAACGGTCTGGGGCACTCAGTCTGACGTCAACGGTCTGGGGCACTCAGTCTGACGTCAACGGTCTGAGGCACTCTGTCTTGCGTCAACGGTCTGGGGCACTCAGTCTGACGTCAGGGGGTCTGTGGCACTCTGTCTGACGTCAGCGGTCTGTGACACTCAGTCTGATGTCAGCGGTCTGGGGCACTCAGTCTGACGTCAAGGGTCTGAGGCGCTCTGTCTGACGTCAGCGGGTCTGGGGCACTCTGACGTCTGCGGTCTGGGGCACTCAGTCTGACGTCAGCGGGTCTGTGGCACTCTGTCTGACGTCAGCGGTCTGGGGCACTCAGTCTGATGTCAGCGGTCTGGGGCACTCAGTCTGACGTCAACAGTCTGAGGCACTCTGTCTGACGTCAACGGTCTGGGGCACTCAGTCTGACGTCAACGGTCTGTGGCACTCAGTCTGACGTCAACGGTCTGGGGCACTCAGTCTGACGTCAACGGTCTGAGGCACTCAGTCTGACGTCAACGGTCTGAGGCACTCAGTCTGACGTCAACGGTCTAGGGCACTCTGTCTGATGTCAGCGGTCTGGGGCACTCAGTCTGACGTCAACGGTCTGGGGCACTCTGTCTGATGTCAACGGTCTAGGGCACTCTGTCTGATGTCAGCGGTCTGGGGCACTCAGTCTGACGTCAACGGTCTGGGGCAATCAGTCTGACCTCAACGGTCTGGGGCACCCAGTCTGACGTCAGCGGTCTGGGGAACTCAGTTTGACGTCAACGGTCTGAGGCACTCAGTCTGACGTCAACGGTCTGAGGCACTCAGTCTGACGTCAACGGTCTGAGGCACTCAGTCTGACGTCAACGGTCTGGGGCACTATGTCTGATGTCTGCGGTCTGGGGCACTCAGTCTGACGTCAACGGTCTGGGGCACTCTGTCTGATGTCAACGGTCTAGGGCACTCTGTCTGATGTCAGCGGTCTGGGGCACTCAGTCTGACGTCAACGGTCTGTGGCACTCTGTTTGACGTTAACGGTCTGGGGCACTCAGTCTGACGTCAACGGTCTGAGGCACACAGCCTGACGTCAACGGTCTGAGGCACTCAGTCTGACGTCAACGGTCTGGGGCACTATGTCTGACGTCAACGGTCTAGGGCACTCTGTCTGATGTCAGCGGTCTGGGGCACTCAGTCTGACGTCAACGGTCTGGGGCACTCAGTCTGACGTCAACGGTCTGGGGCACTCAGTCTGGCGTCAGCGGTCTGAGGCACTCAGACTAACGTCAGCGGGTCTGTGGCACTCTGTCTGACGTCAACGGTCTGAGGCACTCAGTCTGACGTCAACATGTCTGTGGCACTCTGTCTGACGTCAACGGTCTGTGGCACTCTGTCTGACGTCAACGGTCTGGGGCACTCTGTCTGACGTCAACGGTGTGAAGCACTCAGTCTGACGTCCACGGTCTGAGGCACTCTGTCTGACGTCAACGGTCTGGGGCACTCAGTCTGACGTCAGCGGGTCTGTGGCACTCTGTCTGACGTCAACGGTCTGGGGCACTCAGTCTGACGTCAACGGTCTGGGGCACTCAGTCTGGCGTCAGCGGTCTGAGGCACTCAGACTAACGTCAGCGGGTCTGTGGCACTCTGTCTGACGTCAACGGTCTGAGGCACTCAGTCTGACGTCAACATGTCTGTGGCACTCTGTCTGACGTCAACGGTCTGTGGCACTCTGTCTGACGTCAACGGTCTGGGGCACTCTGTCTGCCGTCAACGGTGTGAAGCACTCAGTCTGACGTCCACGGTCTGAGGCACTCTGTCTGACGTCAACGGTCTGGGGCACTCAGTCTGACGTCAGCGGGTCTGTGGCACTCTGTCTGACGTCAACGATCTGGGGCACTCAGTCTGACGTCAACGGTCTGGGGCACTCAGTCTGACGTCAACGGTCTGAGGCACTCTGTCTTGCGTCAACGGTCTGGGGCACTCAGTCTGACGTCAGGGGGTCTGTGGCACTCTGTCTGACGTCAGCGGTCTGTGACACTCAGTCTGATGTCAGCGGTCTGGGGCACTCAGTCTGACGTCAAGGGTCTGAGGCGCTCTGTCTGACGTCAGCGGGTCTGGGGCACTCTGACGTCTGCGGTCTGGGGCACTCAGTCTGACGTCAGCGGGTCTGTGGCACTCTGTCTGACGTCAGCGGTCTGGGGCACTCAGTCTGATGTCAGCGGTCTGGGGCACTCAGTCTGACGTCAACAGTCTGAGGCACTCTGTCTGACGTCAACGGTCTGGGGCACTCAGTCTGACGTCAACGGTCTGTGGCACTCAGTCTGACGTCAACGGTCTGGGGCACTCAGTCTGACGTCAACGGTCTGAGGCACTCAGTCTGACGTCAACGGTCTGAGGCACTCAGTCTGACGTCAACGGTCTAGGGCACTCTGTCTGATGTCAGCGGTCTGGGGCACTCAGTCTGACGTCAACGGTCTGGGGCACTCTGTCTGATGTCAACGGTCTAGGGCACTCTGTCTGATGTCAGCCGTCTGGGGCACTCAGTCTGACGTCAACGGTCTGGGGCAATCAGTCTGACCTCAACGGTCTGGGGCACTCTGTCTGACGTCAGCGGTCTGGGGAACTCAGTTTGACGTCAACGGTCTGAGGCACTCAGTCTGACGTCAACGGTCTGAGGCACTCAGTCTGACGTCAACGGTCTGAGGCACTCAGTCTGACGTCAACGGTCTGGGGCACTATGTCTGATGTCTGCGGTCTGGGGCACTCAGTCTGACGTCAACGGTCTGGGGCACTCTGTCTGATGTCAACGGTCTAGGGCACTCTGTCTGATGTCAGCGGTCTGGGGCACTCAGTCTGACGTCAACGGTCTGTGGCACTCTGTTTGACGTTAACGGTCTGGGGCACTCAGTCTGACGTCAACGGTCTGAGGCACACAGCCTGACGTCAACGGTCTGAGGCACTCAGTCTGAC
This sequence comes from Arenicola marina, assembly GCA_964019135.1. Classification (NCBI taxonomy): domain Eukaryota; kingdom Metazoa; phylum Annelida; class Polychaeta; family Arenicolidae; genus Arenicola; species Arenicola marina. The sequence goes on from OZ025262.1 coordinate 2,016,144, forward strand.
GTCAACGGTCTGGGGCACTATGTCTGACGTCAACGGTCTAGGGCACTCTGTCTGATGTCAGCGGTCTGGGGCACTCAGTCTGACGTCAACGGTCTGGGGCACTCTGTCTGATGTCAACGGTCTAGGGCACTCTGTCTGATGTCAGCGGTCTGGGGCACTCAGTCTGACGTCAACGGTTTGGGGCACTAAGTCTGACGTCAACGGTCTGGGGCACTATGTCTGACGTCAGCGGTCTGGGACACTCAGTCTGACGTCAACGGTCTGGGGCACTCAGTCTGTCGTCAACGGACTGGGGCACTCAGTCTGACGTCAACGGTCTGGGGCACTCAGTCTGACGTCAACGGTCTGGGGCACTCAGTCTGACGTCAACGGTCTGGGGCACTCAGTCTGGCGTCAGCGGTCTGAGGCACTCAGACTAACGTCAGCGGGTCTGTGGCACTCTGTCTGACGTCAACGGTCTGAGGCACTCAGTCTGACGTCAACATGTCTGTGGCACTCTGTCTGACGTCAACGGTCTGTGGCACTCTGTCTGACGTCAACGGTCTGGGGCACTCTGTCTGACGTCAACGGTGTGAAGCACTCAGTCTGACGTCCACGGTCTGAGGCACTCTGTCTGACGTCAACGGTCTGGGGCACTCAGTCTGACGTCAGCGGGTCTGTGGCACTCTGTCTGACGTCAACGGTCTGGGGCACTCAGTCTGACGTCAACGGTCTGGGGCACTCAGTCTGACGTCAACGGTCTGAGGCACTCTGTCTGGCGTCAACGGTCTGGGGCACTCAGTCTGACGTCAGGGGGTCTGTGGCACTCTGTCTGACGTCAGCGGTCTGTGACACTCAGTCTGATGTCAGCGGTCTGGGGCACTCAGTCTGACGTCAAGGGTCTGAGGCGCTCTGTCTGACGTCAGCGGGTCTGGGGCACTCTGACGTCTGCGGTCTGGGGCACTCAGTCTGACGTCAGCGGGTCTGTGGCACTCTGTCTGACGTCAGCGGTCTGGGGCACTCAGTCTAATGTCAGCGGTCTGGGGCACTCAGTCTGACGTCAACAGTCTGAGGCACTCTGTCTGACGTCAACGGTCTGGGGCACTCAGTCTGACGTCAACGGTCTGTGGCACTCAGTCTGACGTCAACGGTCTGGGGCACTCAGTCTGACGTCAACGGTCTGAGGCACTCAGTCTGACGTCAACGGTCTGAGGCACTCAGTCTGACGTCAACGGTCTAGGGCACTCTGTCTGATGTCAGCGGTCTGGGGCACTCAGTCTGACGTCAACGGTCTGGGGCAATCAGTCTGACCTCAACGGTCTGGGGCACCCAGTCTGACGTCAGCGGTCTGGGGAACTCAGTTTGACGTCAACGGTCTGAGGCACTCAGTCTGACGTCAACGGTCTGAGGCACTCAGTCTGACGTCAACGGTCTGAGGCACTCAGTCTGACGTCAACGGTCTGGGGCACTATGTCTGATGTCTGCGGTCTGGGGCACTCAGTCTGACGTCAACGGTCTGGGGCACTCTGTCTGATGTCAACGGTCTAGGGCACTCTGTCTGATGTCAGCGGTCTGGGGCACTCAGTCTGACGTCAACGGTCTGGGGCACTAAGTCTGACGTCAACGGTCTGGGGCACTATGTCTGACGTCAGCGGTCTGGGGCACTCAGTCTGACGTCAACGGTCTGGGGCACTCAGTCTGACGTCAACGGTCTGGGGCACTCAGTCTGACGTCAGCGGGTCTGTGGCACTCAGTCTGATGCCAGCGGTCTGGGGCACTCAGTCTGACGTCAACAGTCTGAGGCACTCTGTCTGATGTCAACGGTCTGGGGCACTATGTCTGACGTCAGCGGTCTGGGACACTCAGTCTGACGTCAACGGTCTGGGGCACTCAGTCTGTCGTCAACGGACTGGGGCACTCAGTCTGACGTCAACGGTCTGGGGCACTCAGTCTGACGTCAACGGTCTGGGGCAATCAGTCTGACGTCAACGGTCTGGGGCACTCAGTCTGGCGTCAGGGGGTCTGTGGCACTCTGTCTGACGTCAGCGGTCTGTGACAATCAGTCTGATGTCAGCGGTCTGGGGCACTCAGTCTGACGTCAAGGGTCTGTGGCACTCTGTCTGACGTCAGCGGTCTGGGGCACTCAGTCTGACGTCAACAGTCTGAGGCACTCTGTCTGACGTCAACGGTCTGGGGCACTCAGTCTGACGTCAACGGTCTGTGGCACTCTGTCTGACGTCAACGGTCTGGGGCACTCAGTCTGACGTCAACGGTCTGAGGCACTCAGTCTGACGTCAACGGTCTGAGGCACTCAGTCTGACGTCAACGGTCTAGGGCACTCTGTCTGATGTCAGCGGTCTGGGGCACTCAGTCTGACGTCAACGGTCTGGGGCACTCTGTCTGATGTCAACGGTCTAGGGCACTCTGTCTGATGTCAGCGGTCTGGGGCACTCAGTCTGACGTCAACGGTCTGGGGCACTCAGTCTGACCTCAACGGTCTGGGGCACTCAGTCTGACGTCAGCGGTCTGGGGCACTCAGTTTGACGTCAACGGTCTGAGGCACTCAGTCTGACGTCAACGGTCTGAGGCACTCAGTCTGACGTCAACGGTCTGAGGCACTCAGTCTGACGTCAACGGTCTGGGGCACTATGTCTGACGTCAACGGTCTAGGGCACTCTGTCTGATGTCTGCGGTCTGGGGCACTCAGTCTGACGTCAACGGTGTGGGGCACTCTGTCTGATGTCAACGGTCTAGGGCACTCTGCTGATCTCAGCGGTCTGGGGCACTCAGTCTGACGTCAACGGTCTGGGGCACTAAGTCTGACGTCAACGGTCTGGGGCACTATGTCTGACGTCAGCGGTCTGGGGCATTCAGTCTGACGTCAACGGTCTGGGGCACTCAGTCTGACGTCAACGGTCTGGGGCACTCAGTCTGACGTCAGCGGGTCTGTGGCACTCAGTCTGATGTCAGCGGTCTGGGGCGCTCAGTTTGACGTCAACAGTCTGAGGCACTCTGTCTGACGTCAACGGTCTGGGGCACTCAGTCTGACGTCAACGGTCTGTGGCACTCTGTCTGACGTCAACGGTCTGGGGCACTCAGTGTGACGTCAACGGTCTGAGGCACTCAGTCTGACGTCAACGGTCTGAGGCACTCAGTCTGACGTCAACGGTCTAGGGCACTCTGTCTGATGTCTGCGGTCTGGGGCACTCAGTCTGACGTCAACGGTCTGGGGCACTCAGTCTGACCTCAACGGTCTGGGGCACTCAGTCTGACGTCAGCGGTCTGGGGCACTCAGTTTGACGTCAACGGTCTGAGGCACTCAGTCTGACGTCAACGGTCTGAGGTACTCAGTCTGACGTCAACGGTCTGAGGCAGTCAGTCTGACGTCAACGGTCTGGGGCACTCAGTCTGACGTCAACGGTCTGTGGCACTCTGTCTGACGTCAACGGTCTGGGGCACTCAGTCTGACGTCAACGGTCTGGGGCACTCTGTCTGACGTCAACGGTCTGGGGCACTCTGTCTGACGTCAATGGTGTGAAGCACTCAGTCTGACGTCAGCGGGTCTGTGGCACTCTGTCTGACGTCAACGGTCTGGGGCAATCAGTCTGACGTCAACGGTCTGAGGCACTCTGTCTGACGTCAACGGTCTGGGGCACTCAGTCTGACGTCAACGGTCTGGGGCACTCAATCTGACCTCAACGGTCTGAGGCACTCAGTCTGACGTCAACGGTCTGGGGCACTCAGTCTGACGTCAACGGACTGGGGCACTCAGTCTGACGTCAACGCTCTGGGGCACTCAGTCTGACGTCAACGGTCTGGGGCACTCAGTCTGACGTCAACGGTCTGGGGCACTCAGTCTGACGTCAACGGTCTGGGGCACTCAGTCTGACGTCAACGGTCTGGGGCACTCAGTCTGACGTCAACGGTCTGGGGCACTCTGTCTGACGTCAGCGGTCTGTGGCACTCTGTCTGACGTCAACGGTCTGGGGCACTCTGTCTGACGTCAACGGTCTGGGGCACTCTGTCTGACGTCAACGGTGTAAAGCACTCAGTCTGACGTCAGCGGGTCTGTGGCACTCTGTCTGACGTCAACGGTCCGGGGCAATCAGTCTGACGTCAACGGTCTGAGGCACTCTGTCTGACGTCAACGGTCTGGGGCACTCAGTCTGACGTCAGCGGGTCTGTGGCACTCTGTCTGACGTCAGCCGTCTGGGGCACTCAGTCTGACGTCAGCAGTCTGAGGCACTTAGTTCTTACGTCAAAGGTCTGTGGCACTCTGTCTGACGTCGGCGGTCTGGGCCACTCAGTCTGACGTCAACGGTCTGGGGCACTCAGTCTGACGTCAACGGTCTGGGGCACTCTGTCTGACGTCAACGGTCTGGGGCACTCTGTCTGACGTCAGCGGTCTGTGGCACTCTGTCTTCGTCAACGGTCTGGGGCACTCTGTCTGACGTCAACGGTCTGGGGCACTCTGTCTGACGTCAATGGTGTGAAGCACTCAGTCTGACGTCAGCGGGTCTGTGGCACTCTGTCTGACGTCAGCGGTCTGTGGCACTCTGTCTTACGTCAACGGTCTGGGGCACTCTGTCTGACGTCAACGGTCTGGGGCACTCTGTCTGACGTCAATGGTGTGAAGCACTCAGTCTGACGTCAGCGGGTCTGTGGCACTCTGTCTGACGTCAACGGTCTGGGGCAATCTGTCTGACGTCAACGGTCTGAGGCACTCAGTCTGACGTCAACGGTCTGGGGCGCTCAGTCTGACGTCAACGGACTGGGGCACTCAGTCTGACGTCAACGCTCTGGGGCACTCAGTCTGACGTCAACGGTCTGGGGCACTCAGTCTGACGTCAACGGTCTGGGGCACTCAGTCTGACGTCAACGGTCTGGGGCACTCAGTCTGACATCAGCGGTCTGGGGCACTCAGTCTGACGTCAGCGGTCTGGGGCACTCTGTCTGACGTCAGCGGTCTGGGGCACTCTGTCTGACGTCAACGGTCTGGGGCACTCTGTCTGACGTCAACGGTGTAAAGCACTCAGTCTGACGTCAGCGGGTCTGTGGCACTCTGTCTGACGTCAACGGTCCGGGGCAATCAGTCTGACGTCAACGGTCTGAGGCACTCTGTCTGACGTCAACGGTCTGGGGCACTCAGTCTGACGTCAACGGTCTGGGGCACTCAGTCTGACGTCAACGGTCTGGGGCACTCTGTCTGACGTCAACGGTCTGGGGCACTCTGTCTGACGTCAGTGGTCTGTGGCACTCTGTCTGACGTCAACGGTCTGGGGCACTCTGTCTGACGTCAACGGTCTGGGGCACTCTGTCTGACGTCAATGGTGTGAAGCACTCAGTCTGACGTCAGCGGGTCTGTGGCACTCTGTCTGACGTCAACGGTCTGGGGCAATCAGTCTGACGTCAACGGTCTGAGGCACTCTGTCTGACGTCAACGGTCTGGGGCACTCAGTCTGACGTCAACGGTCTGGGGCATTCAATCTGACCTCAACGGTCTGAGGCACTCAGTCTGACGTCAACGGTCTGGGGCACTCAGTCTGACGTCAACGGACTGGGGCACTCAGTCTGACGTCAACGCTCTGGGGCACCCAGTCTGACGTCAGCGGTCTGGGGCACTCAGTCTGACGTCAACGGTCTCGGGCACTCAGTCTGACGTCAACGGTCTGGAGCACTCAGTCTGACGTCAACGGTCTGGGGCACTCAGTCTGACGTCAACGGTCTGGGGCACTCTGTCTGACGTCAGCGGTCTGTGGCACTCTGTCTGACGTCAACGGTCTGGGGCACTCTGTCTGACGTCAACGGTCTGGGGCACTCTGTCTGACGTCAACGGTGTAAAGCACTCAGTCTGACGTCAGCGGGTCTGTGGCACTCTGTCTGACGTCAACGGTCCGGGGCAATCAATCTGACGTCAACGGTCTGAGGCACTCTGTCTGACGTCAACGGTCTGGGGCACTCAGTCTGACGTCAGCGGGTCTGTGGCACTCTGTCTGATGTCAACGGTCTGGGGCACTCAGTCTGACGTCAACGGTCTGGGGCACTCAGTCTGACGTCAACGGTCTGAGGCACTCAGTCTGACGTCAACGGTCTGGGGCACTCAGTCTGACGTCAACGGACTGGGGCACTCTGACGTCAGCAGTCTGGGGCACTCATTCTAAGGGTCTGGGGTTTTCAAACTATGCAACAAAGCTCTTTGATATATGTACGAGTTTAAACCCGTAGCTCACTTGGTGTTGGACCTTTAGATTTACATTATTTACATTGCGGCTTGGGGGCGAGGCTGGAGGTGTGGGTGCGGGTGGGGGTGGGGGATTGGTCGTTATACCACTAATGTAAGTATGAAGAGACTTGTCACCTTGGCAGTACAGGCACAACAATCTCTCGCACCATCCCATAAAACGTACTTACGGCCTAGTGACGCCGTTTAAACCCGTGGGCCTTACGCACACATCCATACAATACCAGCTTATATAACTGCCATAATACGGTCATCTTGGCAAGTCAACCCTTGGGGCTTCCAACCGCCACCACCGGGGGGAGGGGGCGAGGGGAGGGGGCGGCTAACCTTATTGTAGAGCCTTGCTTGCCTTGTGCCCCGGGCTCTGCGCCGTCTCTGTGCCCCGGGCTCTGCTATTGACTGCCCAGGGAGTGGACTGCCTCTTTCTAGCCTTTCGTCACATAGCATTTTGAGGCGTCAAAAATGGTAAGTGCTTTATAGTACGTCAACAATTGTGCAACGTGACGCCTTTGTCTTAAGTGTTCCTTATCTTTACGAATACATCAGTAATTTGTAGACCTACCTGTGCATTGTTGACATAAGTGTGCGTTATTTAAATAATAACCAACAAAGCAGTGCCTTAACTTGATAACGCTTGATAACTTGACATTGTTGTGGGTCTACTCGTGCCTTGTTACACCACATTACAGCCGTACGTTACAGAACGCGTGCCTTGTTACACCACATTACAGCCGTACGTTACAGAACGCGTGCCTTGTTACACCACATTACAGCCGTACGTTACAGAACGCGTGCCTTGTTACACCACATTACAGCCGTACGTTACAGAACGCGTGCCTTGTTACACCACATTACAGCCGTACGTTACAGAACGCGTGCCTTGTTGCACCACATTACAGGCGTACGTTACAGAACGCGTGCCTTGTTACACCATATTACAGGCGTACGTCACAGAACGCGTGCCTTGTTACACCACATTACAGGCGTACGTTACAGAACGCGTGCCTTGTTACACCACATTACAGGCGTACGTTACAGAACGCGTGCCTTGTTAAACCACATTACAGGCGTAGGTTACAGAACGCGTGCCTTGTTACACCACATTACAGCACTTGTGTATGGTGGTGTCTAGTGGTGTCTAGTGGTGTCTGGTGGTATCTGGTAGTGTCTGGTGGTGTCTAGTGGTGTCTGGGGGTGTCTGGTGGTGTCTGGTGGTGTCTGGTGGTGTCTAGTGGTGTCTAGTGGTGTCTGGTGGTGTCTAGTGGTGTCTGGTGGTGTCTGGTGGTGTCTGGTGGTGTCTGGTGGTGTCTGGTGGTATCTGGTAGTGTCTGGTGGTGTCTGGTGGTGTCTGGAGGTGTCTGGTGGTGTCTGGTGGTGTCTGGTGGTGTCTAGTGGTGTCTGGTGGCGTCTGGTGGTGTCTGGTGGTGTCTGGTGGTGTCTGGTGGTGTCTAGTGGTGTCTAGTGGTGTCTAGTGGTGTCTGGTGGTGTCTAGTGGTGTCTGGTAGTGTCTGGTGGTGTCTGGTAGTGTCTGGTGGTGTCTGGTGGTATTTGGTGTTGTCTGGTGGTGTCTGGTGGTGTCTGGTAGTGTCTGGAGGTGTCTGGTGGTGTCTGGTGGTGCATGGTGGGATCTGGTGGTGTCAGGTAGTGTCTGGAGGTGTCTGGTGGTGTCTGGTGGTGTCTGGTGGTGTCTGGTGGTGTCTGGAGGTGTCTGGTGGTGTCTGGTGGTGTCTGGTAGTGTCTGGTGGTGTCTGGTGGTATTTGGTGGTGTCTGGTGGTGTCTGGTGGTGTCTGGTAGTGTCTGGAGGTGTCTGGTGGTGTCTGGTGGTGCATGGTGGGATCTGGTGGTGTCAGGTAGTGTCTGGTAGTGTCTGGAGGTGTCTGGTGGTGTCTGGTGGTGTCTGGTGGTATTTGGTGGTGTCTGGTGGTGTTTGGTGGTTTCTGGTGGTGTCTGGTGGTGTCTGGTGGTGTCTAGTGGTGTCTAGTGGTGTCTAGTGGTGTCTGGTGGTGTCTAGTGGTGTCTGGTAGTGTCTGGTGGTGTTTTGTAGTGTCTGGTGGTGCCTGATAGTGTCTGGTGGTGTCTGGTGGTGTCTGGTGGTGTTTGGTGGTTTCTGGTGGTGTGGTGGTGTATTCTTGTTGAGTGTGCTCTGCTGGGCTGACCCCAGCGGCTCGTGCGGGGTTCGAATCCCCAATGTCTTTATGTGTGCAGGATAAAGTATTCATAAAGTAGGTCTTTTTTCGCAAATATTCGAGTGTTACTCCCGGAGACATGGTTTGTCTCGACCTTGACCTTTCCCATTGTCGCGATATGACTCACATAGGTTGAAGCGTCCTACTGCCAACCTGATTTCTTGATCGCCAATAGTGGGCTCTCTGTTAAAGCGGGTGACCAACCTAATTTAATCACGATCTGCACCGAAAGTGTACATCTTAAAATTAAATTGGTGAGTGTTAACGCTTCGTTTCGGCCGACTGGTAAGCAGAAGAAAATTAAGGCAACCCGCCCCCATCGATGTCAAGAAGAGCGCCATTTTGCCGGGAGCAGTGACGCATATTGTGACTATTCATATGGCGCCGCCTTACGTTATAACTCGCGGAGAGAGAGATCAGGGCCGCGATTTACAGATGAACAGCGGCAGTTCCAAACCGCGCAGTAGCGCAAGATCTTAGTCTTTCATGGAAAAGTACCGTCCTAACACATTGATATACGTCTTGCGACGATTGACTCCGCACCAATGCCATGATTGGAGTTACATCCGCAGCTCTTTATATTAGGGATTATCAGGCGCTCTTGTTTTGCTCACACAATAGGCGCAATTTCCGGTTTGAATAAATTAGAGTATCGCCTCCTGATTGGTCAATCACAGACACGCCTCCAAAAAGGGCTGCCGCCTGGGTAGGCGGCGAAATCGTGCCTGGCGGTCACTTCTAAATTTTATTGAGAGCTACAGACAAAACGAAAAATTATGTAATTTGGGGGATAGACAATTGGGAATTATATGAATCGGTAAAGCGGCGTTAGAGGCCAGGCTGGCGGTTCCCTTTAATTAATAGCTTCCTGGCAAGAAGTGGCATCTAAAGTAAACAGTTTCTCTTGATCAGGCGAGTTTCATAATGTCGGAGAATATCAGTGATTCTAATACATGTTGTAACGTTATTTCCATAACCAAAACAAATCAAGCATAGCAATCCTTTTTCTGGGTCCTTATAAGCCCACTGAGATGTGGCGGATACTGACCTATTAGTCTTGTCGTTTCAGTCGGCGGTGACCCAGGACGAGTTGGAGAAAGGTAAACATGGTCCGTCTTTGAGGATCCAGGGCTCGGCCCCCGTCAGCGCCCCTCTCCACTCCTAAGTTACACATTCTATAACCGTGCATGCGCCCAGCCGATCTTACCAAGACGGCACAGACGCACTATATATGCATATCACCTGTTCAGCTTTAGTTATGGTCATGCACTAAATGACAACTACCGGCATGGAGCTTAACATTTGGAGGCTGGACAAAGTAGCAATGTGTTAGTGGAGAGTATTGTATGCGCTATTCTCTATGACCAGACTGGCGGGAGGCATTCGGCCTGTTTGACCGGAATGGAGACGGCGTGATCGCCTTCGAGGAACTGGCAGGCATCATGCGTATCCTCGGCAACAACCCCACGGACCAGGAGCTCCAGGCAATGATGGCGGATCTGGATGTTGACAGTAAGGAGGCTGTCCTCTCCACTCTCTACCCTTAGCCTCCCCCCCACCCCCACCACCAATCTCTCCACACCCTATCGTCCCCCCCCCACCACCAATCTCTTCACACCCTATCCTTACCCCCCACATTAATCTCTCCACACCCTATCCTTACGCCCCCACCACCAATCTATCCACCCTTAATCCTTAAGTGCCCACCACCAATCTCTTCACACCCTATCCTTACCCCCCCCCCCACCAATCTCTCCACACCCTATCCTTACGCCCCACCACCAATCTCTCCACGCCCTATCGTCCCCCCCACCACGAATCTCTTCACACCCTACCCTTACCACCCCCCCACCAATCTCTCCACACCCTATCCTTACGCCTCCACCACCAATCTATCCACCCTTAGTCCTTAAGTGCCCATCACCAATCTCTTCACACCCTATCCTTACCCCCCCCACCAATCTCTCCACACCCTATCCTTACGCCCCCACCACCAATCTATCCACCCTTAATCCTTAAGTGCCCACCACCAATCTCTTCACACCCTATCCTTACCCCTCCCCCCACCAATCTCTCCACACCCTATCTTTACGCCCCCACCACCAATCTCTCCACACCCTATCACCCCCCCCCACCACCAATCTCTTCACACCCTATCCTTACCCCCCCCCCACCAATCTCTCCACACACTATCCTTACGCCCCCACCACCAATCTATCCACCCTTAGTCCTTAAGTGCCCACCACCAATCTCTTCACACCCTATCCTTACCCCCCCACCAATCTCTCCACACCCTATCCTTACGCCCCACCCCCAATCTCTTCACACCCTATCCTTACCCCCCCCCCCCCACCACCAATCTCTCCACACCCTATCCTTACACCCCCACCACCAATCTCTCCACACCCTATCGTTACCCCCCCCCCCACACCACCAATATCTTCACACCCTATCCTTACCCCCCCCCACCAATCTCTCCACACCCTATCCTTACGCCCCCACCACCAATCTCTTCGCACCCTATCCTTACGCCCCCACCACCAATCTATCCACCCTTAGTCCTTAAGTGCTCACCACCAATCTCTCCACACCCTATTCATACCCCCTACCACAAATCTCTCCACACTGTCCTTACGCCCCACCACCAATCTCTCCACCCTCCGTCCTTACGCCCCACCACCAATCTCTCCACACTCCGTCCTTACGCCCCCACCACCAATCTCTCCACACTCTGTCTTACGCCCCACCACCAATCTCTCCACACTCCGTTCTTACGCCCCCACCACCAATCTCTCCAACCTCCGTCCTTACGCCCCACCACCAATCTCTCCACTCTCCGTCCATACGCCCCCACCAATAATCTCTTCATCCTCCGTCCTTACGCCCCCACCACCAATCTCTCCACACTCCGTCTTTACGCCCCCACCACCAATCTCTCCACACTCCGTCTTTACGCCCCCACCACCAATCTCTCCACACTCCGTCCTTACGCCCCTTATGACCAAAATAGTTGATTCACAACACGCCCTGTTATTCATTGCATGCAATAAATGTGTTCTGACTTATACACTATAAGAACATAAATACACCTTTTCCATTCAAAAGTTTCTTGGGGAAAGTATTGCTGTATCAGTAATGCTTTTTTTTAGTGATTTTCATTATGGAGTTTTCATATGGAAAAATGTACGTTAGTCCTTGTGACGCAATCACATCGCATAGTGTCTACGTTGTCCACCAGAGAGCGGCACCGTCGAGTTGGATGAGTTCCTGTGCCTGATGAGGAAGCACTGGAAGGACCCGTATGACGAGGAGCAGGAGCTACAGGCGGCGTTCCGGGTGTTCGACAGGGACAACGACGGCTACGTGGTGGCCGGAGAGATCCAGTACGTCATGAAAGGTCTTGGTCACGACCTTTCAATGGACGTCGTCACCCAAATCATACGGGAGGCGGACACAGATGGAGACGGCAAATTGAATTATCATGGTAAGTGAAACTAAAAAAAGTTTAAATGAAATAAATTACACAAAGATACATGTTGCACTACAGGTATAGCTACAGATAGAGCTACAGGTAGAGCTACAGGTAGAGCTACAGTTAGAGCTACAGGTAGATATACAAGTAGAGCTACAAGTAGAGATACAGGGAGAGTAACAGGTTGAGCTACAGTTAGGACTACATGTAGCTACAGGTAGAGACACAGGTAGAACTACAGTTAAGACTACAAGTAGAGACAGAGATAGATAGAGGGGACCAGGGGTCAAATCCGGATCCTAGCAGTCAATTCCGGATCCTAGGGGTCAAATCCGGATCTGAATGGTCATATCCGCATCTGAGGGGTCAATCCGAATCTTACGGGTCAAATTGGGATAAATGGGTATGGGTCAGAAGCGTCAAATTGGGGTCTGAAGGGTTAATACCAATCTTTGGGGTCAAATCTGGATCTGAATGGTCAAATGGGGATCTGACGGGTTCATCGGGATAATGTGGGTCGAATCCGAATTCAGGGGTCCGATACGGATCTTAGAGCTCAATAATGATCAATAGGGTGAAATGGAGATCTGAGATCTGGATCCTAGGGGTTCAATCCTGATCCTAAGAGTCCAATCCGGATCTGAGGGCTCAAATCGGGATCTGCGGAAGGTGCCGTTTCGGCCTATTAGTCGGTCGATACTGCATGTGGAGAGTCACAGTCTGTCTTGAAATACTCAAGTTGTTCTGTTGCAGAGTTTGTGCGAGTGATGCAGAAACCATGGAGTACCATGGCAGAGTGATGGAAAATGCTTCTTGGAGTCGTTGTCCGCAGCAGCGTGAAATATAGCCGAGAGTTGAATTCCTCGCGGACGACAACATACCGGCCTTGGCCAGAATGAAAGGCCTGCGCCAGGGACAGCGAGGTCTGTCGGAGTCCAACAACCGGTCAAGGTGTATAACATCGTATCAGTTATGCGAGTTCTAGTATTTAACTCGAGTTTCTTGGCTTGTAACAACTGTATCGGTGTTTATTATGACTAGTTTCTTTCAGCGGTGTAATTTTTTTTATTGAAGGTCGTATACAAATAAAGCATCCGCTGACAACCGTTCTCGCTTTAGTCCATAAAGCCAGGGGGGCGTTTCGCGGCATCTCTGCCGGCAAATTCTGGGGGTTAGGTTAGGTACATGTTTGTAGATATTGTTCCAATGTGACTTGTCACGTGCACAGCTTAAGAAAGTTATCCCCTACTTAATAAAGGCATCCTCCTTAAAATAAATAATTACAGCAAGACCAAATAACCCTAGGTCTTGCTGGTCTTGGTCATGGTACAGAACATTTACCAGACGCTATGGCTGTATGCCATGTTCGATAGATACGCGGAATTTTTTGTACATCTATCTATACAATTTAAAAGTATTTTGTGGAATACTTATAAGAAACGCTAACGCACGCCCTGCCTCCGCCCATTACGCGCAAAGCAAGTTTCACGGTCGAGAAGGAGGTAATGGGGGGATCATAGGGCCAGGAGAGGGTAATGAGGGAATAATAGGGTTAGGAGAGGGTAATGAGGGAATAATAAGGCCAGGAGAGGGTAATGAGGGGATAATAGGGCCAGGAGAGGGTAATGAGGGGAAAATAGGGCCAGGAGAGGGTAATGAGGGAAAAATAGGGCCAGGAGAGGGTAATGAGGGGATCATAGGGCCAGGAGAGGGTAATGAGGGGAAAATAGGGCCAGGAGAGGGTAATGAGGGGAAAATAGGGCCAGGAGAGGGTAATGAGGGGATCATAGGGCCAGGAGAGGGTAATGAGGGGAAAATAGGGCCAGGAGAGGGTAATGAGGGGAAAATAGGGCCAGGAGAGGGTAATGAGGGGATCATAGGGCCAGGAGAGGGTAATGAGGGGATCATAAGGCCAGGAGAGGGTAATGAGGGGATCATAGGGCCAGGAGAGGGTAATGAGGGGAAAATAGGGCCAGGAGAGGGTAATGAGGGAAAAATAGGGCCAGGAGAGGGTAATGAGGGGATCATAGGGCCAGGAGAGGGTAATGAGGGGATCATAGGGCCAGGAGAGGGTAATGAGGAGATCATAGGGTCAGGAGAGGGTAATGAGGGAATAATAGGGTCAGGAGAGGATAATGAGGGGATAATAGGGCCAGGAGGGGGTAATGAGGGAATAATAGGGCCAGGAGAGTTTAATGAGGGAATAATAGGGTCAGGAAATGGTAATGAGGAGATAATAGGGCCAGGAGAGGGTAATGAGGGGAAACTAGGGCCAGGGGAAGCTAATGAGGGAATAATAGTGCCAAAAGAGGGTAATGAGGAAATAATAGGGTCAGGAGAGGGTAATGAGGAGATAATAGGGCCAGGAGAGGGTAATGAGGGGATAATAGAGCCAGGAGAGGGTAATGAGGGAATAATAGGGTCAGGAGAGGGTAATGAGGAGATAATAGGGCCAGGAGAGGGTAATGAGGGAATAATAGGGCCAGGAGACGGTAATGAGGAAATAATAGGGTCAGGAGAGGGTAATGAGGAGACAATAGTGCCAGGAAAGGGTAATGAGGGAATAATAGGGTCAGGAGAGGGTAATGAGGGAATAATAAAGTCAGGAGGGGGTAATGAGGGAATAACAAGGCCCGGAGAGGGTAATGAGGGGGTAATAGTGCCAAGAGAGGGTAATGAGGGAATAATAGGGTCCGGAGAGGGTAATGAGGGAATAATAGGGTCAGGAAAGGGTAATGAGGAGATAATAGGGCCAGGGGAGGCTAATGAGGGAATAATAGGGCCAGGAGAGTTTAATGAGGGAATCATAGGGTCAGGAAAGGGTAATGAGGAGATAATAGGGCCAGGAGAGGGTAATGAGGGAATAATAGGGTCAGGAGAGGGTAATGAGGGAATAATAGGGTCAGGAGGGGATAATGAGGGAATAACAAGACCCGGAGAGGGTAATGAGGGAATAATAGTGCCAAGAGGGGGTAATGAGGGAATAATAGGGTCAGGAGAGGGTAATGAGGGAATAATAGTGCCAAGAGGGGGTAATGAGGGAATAATAGGGTCAGGAGAGGGTAATGAGGAGATAATAGGGTCAGGAGAGGGTAATTAGGAGATAATAGGGCCAGGAGAGGGAAATGAGGGGATAATAGAGCCAGGAGAGGGTAATGAGGAAATAATAGGGCCAGGGGAGGCTAATGAGGGAATAATAGTGCCAAAAGAGGGTAATGAGGGAATAATAGGGTCAGGAGAGGGTAATGAGCAGATAATAGGGCCGGGAGAGGGTAATGAGGGGATATTAGAGCCAGGAGAGGGTATGAGGGAATAATAGGGTCAGGAGAGGGTAATGAGGAGATAATAGGGCCAGGAGAGGGTAATGAGGGAACAATAGGGCCAGGAGACGGTAATGAGGAAATAATAGGGTCAGGAGAGGGTAATGAGGAGATAATAGGGCCAGGAGAGGGTAATGAGGGAATAATAGAGTCAGGAGAGGGTAATGAGGGAATAATAGGGTCAGGAGGGGGTAATGAAGGAATAACAAGGCCCGGAGAGGGTAATAAGGGGATAATAGTGCCAAGAGAGGGTAATGAGGGAATAATAGGGTCAGGAGAGGGTAATGAGGAGATAATAGGGCCAGGAGAGGGTAATAAGGGAATAACAAGGCCCGGAGAGGGTATTGAGGGGATAATAGTGCCAGGAGAGGGTAATGAGGGAATAATAGGGTCAGGAGAGGGTAATTAGGAGATAATAGGGCCAGGAGAGGGTAATGAGGGGATGATAGAGCCAGGGGAGGGTAATGAGTGAATAATAGGGTCAGGAGAGGGTAATGAGGAGATCATAGGGCCAGAAGAAGGTAATGAGGGGATAATAAGGCCAGGAGAGAGTAATGAGGAAATAATAGGGCCAGGAGAGGATAATGAGGGAATAATAGGGTCAAGAGAGGGTAATGAGGAGATAATAGAGCCAGGAGAGGGTCATGATGGAATAATAGGGCCAGGATAGGGTAATGAAGGGATAATAGGGCCAGAAGAGGGTAATTATTGAATAAAAGTGTCTGGAGAGGGTAATGAGGGGATAATAGGGCCAGGGGAGGGTAATGAGGGGATAATAGGGCCAGGAGGGGGTAATGAGGAAATAATAGGGCCAGGAGATGGTAATGAGGAGATAATAGGGCCAGCAGAGGGTAATGAGGGGATAATAGAGCCAGCAGAGGGTAATGAGGGAATAATAGGGTCAGGAGAGGGTAATGAGGTGATAATAGGGCCAGGAGGGTGATAAGGGGATAATAAGGCCAGGAGACCTCAATGAGGGAATGGTAGGGCCAGGAGAGGGTGATGAGGGAATAATAGGGCCAGGAGCGTTTAATGAGGGAATAATAGGGTCAGGAGAGGGTAATGAGGGGATAATAGGGCCAGGAGGGGGTAATGAGGGAATAATAGGGCCAGGAGAGTTTAATGAGGGAATAATATGGTCAGGAAAGGGTAATGAGGAGATAATAGGGCCAGGAGAGGGTAATGAGGGGATAATAGGGCCAGGGGAGGCTAATGAGGGAATAATAGTGCCAACAAGGGTAATGAGGGAATAATAGGGTCAGGAGAGGGTAATGAGGAGATAATAGGGCCAGGAGAGGGTAATGAGGGGATAATAGGGCCAGGAGAGGGTAATGAGGGAATAATAGGGCCAGGAGACGGTAATGAGGGAATAATAGGATCAGGAGAGGGTAATGAGGAGATAATAGGACCAGGAGAGGGTAATGAGGGAATAATAGGGTCAGGAGAGGGTAATGAGGGAATAATAGGGTCAGGAGGGGGTGATGAGGGAATAACAAGGCCCGGAGAGGGTAATGAGGGGATAATAGTGCCAAGAGAGGGTAATGAGGGAATAATAGGGTCAGGAGAGGGTAATGAAGAGATAATAGTGCCAGGAGAGGGTAATGAGGGAATAATAGGGTCAGGAGAGGGTAATTAGGAGATAATAGGGCCAGGAGAGGGTAATGAGGGGATAATAGGGCCAGAAGAGGGTAATTATTGAATAATAGTGCCAGGAGAGGGTAATGAGGGGATAATAGGGCCAGGGGACGGTAATGAGGGGATAATAGGGCCAGGAGGGGGTAATGAGAGTTTAATGAGGGAATAATACGGTCAGGAAAGGGTAATGAGGGGAACATAGGGCCAGTAGAGTGTAATGAGGGGAAACTAGGGCCAGGGGAGGCTAATGAGGGAATAGTAGTGCCAAGAGAGGGTAATGAGGGAATAATAGAGTCAGGAGAGGGTAATGAGGAGATAATAGGGCCAGGAGAGGGTAATGAGGGAATAATAGGGTCAGGAGAGGGTAATTAGGAGATAATAGGGCCAGGAGAGGGTAATGAGGGGATAATAAAGCCAGGGGAGGGTAATGAGTGAATAATAGGGTCAGGAGAGGGTAATGAGGAGATCATAGGGCCAGAAGAAGGTAATGAGGGGATAATAAGGCCAGGAGAGGGTAATGAGGAAATAATAGGGCCAGGATAGGATAATGAGGGAATAATAGGGTCAAGAGCAGGGTAATGAGGAGATAATAGAGCCAGGAGAGGGTAATGAGGGAATAATAGGGTCAGGAGAGGGTAATGAGGGAATAATAGGGTCAGGAGGGGATAATGAGGGAATAACAAGACCCGGAGAGGGTAATGAGGGAATAATAGTGCTAAGAGGGGGTAATGAGGGAATAATAGGGTCAGGAGAGGGTAATGAGGGAATAATAGTGCCAAGAGGGGGTAATGAGGGAATAATAGGGTCAGGAGAGGGTAATGAGGAGATAATAGGGTCAGGAGAGGGTAATTAGGAGATAATAGGGCCAGGAGAGGGAAATGAGGGGATAATAGAGCCAGGAGAGGGTAATGAGGAAATAATAGGGCCAGGGGAGGCTAATGAGGGAATAATAGTGCCAAAAGAGGGTAATGAGGGAATAATAGGGTCAGGAGAGGGTAATGAGCAGATAATAGGGCCGGGAGAGGGTAATGAGGGGATATTAGAGCCAGGAGAGGGTATGAGGGAATAATAGGGTCAGGAGAGGGTAATGAGGAGATAATAGGGCCAGGAGAGGGTAATGAGGGAACAATAGGGCCAGGAGACGGTAATGAGGAAATAATAGGGTCAGGAGAGGGTAATGAGGAGATAATAGGGCCAGGAGAGGGTAATGAGGGAATAATAGAGTCAGGAGAGGGTAATGAGGGAATAATAGGGTCAGGAGGGGGTAATGAAGGAATAACAAGGCCCGGAGAGGGTAATAAGGGGATAATAGTGCCAAGAGAGGGTAATGAGGGAATAATAGGGTCAGGAGAGGGTAATGAGGAGAAAATAGGGCCAGGAGAGGGTAATAAGGGAATAACAAGGCCCGGAGAGGGTATTGAGGGGATAATAGTGCCAGGAGAGGGTAATGAGGGAATAATAGGGTCAGGAGAGGGTAATTAGGAGATAATAGGGCCAGGAGAGGGTAATGAGGGGATGATAGAGCCAGGGGAGGGTAATGAGTGAATAATAGGGTCAGGAGAGGGTAATGAGGAGATCATAGGGCCAGAAGAAGGTAATGAGGGGATAATAAGGCCAGGAGAGGGTAATGAGGAAATAATAGGGCCAGGAGAGGATAATGAGGGAATAATAGGGTCAAGAGAGGGTAATGAGGAGATAATAGAGCCAGGAGAGGGTCATGATGGAATAATAGGGCCAGGATAGGGTAATGAAGAGATAATAGGGCCAGAAGAGGGTAATTATTGAATAAAAGTGTCTGGAGAGGGTAATGAGGGGATAATAGGGCCAGGGGAGGGTAATGAGGGGATAATAGGGCCAGGAGGGGGTAATGAGGAAATAATAGGGCCAGGAGATGGTAATGAGGAGATAATAGGGCCAGCAGAGGGTAATGAGGGGATAATAGAGCCAGCAGAGGGTAATGAGGGAATAATAGGGTCAGGAGAGGGTAATGAGGTGATAATAGGGCCAGGAGGGTAATAAGGGGATAATAAGGCCAGGAGACCTCAATGAGGGAATGGTAGGGCCAGGAGAGGGTGATGAGGGAATAATAGGGCCAGGAGCGTTTAATGAGGGAATAATAGGGTCAGGAGAGGGTAATGAGGGGATAATAGGGCCAGGAGGGGGTAATGAGGGAATAATAGGGCCAGGAGAGTTTAATGAGGGAATAATATGGTCAGGAAAGGGCAATGAGGAGATAATAGGGCCAGGAGAGGGTAATGAGGGGATAATAGGGCCAGGGGAGGCTAATGAGGGATTAATAGTGCCAACAAGGGTAATGAGGGAATAATAGGGTCAGGAGAGGGTAATGAGGAGATAATAGGGCCAGGAGAGGGTAATGAGGGGATAATAGGGCCAGGAGAGGGTAATGAGGGAATATTAGGGCCAGGAGACGGTAATGAGGGAATAATAGGATCAGGAGAGGGTAATGAGGAGATAATAGGACCAGGAGAGGGTAATGAGGGAATAATAAGGTCAGGAGAGGGTAATGAGGGAATAATAGGGTCAGGAGGGGGTGATGAGGGAATAACAAGGCCCGGAGAGGGTAATGAGGGGATAATAGTGCCAAGAGAGGGTAATGAGGGAATAATAGGGTCAGGAGAGGGTAATGAGGGAATAATAGGGTCAGGAGAGGGTAATTAGGAGATAATAGGGCCAGGAGAGGGTAATGAGGGGATAATAGGGCCAGAAGAGGGTAATTATTGAATAATAGTGCCAGGAGAGGGTAATGAGGGGATAATAGGGCCAGGGGACGGTAATGAGGGGATAATAGGGCCAGGAGGGGGTAATGAGAGTTTAATGAGGGAATAATACGGTCAGGAAAGGGTAATGAGGGGAACATAGGGCCAGTAGAGTGTAATGAGGGGAAACTAGGGCCAGGGGAGGCTAATGAGGGAATAGTAGTGCCAAGAGAGGGTAATGAGGGAATAATAGAGTCAGGAGAGGGTAATGAGGATATAATAGGGCCAGGAGAGGGTAATGAGGGAATAATAGGGTCAGGAGAGGGTAATTAGGAGATAATAGGGCCAGGAGAGGTTAATGAGGGGATAATAAAGCCAGGGGAGGGTAATGAGTGAATAATAGGGTCAGGAGAGGGTAATGAGGAGATCATAGGGCCAGAAGAAGGTAATGAGGGGATAATAAGGCCAGGAGAGGGTAATGAGGAAATAATAGGGCCAGGATAGGATAATGAGGGAATAATAGGGTCAAGAGAGGGTAATGAGGAGATAATAGAGCCAGGAGATGGTAATGAGGAAATAATAAGGCCAGGAGAGGGTAATGAGGGGATAATAGGGCAGGAGAGGGTCATGATGGAATAATAGGGCCAGAAGAGGGTAATTATTGAATAATAGTGCCAGGAGAGGGTAATGAGGGGATAATAGGGCCAGGGGACGGTAATGAGTGGATAATAGGGCCAGGAGGGGGTAATGAGAGTTTAATGAGGGAATAATACGGTCAGGAAAGGGTAATGAGGGGAACATAGGGCCAGTAGAGTGTAATGAGGGGAAACTAGGGCCAGGGGAGGCTAATGAGGGAATAGTAGTGCCAAGAGAGGGTAATGAGGGAATAATAGAGTCAGGAGAGGGTAATGAGGAGATAATAGGGCCAGGAGACGGTAATGAGGGAATAATAGGGTCAGGAGAGGGTAATGAGGAGATAATAGGGTCAGGTGAGCGTAATGAAGGAATAATAGGGTCAGGAGGGGGTAATGAGGAGATAATAGGGCCAGGAGAGGGTAATGGGGGGATATTAGGGCCAGGAGAGGGTAATGAGGGAATAACAAGGCCCGGAGAGGGTAATGAGGGGATAATAGTGCCAGGAGAGGGTAATGAGGGAATAATAGGGTCAGGACAGGGTAATGAGGAGATAATAGAGCCAGGGGAGGGTAATGAGTGAAAAATAGGGTCAAGAGAGGGTAATGAGGAGATCATAGGGCCAGAAGAAGGTAATGAGGGTATAATAAGGCCAGGAGGGGGTAATGAGGAAATAATAGGGCCAGGATAGGATAATGAGGGAATAATAGGGTCAGGAGAGGGTAATGAGGAGATAATAGGGCCAGGATAGGATAACGAGGGAATAATAGGGTCAGGAGAGGGTAATGAGGAGATAATAGGGCCAGGAGATGGTAACGAGGAAATAATAGGGTCAGGAGAGGGTAATGAGGGAATAATATTAGGGCCAGGAGAGGGTAATGATGGAAAAATAGGTCCAGGATAGGGTAATGAGGGGATAATAGGGCCAGAAGAGGGTAATTATTGAATAATTGTGCCAGGAGAGGGCAATGAGGGGATAATAGGGCCAGGGGAGGGTAATGAGGGGATAATAAGGCCAGGAGAGGGTAATGAGGAGATAATAGGGCCAGGGGAGGGTGATGAGGAGATAATAAGGCCAGGAGAGGGTAATGAGGGAATAATAAGGCCAGGAGAGGATGATGAGGAGATAATAGGGCCAGGAGAGGGTAATGAGGGGGTAATAGGGTCAGGAGAGGGTAATGAGGGAATAATAGAGCCAGGAGAGAGTAATGAGGAGATAATAGGGTCAGGAGAGGGTAATGAGGGAATAATAGGGTCAGTAGAGGGTAATGAGGGAATAATAGGGCCAGGAGAAGGTAATGAGGGAATAATAGGGCCAGGAGAGGGTAATGAGGGGGTATTAGGGTCAGGAGAGGGTAATGAGGGAATAATAGGGCCAGGAGAGGGTAAGGAGGGAATAATAGGGCCAGGAGAGGGTAATAAGGGGGTAATAGGGTCAGGAGAGGGTAATGAAGGGATAATAGGGCCAGGAGAGGGTAATGAGGGAATAATAGGGTCAGGAGAGGGTAATGAGGAGATAATAGGGCCAGGAGAGAGTAATGAGGGGTTAATAGAGCCAGGAGAGGGTAACGAGTGAATAATTGGGTCAAGGGAGGGTAATGAGGAGATCATAGGGTCAGGAGAGGGTAATTAGGAGATAATAGGGCCAGGAGAGGGAAATGAGGGGATAATAGAGCCAGGAGAGGGTAATGAGGAAATAATAGGGCCAGGGGAGGCTAATGAGGGAATAATAGTGCCAAAAGAGGGTAATGAGGGAATAATAGGGTCAGGAGAGGGTAATGAGCAGATAATAGGGCCGGGAGAGGGTAATGAGGGGATATTAGAGCCAGGAGAGGGTATGAGGGAATAATAGGGTCAGGAGAGGGTAATGAGGAGATAATAGGGCCAGGAGAGGGTAATGAGGGAACAATAGGGCCAGGAGACGGTAATGAGGAAATAATAGGGTCAGGAGAGGGTAATGAGGAGATAATAGGGCCAGGAGAGGGTAATGAGGGAATAATAGAGTCAGGAGAGGGTAATGAGGGAATAATAGGGTCAGGAGGGGGTAATGAAGGAATAACAAGGCCCGGAGAGGGTAATAAGGGGATAATAGTGCCAAGAGAGGTTAATGAGGGAATAATAGGGTCAGGAGAGGGTAATGAGGAGATAATAGGGCCAGGAGAGGGTAATAAGGGAATAACAAGGCCCGGAGAGGGTATTGAGGGGATAATAGTGCCAGGAGAGGGTAATGAGGGAATAATAGGGTCAGGAGAGGGTAATTAGGAGATAATAGGGCCAGGAGAGGGTAATGAGGGGATGATAGAGCCAGGGGAGGGTAATGAGTGAATAATAGGGTCAGGAGAGGGTAATGAGGAGATCATAGGGCCAGAAGAAGGTAATGAGGGGATAATAAGGCCAGGAGAGGGTAATGAGGAAATAATAGGGCCAGGAGAGGATAATGAGGGAATAATAGGGTCAAGAGAGGGTAATGAGGAGATAATAGAGCCAGGAGAGGGTCATGATGGAATAATAGGGCCAGGATAGGGTAATGAAGAGATAATAGGGCCAGAAGAGGGTAATTATTGAATAAAAGTGTCTGGAAAGGGTAATGAGGGGATAATAGGGCCAGGGGAGGGTAATGAGGGGATAATAGGGCCAGGAGGGGGTAATGAGGAAATAATAGGGCCAGGAGATGGTAATGAGGAGATAATAGGGCCAGCAGAGGGTAATGAAGGGATAATAGAGCCAGCAGAGGGTAATGAGGGAATAATAGGGTCAGGAGAGGGTAATGAGGTGATAATAGGGCCAGGAGGGTAATAAGGGGATAATAAGGCCAGGAGACCTCAATGAGGGAATGGTAGGGCCAGGAGAGGGTGATGAGGGAATAATAGGGCCAGGAGCGTTTAATGAGGGAATAATAGGGCCAGGAGAGTTTAATGAGGGAATAATATGGTCAGGAAAGGGTAATGAGGAGATAATAGGGCCAGGAGAGGGTAATGAGGGGATAATAGGGCCAGGGGAGGCTAATGAGGGAATAATAGTGCCAACAAGGGTAATGAGGGAATAATAGGGTCAGGAGAGGGTAATGAGGAGATAATAGGGCCAGGAGAGGGTAATGAGGGGATAATAGGGCCAGGAGAGGGTAATGAGGGAATATTAGGGCCAGGAGACGGTAATGAGGGAATAATAGGATCAGGAGAGGGTAATGAGGAGATAATAGGACCAGGAGAGGGTAATGAGGGAATAATAGGGTCAGGAGAGGGTAATGAGGGAATAATAGGGTCAGGAGGGGGTGATGAGGGAATAACAAGGCCCGGAGAGGGTAATGAGGGGATAATAGTGCCAAGAGAGGGTAATGAGGGAATAATAGGGTCAGGAGAGGGTAATGAGGGAATAATAGGGTCAGGAGAGGGTAATTAGGAGATAATAGGGCCAGGAGAGGGTAATGAGGGGATAATAGGGCCAGAAGAGGGTAATTATTGAATAATAGTGCCAGGAGAGGGTAATGAGGGGATAATAGGGCCAGGGGACGGTAATGAGGGGATAATAGGGCCAGGAGGGGGTAATGAGAGTTTAATGAGGGAATAATACGGTCAGGAAAGGGTAATGAGGGGAACATAGGGCCAGTAGAGTGTAATGAGGGGAAACTAGGGCCAGGGGAGGCTAATGAGGGAATAGTAGTGCCAAGAGAGGGTAATGAGGGAATAATAGAGTCAGGAGAGGGTAATGAGGAGATAATAGGGCCAGGAGAGGGTAATGAGGGAATAATAGGGTCAGGAGAGGGTAATTAGGAGATAATAGGGCCAGGAGAGGTTAATGAGGGGATAATAAAGCCAGGGGAGGGTAATGAGTGAATAATAGGGTCAGGAGAGGGTAATGAGGAGATCATAGGGCCAGAAGAAGGTAATGAGGGGATAATAAGGCCAGGAGAGGGTAATGAGGAAATAATAGGGCCAGGATAGGATAATGAGGGAATAATAGGGTCAAGAGAGGGTAATGAGGAGATAATAGAGCCAGGAGATGGTAATGAGGAAATAATAAGGCCAGGAGAGGGTAATGAGGGGATAATAGGGCAGGAGAGGGTCATGATGGAATAATAGGGCCAGAAGAGGGTAATTATTGAATAATAGTGCCAGGAGAGGGTAATGAGGGGATAATAGGGCCAGGGGACGGTAATGAGTGGATAATAGGGCCAGGAGGGGGTAATGAGAGTTTAATGAGGGAATAATACGGTCAGGAAAGGGTAATGAGGGGAACATAGGGCCAGTAGAGTGTAATGAGGGGAAACTAGGGCCAGGGGAGGCTAATGAGGGAATAGTAGTGCCAAGAGAGGGTAATGAGGGAATAATAGAGTCAGGAGAGGGTAATGAGGAGATAATAGGGCCAGGAGACGGTAATGAGGGAATAATAGGGTCAGGAGAGGGTAATGAGGAGATAATAGGGTCAGGTGAGCGTAATGAAGGAATAATAGGGTCAGGAGGGGGTAATGAGGAGATAATAGGGCCAGGAGAGGGTAATGGGGGGATATTAGGGCCAGGAGAGGGTAATGAGGGAATAACAAGGCCCGGAGAGGGTAATGAGGGGATAATAGTGCCAGGAGAGGGTAATGAGGGAATAATAGGGTCAGGACAGGGTAATGAGGAGATAATAGAGCCAGGGGAGGGTAATGAGTGAAAAATAGGGTCAAGAGAGGGTAATGAGGAGATCATAGGGCCAGAAGAAGGTAATGAGGGTATAATAAGGCCAGGAGGGGGTAATGAGGAAATAATAGGGCCAGGATAGGATAATGAGGGAATAATAGGGTCAGGAGAGGGTAATGAGGAGATAATAGGGCCAGGATAGGATAACGAGGGAATAATAGGGTCAGGAGAGGGTAATGAGGAGATAATAGGGCCAGGAGATGGTAACGAGGAAATAATAGGGTCAGGAGAGGGTAATGAGGGAATAATATTAGGGCCAGGAGAGGGTAATGATGGAAAAATAGGTCCAGGATAGGGTAATGAGGGGATAATAGGGCCAGAAGAGGGTAATTATTGAATAATTGTGCCAGGAGAGGGCAATGAGGGGATAATAGGGCCAGGGGAGGGTAATGAGGGGATAATAAGGCCAGGAGAGGGTAATGAGGAGATAATAGGGCCAGGGGAGGGTGATGAGGAGATAATAAGGCCAGGAGAGGGTAATGAGGGAATAATAAGGCCGGGAGAGGATGATGAGGAGATAATAGGGCCAGGAGAGGGTAATGAGGGGGTAATAGGGTCAGGAGAGGGTAATGAGGGAATAATAGAGCCAGGAGAGAGTAATGAGGAGATAATAGGGTCAGGAGATTGTAATGAGGGAATAATAGGGTCAGTAGAGGGTAATGAGGGAATAATAGGGCCAGGAGAAGGTAATGAGGGAATAATAGGGCCAGGAGAGGGTAATGAGGGGGTATTAGGGTCAGGAGAGGGTAATGAGGGAATAATAGGGCCAGGAGAGGGTAAGGAGGGAATAATAGGGCCAGGAGAGGGTAATAAGGGGGTAATAGGGTCAGGAGAGGGTAATGAAGGGATAATAGGGCCAGGAGAGGGTAATGAGGGAATAATAGGGTCAGGAGAGGGTAATGAGGAGATAATAGGGCCAGGAGAGAGTAATGAGGGGTTAATAGAGCCAGGAGAGGGTAACGAGTGAATAATTGGGTCAAGGGAGGGTAATGAGGAGATCATAGGGCCAGAAGAAGGTAATGAGGGGATAATAAGGCCAGGAGAGGGTAATGAGGGAATAATAGGGCCTGGATAGGATAATTAGGTACTAATAGGGTCAGGAGAGGGTAATGAGGAGCTAATAGGGCCAGGAGATGATAACGAGGAAATAATAAGGCCAGGAGAGGGTAATGAGGGGATAATAGGGCCAGGAGAGGGTAATGGGGGGATAATAGAGCCAGGAGAGGGTAATGAGGGGATAATAGGGCCAGGAGAGGGTAATGAGGGAATAATAAGGTCAGGAGAGGGTAGTGAAGGGATAATAGGGCCAGGAGAGGGTAATGAGGGAATAATAGGGCCAGGAGAGAGTAATGAGGAGATAATAAGGCCAGGAGAGGGTAATGAGGGAATAATAGGGCCAGGAGAGGGTAATGAGGGACTAATAAGGCCAGGAGAGGGTAATGAGGGAATAATAGGGCCAGGAGAGGGTAATGAGGGGGTAATAGGGTCAGGAGAGGGTAATGAGGGAATAATAGAGCCAGGAGAGAGTAATGAGGAGATAATAGGGTCAGGAGAGGGTAGTGAGGGAATAATAGGGTCAGTAGAAGGTAATGAGGGAATAATAGGGCCAGAAGAGGGTAATGAGGGAATAATAGGGCCAGGAGAGGGTAATGAGGGGGTATTAGGGTCAGGAGAGGGTAGTGAAGGGATAATAGGGCCAGGAGAGGGTAATGAGGGAATAATAGGGCCAGGAGAGGGTAATGAGGAGATAATAGGGCCAGGAGAGGGTAATGAGGGGATAATAGAGCCAGGAGAGGGTAATGAGTGAATAATAGGGTCAAGAGAGGGTCATGAGGAGATCATAGGGCCAGAAGAAGGTAATGAGGGAATAATAAGGCCAGGAGAGGGTAATGAGAAAATAATAGGGCCAGGATAGGATAATGAGTGACTAATAGGGTCAGGAGAGGGTAATGAGGCGATAAAAGGGCCAGGAGATGATAATAGAAATAATAAGGCCAGGAGAGGGTAATGAGGGAATAATAGGGCCAGGAGAGGGTAATGGGGGGATAATGGAGCCAGGGGAGGGTAATGAGGGGATAATAGGGCCAGGAGAGGGTAATGAGGGGGTAATAGGGTCAGGAGAGGGTAATAAGGGAATAATAGAGCCAGGAGAGGGTAATGAGGAGATAATAGGGTCAGGAGAGGGTAATGAGGGAATAATAGGGTCAGGAGAGGGTAATGAGGGAATAATAGAGCCAGGAGAGGGCAATGAGGGAATAATAAGGTCAGGAGAGGGTAATGAGGGAATAATAGAGCCAGGAGAGGGCAAAGAGGGAATAATAGGGTCAGGAGAGGGTAATTAGGGAATAATAGGGCCAGGAGAGGGTAATGAGGGAATAATAGGGCCAGGAGAGGGTATTGAGGGAATAATAGGGTCAGGAGAGGGTAATGAGGGAATAATAGGGCCAGGAGAGGGTAATGAGGGAATAATAGGGCCAGGAGAGGGTAATTAGGGGATAACAACGCCAGGAGAGGGTAATGAGGGAATAATAGGGCCAGGAGAGGGTAATGAGGGGGTATTAGGGTCAGGAGAGGGTAATGAGGGAATAATAAGGCCAGGAGAGGGTAAGGAGGGAATAATAGGGCCAGGAGAGGGTAATGAGGGGATAATAAGGCCAGGAGAGGGTAGTGAGGGAACAATAGGGCCAGGAGTGGGTAATGGGGGGTAATAGGGTCAGGAGAGGGTAATGAAGGGATAATAGGGCCAGGAGAGGGTAATGAGGGAATAATAGGGCCAGGAGAGGGTAATGAGGAGATAATAGGGCCAGGAGAGGGTAATGAGGGGATAATAGAGCCAGGAGAGGGTAATGAGTGAATAATAGGGTCAAGAGAGGGTAATGAGGAGATCATAGGGCCAGAAGAAGGTAATGAGGGAATAATAGGGCCAGGAGAGGGTAATTAGGGGATAACAATGCCAGGAGAGGGTAATGAGGGAATAATAGGGCCAGGAGAGGGTAATGAGGGGGTATTAGGGTCAGGAGAGGGTAATGAGGGAATAATAAGGCCAGGAGAGGGTAATGAGGGAATAATAGGGTCAGGAGAGGGTAATAAGGGAATAATAGAGCCAGGAGAGGGTAATGAGGAGATAATAGGGTCAGGAGAGGGTAATGAGGGACTAATAAGGTCAGGAGAGGGTAATGAGTGAATAATAGGGTCAAGAGAGGGTAATGAGGAGATCATAGGGCCAGAAGAAGGTAATGAGGGAATAATAGGGCCAGGAGAGGGTAATTAGGGGATAACAAGGCCAGGAGAGGGTAATGAGGGAATAATAGGGCAAGGAGAGGGTAATGAGGGGGTATTAGGGTCAGGAGAGGGTAATGAGGGACTAATAAGGCCAGGAGAGGGTAATGAGGGAATAATAGGGTCAGGAGAGGGTAATAAGGGAATAATAGAGCCAGGAGAGGGTAATGAGGAGATAATAGGGTCAGGAGAGGGTAATGAGGGAATAATAAGGTCAGGAGAGGGTAATGAGGGAATAATAGGGCCAGGAGAGGGCAATGAGGGAATAATAGGGTCAGGAGAGGGTAATTAGGGAATAATAGGGCCAGGAGAGGGCAATGAGGGAATAATAGGGCCAGGAGAGGGTAATGAGGGAATAATAGGGTCAGGAGAGGGTAATGAGGGAATAATAGGGCCAGGAGAGGGTAATGAGGGAATAATAGGGCCAGGAGAGGGTAATTAGGGGATAACAAGGCCAGGAGAGGGTAATGAGGGAATAATAGGGCCAGGAGAGGGTAATGAGGGGGTATTAGGGTCAGGAGAGGGTAATGAGGGAATAATAAGGCCAGGAGAGGGTAAGGAGGGAATAATAGGGCCAGGAGAGGGTAATGAGGGGATAATAAGGCCAGGAGAGGGTAATGAGGGAACAATAGGGCCAGGAGAGGGTAATGAGGGGTAATATGGTCAGGAGAGGGTAATGAAGGGATAATAGGGCCAGGAGAGGGTAATGAGGGAATAATAGGGCCAGGAGAGGGTAATGAGGAGATAATAGGGCCAGGAGAGAGTAATGAGGGGATAATAGAGCCAGGAGAGGGTAATGAGTGAATAATAGGGTCAAGAGAGGGTAATGAGGAGATCATAGGGCCAGAAGAAGGTAATGAGGGAATAATAAGGCCAGGAGAGGGTAATGAGAAAATAATAGGGCCAGGATAGGATAATGAGGGACTAATAGGGTCAGGAGAGGGTAATGAGGCGATAATAGGGCCAGGAGATGATAATGAAGAAATAATAAGGCCAGGAGAGGGTAATGAGGGAATAATAGGGCCAGGAGAGGGTAATGGGGGGATAATAGAGCCAGGAGAGGGTAATGAGGGGATAATAGGGCCAGGAGAGGGTAATGAGGGGATAATAGGGCCAGGAGAGGATAATGATGGAATAATAGGGTCAGGAGAGGGTAATGAAGGGATAATAGGGCCAGGAGAGGGTAATGAGGGAATAATAGGGCCAGGAGAGAGTAATGAGGAGATAATAAGGCCAGGAGAGGGTAATGAGGGACTAATAAGGCCAGGAGAGGGTAATGAGGGAATAATAGGGCCAGGAGAGGGTAATGAGGGGGTAATAGGGTCAGGAGAGGGTAATGAGGGAATAATAAAGACAGGAGAGGGTAATGAGGAGATAATAGGGTCAAGAGAGGGTAATGAGGGAATAATAGGGTCAGGAGAGGGTAATGAGGGACTAATAGGGCCAGGAGAGGGTAATGAGGGAATAATAGGGCCAGGAGAGGGTAATTAGGGGATAACAAGGCCAGGAGAGGGTAATGAGAGAATAATAGGGCCAGGAGAGGGTAATGAGGGGGTAATAGGGTCAGGAGAGGGTAATGAGGGAATAATAGGGCCAGGAGAGGGTAAGGAGGGAATAATAGGGCCAGGAGAGGGTAATGGGGGAATAATAGGGCCAGGTGAGGGTAATGAGGGAATAATAGGGCCAGGAGAGGGTAATTAGGGGATAACAAGGCCAGGAGAGGATAATGAGGGAATAATAGGGCCAGGAGAGGGTAATGAGGGGGTAATAGGGTCAGGAGAGGGTAATGAGGGAATAATAGAGCCAGGAGAGGGTAATGAGGGGGTAATAGGGTCAGGAGAGGGTAATGGGGGAATAATAGTGCCAATAGAGGATAATAGGAGTATTAGAGTGCCAGAAGAGAGAAATTATGATATGGTAAGAAGGGAATGGAAGTGCGAGGAGAGTTAATGAGAATGTCTGGTGTGGTTTAGTATGAGCGAGTGAGAAGGCTAGGTAGAGAAGGAAAAGCAGAAGGAAGTGACAGTGCACGGAGACAAGAAGCCGCAGTTGCGGCCTATGCGTGTGGCAGAGGTGAAATAGGTGGTGTGCGTTTCAGAAGGGTAAAATGGTGGCTGGGAGTACCAAGAGATACGGAAGAACATCTAGGAGTGACTTGGCGGCGTTAGGGCAGGAAGAGAAGCTGCCGATGGCTCCCGGTCAGAAAAAGGAGGAAGTGGAGTTCCTGAACAAAAAGAGCCGAAAAAAGATTCACCCGATGATGAGGCGGAGCGGTTGGGAGGTGAAAGAAATGCGATGAGCTAGTTATTTCTAGGAGGGACATGGAACTGCAGTGAATGGTGCAAAGGGTGTTGGAGTACAAAGCTGACGCGTATCTGCCCGGAGATACGGTAACCAGCAGAGTATGGAGAGAGTCGGCTGCGCCCCCCCCCCCTTTCCCGTCTAGGTTATATAACTTCATGGATTGACATTTTGTGCATTAATGCATCGTGTGATTATATATATAAGTTATTTGATAAGCTTCATATCGCACTGGTCACGCCATAGGCACATAGTACAGCATACATTAACAATGAATCGCGAATATTGACTGTGATACACAAGTGCCGCGACGTTCTGAATAGCTCTGTTAATTGTTTACTACATTAAATTCTGAAATACCTGTTTTGTGAGACTAGCTGGTACGTTGCCAATATATTTCTGCCTAATCTCTACATGCAAGAAGAAAACAAAAAAAACACGGAAACATTTGGAACCAGCCTGCCTGTCAGAAAAAACTCCAGGCCTGTTCCACCGTGGTGGCGCCGCCCTGGAGGCATAAGTTGACGATGAGACACGTACCAGGGCCGAAGTGAAACTGTTCCGTCGTCGGTAAAAATGTTGCTTTATGCAGCCTTCTTGCCTGAATGAGCGCGAATCTTGTCTCTCATTATATCATGGATAGAGTTACGTATTCCTACTTTTCTAGATATGTCGCCTTTAACTTACAGCATCCCCTTTCTCGCTTGCGCTTGTTATCGCATATTGTGCACATTACGGCTTTGTGGTCTGGGACGGGCGCTATTTTTACTTGCGCATAATTTGGAGTTAAGTGCTCGCGATGCCAACGGATAGTCTATACGAGAACTTATACAATTTTTTTCGATGCATGTATATAAGTGAAATCCCGATCTGTTGGATGGCCATACATCCATATATATTTTACGTCTAATGCAGACTTCATCTTTTTAAATTGCGATGAGTTATAACTTAGATTTCCTGATGACCTCCAAGGAATTGTCGGCTAAATTTAAGTCTGCACCGATCATCAGGTTATCTAAGCTATCAGCAAGGCGCAGAATCCAGTGAGTCAGTAACCAGAGTCACGCATCTCACACCGGAATCACACATCACATACCCGGATCACACATCACACACCGGAATCACACATCACACACCGGAATCACAAATCACACACCGGAATCACAAATCACACGCCGGAATCGCACATCACACATCACACACCGGGATCACACATCACATACCCGGATCACACATCACACACCGGAATCACACATCACACACCGGAATCACAAATCACACGCCGGAATCGCACATCACACATCACACACCGGGATCACACATCACATACCCGGATCACACATCACACACCGGAATCACAAATCACACACCGGAATCACACATCACACACCGGAATCACAAATCACACGCCGGAATCGCACATCACACACCGGAATCACAAATCACACGCCGGAATCACACATCACACATCACACGCCGAAATCACACATCACACGCCGGAATCGCACATCACACACCGGAATCACAAATCACACGCCGGAATCGCACATCACACATCACACACCGGGATCACACATCACATACCCGGATCACACATCACACACCGGAATCACACATCACACACCGGAATCACAAATCACACGCCGGAATCGCACATCACACATCACACACCGGGATCACACATCACATACCCGGATCACACATCACACACCGGAATCACAAATCACACACCGGAATCACACATCACACACCGGAATCACAAATCACACGCCGGAATCGCACATCACACACCGGAATCACAAATCACACGCCGGAATCACACATCACACATCACACGCCGAAATCACACATCACACATCACACGCCAGAATCGCACATCACACACCGGAATCACAAATCACACGCCGGAATCACACATCACAAATCACACGCCGGAATCACAAATCACACGCCGGAATCGCACATCACACATCACACACCGGGATCACACATCACATACCCGGATCACACATCACACACCGGAATCACAAATCACACACCGGAATCACACATCACACACCGGAATTACAAATCACACACTGTCATAAACTTGATTACCAGTTTACTCCATTTGTAATGTCAGTTTCTTAAACTCAGCAGTGACTGTTGAGTTGAGTTGAGCTCAAATCGGTCGATGGTGAGATCGTTCTGGGAGTGGCCATATGCTCAGCAGCCGCTATTGATTAGCTCAGTGCGGTCGATGGTGCGTTTATCATGGGAGTGGCCATCGGTATAAGTACTGCATCCACATCGGAGTGGACAGACTACCTCAGGACAGGCGACGACAGAACATCCGATGTCGTCAAGACGATCCCTACGAGCGCTTCGGAGTTTAGGGCGCTAGGCTGCTACGTCTTTGTAGCTTCTGGACTCTGCCGTTTCCTGTGGGCATTCCAGATCGTGGTAGCGCTATCACCAGTGGACTCCATCACCGCTCCGCCTGGAGACGCCCCTTTGTAGTGGGGTGGTATCTCCGTTCGTCGATGATGACAGTGCCGCGACAGTCCACCAACAGCCACCTAGAAGGTCGACAGCAGTTTTCCTGTTTCCGGTCGGCGTCGGCATAACTGGAGTCTGTGATCCACCCGGACACATCACTGCTGCCCAGGAAGCAGTCAGGAGAGTGACTATGACTTTGCCCCAAACCATGCTAACCGTGCAAATATAACACCCCATTATATCCAAGGTATACATTGCCAATATTATGTCATATTAAATATTATTATTATTAATGAGCATTGAGACCTTTTTGTTCACGTCGTGACACACACCGGAATCACAAATCACACGCCGGAATCACACATCACACATCACACGCCGAAATCACACATCACACATCACACACCGGGATCACACATCACATACCCGGGTCACAAATCACACACCGGAATCACAAATCACACACCGGAATCACAAATCACACACCGGAATCACAAATCACACACCGGGATCACACATCACATACCCGGATCACAAATCACACACCGGAATCACACATCACACACCGGAATCACAAATCCCACACCGGAATCACAAATCACACGCCGGAATCACACATCACACATCACACGCCGAAATCACACATCACACATCACACACCGGGATCACACACCGGAATCACACACCGCACACCGGAATCACACACCGCACACCACATACCGGGATCACACATCACACACCACACACCGGGATCACACACCAGACACCCGGATCACATCACACACCGGAATCACATCACACACCGGAATCACACATCACACGCCGAAATCCCACATCACACACCGGAATCACACATCACACGCCGAAATCACACATCACACACCGGGATCACACACCGGAATCACACACCGGAATCACACACCGAAATCACACACCACACACCGAAATCACACATCACACGCCGGAATCACACATCACACGCCACACACCAAAATCACACACCACACACCGGGATCACACATCACACGCCGGAATCACACATCACACGCCACACACCGAAATCACACATCATACACTGGGATCACACATCACACACCGAAATCACACATCACACACCGGGATCACACACCGGAATCACACACCGCACACCGGAATCACACATCACACACCGCACACCACACACCGGGATCACACACCACACACCGGAATCACACACCATACACCGGAATCACACATCACACACCGAAATCACACATCACACCTTGGAATCACACACCGTACACCGGGATCGTGACAGGCGGGTGGCCTCACCGTGACAGGCGGGTGGCCTCACCGTGACAGCCCGGTGGCCTCACCGTGACAGCCCGGTGGCCTCATCGTGACAGGCGGGTGGCCTCACCGTGACAGGCAGGTGGCCTCACCGTGACAGCCCGGTGGCCTCACCGTGACAGGCGGGTGGCCTCACCGTGACAGGCGGGTGGCCTCACCGTGACAGGCGAGTAGCCTGACCGTGACAGGCGGGTGGCCTTACCTTGACAGGCGGGTGGCCTTAACTTGACAAGCGGGTGGCCTCATCGTGACAGGCGGGTGGTCTGACCGTGACAGGCGGTTGGCCTGACCGTGACAGACGGGTGGCCTGACCGTGACAGGCGGGTGGCCTTACCTTGACAGGCGGGTGGCCTCATCGTGACAGGCGGGTGGCCTCATCGTGACGGACGGGTGGCCTGACCGTGACAGGCGGGTGGCCTTACCTTGACAGGCGGGTGGCCTCATCGTGACAGGCGGGTGGCCTCGTCGTGACAGGCGGGTGGCCTTACCTTGACAGGTGGGGGCCGTGCAGTCTGTGAAGGTGAGCCCGGTGGAGAGGCGTGCGGTGGCGCGGTGGAGTACCCACAGCCAGCGGGAGCACAGACAGGGCGTGGTGGTCAGGCTGCTCACCACGGCCGTCGACACGCTGGCAGCCCGCGTGCTCGTCACCTCCTGCGCGTCCGGCAGTAAGACCTGCACGCCTATCTGGGCAAACGACAGCAACACGTCAGAAACAGTCAGCTAACAAGTACGGACTCCGAACGACCTTGTTCGGGTCCCCACGACCTCCGTGGTCAAATGCAAGTAGTCCGGGCAGCCTGTGCAACATCAGGGGTCAACCCGAAACAAATTGCAATAGTAATCAAACCTGTTTTTCTCATTCCTTATGTATCTGGTAATATCATTTCCAAAATCTACCAAAATCTATTCATTGGAACATATTTTTTACGGGCGTAGTTTACCCTACCCCCGAAACACAAGCATGGATTACGTATTTGGCCCTACACGAAGTGGCAGAAAAACTTTGTACTTGAGACCCCTACTATGAATTTAGACCTTCGTAGCCTACCCCTAACCTGTAATGGAGTGTTATTTCATCTACCAAATGCAACAAACATATATTTGCACAGCGCGCCGGATGGGTCTCAAGTGTGACAGACTGTAACTTTTCTATAAATTGTCCGATTTCCACAATTTAATCGACTATATACGCGTTTTATCTTTGGGCAGATCTACCACCGTGCCGGTCTAGATAGGCAGGGTAAAAAATGGGGAGGCTCTATCTGCAACGTTTCACGTTTAATAAGTGAAACGTTATAGGCAAATGAGGTGTGCCTCACCCCCAACATCGGGGGGAGGGGGGAGAGGTAACTATGTTCCTGGAGAATGGGCTTTTCATTTTACCTTGACCTTGAACTAAGAATGATGAGAATAATTCTTCGTGAACTGGGAATGAGGTAGAAAGTGATCGTCTTGATCAAGGATTTTAATTAATCGTGAAATGGGAATTTTAATATTAAATAACGGTGAATCAGCAAATCGCCAGACTATAACATGCATCCGCCCTTTCCTTTGTATGCGGAGTGCTCGTTTTAATTCATCGTGGCCTGGACATCAAGAAATTCATTCTTTGTTATCAGGGAACACGATGCCCTCTTTCACCCCCCCCCCCCCACCCCCCCGCCCAACATTTTGTGTCTCCTTCCATAACTTATGGTGTCTACGTTTCCGTAATTTAGGATACCACCCCAGCCTGGGTGTCACCCCTCCCCTAACTTGGGGCGTCTCCTCTCTTCTAATTTAGGGTGTCTATTCTCTCCTAACTTGGGGTACCACTCTAACTTGGGGTACCACTCTAACTTGCGGTACCACCCCAAGTTCGGGGGGTCCAACTTGGAGCGTCTCCCTTCCCATAACTTAAGGACTCTCCCATCGCCAAACTTGATGCCTTCCAAATATTGAGTGTCTTCCCTCCCCAAATATTGGATGTCTCCCCTCCCCAAACTGGGGTGTCTTCTCTCCCCTAATTCGGGGTGTACCCCCCCCCCCCCCACCCCATAACTTGCCTTTCCCCTCTCTACACTTGCGGTACACGTTATAAACCTGGGGTGTCTTCCCGCTCCTAATTAGGGGGGTCTCCCCTCCCCTTACTTGCGGTATCTTCCCTCCCCAAACTTGAAGCACCACCTATACTTGGGGTGTCTCCCCTCTCTTATTTTGGGGTATTTCCCCTCCCCTAACTTGGGGTGCCTCTCCTGTCAAAACTCATGTCTTCCCTTTCATAACTTGGGGTCTCTCTCCTCCCCAAACTTGTGGTACCACCCCTATCTTGGGGTTTCTCCCCTCTCCAATCGTGGGGTACTACCCGAACTTGGGGTACTAAAACTTGCCAGAACTTGCGCGCCACCCCTCCAGAACGTAGTGGTGGCGGATCTAGGAATTTGAAAACGGGGGTTGTGTGTTCACTTGGGGCACCTCCCCTAAATTGGGGTTTCTCCCCTTCCCTAAATTAGGATGTCTTCCCTCCCCTGTCTTGGTGTACCACCCGAATATTGAAAGTCCACCGACCCCCTAACTTAGGCTACCACCCTTTTGGTGTCTTCCCTCTCCTAACTTAGGGTGTCTCCCCTTCCATAACCTAGGGTGTGTCCCGTCCCCTAACTTGAGGTGCCGCCCTACTCCTAGCTTGGCTCAGAGCCCCAATTTGAAGTGTCTTCCCTCCCCTAACTTGGGGTACCGCCCGAACTTGGGGTGTCTTCCCTCCAATAACTTTGGGTATAATCCAAACTTGGAGTGTCTGCCCTTCCTACTATCTCAGTCTCGCCTCCCCTAACTTAGAGTATGTCCCCTCTCCTAACTCCTTAACCCCCCTAACCCCCGCACCACCTGTTTCCCCCTTGGATCCTGCTGAGTACCATCTGTACCGATACAATTTTACATTGACAGAGATGAAATATACAATATTGGTCGTCGTCGTGGAAAAAAAAGTAATTTAACCTCCCCCCCCCCCCCGCCCTATCCCCTTCCCCTCCCACATACATATTTTATTCATATGATCAGGATGAAACGCTTCAACAATCCATTGCATTGCGAATATCAGACCATGTATGAACAAGTCTGTCAAACCTGAGACCCGGCCATCCGGCTCGCCATGCAAATACACTGCGTCGATCGACAGTCGGAAAACAGAAAAAGAGGTTCCGAATGTAAAGATTTCCTTATAAATTTATCTATGTTTGTTGTATTTTGCAGTTTAAATAACTCTCTATCACACAAACTGGAAATATGGGTATTG
This sequence comes from Arenicola marina, assembly GCA_964019135.1. Classification (NCBI taxonomy): domain Eukaryota; kingdom Metazoa; phylum Annelida; class Polychaeta; family Arenicolidae; genus Arenicola; species Arenicola marina. Next base: position 2,053,668 of record OZ025262.1, read on the forward strand.
TAGGTCACAATTCGTAGTGCGGGTCTCAACTTCCTCGCCTTCCTGTCATTTCGTTTATGTAAACATACGTTGCTTCTTGTGGGGTTAATAGGGTAAAGTAAGTCACCCCCTTAAAAATATGTTCCAATCAGTAGATTTTGGTAGATTTTGGAAACACTACTCCTAGATACCTAAGGAATGAGAAAAAACAGGTTTCATTACTATTGCAATTTGTTTTGGGTACATCCCTATTTTGCCCGGACTAAAGTGCGAGTGCCATCATTAACGTAGCAAGGCCAACCTCAAATCACATCATCATGGAGGCTAGTCGGACAACCATTGAAAATTGCAGATTTTCTGGCGGTGGTTTTAGCATTGTATCTTCTCAAACAGTTAAAATCAAAGCTATAATTTGATGAATATATGTTTACTTTTGATGGTTTCCACGGTTAGAAATTTTTAATGTCACACATTTACTTGTAAGCATTACAAGTTTGCATTGAAATTACTTTGACAAAGTCAGTCTGATAAAATCAATACCTGTGTGATGAAAGAACTTCCAAGGTGGCCATAGTTGTAGAAGATATGAAATTTGTCTCCACCAGCCAGAAGTACAGCTTGAAATGTGTTTCTCTGAAAGGTAATAAAGAAGCTGATGCGTAGGGCAGAATAACACCCGCAAGTTAGAAGCGATCACACTGATCTGAATATTAGGATCGACGACAATCTTGGTTTTGTTTACAGAAAAGTTCCCCATCAAGACAGGTCAATGCCAAGGTTGATGAGATTTCTCAAGTAAGCTTAATACAATCCGGCATCGTTGTTATCTTAACCTGCCTCAATCGAGCGGATTGACCGAAAGCTCTTACCTGTCCATCATTTCTGTTTGTGACGTCACACCAGGTGACGAAGAAGGCCCATTCGGCCTGGAAGACATAGCCCGGTTCATCGCCATTGCTAACCTCCTCGCTGATAACCTGGCAAAATCCGCGACATCATGGCATAAGTACATAAAGGCAAACTGAAAACCTTTATTTAATGGTTAATAATATCTAGCCGTGCCTTAAACACACCGGCCAATGACAGCCGTGCTTCACACAGACCGGCCAGTGACAGCCATGCTTCAAACACACCGGCCAATTACAGCCGTGCTTCACACACACCAGCCAATGACAGCCGTGCCTCAAACACACCGGCCAATGTCAGCGGTGCGTCACACAGATAGGCCAATGACAGCCGTGCTTCAAACACACCAGCCAATGACAGCCATGCTTCAAACACACCAGCCAATGACAGCCGTGCCTCAAACACACCAACCAATGACAGCCGTGCCTCAAACACACCAGCCAATGACAGCCGTGCTTCACACAGACCGGCCAATGACAGCCGTGCCTCAAACACACCGGCCAATGAAAGCCGTGCCTTAAACAAACCAGCCAATGACAGCCGTGCTTCTAACACACCGGGCAATGACAGCCGTGCCTCAAACAAACCAGCCAATGACAGCCGTGCTTCACACAGACCAGCCAATGAAGCTCTGAGAATGCCCCAAAGTATCTGCTGAAATAAATCTGGTGAGTATATATACATATATATTACTGATGTGTACCTGAGATAGCCAGGCGAGTTGTGTAGGTTCGGTGCTCTCCCTGTAGTAGATGGCGCCACCGTCGTCACTGTTGGAGTAGAGGTCGGCGTCGGAGAGGATGGCGAAGACGGGAATGGTGAGGTCCGGCACGGGGAAGGCATTCCCTACCATGGCCACCGGCTCGTCCAAACTGATAGCGCCATTGTGGTTGATCTGCCAAAGCAAAGTAAATGATCAATGCAAATGAGGGAAGATAATTCGGGTATCTCCAGGGCTGTGGGACGAGGGATCGTGTGTGTGTTTTCTAAACGTGACCCTGGAGTAGCACAGAGAAGGATGGGGTTATTGCCTACTTGCTATTGTTGATAGTTATCAATCGACGGGAAGGACAAGTTAGATATTGGTTCAAGTTGATACATCGCGCTAACATTCAGGGGTTTACACTAGCACCTTATGTAAAATCTTGCATGATCACATGGTGCTCATTGATACTTCATTTCTACAGAACATCATACTCTATTACCGCGTACTATGCTTTTTGCCACGACATTTACGCGCGTTTCTTAATGAATGTCAGTATTCTGCTTGTTCTATTACAGATGTCAACACAACGTTTCAATTAGCCACCTAGACGTACTTATGGATGTTCTGTCTTCATCCTCGTGCCGTCTCAGTAATAAATCACAAATGTCTACATTTTGCTCGAAACGTGATAAATAAGCAGTTAGTCTTTATCCAAATGTACACGTTTCATTATATAAATAATAGCATGGCAGAATCATAATTGCATCTCGCAATCTCCCTAAGACAATAGTATTTGTAGTTAGTGAGACAATAGACAATTGATTACATATTTACAGTTGTTGTAGTGACCCACTTCTGCATGTAACGGTGTACGCTGGTCCCCCACCCTCAGCGTAACATCCAACACGTCAATGACGTCAACCCACTGAATGCACAACGGCAAAAGGAATGCAAATTATGAATCTAACAATAATTCTGAATGCATCATATCAAAAAACGTAAAGACTTCTTTGTAGTTAAACTCATCTAAAACTAGTAAACACACCACTTTATTTTCGTCGAAAATATTTAGAGCACGAGGACAGTTTGTTTGTGTATTGCTCATGGTGAACGCACGTATAGATCAAATGTCCGCGGCGGCTGATCGTAGTAGACGAGCGGCGGAGTCTGGAAGGGGCCTTCGAACCCCTCATCGAAGACGCTGGTCTCTGTGTCTCCCGCGAAGCTGCCAAATGGAAGCAGGGACGGGAAACTGCACGTGCCTTCAGCCGAACCGGTCGAGTTGCTCGTCTGGGTGTGAAGGTCGATGACTGAAGTAACAAGGCCAACCCACCCGTCGGTTGTTCCGGGTTAGACAGCATAGGCTTTCATGAATAATGTACCAGAATGGTGGGACAGGAAAGCGAACAGATAACCGCCAACCCCTCTAGCCCAGTAGGTGGAGTGGCAGGTCCTTCACGACTGTAGCCATGAGTCAAACCATTGCCACAGGCCTCGGCTAGAGGGATCACCCCTTTAGCCCAGTAGGTGGAGTGGCAGGTCCTTCACGACTGTAGCCATGAGTCAAACCATTGCTACAGGCCTCAGCTAGAGGGATCACCCCTGTAGCCCAGTAGGTGGAGTGGCAGGTCCTTCACAACTGTAGCCATGAGTCAAACCATTGCCATAGGCCTGAGCTAGAGGGATCACCCCTGTAGCCCAGTTGGTGGAGTGGCAGGTCCTTCACGACTGTAGCCATGAGTCAAACCATTGCCACAGGCCTCAGCTAGAGGGATCACCCCTGTAGCCCAGTAGGTAGAGTGGCAGGTCCTTCACGACTGTAGCCATGAGTCAAACCATTGCCACAGGCCTCAGGTAGAGGGATCACCCCTGCAGCCCAGTAGGTGGAGTGGCTGGTCCTTCACGACTGTAGCCATGAGTCACACCATTGCCACAGGCCTCAGCTAGAGGGATCACCCCTTTAGCGAAGTAGGTGGAGTGGCTGGTCCTTCACGACTGTAGCCATGAGTCAAACCATTGCGACGGGCCTCAGCTAGAGGGATCTCCCCTTTAGCCCAGTAGGCGCAGTGGTAGGTCCTTCACGACTGTAGCCATGAGTCAAACCATTGTTACAGGCCTCAGCTAGAGGGATCACCGCTTTAGCCCAGTAGGTGGAGTGGCTGGTCCTTCACGACTGTAGCCATGAGTCAAACCATTGCCACAGGCCTCGGCTAGAGGGATCACCCCTTTAGCCCAGTAGGTGGAGTGGCTGGTCCTTCACGACTGTAGCCATGAGTCAAACCATTGCCACAGGCCTCGGCTAGAGGGATCACCCCTTTAGCCCAGTAGGTGGAGTGGCTGGTCCCTCACGACTGTAGCTATGAGTCAAACCATTGTTACAGGCCCAGGCTAGAGGGATCACCCCTTTAGCCCAGTAGGTGGAGTGGCAGGTCCTTCACGACTGTAGCCATGAGTCAAACCATTGTTACAGGCCTCAGCTAGAGGGATCACCCCTTTAGCCCAGTAGGTGGAGTGGCAGGTCCTTCACGACTGTAGCCATGAGTCAAACCAGTGTTACAGGCCTCAGCTAGAGGGATCACCCCTTTAGCCCAGTAGGTGGGGTGGCAGGTCCTTCACGACTGTAGCCATGAGTCAAACCATTGCTACAGGCCTCGGCTAGAGGGATCACCCCTTTAGCCCAGTAGGTGGGGTGGCAGGTCCTTCACGACTGTAGCCATGAATCAAACCATTGTTACAGGCCTCAGCTAGAGGGCTCACCCCTTTAGCCCAGTAGGTGGAGTGGCAGGTCCTTCACGACTGTAGCAATGAGTCAAACCATTGTTACAGGCCTCGGCTAGAGGGATCACCCCTTTAGCCCAGTAGGTGGAGTGGCAGGTTCTTCACGACTGTAGCAATGAGTCAAACCATTGCCACAAGCCTCGGCTAGACGGATCACCCCTTTAGGCGAGTAGGTGGAGTGGCAGGTCCTTCACGACTGTAGCCATGAGTCAAACCATTGCTACAGGCCTCGGCTAGAGGGATCACTCCTTTAGCCCAGTAGGTGGAGTGGCAGGTCCTTCACGACTGTAGCCATGAGTCAAACCATTGCTACAGGCCTCGGCTAGAGGGATCACCCCTTTAGCCCAGTAGGTGGAGTGGCAGGTCCTTTACGACTGTAGCCATGAGTCAAACCATTGCTACAGGCCTCGGCTAGAGGGATCACCCCTTTAGCCCAGTAGGTGGAGTGGCAGGTCCTTCACGACTGTAGCCATGAGTCAAACCATTGTTACAGGCCTCAGCTAGAGGGATCACCCCTTTAGCCCAGTAGGTGGAGTGGCAGGTCCTTCACGACTGTAGCCATGTATTAAACCATTGTCACAGGCCTCAGCTAGAGGGATCACCCCTTTAGCCCAGTAGGTGTAGTGGCCGGTCCTTCACGACTGTCGTCATGAGTCAAACCATTGCTACAGGCCTCGGCTACAGGGATCACCCCTTTAGGCGAGTAGGTGGAGTGGCAGGTCCTTCACGACTGTAGCCATGAGTCAAACCATTGTTACAGGCCTCAGCTAGAGGGATCACATCTCTAGGTGAATAGGTGGAGTGGCAGGTCCTTCACGACTGTCGCCATGAGTCAAACCATTGTTACAGGCCTCAGCTAGAGGAATCACCCCTTTAGCCCAGTAGGTGGAGTGGCAGGTCCTTCACGACTGTAGCCATGAGTCAAACCATTGCTACAGGCCTCGGCTAGAGGGATCCCCCCTTTAGCCCAGTAGGTGGAGTGGCAGGTCCTTCACGACTGTAGCCATGAGTCAAACCAGTGTTACAAGCCTCAGCTAGAGGGATCACCCCTTTAGCACAGTAGGTGGGGTGGCAGGTCCTTCACGACTGTAGCCATGAGTCAAACCATTGCTACAGGCCTCGGCTAGAGGGATCACCCCTTTAGCCCAGTAGGTGGGGTGGCAGGTCCTTCACGACTGTAGCCATGCATCAAACCATTGTTACAGGCCTCAGCTAGAGAGAGCACCCCTTTAGCCCAGTAGGTGGAGTGGCAGGTCCTTCACGACTGTAGCCATGAGTCAAACCATTGTTGCAGGCCTCGGCTAGAGGGATCACCCCTTTAGCCCAGTAGGTGGAGTGGCAGGTCCTTCACGACTGTAGCCATGAGTCAAACCATTGCCACAGGCCTCGGCTAGAGGGATCACCCCTTTAGCCTAGTAGGTGGAGTGGCAGGTCCTTCACGACTGTAACCATGAGTCAAACCATTGCTACAGGCCTCGGCTAGAGGGATCACTCCTTTAGCCCAGTAGGTGGAGTGGCAGGTCCTTCACGACTGTAGCCATGAGTCAAACCATTGCTACAGGCCTCGGCTAGAGGGATCACCCCTTTAGCCCAGTAGGTGGAGTGGCAGGTCCTTTACGACTGTAGCCATGAGTCAAACCATTGCTACAGGCCTCGGCTAGAGGGATCACCCCTTTAGCCCAGTAGGTGGAGTGGCAGGTCCTTCACGACTGTAGCCATGAGTCAAACCATTGTTACAGGCCTCAGCTAGAGGGATCACCCCTTTAGCCCAGTAGGTGGAGTGGCAGGTCCTTCACGACTGTAGCCATGTATTAAACCATTGTCACAGGCCTCAGCTAGAGGGATCACCCCTTTAGCCCAGTAGGTGTAGTGGCCGGTCCTTCACGACTGTCGTCATGAGTCAAACCATTGCTACAGGCCTCGGCTACAGGGATCACCCCTTTAGGCGAGTAGGTGGAGTGGCAGGTCCTTCACGACTGTAGCCATGAGTCAAACCATTGTTACAGGCCTCAGCTAGAGGGATCACATCTCTAGGTGAATAGGTGGAGTGGCAGGTCCTTCACGACTGTCGCCATGAGTCAAACCATTGTTACAGGCCTCAGCTAGAGGAATCACCCCTTTAGCCCAGTAGGTGGAGTGGCAGGTCCTTCACGACTGTAGCCATGAGTCAAACCATTGCTACAGGCCTCGGCTAGAGGGATCCCCCCTTTAGCCCAGTAGGTGGAGTGGCAGGTCCTTCACGACTGTAGCCATGAGTCAAACCAGTGTTACAAGCCTCAGCTAGAGGGATCACCCCTTTAGCACAGTAGGTGGGGTGGCAGGTCCTTCACGACTGTAGCCATGAGTCAAACCATTGCTACAGGCCTCGGCTAGAGGGATCACCCCTTTAGCCCAGTAGGTGGGGTGGCAGGTCCTTCACGACTGTAGCCATGCATCAAACCATTGTTACAGGCCTCAGCTAGAGAGAGCACCCCTTTAGCCCAGTAGGTGGAGTGGCAGGTCCTTCACGACTGTAGCCATGAGTCAAACCATTGTTGCAGGCCTCGGCTAGAGGGATCACCCCTTTAGCCCAGTAGGTGGAGTGGCAGGTCCTTCACGACTGTAGCCATGAGTCAAACCATTGCCACAGGCCTCGGCTAGAGGGATCACCCCTTTAGCCTAGTAGGTGGAGTGGCAGGTCCTTCACGACTGTAACCATGAGTCAAACCATTGCTACAGGCCTCGGCCAGAGGGATCACTCCTTTAGCCCAGTAGGTGGAGTGGCAGGTCCTTCACGACTGTAGCCATGAGTCAAACCATTGCCACAGGCCTCGGCTAGAGGGATCACCCCTTTAGCCCAGTAGGTGGAGTGGCAGGTCCTTCACGACTGTAGCCATGAGTCAAACCATTGCTACAGGCCTCAGCTAGAGGGATCACCCCTGTAGCCCAGTAGGTGGAGTGGCAGGTCCTTCACAACTGTAGCCATGAGTCAAACCATTGCCATAGGCCTCAGCTAGAGGGATCACCCCTGTAGCCCAGTAGGTGGAGTGGCAGGTCCTTCACGACTGTAGCCATGAGTCAAACCATTGACACAGGCCTCAGCTAGAGGGATCACCCCTGTAGCCCAGTAGTTACAGTGGCAGGTCCTTCACGACTGTAGCCATGAGTCACACCATTGCCACAGGCCTCAGCTAGCGGGATCACCCCTTTAGCCCAGTAGGTGGAGTGGCAGGTCCTTCACAACTGTAGCCATGAGTCAAACCATTGCCATAGGCCTCAGCTAGAGGGATCACCCCTGTAGCCCAGTAGGTGGAGTGGCAGGTCCTTCACGACTGTAGCCATGAGTCAAACCATTGCCACAGGCCTCACCTAGAGGGATCACCCCTGTAGCCCAGTAGGTAGAGTGGCAGGTCCTTCACGACTGTAGCCATGAGTCAAACCATTGCCACAGGCCTCAGCTAGAGGGATCACCCCTTTAGCCCAGTAGGTGGAGTGGCTGGTCCTTCACGACTGTAGCCATGAGTCAAACCATTGCCACAGGCCTCGGCTAGAGGGATCACCCCTGTAGCCCAGTAGGTGGAGTGGCTGGTCCTTCACGGCTGTAGCCATGAGTCAAACCAGTGTTACAGGCCACAGCTAGAGGGATCACCCCTTTAGCCCAGTAGGTGGAGTGGCAGGTCCTTCACGACTGTAGCCATGAGTCAAACCATTGTTACAGGCCTCGGCTGGACGGATCACCCCTTTAGGCGAGTAGGTGGAGTGGCAGGTCCTTCACGACTGTAGCCATGAGTCAAACCAGTGTTACAGGCCTCGGCTAGAGGGATTACCCCTTTAGCCTAGTAGGTGGAGTGGCAGGTCCTTCATGACTGTAGCCATGTATTAAACCATTGCTACAGGACTCAGCTAGAGGGATCACCCCTCTAGCCCAGTAGGTGTAGTGGCCGGTCCTTCACGACTGTAGCCATGAGTCAAACCATAGCCATAGGCCTCGACTAGTGGGATCACCCCTCTAGCCCAGTAGGTGGAGTAGCAGGTCCTTCACGACAGTAGCCATGAGTCAAACCATTGCCACAGGCCTCAGCTAGAGGGATCACCCCTTTAGGTGAATAGGTGGAGTGGCAGGTCCTTCACGACTGTAGCCATGAGTCAAACCATTGTTACAGGCCTCAGCTAGAGGGATCACCCCTTTAGGTGAATATGTGGAGTGGCAGGTCCTTCACGACTGTCGCCATGAGTCAAACCATTGTTACAGGCCTCAGCTAGAGGGATCACCCCTTTAGCCCAGTAGGTGGGGTGGCAGGTCCTTCATGACTGTAGCCATGAGTCAAACCATTGCTACAGGCCTCGGCTAGACGGATCACCCCTTTAGGCGAGTAGGTGGAGTGGCAGGTCCTTCACGACTGTAGCCATGAGTCAAACCATTGTTACAGGCCTCGGCTAGAGGGATCACCCCTTTAGCCTAGTAGGTGGAGTGGCAGGTCCTTCACGACTGTAGCCATGTATTAAACCATTTTCACAGGCCTGAGCTAGAGGGATCACCCCTTTAGCCCAGTAGGTGGAGTGGCAGGTCCTTCACGACTGTCGTCATGAGTCAAACCATTGCTACAGGCCTCGGCTAGAGGGATCACCCCTTTAGCCCAGTAGGTGGTGTGGCTGGTCCTTCACGACTGTCGCCATGAGTCAAACCATTGCCACAGGCCTCGGCTAGAGGGATCACCCCTTTAGGCGAGTAGGTGGAGTGGCAGGTCCTTCACGACTGTAGCCATGAGTCAAACCATTGTTACAGGCCTCAGCTAGAGGGATCACATCTCTAGGTGAATTGGTGGAGTGGCAGGTCCTTCACGACTGTCGCCATGAGTCAAACCATTGTTACAGGCCTCAGCTAGAGGGATCACCCCTTTAGCCCAGTAGGTGGAGTGGCAGGTCCCTCACGACTGTAGCTATGAGTCAAACCATTGTTACAGGCCCAGGCCAGAGGGATCACCCCTTTAGCCCAGTAGGTGGAGTGGCAGGTCCTTCACGACTGTAGCCATGAGTCAAACCATTGTTACAGGCCTCAGCTAGAGGGATCACCCCTTTAGCCCAGTAGGTGGAGTGGCAGGTCCTTCACGACTGTAGCCATGAGTCAAACCAGTGTTACAGGCCTCAGCTAGAGGGATCACCCCTTTAGCCCAGTAGGTGGGGTGGCAGGTCCTTCACGACTGTAGCCATGAGTCAAACCATTGCTACAGGCCTCGGCTAGAGGGATCACCACTTTAGCCCAGTAGGTGGGGTGGCAGGTCCTTCACGACTGTAGCCATGAATCAAAACATTGTTACAGGCCTCAGCTAGAGGGATCACCCCTTTAGCCCAGTAGGTGGAGTGGCAGGTCCTTCACGACTGTAGCCATGAGTCAAACCATTGTTACAGGCCTCGGCTAGAGGGATCACCCCTTTAGCCCAGTAGGTGCAGTGGCAGGTTCTTCACGACTGTAGCAATGAGTCAAACCATTGCCACAGGCCTCGGCTAGAGGGATCACCCCTTTAGCCCAGTAGGTGGAGTGGCAGGTCCTTCACGACTGTAGCCATGAGTCAAACCATTGCTACAGGCCTCGGCTAGAGGGATCACTCCTTTAGCCCAGTAGGTGGAGTGGCAGGTCCTTCACGACTGTAGCCATGAGTCAAACCATTGTTACAGGCCTCGGCTAGAGGGATCACCCCTTTAGCCCAGTAGGTGGAGTGGCAGGTTCTGTACGACTGTAGCCATGAGTCAAACCATTGCTACAGGCCTCGGCTAGAGGATTCACCCCTTTAGCCCAGTAGGTGGAGTGGCAGGTCCTTCACGACTGTAGCCATGAGTCAAACCATTGTTACAGGCCTCAGCTAGAGGGATCACCCCTTTAGCCCAGTAGGTGGAGTGGCAGGTCCTTCACGACTGTAGCCATGTATTAAACCATTGTCACAGGCCTGAGCTAGAGGGATCACCCCTTTAGCCAAGTAGGTGGAGTGGCAGGTCCTTCACGACTGTCGTCATGAGTCAAACCATTGCTACAGGCCTCGGCTAGAAGGATCACCCCTTTAGCCCAGTAGGTGGAGTGGCTGGTCCTTCACGACTGTCGCCATGAGTCAAACCATTGTCACAGGCCTCGGCTAGAGGGATCACCCCTTTAGGCGAGTAGGTGGAGTGGCAGGTCCTTCACGACTGTAGCCATGAGTCAAACCATTGTTACAGGCCTCAGCTAGAGGGATCACATCTCTAGGTGAATTGGTGGAGTGGCAGGTCCTTCACGACTGTCGCCATGAGTCAAACCATTGTTACAGGCCTCAGCTAGAGGGATCACCCCTTTAGCCCAGTAGGTGGAGTGGCAGGTCCTTCACGACTGTAGCTATGAGTCAAACCATTGTTACAGGCCCAGGCCAGAGGGATCACACCTTTAGCCCAGTAGGTGGAGTGGCAGGTCCTTCACGACTGTAGCCATGAGTCAAACCAGTGTTACAGGCCTCAGCTAAAGGGATCACCCCTTTAGCCCAGTAGGTGGGGTGGCAGGTCCTTCACGACTGTAGCCATGAGTCAAACCATTGCTACAGGCCTCGGCTAGAGGGATCACCACTTTAGCCCAGTAGGTGGGGTGGCAGGTCCTTCACGACTGTAGCCATGAATCAAACCATTGTTACAGGCCTCAGCTAGAGGGATCACCCCTTTAGCCCAGTAGGTGGAGTGGCAGGTCCTTCACGACTGTAGCCATGAGTCAAACCATTGTTTCAGGCCTCGGCTAGACGGATCACCCCTTTAGGCCAGTAGGTGGAGTGGCAGGTCCTTCACGACTGTAGCCATGAGTCAAACCATTGTTACAGGCCACAGCTAGAGGGATCACCCCTTTAGCCCAGTAGGTGGAGTGGCAGGTCCTTCACGACTGTAGCCATGAGTCAAACCATTGTTACAGGCCTCGGCTGGACGGATCACCCCTTTAGGCGAGTAGGTGGAGTGGCAGGTCCTTCACGACTGTAGCCATGAGTCAAACCAGTGTTACAGGCCTCGGCTAGAGGGATTACCCCTTTAGCCTAGTAGGTGGAGTGGCAGGTCCTTCATGACTGTAGCCATGTATTAAACCATTGCTACAGGACTCAGCTAGAGGGATCACCCCTCTAGCCCAGTAGGTGTAGTGGCCGGTCCTTCACGACTGTAGCCATGAGTCAAACCATTGCCATAGGCCTCGACTAGAGGGATCACCCCTCTAGCCCAGTAGGTGGAGTAGCAGGTCCTTCACGACAGTAGCCATGAGTCAAACCATTGCCACAGGCCTCAGCTAGAGGGATCACCCCTTTAGGTGAATAGGTCGAGTGGCAGGTCCTTCACGACCGTAGCCATGAGTCAAACCATTGTTACAGGCCTCAGCTAGAGGGATCACCCCTTTAGGTGAATATGTGGAGTGGCAGGTCCTTCACGACTGTCGCCATGAGTCAAACCATTACTACATGCCTCGGCTAGAGGGATCACCCCTTTAGCCCAGTAGGTGGAGTGGCAGGTCCTTCACGACTGTAGCCATGAGTCAAACCATTGTTACAGGCCTCGGCTAGACGGATCACCCTTTTAGGCGAGTAGGTGGAGTGGCAGGTCCTTCACGACTGTAGCCATGAGTCAAACCATTGTTACAGGCCTCGGCTAGAGGGATCACCCCTTTAGCCTAGTAGGTGGAGTGGCAGGTCCTTCACGACTGTAGCCATGTATTAAACCATTGCTACAGGCCTCAGCTAGAGGGATCACCTCTCTAGCCCAGTAGGTGTAGTGGCAGGTCCTTCACGACTGTAGCCATGAGTCAAACCATTGCCACAGGCCTCGGCTAGAGGGATCACCCCTCTAGCCCAGTAGGTGGAGTGGCAGGTCCTTCACGGCTGTAGCCATGAGTCAAACCATTGCCACAAGCCTCAGCTAGAGGGATCACCCCTGTAGCCTAGTAGGTGGAGTGACAGGTCTTTCACGACTGTAGCAATAAGTCAAACCATTGTCACAGGCCTCGGCTAGAGGGATCACCCCTTTAGCCCAGTAGGTGGAGTGGCAGGTCCTTCACGACTGTAGCCATGAGTCAAACCATTGCTACAGGCCTCGGCTTGAGGGATCACTCCTTTAGCCCAGTAGGTGGAGTGGCAGGTCCTTCACGACTGTAGCCATGTATTAAACCATTGTCACAGGCCTGAGCTAGAGGGATCACCCCTTTAGCCCAGTAGGTGGAGTGGCAGGTCCTTCACCACTGTCGTCCTGAGGTAAACCATTGCCACAGGCCTCAGCTTGAGGGATCACCCCTGTAGCCCAGTAGGTGAAGTGGCTTGTCCTTGACGACTGTAGCCATGAGTCAAACCATTGCCACAGGCCTCGACTGGAGGGATCACCCCTTTAGCCCAGTAGGGGGAGTGGCTGGTCCTTCACGACTGTAGCCATGAGTCAAACCATTGCCACAGGCCTCAGCTAGAGGGATCACCCCTGTAGCCCAGTAGGTGGAGTGGCTGGTCCTTCACGACTGTAGCCATGAGTCAAACCATTGCCACAGGCCTCGGCTAGAGGGATCACCCCTTGAGCCCAGTAGGTGGAGTGGCTGGTCCTTCACGACTGTAGCCATGAGTCAAACCATTGCTACAGGCCTCAGCTAGAGGGATCACCCCTGTAGCCCAGTAGGTGGAGTGGCTGGTTCTTCACGACTGTAGCCATGTGTCAAACCATTGCCACAGACCTCAGCTAGAGGGATCATCCCTTTAGCCCAGTAGGTGAAGTGGCAGCTCCTTCACGGCTGTAGCCATGAGTCAAACCATTGCCACAGGCCTCAGCTAGAGGGATCACCCCTTTAGCCCAGTAGGTGGAGTGTCAGGTCCTTCACGACTGTAGCCATGAGTCAAACCATTGCCACAGGCCTCGACTAGAGGGATCACCCCTTTAGCCCAGTAGGTGGAGTGGCAGGTCCTTCACGGCTGTAGCCATGAGTCAAACCATTGCCACAGGCCTCAGCTAGAGGGATCACCCCTTTAGCCCAGTAGGTGGAGTGTCAGGTCCTTCACGACTGTAGCCATGTGTCAAACCATTGCCACAGGCCTCAGCTAGAGGGATCACCCCTTTAGCCCAGTAGGTGAAGTGGCAGCTCCTTCACGGCTGTAGCCATGAGTCAAACCATTGCCACAGGCCTCAGCTAGAGGGATCACCCCTGTAGCCCAGTAGGTGGAGTGGCAGGTCCTTCACGACTGTAGCCATGAGTCAAACCATTGCTACAGGCCTCGGCTAGAGGGATCACCCCTTTAGCCCAGTAGGTGGAGTGGCAGGTCCTGCACGACTGTAGCCATGAGTCAAACCATTGCTACAGGCCTCAGCTAGAGGGATCACCCCTTTAGCCCAGTAGGTGAAGTGGCAGCTCCTTCACGGCTGTAGCCATGAGTCAAACCATTGCCACAGGCCTCAGCTAGAGGGATCACCCCTTTAGCCCAGTAGGTGGAGTGTCAGGTCCTTCACGACTGTAGCCATGTGTCAAACCATTGCCACAGGCCTCAGCTAGAGGGATCACCCCTTTAGCCCAGTAGGTGAAGTGGCAGCTCCTTCACGGCTGTAGCCATGAGTCAAACCATTGCCACAGGCCTCAGCTAGAGGGATCACCCCTGTAGCCCAGTAGGTGGAGTGGCAGGTCCTTCACGACTGTAGCCATGAGTCAAACCATTGCTACAGGCCTCGGCTAGAGGGATCACCCCTTTAGCCCAGTAGGTGGAGTGGCAGGTCCTGCACGACTGTAGCCATGAGTCAAACCATTGCTACAGGCCTCAGCTAGAGGGATCACCCCTCTAGCCCAGTAGGTGGAGTGGCAGGTCCTTCACGACTGTAGCCATGTGTCAAACCATTGTTACAGGCCGCGGCTAGAGGGATCACCCCTTTAGCCCAGTAGGTGGAGTGTCAGGTCCTTCACGACTGTAGCCATGAGTCAAACCATTGCCACAGGCCTCGGCTAGATGGATCCCCCCTTTAGCCCAGTAGGTGGAGTGGCAGGTCCTTCACGACTGTAGCCATGAGTCAAACCATTGCCACAGGCCTTGGCTGGAGGGATCACCCCTTTAGCCCAGTAGGTGAAGAGGCAGGTCCTTCACGACTGTAGTCATGAGTCAAACCATTGCCACAGGCTTCGGCTAGAGAGATCCCCCCTTTAGCCCAGTAGGTGGAGTGGCAGGTCCTTCACGACTGTAGCCATGAGTCAAACCATTGCTACAGGCCTCAGCCAGAGGGATCACCCCTGTAGCCCAGTAGGTGGAGTGGCTGGTTCTTCACGACTGTAGCCATGAGTCAAACCATTGCCACAGGCCTCAGCTAGAGGGATCACCCCTTTAGCCCAGTAGGTGGAGTGGCTGGTCCTTCACGACTGTAGCCATGAGTCAAACCATTGCCACAGGCCTCGGCTAGAGGGATCACCCCTTTAGCCCAGTAGGTGGAGTGGCTGGTCCTTCACGACTGTAGCCATGAGTCAAACCATTGCTACAGGCCTCAGCTAGAGGGATCACCCCTGTAGCTCAGTAGGTGGAGTGGCTGGTCCTTCACGACTGTAGCCATGAGTCAAACCATTGCCACAGGCCTCGACTAGAGGGATCACCCCTTTAGCCCAGTAGGTGGAGTGGCAGGTCCTTCACGACTGTAGCCATGAGTCAAACCATTGCCACAGGCCTCAGCTAGAGGGATCACCCCTTTAGCCCAGTAGGTGGAGTGGCTGGTCCTTCACGACTGTAGCCATGAGTCAAACCATTGCCACAGGCCTCGGCTAGAGGGATCCCCCCTTTAGCCCAGTAGGTGGAGTGGCAGGTCCTTTGCGACTGTAGCCATGAGTGAAACCATTGCCACTGGCCTTGGCTAGAGGGATCACCCCTTTAGCCCAGTAAGTGGAGTGGCTGGTCCTTCACGACTGTAGCCATGAGTCAAACCATTGCTACAGGCCTCGGCTAGAGGGATCACCCTTTTAGCCCAGTAGGTGGAGTGGCTGGTCCTTCACGACTGCAGCCATGAGTCAAACCATTGCCACAGGCCTCAGCTAGAGGGATCACCCCTTTAGCCCAGTAGGTGGAGTGGCAGGTCCTTCACGACTGTAGCCATGAGTCAAACCATTGCCACAGGCCTCAGCTAGAGGGATCACCCCTTTAGCCCAGTAGGTGGAGTGGCTGGTCCTTCACGACTGTAGCCATGAGTCAAACCATTGCCACAGGCCTCGGCTAGAGGGATCCCCCCTTTAGCCCAGTAGGTGGAGTGGCAGGTCCTTTGCGACTGTAGCCATGAGTGAAACCATTGCCACTGGCCTTGGCTAGAGGGATCACCCCTTTAGCCCAGTAAGTGGAGTGGCTGGTCCTTCACGACTGTAGCCATGAGTCAAACCATTGCTACAGGCCTCGGCTAGAGGGATCACCCTTTTAGCCCAGTAGGTGGAGTGGCTGGTCCTTCACGACTGCAGCCATGAGTCAAACCATTGCCACAGGCCTCAGCTAGAGGGATCACCCCTTTAGCCCAGTAGGTGGAGTGGCAGGTCCTTCACGACTGTAGCCATGAGTCAAACCATTGCTACAGGCCTCGGCTAGAGGGATCACCCCTGTAACCCAGTAGGTGAAGTGGCAGGTCCTTCACGACTGTAGCCATGAGTCAAACCATTGCTACAGGCCTCGGCTAGAGGGATCACCCCTTTAGGCGAGTATATGGAGTGGCAGACCCGAGATCGAAAGGTCGTGAGTTCGGCTCCCGCCGTGGACCCATCCCGTTCCCAACGTCGCGTAAGTAAAAACAGCTATTATCTGATTCAGTAAGGTTCTTACCTATGGATCCAAGCAGCAGACACAGACCGTGCTCAAAGACTTTCCACATGTTGAGGCTTCAGTATGGAATTCCTGCAAGAGAAGCCAGTATGCATGATCTGTAGAAAACGTGGTGCTATATACGGAGTAAGAAAACGAGAAAGCCACCCACACCGTGACCCTTGTTGAGTTACCTCAATCGTCATATGTCCCTGCTTGAGCCACCCACACTGTGACCCAGGGAGTTAACTGGATGTTAATCATGGACACAATTACAACGAACGAGTGACACTGGGTCAGAGATAATGGAAATATTCAATATCTGTTCGTAATGTTGTATTTGTTCTTGACAGGCATGCCTTCCTTTTGATGACCAGTCCATAATTAAAGAAGACAGTTTGCCTGACCACACCGCTCAGTGGGATGGAGAGGCCACTGTGAGGCCAGCGTGTGATTGGGCGGTCGGCCATCGATAACGGACCCGCCTGTTCCGGACAGGCGACTAATCGGGTCCGAGCTCCCCACATGTGTGGCTGTCACTCATATTATGGCACAGCCATGAACCGTTCAATACTTTAATTCCGAGGCCATCATGGCGTTCGATTGAACTGTCACACGGTCCATCTACGGTGACGCGTCAAGCACAGGGGGTTAAGACCGTTCCCAGGGTATCTGCCGCTGTGTCACTTTTTATATACGTTTTCCTGTCGACGGTTTGTCATCTTGTTACTCACCCGCAATGTTTCAAAATTATTCAGGGAAAAAAACCGGAGACCCTCCAGTGCAGTATTTTCTTAAACATGACCTTTCAGGTGAAATATATTTTAGAAGTAATTAAATGTACCCAGTGATGAGTAGTTATTTCCATATTTTCTGAAAAAATATGGCCCCTAATCTGGCAAAATCAGAAGTCAGCTCGGAATCAGACAGTGACGTAGATGATTCATATTGCTAATTATGTTAATTATACGCCCATACAAAATGTATTATGAATTATTCTTTTTCACTTTCCTTCAAAAAAAATCTGTTTGGTTTTCTCTCATGCATATTCAAAGATATATTCGAGTTGCTCAGAGATCCTTTAGCTTACGCTTGCTGGGAGTCGCTGACATACTCACCACTTTGTTTATCGTTTACGAAGCACTAATCTATTGTCATACGATTAAGTTATTGTTCCACTCCCTCGGAAAAGGGAATCCCGTAGGGACTAAAGGGAAGAATAACAAAAGGACGCCGACGACCTCTTCCTCAATACCAGTCCCAGATTAATTGTATAGATTCTGTAACAAAGCGTGTTGACGTCCTTCCAGCAGAACAACGTCCTTACTAGGAGGGTTCATTTTAAACTTCATCTTTGACGAGCTTTTAAAATGTTCTGTTTTTGTATGTTGTTTGTACGATGGTTGTTAGTATTGTTGTTTGTACGATGGTCGTTAGTATAGTTGTTTGTACGATGGTCGTTAGTATTGTTGTTTGTACGATGGTCGTTAGTATTGTTGTTTGTACGATGGTCGCTAATATTGTTGTTTGTACGATGGTCATCAGTATTGTTGTTTGCACGATGGTCGTTAGTATTGTTGTTTGGAACAAAGGAACAACCCAAGTAGATCGTTTCACTTGCAATTACGCGCTCGCAATGGTATATTTTACATGTTAATTTAACAAGATATCGTAATTTTACGAGCAACGAAAATAAGCATCATACTAATATTATTAATATTACTAATATTATACCCCAATATTATTGGGGCTGTTATTATTGCGGCCATCTAGCAATATTATTCAAACACATGTTTGCCATATATTTATGATAAATTCAACATTTTTCGTTTTTCTTCGGGGCAGGCTATTAATTTTTTTTTATTTTACGAGCAAGAGTTCGAGATCTTAGTGAAATGAAATCCACATAACTCCTTCGTCGGTCATGTTGTTGTCGGACAACGCGGATTTCACGTTTGTATATCAGAAACAAGGAACTTTAGAAGCGCATGCGCATAAAAACATCACACCGGGCAGGCGAAGTGCATAAACAAATACACCCATAATACCCTGGCGATTTATCCATGTGCATGTTAGATACAATTGAAACATTTCCTTGAGTTAGAAAGTCTCCATTTTAACGAGGATAGTGTATAATTCCTTGATTTTCAGGACAAAAAAATGAAGCACTTGACTGGAACAGGGCCTTGGCATTCCATAGGACCCCAGAAGCCCACTTTTCGACACGGCGAAACGGCGATGTTTAAAATCGACAACGGGACATTGCGGCTGCCTAATTAGAATCGACATGCGACACAAGATTTAGCGACACGCGACATGGACCTCTTCTTAAAATCGACACGCGACTTGGACTTCTTCTTAAAATCGACATGCGACATGGCTACCCCCGGCCTTCAGGGGCCCTTTCCATAGATGACTGGAAGGCCGGGCCTTGGCCTTCCATAGGTGACTGGGAGGCAGGACCTTGGCCTTCTATCGGCGATCGGGAGACAGGGCCTTGGCCTTCCATAGGTGACTGGGAGGCAGGGCCTTGGCCTTCCATAGGTGACTGGGAGGCATAGCCTTGGCTTTTCATACGTGACTGGGAGGAAGGGTCTTGGCCTTCCATGACTGGGAGGCAGGGTCTTGGCCTTCCATAGGTGACTGGGAGGCAGGACCTTGGCCTTCCATAGCTGACTGGGCGGCAGGGCCTTGGGCTTCCATAGGTGACTGGGAGGCAGGGCCTTGGCCTTTTCTATAGGTGACTGGGAGGCAGGGCCTTGGCATTCCATAGCTGACTGGGAGGCAGGCTCTTGGCCTTCCATAGCTGACTGGGAGGCAGGGTCTTGGCCTTCCATAGCTGACTGGGCGGCAAAGCCTTGGCCTTCCATAGGTGATTGGGAGGCAGGCTCTTGGCCTTCCATAGCTGACTGGGCGGCAGGGCCTTGGCATTCCATAGCTGACTGGGAGGCAGGCTCTTGGCCTTCCAAAGCTCACTGGGAGGCAGGGTCTTGGCCTTCCATAGGTGATTGGGAGGCCGGATTGGTCAATCGCGGACACACCTCCAAAAAGGGCTGCCGCCTGATTAAACGGCGAAATCGTGGCTGGCGGTCACTTCTAAATTGTATTGTGAGCTACAGACAGAACGGGTAATTCTGTAATTAGGAGGATAGACACTGGTATTATACGAATCGGTAAACCAGCGTTAGAGGCCAGGCTGGCGGCTTCTCTTAAAGCATGGTAGGAAAGCTCCGCACGGCGCGATTTCACCCGTAAGCAAGTGTCCGACCCGCCTGTTGCTCAGTTATCTTTAGTAGGAAGGGAATTCGACACACATCTTTATCCTGCGACCACACAGACATGGCTACAGCGGGGCTCGAACCACCGATCCACGTGCCGTTAGAGAAGTGGCCAGAGCACTCAAGGCGAGGGCTCTAACCCACTGAGCTATCGAGCCGGCCCCTTTGACCAACGGGACATGACTATAGTATAGTGATTGGCATATAATCTGTCGTGCCGCTAACGGCGTTTCTGATGTCGTTATCGATAATTAAGTTCAATTTGCCGTGGTCCTTATGAGCGTTTCCATGCGGGGGGGGGGGCACAAGAGGCATGCCCCCCCCCCCCCCATTTTAAAATTATGTACACCCTGGCCTCTCCTTATATAGGACAATGCATCAAGCTTCGTAGTTTATTTGTTCTTTCTTTATCGTACCAACGAGTTCAAACACAATTTAATTTGAATAATGTGTATGTGATTCGGCGTAATAGAAAAGTTGAAGCTAAATGAACATGACACTTTTATCAGTGCAGTTTTCTCTCAATCGGGTATAAGTACAATGAGTATAACAAGAACATTTGATCACAGATATTTGCAGCGTATGAATCTCGATTTATAGTCATAATACTAATATGCATACAATGTGGTGCCTGGTTGTTATAACCCCCGTCCCCACAGCAGCAGCAGAGAAGACTTTTTTTTTACTTTACGGCGACGTATCTCAGAAGTACAATGACACAGCATAACGTATAAAATTGTCTTCGTTCGCTCATATTTGATCACAGAACAGACACGACTTCCCTAAAGACAATATAGTATCTTCCTTTGTGGCTTCCAATGAGAGGCGACAACATGTCTTTGATTCCTTTGATAACCAATCAGCGTAAGCATTTGGGATGTATACAGGTTGTTGCAAAAGGATCGTAAAGAGTTACAGCAATGTAGAGTACTTTCTGTGGAACATGATACATTTACATGCAGTAGATTAATATAATAATTTCTGTTGTTTTTACAGATAACGCTGTCGGCAGATATAATTATGTGAATACATAACGGTCCAGTAATTGATTTTATAATCTCATAATATGCGAGGACCAAATACACGCACTTTTTCTGAACCCTGCGGTGACAGCTGGTATATAAATGCCATGACCTGTCAACCAGGTTCCTTAAAATTTTATGTCGGAATAAAAAGAGAAAAGAATATTTATTTAACCAGGCGTGATAACTGATGACTAGGCTATATCTTTCTAGCAATGCTGTAAAAGCCGACGTATAATACTCATGTTCAAATACAGCAGTTCTTAACTGTCACCAACATTAGGCCTAATTGAGTGGAATTTGCAGAACCTAAAACTGCAATAAACCGACTATATGCAAACCAGGCACAGGGCGATTACATTGTAAATGTAATCATTTACGATTACGATTACTTGGAAATTTCTTGATTACGATTATAGGAAATATAAAAGTAATCGATTACGATTGCATTGAAAGTAATCATGATTACAATCGTGATTACTTTCTATGTTTTTAACAAATGAACCCTGGACTAGACCTTTAAGTAGCTATTTCAACAAACAGTAAACATTTGATGGGCGGGGCTACACACTCCTTGGTTGGGAGACGGGCGGATTTATGATCATTGGGCCGTGCGTCCAATACCAGACGGGACATTTATTTAGGGCATTTGCTGATGGTTACAGCCACCTCGAGTAATCAGTTACTCTAAGAGTATGAAAGTTATTATATTAGATATAATAAATTTGTAAGCTTAATATAAAAAACACAATATATATTTTTGATACAAATCCGCTGCAATTATTCCTTTCTTCCTTAGAAGAGGTGTAGTGGGTAACAAAACTTATGGCCTCTAAGTTAAATGACGAGTAAAAAAAGGAAGCCACAATAGTGCTATAAGACACGAGGATATCTGTGCCATAGGTTGCCGCGCCCCACTACTGCATTCAGTCGAGTTCGTTTTATAACACTTCCAATCCATCTATGCAGAAAACAATAACGCATCCAACCCCATCCTTCACAGCCCCCACCCACCCACTCCCAACAGTACAGGTGGCACTGGATGATCCCTAGATCCAATGCAAGCAAGATAAATTATGGGATTAGAAGGTGGTCCAGTTTCGGGTACCCAGCCCGCTTAATTTGTAATATCTGGTATATGATTATGGTTATGGTTACCCCTTGTCTGATGCAAACCAGTGTCATTTTGGCAGGGTATATCTATAAATAGCGTTATATTCATGAGCATGGGCGTGTCCACGGGGTGGGGGGGGGCAAATGGGGGACGTGCCCCCCTTTCCTTTCAGACCCTAAGATATGTCTGTGCCCCCCCACCCTCCCATTCTGTGCCACCTGGCCAGGGGTTGGGGCACGTGCATCCCCCTCCATTTCAGACCCCAAGATATACCTTACCCCTCCCCCCCCCTTTCAAATTATGTGCACCACGGTCGCCTACCTCTGGCTTTTTCACACGTTTTTTATGTTATTGTGGAACAATTTATTGTGCCCCTGCCCAATTTCAAGAATTCCTGCACACTCGCTCCTTATGAGGGTTCAAATACGGTGATTTACCTACTTGCAGACTATGATCGAACGACCCCGTACGCATGGGTATGCCCAGGGGGGGGGGGGGGGCACATGGTGATCGAGGATATATCCGTGCCCTCGCCCCCCCCCCACTCCCTTTTTAAATTATGTGCCCTCTGGCCAGGGGTGGAGGGCACAGGGGGCACGTGCCCCCCTTCTCTTTCAGACCCTAAGGTATACCTTACCCCTCCCACTCCCCCTTTCAAATCCTGTGCACCACGGTCACCTAGGTCTCAGGCTTTTACACACATGTTTAACCAGTAAAGTCTTCTGCAGTAGCCAACACAAAGATCTCCTCATTCCTCATCCTTTTTTGAGGCTCGTGATTGTCGTATTATCGTCTGGTGAAACAAAGGTCAAGGTCTCCTACCTTAACTTTTGGGCAGCGTGGTCATGTTGCTAGGACACAATCTGTTGTAACCAGACACAAGCACTATTTGGATCGGTAGCGTGGAAGCAGAGATCGTACCAATCGCTGGTGGAAGTACTCTCACACACCCTGAATGACCCTGATGAGTTCATGTTTGGTACTGGGACAGTCGATGAGTACGTTATGACCAAGCACATTGCAAAGTTTTATTACTCGCCAACACCACTTCAGACAACACTTTCCCAGACCGGTTATATATTCTGCTGAATTGAAAAGACGTCGTTCTGGGGATCTCATGAAATCATGAAATCATGGCCAGTCACCATGGTGACGTAATCATGTGGATTCCATGACACCGTCCAGTTACCATCGTTCAGTGACCATGGTGACATCGTCTAGTAGGTCCCATGACAGGATGACAACGTCCTGTGGATCATCCCCCACCCCCATTCCCCTTTAGGTTTCTGGACCCACTATTTGTAGAAAAACTTACGGCTACTGTATACTTACGCAAATAGAGGAACCCTCTCCCTCTTCCAAATCGCGGTAACCCCCCCCCCCCTCCCCCCCATTTTTCACCGCGAATATCCGTTCGGTCGGGGCGTTTTACCGCGAAAATCCGCTTACATTTCCATACCCCCCGCCCCCCCTCCCCCTCGCTTCCCCCGGTCGCAAGTTTTAAATACCCGCTCTATAGGGGTATCTTTTACATCATAAATGTCAAGCTCCCCGCACGGTGGCGCTACGCAAGCTAGCTTTTACCGCTGCTGTCGGCCGGGGGCAAATTTCAAGATTCTTGAAAAACGGTCAAATCAGCTGTAATTGCTTGCGACATTATAATTTCAAGAATAAAACATAACAATAACAAGCTTTGTGTATTTAATACAGCAAAAAACACCTTGAACCTATTCGAAAAAGTTATAATTGTGACAGAACTTTCTTTTCATCACCTGATTTAATGTGTTAATATGAATAGGCATTGCCTCAGTTGCGAGCTCACCCAAGTTAAAAAATAATCAAGGACTAGCCCTTAAAGCTGCTGTATCAACTGCAGCAGCCAGCTGTCCTAATCTTATAGGTTTCTAGACAACTAGAACCAACACGGGTATAATTGGTTTGGGGTTGAGTTAGCTTGGGGTCGAGTTGGCTTGGGGTTGAGTAGGTGATGGGTCGGGCGTGCCGTGGGTCGAGTTGACTAGATGCTGTCTTATATCTGCTATATTAGCTGAAGTAGTTTTATTCTTAAAGCTGCCTGTACTGAAATATCTTATTTCAGTCATAGAAATGATGTTTTTATCTATTTCTTTTAATTAAAAATAAGATGGATGGCTTAGTTGTTTAACGGTAATATTTGGGCTTAAAGTCATATATGCAGAGAAATACAAAAATAAGTAGTTGCTTGAGTCTATAATTAATCATATTAGATCTATTTTATGATAATTAATATCTTATTCATTTTTATTTTTATGACCCTTTTTTCCTTTTGCTAAAATTATATATAGGTTGATGAGATATTTTTAAATCAAGTTTAAAGCTGGTCATAGTTTCATAGCAATCTATACCTATCTATGTACCAGGTATATGTTCATAACAAAGCTACACCATTTCACAGAAAGTGCCCCAATATGGCCAAAACAAAATTGATGACAACATGTCCATAAATATTTATATTTATATTAGAAGGACTTTAGTAGATCTATATCATTTCTATTAAAACTATTTTCGTAGGTAACTCCTTCATGAAAAACCTATTTTCATTGCCTGTTGTGACCTAGCCATGAGAACAGATACTGAACAATTGCTAAATACACCATGAGTAAGCTTCTTGAACACTCACACCATGTCAGAAGTATGTTTTATCATCATCCTTCTTCTTCTATCATTCTAGCAATCTATAACATGTTTTATAGCGCCAGTAATGGTGTTCCATAAGTTAATGCGGTGTCCGCTTGCCATAGCTGTTAGTGGCGCCTCGATGTCAATCTCTACCTATCGACTAGCCCCGTTTGATGGCGTTAAAGGTTACGGCAGACTGATAGGCCGTCCTTACCTCTTACGTCCTTACTTGTTATGGACATAGAACAATATAAAATCCATAACAAGCCATCTGATGGGGCTACCTATCGACCAGTTGTTTACATTGTGTTGCTATTGAACGGTCACTTTGATAAAAGCTCCTAAGTTACCAAGTGTCTTGGTCATGTGTTTTATCTTGGTGCGTGATTAAACTGGCGTGGTGGAAGCGGATTACAAACCAATTCTTCGAAGAAGCAAAACTCAATCACGAACATCGATCATCGAGACGATTCACAGCACGCATAAGTGAATGACGTAACAGCAAGTACATAGCTGGTAAGACTGCATGCTGACAACCGGAGGCGTCAATTACAACACAGTAACAATGCAACGAGCACCGAAACAGTGGTGCTTAACGAAGAATGAAACTGTCAATTCATTTGAAAATTGGAAATAGAACTTGATATATACGCTCTCTCTAGACTCAAACTTTGCTCCATTTCTCATCGATGTGACTACTTGGGAAAAGAAATCCAGAAGATCGCCGTATAGGGGATTCACCGATGACGCCATAAACAGACGGACACGCGAACAGAAGGTAAACATTCTGGATCTGATGCTCGGACATATCGCCAACTTCTGCCCAATTATATATCGTAATACATTGGTGAAGAACTCTATTTCCATCGACCAATTATGGCAAACAATAAGACTTCACTATGGATTTCAATCTACGGGAGCTAATTTTCTGGACTTTAACAACATCCAGTTAGAACCCGATGAACGTCCAGAAGATTTGTTCCAGAGAATAATGGCCTTCGTAGAAGATAATTTACTACACAAGGACAGTGTTATCACTCATCATAATGAAACAATGAAAGAAGATGAAGAATTAACCCCTACACTAGAGAATCTAGTAGTGATCACATGGCTTCGGCTGATTCATAAAGATCTCCCCAAGTTGATAAAGCAGCGATATGGAACTGAGCTTAGATCACGCACATTATCATCAATCAAACCCGATATCTCCCAGGCTTTACCATCATTACTCGACGAAATCCATGCGTGCGAAGACACCAAGATTATGAGAACATCGATGCAACGTGTACCAATGCCTCAAACATCAGCATATACCGGCCGTATACCGACCAAGACACCGATATTTCATCCACAGCAATCACGACCAAAATCGTGTCCATTATGTAAGCAAGCTGGTCGCCCTAGCAACCACTACCTCAGCGAATGCAACCATCTGCCGGAAGGAGATCGTAAATACATGTCGAAAGCCAGGATATCAAATATCATGATGGAATCGCCAGAGGACGACAACCAGGAAGAGCAATATATCGACAATACAACCCAATCAGCCGCAATGTCAAATCAGCATCCCGAGAGCTCCGCAGCCATGCGAGTTCAAGTAAGACAATCACCATACTTAGACACATTCTACAACCATCATCGCGCCCGACTGACCATCGACAGCGGCGCCACTGGGAATATGATTCGCGCATCAACAGCAAACTACATGGGAGCAAAAGTGACAAGCAGCTCACAATCAGCCCGTCAAGCCGATGGAACATCACCTCTAAATGTAGTTGGAGAAACATCAATGATACTTGTTCACGATGACAATGAATTTGCTTTTCAAGGGTTAGTTGTGGCAAACCTTGATGTCGAGATTCTAGCAGGAACCCCGTTCATGGAAACAAACGACATCAGCGTTCGTCCCGCCAAAAAAGCAAGTGATCATAGGCAACGGAACTACATACATCTACGGATCCCCAGAAGACAACCCCAGATATCATACGGTACGACGCGCTTATGTTTTACGTGCTCCAGCCAATCACACAACAATTTGGCCTGGAGACTACATAGAGATAGAACTACCAAAGGATGCGGGTCCTGATATGACATATGCTCTTGACCCGCGCATAGACTCTCCGAGTATTGCCTCATCAACAAGTTCACATTTATGGCCATCACCTGAACTTGTCTCAAGCGTCTCCGGGAAGATTCGCATTCCGAATCTTACCAATGAACCTCAAAGCCTCAAACGTCACGAACAGTTTTGTCAAATCCATTCGATCTTCATCGCTCCTGAATCTATTGCTCCGGAAGATATAACAACAATACCGAAATCAACACAACGAAGTAAGAACAAAAGTCAATCTATGAAGCATTCACAATCTGTTCGCCTGGATCCAGACAATATCCTGACAAAAGATATCGTACACCAATTTGCATCCCTTCATGACGATTATGACGAAGTATTTGATCCCGAGTTTACAGGATACAACGGTAAAGCTGGTCACATCAAAGCCAAAGTGAACATGGGACCAGTCTTACTACCCCAACGGAAAGGTCGTGTACCACAGTACTCACGAGACAAACTAGTCGAACTTCAGGAAAAGTTCGATCAATTGGAGAAGCTAGGAGTATTCATACGCCCAGAAACTGCAGACATCGCCGTCGAATACCTAAATCCATCCTTCCTAATTAAGAAACAAAACGGTGGTTTTCGCTTGGTCACAGCATTCACTGACGTCGGCCGCTACAGCAAACCCCAACCGTCCTTGAGGCCTAGTGTAGATTCCACACTCCGACTGATTGCCCAATGGAAATATCTCATAGCAACTGATTTAACTAATGCCTTCTATCAAATACCTCTATCCAGGGATTCGATGAAGTATTGTGGAGTTGCCACTCCATTTCGAGGAATTCGTGTATACGCACGCTCCGCCATGGGAATGCCTGGCTCAGAGACGGCACTGGAAGAAGTCATGTGTCGCATATTAGGTGAATTACTTGCGGAAGGTATTGTGGCTAAGATAGCTGACGACCTTTACTGCGGAGGTAACACACCAGAAGAGTTATTACAAAACTGGCAAAGAGTTCTGCGTGCATTGAAGGAATGCAACATACGATTGTCTGCGACAAAAACTGTCATCGCCCCGAAAAGCACTACGATCCTCGGATGGATATGGAATCAAGGCACAATTAGTGCTAGCCCACATCGTATTGCCACACTCTCGTCGTCCTCCACACCACTCCAAGTATCAGGCCTCCGATCGTTCATTGGCGCTTACAAAGTTCTAGCCCGTGTGCTACCAGGATGTGCTTCGATACTATCCCCGCTCGACGCCGCCGTAGCAGGGCTCCAGTCAAAAGATAAAGTGGAATGGACAGACGAAATGCGAAACGCATTCATAGAAGCCCAGCAAGCATTGTCAGACAACCAAAAACGATACATCTACCTAACCCTGACGACCAATTATGGATTGTGACCGATGGAGCCGTGAAAAAGCATGGCATCGGCGCTACCCTCTACATCACCCGGAAAGGAAAACTGCTGGTCGCTGGTTTCTTCCGCACCAAATTACGCGGCCGCCAATTAACGTGGATACCTTGTGAAGTTGAAGCCCTATCTATCGCAGTCGCGACCAAACACTTCAGCCCATATATTACAGAATCAAAACACAAAACCTGCATCCTCACCGACAACAAGCCATGTGTACAGGCTTATGAGAAACTATGTAGAGGAGAATTCTCGGTCAGCCCACGAGTATACACATTTCTATCCACGGTCAGCAGATACCAGGCGAACGTCCAACACGTGGCTGGAGCAGCTATACTGCCAACTGATTTTGCCAGTCGAAATGCAGCGATGTGTAATGACTCCACATGCCAAATATGTACATTTGTCAATAAGCTCCAAGATTCCACAGTGCAACGAGTGTCAGCCCACGAGATCCTGGATGGAACAACAAAACTTCCATTCACAAATAGACAAACATGGTCCAACATTCAAACAGTATGTCCTGATTTAAGACGCACACACGCGCATCTGACCCAGGGAACACGCCCGTCAAAGAAAGTTACAAACATAAAGTATGTCAAGATTCAGATTCAGATTCAGATTCAAAATCATTTATTCGTCAAAGCGATAATTTTTTATACATAAATGATCATAGATGAAAGATAAGCATCACTTTAACACAGGAGACTCAGACTAAGGTTGAACACCGCTCTCGTCTGAGCCACCTGGAGTTGTTGTAACATAGACGAATGATATAACTGGAACTCAAACAGTGAGAAAAGCACGAGATTTTCTATTATATGTTACTTACAAATTGTGAGTTGTGAGAGGGCTGATGTTGAGGGGGAGGGGGGGGGGGCGGGCGGGCGCGGGGGAGCGGTCGCGGTGGAGGGGAGGGGCGAGGCGGAGGGGCTTTTATTTCTGACATATATGGCAATTCAAAAGACTACAATGGTCAGAATAATTGCTTATGATATTATCTTTGATATACTTTGAGAATCCTATCAGGCTGTGCGTATTGATCTTATCTAAAATTATTGCAGGTTCGGTATTTACAATTTCAATTAGGCAATGTCTAATGCATTTCTTCGCATAATCATGGTAAACTCTACTTGTATGAGCATAATCCTTATATCTTGTATTATGTGAGTGTTTTCGTAGGCACGTGTTATGGGGATCTGTGAGAAGTACGTGGGGAGATTATTATTTTTTAATTTATGATAGAACTTTAATTTTTGTAAACGGTGAATATCTTCCAGTTTTAGTAGGTTTAGCTGTTTAAAAAGGGGCTCGCTGTGAGCTTTAAAATTGCTCAGCGATATAATTCTTACTGCTCTTTTCTGTAGTTTATATATTCGTTCCCCACAGTAACCCCAAGCTAGTATGCCGTAGTTTATGTACGGGAGAATGAGGGAATTGTATATAGTTAAAAGAGTGTATTTGGGCAGAGTATATTTGAGTCTATTCAATATTCCCAGGACCTTTGAGATTTTAATGCAGATCTTGTCAACATGACTATGCCACTTCATATTCTTGGTAATTGTTAAACCCAGCATGTTGAATTCATCTACGCATTCAACTTTTACATTATTTATTACAATATCTGGCAACTGCAGTTTCTTGCCAGGCATATGGAAGACCATGAATTTACTCTTACTAGGATTTAATGACAGTCTACTGGCATTTAACCATTTGCTTATATTACTTAGTTCATCGTTTAATAAGGCACTGGAGGATGCTGATGTATCAGTTTGTACTGGGCTTAAGGTACCTATCAGAGTAGTGTCATCTGCATACAATATAAAATGAAAGAGGTCGCTGGCCGACGTGATATCATTCATGTAAATGATAAAAAGAAGCGAACCCAGTATTGAACCTTGGGGGACTCCTGTTGTTAAATGGGCTAACTCGGAGCCATAGTTATCCATTTCAACATATTGTTTACGATCGGTTAAATAATTCTTTAGCACTTCTAGAGCCATGTCACGTATGCCATAATGGCTCAATTTATAAATCAATATTTGTAAAATATCAAGCGCTACCTGAACGTGGCAACCATTGCACGAGATGGTTTGCTTGTGGTAAAACAACAAGAACCGCTCACCTCAATCAAAGAATGCATTATAGTACCTCGCCGGGTATTAGAAGGCCTTCTGACGTCATTACACATACAGTTAGACCATTCCACCGCTTACCAATTAAAATTAGCATTCCGCCGCTATTTCTTTGCACTCGACTTAGACAACGCGATCTCGCGTATTACAGAAGGATGTTACCAGTGCGCAGCACTAAAAAACGCGGTTACGCGGTTGGCGTAACGTTCGCTGCGGACATCATCAAACGCGAACGCCAATTGATCTTGTTTGTGAGAGAATGTACCGTGTCACGTCATATACTGTTACATCCTTAATTGACAATGAAAGACACGAAACCCTACGAGAAGCCATCATCAGACTCATCATAGAGATGTGCCCACTTGATGGACCACATGCTGTGATCCGCACAGATGCAGCACCAGGATTTGTGGCATTAGTCAATGATAAACTGTTACATCGCCACAGAATGACTTTAGAAATAGGCCGGATCAAAAACCAGGACAAGAATCCAGTAGCAGAAAAGGCTATCCAAGAATTGGAAGGAGATATTACGTCAAGACCCCCTTTGCAGGAGTGTTACTCCACTTACACTATCCTTAGCAACAGCAAGACTGAACACACGCATCCGCAATCGAGGTATCTCCGCCAGAGAGATGATGCTGCAACGAGATCAGTTCACACACCACCAAATACCAGTGTCAGATCATAGTCTTATCATTAGACAACACGAACAACGCAGAACGAATCACCCACACAGCGAATTGGCAAAAGCACCGACGGGAAGATCACCCCTCTCAGCACACGTGGAGATCGGTGATCGACTTGGTATATCTATATACTGATCGCAACAAATCACACTCACGAGAACGATACCTCGTAACGTCCGTCGATGGCCCTTGGTGTAGCATACGGAAATTTGTCGGCTCCCAACTGCGATCGACATCATATCGAATAAAGGATACCGAATGCTATAAAGTACCCGTCTACGTAACAAAGCAACCAACCATCACCATTGGAGATGACTACTCTTCAGATGAAGAAGGCAAGATGGCAAACAAATGTCTATCACCTCCCATCCCGCCAGATATACCGACTGAGTTATGTACACCGGCTGATGACGAAATGATAACATCGAAGGACTCGGAAAACAAGACAAACCCATTGAATGCACCCGAAGCTGATGATACTCGGGAACCGTATAGCATAAACTCTCCACTCATAAATGAGTATCCATCTCTGAATCAATCAAATCACGAACTACAAGAGAACGCCGTAAGCCGAAACGATACGACGATTTTATTATGGACTAATACTGATATGCTGATGATAATATATGAAATGTGGACTCTCATAATGATGAGGCATGAATTTATATACTGTATATATGTTGTGTATCGTAATAGAGTATGAAAGAAAGAAAGAAATGAATCACGCCAGTAATGGTGTTCCATAAGTTAATGCGGTGTCCGCTTGCCATAGCTGTTAGTGGCGCCTCGATGTCAATCTCTACCTATCGACCAGTTGTTTACATTGTGTTGCTATTGAACGGTCACTTTGATAAAAGCTCCTAAGTTATCAAGTGTCTTGGTCATGTGTTTTATCTTGGTGCGTGATTAAACTGGCGTAGCATGCTTTATGCGGTTGTGACCGGTCCATGAGAACATATACTGAACCATTGCTAAATACACCACGAGTAAGTTTCTTGAACACTCACCACATGTCAGAAGTACAATGTATGTTTTATCATCATCCGTCTTCTTCTATCATCCTAGATCTATACAATTTGCTACCAATGTAATACTGGTATCTCTCACAAAAAATGTTTTTAGAAAGTAAAGATAAAAAAAGATAAGTAAACTGGGCATATGTTACCAAATTTCCAGTGTATAAGTCACACCCACCGATTTTGAGAAATAATTAGACTTGAGCCATAGATAAGTCGCACCAGTGTATAAGTAAAATGTAGTAAACTGACCATATGTTATATATAGTTGCCTATTTACCGGTAGACACTTTTACATGCTAAACCCTGTTTATTATGTATAGATCTACTTGGTATCTCTATTTGAAAGTATTACTGCTTGAGTAGGAGTAGTCCAGACAGTTTTCTGATCCTCAAAATGGTACACATTTGTGTTGCTTATCAATATGAGCTACTAAAACCGTTGTTTCAGGAATTGCAGGCTGTCCAGCACACCCTCATGAAAAAGTATGACAAAAATAGGAATGGAAATACAGAAAAAGTAGGACAAAAGTAGGAAAATAGAAGCAAAAAGTATGACTCAAATAGCATATGTAGCAACATTATTCCGGATAAACAAACGACAAAAAGTTATTTTACTGAGAAAATACTTTTTTAGAACATTTCTTATACGCTGCTCAGCTGTACCTGTATTTTCATTATTAGAACTTGACAGACACTAGTGTTGATTTAAAGATATATTAGGACGCAAATATAAAATACCTCCGACTTTTGCAATAATAGAAGTGATATGCACACTTTTACAGCAATTCACGACATTTTGAAATTGCGCCTGGTGAAGCAAATACCCAAAAGTAGGAAAAAGTAGGAAAATGTAGGTATTTTTAAGAAAAAGTAGGAAAAATAGGATGGAGACAAAAAAAGTAGGAAAAGTAGGAAAAGTAGGATCACTGGACAGCCTGTAATTGTTGCCTTTTTTTAAATTAAACTTTTAATTCAATAATTGTTGCTTTTTTCTATTAAACTTTGAATCCAATAATTGTTGCCTTTTTTATTAAACTTTTAATTCAATAATTGTGGCCTTTTTTAAAAAACTTTTTATTGAATAATTGTTGCCTTTTTGATTAATATTTTAATTATTTGTCAGCAAGGGGATGTTGACAATACAAAGTAGACTACAATCATTTTTGTGTGAATATACTCAAAGCTTGACATTTTAAGAGGGGCTGTTTAGTTTCGGGAAAAGGGATTTCATTCAGTATTTGTTAAACTGTTGATATCCTAGCTATTTTTGTCATAAAATAGCCAGTGATATGTTTAATTTTCATGCCCAAATAGACTGGATATGAAAATATTTGTATGTCCTATATTGTTTTGTGATGGTAATCTAGATCTATATTTGCCTGGCAGGGAAACCAGTTTTTGACATTTGACATTGAAAATTATTGTATTGGGACAATTTTAAACTTAAAATGTTGCTTTAAGAGGAATAAAATATATACATTCTGCATTTGATTAAAAATTGTAATAATGGCATTAATTTAAATAAGTTATGTAGATTAAAATCATTTGAAAATTAACAAAAATAGCACTGAAAAACAGTTATTTTTTCAAATCATAGATGAGTGATATGGTTGTGAATAAATCTGAATTATCCTGGTGTGTCAAAAGTAGGCAAAATGTGTCAAAAATAGGAAATAGTAAGTCATGTGAACAATATATAATAAAATATTCCTAAAATATTTACAGTTTGAGTTTAAACTCCTGTTTAATTTTTCTCAATTAAACTCTTCAAATTATATATTTCAGGGGTGGAGGCATTTGAAATATAGGTTTGGAATCTAGAAACCAGAATTAAATTGTTATATTTAAAAAGGCAAAAACTGCAGCTGAAATTTTGATGTCCTAGACTAGAGATATGTGTCAGAATTAGGCACAAGGTGTCAAATGTTAGGAAATTGCATAGATCTATGAACAATATATACCGGTAATAAAATATTTACAGTTTTTGTTTAAAATCCTATTTAATTTGGCTCAAATAAACTCTTCAAATTAGAGCTATATATATTTCATGGGTGGAGGCATCTAAAATATAGGTTTGGAATCATAATAGAGACCAGAATTAAATTGTTATATTTAAAAAGGCAAAAACTGCAGCTGAAATTTGATGTCATATGGAAAATTTAGTGTTTACCCTACCTACTTTTTAGTTTTACAGTGACAGACAGTGGTTTAAAGCCAAAGGCCCCAATTGGCCCAAAATAACTCGGTCTAAACATGATTCCAAATCATCAAAGTAAAACCTGCATTCCAAATAGCAATAGGCCTACTTCTGTCAGGGTCACCTGGTCACTGACACTGGTGTTGACCACAGCTATGCTTGTTCTTTCAACCAGTCCAGATTGATTTCATTCCTGTCTCCCTGACCATAGCCATATGATATCTATGGCTAGCCTGAATGTTCAGACGTTACAGTTTGACAGTCTGATGCTTACTGTTACAGTCACAAGAACAAGTGTCAAGACTGTACCGTCTCAGGCGTCTGAACTTTCAGGCTAGGCCTAATCTATGGCTAAAACAGGTAAACATGCAGACTTTATCTGACTTGTTTTAGCTTGGACTAAAACTTTAGTTCAAGATCAAAATTAGCCAAAGCTGTCAATTAAGTTATATGGTTTTATATCAAAATACCAACCTTCAATTTCAACAAAACGTACTGACAAGTAGACGTCAACAAATCAACGACTAAGTATAAGGTTTGACAGTTTGACAGACGCGAAGACGACACTCGACTTGGTCACTTGTCTGACTTAAAAAATTGACAACCAGGGGCTGAAATATTC
The DNA here is from genome assembly GCA_964019135.1 of Arenicola marina. Lineage (NCBI taxonomy): Eukaryota > Metazoa > Annelida > Polychaeta > Arenicolidae > Arenicola > Arenicola marina. Next base: position 2,087,996 of record OZ025262.1, read on the forward strand.
ATGAAAACTGTCATAGCAATCAGTTGAAATAAACAGATGACTTTCAAAAATAGTACACACCTTGCCTAAATTTCTTATGACTTAGATCTATGCCAAACAGCAAAAAAAAAGTTGAGATTCGAACGCTTTTGCCAGATTCGCATTTTCCGGATGTTGGCATCAGACGGCGTTCCGCCAGTAGCCGGGAGAAATTGTGAATAAAAATGTAATCAATGTTTTATAGTTTCCATAATCATTATTCTACCTTATTCGGGCAAATAAAGCAATAAAATAATAATTGTAGGCGTATATTCTGTTATATATTCTGGAACTTTCTGAAATGGCTCCTATTATCGCCTTCACTCGCCGCCATGACGCGCGGTTGACGTTTTTTTAATCGTATAGGGCAAGCTCCCCGCACGGTGGCGCTACGCAAGCTAGCTTTTACCGCTGCTGTCGGCCGGGGGCAAATTTCAAGATTCTTGAAAAACGGTCAAATCAGCTGTAATTTCTTGCGGCATTATAGTTTTCAATAATAAAACATAAAAATAACGAGCTTTGCGTACTTTATACAGCAAAAAACATCATGTACCCTTTCGAAAAAGTTATAATTGTGACAGAACTCTTTCTTTTCATCTCCTGATTTCATGTGTTATTAGGCTTAGGCTGGGTCCCAACACTAATTTGTAGAAATGCGCGACGCATTTTGCCTATCAATATGCGCAGCGCCGCCCTGGCGAGTGAGTAGGAAAAGGCATTGAGGAAGTAGGCGACAACAGAGATATAATGGAGCCCTAGCGGAGTGAGTCGAAGGCAGAGAGTGCTGTACAGTCACTTCGGGATCTTATCGAGACCCCACGAGACAGGGATACCTATGCTCTACGTCAATGCCTAGCATCAACGGCCTGTACGTGCTGCCTACCTTCCGGTTGTTTGCCTTCACTCACCTCACACACAAGATCGGCTAAAGCTGTTCTTCGAAGCACAAATAACCACTGAAGTTATGTGCATATCCGAATTATAACCATCCGAGGAGATTTATGTAATGTATGAGCGGTTAGGCAGTTGATAAACCAGAATAGGGCTGTACAGTCACTTCGGGATCTTATCGAGACCCCACGAGACGGGGATACCTATGCTCTGCGTCAATGCCTAGCATCAACGGCGTGTACGTGTTGCCTACCTTCCGGTTGTTTGTCTTCCCTCGCCTCACACACAAGATCGGCTAAAGCTGTCATTGGAAGCACAACTAACCACTGAGGTTCTGTGCATATCCGAATTATAACCATCCGAGTAGATTTATGTAATGTATGAGCGGTTAGGCAGTTGATAAACCAGAATGCGGTTGTCTCATGAGTGACTGTCAGCGTCGGGCGATCTGATGTGCTGCGCGGGGTTTTCCATGTCGTATGACGTAATAATCATCATGACGCGCGTGTCTGCGCGCGGTATCTATGGTTACGTAACAACGCTCCTTATATGGACTGGGCAGGTAAGGACAATGGTGCTTCGTTTGTCGTAGAACTGTAAACATCGATGATTTGGCTCAAAATACAACGTTTCCGACGGTCTCATCGAACGGACCACATGCATTATGGAGAGATAAATGTCTTGTCTTTAACTATATTATGATTTTGTAGTTAACAATGTCTGAACCAAAGCAAACAAAAAATTGTTTCACACCCACTCGATTCTTTAGGTACAAACCGCGCAGCTGGCCGGTTCCCAACAATAAAACGTTGACTAAAATGAGTGCGCGTCACGCAGTTGCAGCAAGGCACCAGCGTGATGCGCACTCGTTCTAAGAGCACGTGTTTTTTTGTTGGTCCCCAAAAGACCTAAACCGGAAACAGAACCCGCGAGAACTGTACAGCCCTATGCGGTTGTCTCATGAGTGACTGTCAGTGTCAGGCGATCTAACGTGCTGCGCGGGGTTTTTCCATGTCGTATGACGTAATAATCATCATGACGCGCGTGTCTGCGCGCGGTATCTATGGTCACGTAACAACGCTCCTTATATGGACTGAGCAGGTGAGGACAATGGTGCTCCGTTTGTCGTAGAACTGTAACATCGATGATTTGGCTCAAAATACGACGCTTCCAACAGCCTCATCGAAGGGACCACATGCATTATGGAGAGATAAATGTCTTATCTTTAATTATATTATGATTGTATAGTTAGCCATGCCTGGACCAAAGCAAACAAAAAATAGTTTCACACCCACTCGATTTTTTACGCACAAACCGCGCAGCCGGCCGGTACCCAACACTAAAACGTTGACTACAATGAGTGCGAGTCACGCAGTTGCACCAAGGCACCAGCGTGATGCGCACTCGTTCTAAGAGCACGTGTTTTTTTATTGGTCCCCAAAAGACCTAAACCGGAAATAGAACCCGCGAGAACTGTACAACCCTCGTATGGCAATGTATGGCAAGCCAAACGTATCATTTTTTTTTTTTTTTTTCCCCTTTGTATACGTTACCATAATAGCTCGCTAGAGCTCGCTATTAGGTTTAGGCTGGGTCCCAGCACCCTATTTGTAGAAATGCGCGACGCATTTTTCCTAACAATATGCGCAGCGCCGCCCTGACGAGTGAGTGTGAAAAAGCATTGAGTCGAAGGTAGAGAGTGCATAAATGTCCGCTCTATTCGGGCATCTCTTTCATCACAAATAAACTAGCCGCCCCGCGAGCGGCGTTCGTAGTAATAAGCGAAAGAAATAACAGTAGGACAGTATTTTGTTTTATACGTCAAATAGTATCAGGCAGAAGGTAGACATAATATCGATAATTATATTGACAGAAATTGATACCGGGAGCTACTGAATAACGGGACATAAATGTTAAGGATATTTAAACACTTTCTGTGCAATTATTGTGCATCCAGTACAAAATTCTCAAATTGCGGCTAAAGCACGCTAATAAACGAATATCAGTCCAGTAAAATAAGGCCCAAGCTCATACATTGATTGAGTGAAAAAAAGGGGTTGATCGAGTTAAAAAAGGGGCTGTTTCCCGTCCGTTATTCGTCATTTAACGTAGTACTACTACCTTCCGTGGATAAAATCTGCCTGACGTCCTGGTTCGATCTATACAATTGACGTGTAGTCCGCTTAACTATATTGTAAAATTGGATACTGCTGTGACTGATGTTAAGAGAAGCGTATTATAGGCAAGGTTCCCCGCGCAGAATTCGTTTTCTTGCTACTGATGGGAAGTTGTGGGCACGAGACAGTACGGGATTTGTTTGCTTTGATGACGGTTAGGGCGATAAGGCGTTGGGAGAATTATTATTACTGTTGGCACCAAGCAATTGGTAACCCGCCGCAGACATGGTCACCATGCGGGATAATCAACCGAAGGCGATATTATGCGCGGGATAAGGTGATAAGCATGCAGTGGTTTGGTTGGATATACGTTCAAGGCGGCTGCTGTTGCCAATGTGCTCTTGCATGCAGCGGCATAGGGAAGGTCGGCATATTTCGATCACTTTGTGACGAGGCGATCTCTCAGTGAGGACTGCAGCAACGCATCACTACAAACTATAAGCAGTACATATTTCAGTATAGAGTCGCCTTCTGTTTAGTGCCGCCCTCTAGCGAATATACCTTAAGTCTGAATGTCAGTGACAGTTTTAACAGGCCAATGCGAATCCGGCTAAATTAGATCATAGGCGGGTAAAGTCGATCACATCAGCGGGTAACTTCGATCACTCGGTAATTTTTAAAAACAATTCCACATTTTTGGTGTATTTCTATCAAGAAAAGTCTGTTCTATTAGGAAACTCACGGGGGCGCTGAAAATGCGAGAGACAGGGTTGCCCCCAGGATCCACCAGTAACCATATGGTCCCTCAACCGCCGTCCTGCGCTGTCCGTCTAGCTTAGCCCTGATGCATAGCCCTCACGACATCAACCCTAACGATCCCTAACGGGGGTGTAAGGGCCCATTCTGCCTATCAGCTTGTTGTCAGAAGGGTCAAGTTTACTGGGCTATGTCTAGCTGTGCTATCACATGCACATGTCATATGTAGATCAGGGCTAGGTCATGTGGTTCATCGATATTGCCCGACCGACTCATCGAATTACACCGTGCCCAGCGCACAATTTTTGGAGTCTGAATTCTTATTTTCCTTAATATCGCATAAAATTAAATGTTCTTTTCTTATTTAACACATTTAACAAGTTCTCTGTCTCTTAGACTTTATGAAATTGTATTGATTCGAAAAATAAATGCTGCTGTAGGGAGATCACACAGGCACAGACAGTAAATCAGTAGAGGGGGGAGGCCGGGGGGGGGGGGTGGTAGGGGGCCCCACGACGCATACTAAACACTGTGTTTAGTATCCCGGCCGGGATAGAAGGTATAGTCGAAACGTTGCTCAAGCCGCTCGATCGAGCCTGAGCGCTTATTTTTAGCTTTCGCCCTGCTCCAGAACTGTTTTCATATTCTGCTCCACGAACTCCCATCGCCGATACCAACGGCGCCGCGCAGCGGCAGACTGCATAAGAGACATCGCTTAGGCCATTAAGCAATGAAAAAAAAAAGGCATTAGTATTAACAAAAGTCAACAAATCAATGCATTTCAAAACTTAACATGCCATGGCTCGGAGACTGCGAATGATAAGAAAGCACAAGTGACGGAGATGAATTCATTTGTTTTTCTAGTTCAGGCCATTTTGCAATGATGGTAGCGCCTTGTCGTGACTCCCAGAATGCTGTGCGTCAAGATAGGTCGTAATTTCCGGTTGTCAAAAGGAAATCGGTTCAACATTTTGTGGAACATTGACGGATTTCTTGTGTACGATTTGCGAAGAACTGTGAAACAAACGTTGTGGGGTATAGAATTGGGATGGGCGAGCCTTCAGAAAGTGGTGGGAACTGGACAAACGTGTAGAAGTGGAGGGAGATGGGAAACACCAATCAAAGTCTTGGAAGAGGTAGGTCGTAGGATGACAAGTTTATCTATTAGGCAAATTTAGCGTGTTTAAATGTTTAGACTTTACTGACACTGACTGATCATCGGATGTCATGAACTTCACTGACACTGTCAGACCGTTTGTCTTCCGTCTCGCCTGCTGCCATGGCAACTCCTCTCCTCTCTTCCTCTTCTTTAAGCGATTAAAAATGTATATAGAAAAATGGTAATCAAGCGAAATTTTTAAATATCTAATTACAGCTTGTCGGGCAGTAACGGATCACTTCGCTGTTCATGTTGAATCGTTTCTATTAAAAGCCACTAAATGTAATAAATTAGAACGTATTTCAAAGATAATTACCCACTGACTTGAAATAAGTCTAAAAACGCGAGGTTTTACCAATGTTTACATTCATTTTTACCTCAAGTGCACTTCCGGTAGCGAGCTCTTTGCTCAGCGAGTTCTCGTGCGAAACAGCAACATCTATTTCAACAGGCCATTCTTGCCAAAGTAAATACATCTGTATACAACTGAGGTAATTTTTTCATAGCTGTATATATTAATATGAATAGGCATTGCCTAAGTTGCGAGCTCACCCAAATTAAAAAAAAATAAAGGCCTAGCTCTTAAAGCTGCTGTATCAATGGCAGCAGCCAGCTATCCTAATCTTATAGGTTTCTAGACAACTAGACTCAAAACCAACACAGGTATAGTTGATTTAAGGTTGAGTTAGCTTGGGGTCGAGTTGGCTTGGGGTTGAGTAGGTGATGGGTCAGGCATGTCGTGGGTCGAGTTGACTAGATGCTGTCTTCTATCTGCTGTATTAGCTGAAGTAGTTTATATTCTTAAAACTACCTGTACTGAAATATCTTATTTAAGTTATAGAACTGATATTTTTATCTATTTCTTTTAATTAAAAATAAGATGGATGGCTTAGTTGTTTAACGGTAATATTTGGGCTTAAAGTCATATATGCAGAGAAATACAAAAATAAGTAGTTGCTTGAGTCCATAATTAATCATATTAGATCTATTTTATGATAATTAATATCTTATTCATTTTTTTTCCTTTTGCTAAAAATATATATAGGTTGATGAGATATTTTTAAATCAAGTTTATACCTGGTCATAGATTTATAGCAATCTATACCTATCTATGTACCAGGTATATGTTCATAAAAAAGCTAAATATGCCCCAATATGGCCAACAAAAATTGATGACAACATGTCCATAAATATTTCTATTTATATTAGAAGGACTTTAATAGATCTATATCATTTCTATTAAAACTATTTTCGAAGGTAACTCCTTCACGAAAAACATATTTTCATTGCCTGTTGTGACCTATCCATGAGAACAGATACTGAACAATTGCTAAATACACCATGAGTAAGCTTCTTGAACACTCACACCATGTCAGAAGTATGTTTTATCATCATCCTTCTTCTTCTACCATTCTAGCAATCTATAACATGTTTTATAGCAGGCTTTATGCGGTTGTGACCTGTCCATGAGAACATATACTAAACTGTTGCTAAATACACCACGAGTAAGTTTCTTGAACACTCACCACATGTCAGAAGTACAATGTATGTTTTATCATCATCCGTCTTCTTCTATCATCCTAGATCTATACAATTTGCTACCAATGTAATATTGGTATCTCTCACAAAAAATGTTTTTAGAAAGTAAACATAAAAAAAGATAAGTAAACTGGGCATATGTTACCAAATTTCCAGTGTATAAGTCACACCCACCGATTTTGAGAAATTATTAGACTTGAGCCATAGATAAGTCGCACCAGTGTATAAGTAAAATGAAGTAAACTGACCATATGTTGCCTATTGCCTATTTACCGGTAGACACTTTTACATGCTAAACCCTGTTTATTATGTATACTTGGTATCTCTATTTGAAAGTAATACTGCTTGAGTAGGAGTAGTCCAGACAGTTTTCTGATCCTCAAAATGGTACACATTTGTGTTGCTTATCAATATGAACTACTAAAACCGTTGTTTCAGTAATTGTTGCCTTTTTTATTAAACTTTTAATTCAATAATTGTTTTTTTTTTCTATTAAACTTTAAATCCAATAATTGTTTCCTTTTTTATTAAACTTTTAATTCAATAATTGTTGCCTTTTTTATTAAACTTTTTATTAAATAATTGTTGCCTTTTTGATTAATCTTTTAATTATTTGTCAGCAAGGGGATGTTGACAATACAAAGTACAACCATTTTTTGTGTGAATATACTCAAAGCTTGACATTGTAAGAGGGGCTGTTTAGTTTCGGGAAAAGGGATTTCATTCAATATTTGTTAAACTGTTGATATCCTAGCTATATTTTTGCCAGTGATATGTTTAAATTTCATGCCCAAATAGACTGGAAGTGAAAATATTTGTATGTCCTATATTGTTTTGTGATGGTTATCTAGATCTATATGTGTCTGGCAGGGAAACCAGTTTTTGACATTTGACATGGAAAATGATTGTATTGGGACAATTTTAAACATAAAATGTTGCTTTAAGGGTAATAAAATATATAATTCTGCATTTGATTAAAAATCGTAATAATGGCATTAATTTAAATAAGTTATATAGATTAAAATCATTTGAAAATTAACAAAAATAGCCCTGAAAAACAGCTATTTTTTCAAATCATAGATGAGTGATATGGTTGTGAATAAATCAGAATTATCCTGGGGTGTCAAAAGTAGGCAAAATGTGTCAAAAAAAGGAAATAGTAAGTCCTGTGAACGATATATAATAAAATATTCTTAAAATATTTACAGTTTTGGTTTAAACTCCTGTTTAATTTTTCTCAATTAAACTCTTCAAATTATATATTTCAGGGGTGGAGGCATTTGAAATATAGGTTTGGAGTCTAGAAACCAGAATTAAATTGTTATATTTAAAAAGACAAAAACTGCAGCTGAAATTTTGATGTCCTAGATATATGTGTCAGAATTAGGCAAAAGGTGTCAAATGTTAGGAAATAGTATAGATCTATGAACAATATATACCGGTAATAAAATATTTACAGTTTTTGTTTAAAATCCCATTTAATCTGTCTCAAATAAACTCTTCAAATTAGAGCTATATATATTTCATGGGTGGAGGCATCTAAAATATAGGTTTGGAATCATAATAGAGACCAGAATTAAATTGTTATATTTAAAAAGGCAAAAACTGCAGCTGAAATTTGATGTCATATGGAAAATTTAGGGTTTACCCTACCTACTTTTTAGTTTTACAGTCACAGACAGTGGTTTAAAGCCAAAGGCCCCAATTGGCCCAAAATAACTCGGTATAAACAGGATTCCAAAAATGTAAAAGTAAAATCTGCATTTCAAATAGCAATAGGCCTACTTCTGTCAGGGTAGCCTGAAAGTTCAGACGCTACAGTCCTGACACTTGTTCTTACCAAGAACAAGTGTCAGGACTGTAGCGCAGTCACCAAGAACAAGTGTCATGACTGCCCTAGCGTCTGAACTTTCAGGCTACTGTCAGGGTCACTGACACTGGTGTAAACCACAGCTATGCTTGTTCTTTCAACCAGTCCAGATTGATTTCATCAGACATTCCTGTCTCCCTGACCATATCCATATGATATCTATGGCTAGCCTGAATGTTCAGACGTTACAGTTTGACAGTCTGATGCTTACTGTTCCAGTCACAAGAACAAGTGTCAAGACTGTACCGTCTGAACATTTCAGGCTAATCGATGACTATCTGACTTGTTTTAGCTTGGACTAAAACTTTAGTTCAAGATCAAAATTAGCCAAAGCTGTCAAGTTAGATGGTTTTATATCAAAATACCAACCTTCAATCTCAACAAAACGTACTGACAAGTAGACGTCAACAAATCAACGACTGAGTCAGTTATTTGTCTAATTTGACCAGGGTTGACAATGACAGTGACACGACAGTTTGACAGACCGACGCGAAGACGACACTCGACTTGGTCGCTTATCTGACTTAAAAAATTGACAACCAGGGGCTGAAATATTCATGAAAACTGTCATAGCAATCAGTTGAAATATACAGATGACTTTCAAAAATAATACACACCTCGTCTAAATTTCTTATCACTTAGATCTATGCCAAACAGCAAAAACAAACAAAACTTTGAGTCGATTTTCGAACGCGTTCGCCAGGGTTCGCATTTGCCGGATGTTAGCATCAATGTCCCAACAGAGGGCGTTCCGCTAGTAGCCGGGAGAAATGGTGAATAAAAATGTAATCAATGTTTTATAGTTTTCATAATCATAATCCTTCAATATTCAGACAAATAAAGCAATAAAATTATAATTTTAGGCGTATATTCTGTTATATAGTCTGGAACTTTCTGAAATGGCTCCTATTATCGCCTTCATTCTCGGCCATGACGCGCGGCCGACGTTTTTTGAATCGCATAGTATGGCAATGTATGGCAAGCCAAATTTTTTTTATTTATTTATTTATTTTTTATTTATTTATTTTTTTTTTATTTTTTTATTTATTTTTTTTTTCTCTTCGTATACGTTACCATAATAGCTCGCTAGAGCTCGCTATAAACCTTCATAAAAATAATCAGATCCTTCCATAAAGCAGAATTGCTGTTGTCATCCAAATTGCGTTAGCTGCTTTCTCGGCAGCAGCGGATCAGTGACGCACGTCTTTGCCGGTTTTGCCAAACTTTACAGGTCAGCTTGACCGCCAGGTGGCATGGCATGAATCATTGGTCCCATATCAGTAGCGGTACGGCTCCGAAAATATAAAAATAAGCTATGAATTATTTTACCAAACTATAAACTATGTGCCAGATTAAGTCGTCGACAACCTGATTTCGTGTTTTTGAGACAGTTAATGCATTATAATACCTGTTTACGATCAAAACAGGCCACAAGATGGCGTGATCCGCTACTGCCTAAAGTGATCCGTTACTGCCTAATACGGTACCCTACAACCTGGACCATTTTTAGACAGCTTGTTGCCGGAGAATGATCAAGTCCGCTACATATGAAAAGAGCCAGCATTTCTGAAAAGAATGAGCCTAAGATGATGTACCAGCTCCTCAGAAAACATTCTCAATCACTTCTTAGACAAAAATGATCCGCTACTGCCTGACAAGCTGTATGTCCACATGTCTATGGTGTATGGTTTGGCGCAAGTACCCTCAAGCAAGCCCGCTTCTCTAGGAATAGGGGCACAACAGTGTCAATGTTACAATCTTTAGACATTAGTAGGGAATCGACTGTAGCGCTTATTATAATATAGATGTATACAATAATAGTGTTTATATATTCTATATAAGCTTACCTTGTTCTATCTTCTGACATCAAGAAAGTGTGTCGACACTAGATTGTTTTAGTCATAATTTCGTAAAAACGAATGTTGGAGCATGCAACTTTTTCCGACTAACTGCCATGTGTATGCAGCGCCACCTGCTGAGTCCTGCAACCATTTGTAGCCTGGGTCCCAAACTTTGTAATGGTCAATTACCTGTGACCGAGGGCGCTGCTGTTGTCCTTAAGTTCAAAGTGAGCAACTGACATCACCCTTTAGCTGAGAGTCATATGCTAATGAAGAGGAGGAACCAAGTTGCATTCACAGGTACCGGCACCCGCCCAAAACGAATATGGCGGATGGCTGGTCAGGAAAAGTTGTGTACTCCAACATTTCTTTAGCAAAGATATAACCCGAAACAACCTAGTGTTGACACACTTTCTTGATGTCAGATGATAGAACAAGGTATATAAAATATCAAAAATACTATAATTGTTTGAGCACACATTATAATAAAAGCTACAGTCGATTCCTTACTAACATCTAAGGATTTTAACATTGACACTGTTGTACCCCTAGAGAAGCAGGCTTGCATGGGGGCACTTGCGCTAAGTCTATGGTTAGCCTGAAAATAAGATGTTACTGTCATTAGACAGTTAGTAATGGATGACAAGTAAAGTCTGAACTCATCACACTTGTTTGCCATTCAGTGAACCTATTTTTTTCATCTTGACTAAAACTCTCACTTGTCAGCTGTATTTTGAAATAGCAGATTTCTTCCTTGGTATAAGTGGAAGTGTTAGGAGGCAACAAGATTCACACTCATTCAGGCAAGATCCCTGCATAAATCAACATTTTCACCAACAACCGAACTTCACTTTGTGCTCGATCAGCCATGGTGTCTCATCATCAACTTATGCCTCCAGGGTGGCGCCACCATGGTTTTTCTAAGCGGTTATGTTATATCGAGTTAATCACCTATTCTTTTGTGTCATGTACAAATCTTGTATTATCATTGATTATACATAGATTGCATGATTACATCTTATCATAGAATGAAAAATAGTTATGCAATGTATCTTCCGCTCGGCCAAGACATCTAAAACTGATTAAGTATAAATATGTTATGTTATATGTTAACTATGTTATTATCTAAAATAAGTACTAATGAGAAGTTTCATATTTGATAAATGAAATGTTTATATTTATTCATTTGTCATATTTACCTGACAATATATGCATATTTGATGCCATTAATAATTAAAGGGAACCGCCAGCCTGGCCTCTAACGCTGCTTTACCGATTCATATAATACTCAATTGTCTATCCTCCAAATTACAGAATTGTTCGTCCTATCTATAGCTCACAATAAAATTTAGAAGTGACCGCCGGGCACGATTTCGCCGCCTACCCAGGCGGCAGCCCTTTTGGAGGTGTGTCCGCGCTTGACCAATCAGGAGGCGATACTCCTACCGGAACCGGAAATTGCGCCTATTGTGTTAGCAGAACAAGAGAGCGTGATCATCGCTAATCGAAATAGCTGCGATTCTAACTCCAATCATGGCATTGTTGCGGAGTCAATCGTCGCAAGACGTATATCAATTTGTTTGGACGGTACTTTTCTATGAAACACTAAGATCTTGCGCTGCTGCGAGGCTTAGAACTGCCGCTGTTCATCTGTAAATCGCGGCCCTGATCTCTCTCTCTGCGAGTGACAATGCAAGGCGGTGCCACATGAATAGTCACAATACGCGTCGCTGCTCCCGGCAAAATGGCGCTCTGCTTGACATTGCTGGGGGCGGGTTGCCTTAATTTTTTTCTCCTTGCCAGTCGGCCGAAACGAAGCGTTAACACTCGCCAATTGGATTTAAGGATGTAAACTTTCGGTGCAGATCGCGATTAAATTAGGTTGGACACCCGCTTTAAGTTTGATGCTGTTTGAGAGAATAATTTGCATACTGTTGTCAGGTTATTATAACAAGTTATTATGATATAGTGATATAATAATTGTGATAAACAAATAAAAGTTAGATTATGTTCATAACTAAATAAATACGGACTATAAATGCTGCCTTCCACTTGTAATAGGCATGTTAGGAATTAAATCAGGTGTATACATATAAAAGTAGTGTGTACTGTTATCATGTGAAACCCATTACCCATGGCATATTACTGTTATAATGGCATTTCTATTACCTACTGTTATACATTTTTTAAATGCAACTTTCTGCCTTTTAACATGTAATAATATGTATACATTTTTTGAGGTAACGTTTACACAGTCAAACAGTGTGTTTCTAAGAGGGGTTGAAAATCGTCCTTGCATTATCGGATTGAACAGTCCCTCCATTATCGGATTCCCTTCGGTACACATGCTTTTCGCCACGCATGGAACACTTTTACATGTAAAAGTCGTCTGTTTGAATGACCTGTACATAGTCTAATCCCATTACTAGGCAGTTGAGTCGCACCTGACTGGCTCTGAGCAAACACCTCGTGTAATATGACTGGTGTCATAGTGTGTCATTGTTATTGACACATTTTGTGTAAATCTGATGTAAGTAGGGCTGTCTAAGTACTTGAATCTGAGCCCAAGCCAAGCAATTCAATACTATTTAAATGACACAAAGCTTAAGCCCTAGTTATCAGCATCACAGCATCATTGGAGTGTGTGTTAAAACACAGATTTAGACAATGGTTTACCATTGCCAAGGATAAATGCCACAAACCATCTGGAAACTTTCCTCTAAAATACTTTAGATTTATTGTCAATGGAGAAAATACTAGAGAGCGCTCACTATATGATACTTCCTTACTTACAGCCTAAGCATGTCAAAAATCTAAACTTGGACTTGATGTCCCACAAACACCACACTGCCCCATCATGATCAGTGCATCACAGGATCAGCGCCAGAAGTGGATTGGCCATGATATATCAAATTTATCTGTCTAACTTGTACAATACGAGGACAATGGGTTTTGTTGTACATGATAGCATTGATGTGTAACAACCTGTCTATAGCCCCTGGCCATGATGATTCTCAAGTTGGCTTTCTATGTGATTTAAGTAGGATGCTTTAACCTGTAATGTTGTGTCGCAACAACATGGAGGTTCAAAGTAGCAAATAGCCAGGTCTCTGGGAGTGACCCTTACTCGTGAAACAAGACAGGGTCTCTCCAAACACTAACAGAATACATGTACCAGGGTAACACTGGATGTAGCAGTGCATGGTCCGATTGTGATAAAATAGTCCGGTTGTGTAATTGAAGTGCTTTAACATATAGAAGTAACCTCCCGGCAATAAGGGCTGTACAGTAATCCAAGTAACCTCCCGGCAATAAAGGCTATGCAGTAATCCAAGTAACCTCCCGGCAATAAAGGCTGTGCAGTAATCCAAGTATAATGCAAGGATCATCATTCAACTGGGGTTCATCACGGTTACAGATCCTCAGGCGTAATAATACTTGTACTAAATGCGCTATCAGCGGTATTGTATGATTCTGTACTGTATCCTTGTCGCACACTCTCGGCTCACCCCCTCCTACGCCTGGTTGGCCCTGGGCAGCCTGGAGCCACGTGCCCCTGCGACATCTAGAGTTAAATGGGTTGGGGGATGGGGTCTTTTTAGGAGATCAATACAAGATGGAAACCATTGATGTATAGACGCATAATGTAATAATTGAAACAGCATCTCCGTCCACGTCTCTTTGTCCCGCGACCCCCAGCTGGTGTATGGAGTGGAGTATCACCGCCCCCCCCCCCACCCCTACACCACCACCACCACCACCCGGCCCCCTTTCGCACGCACACAAACTAGTTTATCTGGTTTTTACAGGTATATTCATTAACAAAGCACTGATTGCTCCAGACACAATGATGTCTACATTGACCACCTTTTGAAGGTATGTTTGTTCCCCAATAAGCACGTGCTTGCCTCCAGGGCTATTACATGGCGTGTAAATGGCGTGTAATATCGCCGCTTCAAATCCAGAACAGACTAAAATTGTATCCTTTCAAAAGAAACAACAGATGGAAACCTTTGACCTGATTGACTAACTGATGTCGGACAGTTAATTGGTTAATGTGTGCACAAGGTGTGTGTCCTGTGATTGGACACATTAGGAGAACGCTTCAGTGGCCGTCCCCGGGTCCCGGGGTCCTGGCATCACTGCCAAGTTTTGTCGGGAGCCGCATGAGGGCAGCACTTGACTGCCGTTGCCTGGCAACTCGACTCGCGCATGGCCCGACGCGCTGGACAGAGGGGGGGTCAGCGAGGGTCAGGGGCGGTGTACGTTGTGGGGAGGGGGGTGGGGTGTCCCAGTCACGCGCGTATTGTGCCCCGGGACATGTTGTTCTTGCGGCGTGAGATCGGGATGCTGATAGGGGAGGGGGGGGGGGTCGTTGTCACTCGGCTCGTGCAGTCTACCCCACATTGATAACTACAACTCAGATATACACAGCAGCAAGCTGGGGTCACTTGGTCGGCATGGCCAGGAAGTCTTTCCACATCCCTCCCTCCCGTCAGATGCGGTCACGTGACTACTGATAGAAGGAGAAGCGTCAATGACTTCTCGCGGTGTCCGGGGCGAGGACGGATCAGTGTCTGGGCGTCAGTCAGATCCAGATGGCCCGGGGGGTGAGATTAGACGCTCGGCTTTCTCTCAGGCGTCTTCCTCGCCCTCCACTGAAGCCCGTCATGGCGACTAGGGCGTGACGTCATCACTTCCGCTAGACGCATAAATGGGACCCCCGGTCGCGTATCTTTCCACTGGAGGAGTTGAGTGCGAAGTGATAATACGACACAGGCCTCGGGACTGCAGCCCATCAACCAGACGTGGGATAAATAACTGAGGCCTCTCTGGATCAGCCGCCAAGATGACTTGAGGTCAGCTCGTGTGTTTGTGTGTGTCCCATCACTCGGTAGCGGGTGGGGGAGGGGGTATTATACAAACGCGAACACCAATCAGAATCCAAGTAGGACCCTTTGCCTAGAAATATTGTTCAATAGATATAGCGACGCTCCAGTAAAGATGTTCAATAGATATAGCGTCGCTCCAGTAAAGGTGTTCAATATATATAGCGTCGCTCCAGTAAAGGTGTTCAATAGATATAGCGTCTCTCCAGTAAAGGTGTTCAATAGATATAGCGTCGCTCCAGTAAAGGTGTTCAATATATATAGCGTCGCTCCAGTAAAGTTGTTCAATAGATCTAGCTTCGCTCCAGCAAAGGTGTTCAATAGATATAGCGTCGCTCCAGTAAAGGTGTTCAATAGATATAGCGTCTCTCCAGTAAAGGTGTTCAATAGATATAGCGTCGCTCCAGTAAAGGTGTTCAATAGATATAGCGTCACCCCAGTAAAGGTGTTCAATAGATATACCGTCGCCCCAGTAAAGGTGTTCAATAGATATAGCTTCGCTCCAGCAAAGGTGTTCAATAGATATAGCGTCTCTCCAGTAAAGGTGTTCAATAGATATAGCGTCGCTCTAGTAAAGGTGTTCAATAGATATAGCGTCGCTCCATTAAAGGTGTTCAATAGATATAGCGTCTCTCCAGTAAAGGTGTTCAATAGATATAGTGTCTCTCCAGTAAAGGTGTTCAATAGATATAGCGTCGCTCTAGTAAAGGTGTTCAATAGATATAGCGTCGCTCCATTAAAGGTGTTCAATAGATATAGCGTCTCTCCAGTAAAGGTGTTCAATAGATATACCGTCGCTCCAGTAAAGATGTTCAATAGATATAGCGTCGCTCCAGTAAAGGTGTTCAATAGATATAGCGTCACCCCAGTAAAGGTGTTCAATAGATATAGCGACGCTCCAGTAAAGGTGTTCAATAGATATAGCGTCTCTCCGAGTAAAGGTGTTCAATAGATATAGCGTCGCTCCATTAAAGGTGTTCAATAGATATAGCTTCGCTCCAGCAAAGGTGTTCAATAGATATAGCGTCGCTCCAGTAAAGGTGTTCAATAGATATAGCGTCGCTCCAGTAAAGGTGTTCAATAGATATAGCGTCTCTCCGAGTAAAGGTGTTCAATAGATATAGCGTCGCTCCATTAAAGGTGTTCAATAGATATAGCGACGCTCCAGTAAAGGTGTTCAATAGATATAGCGTCTCTCCGAGTAAAGGTGTTCAATAGATATAGCGTCGCTCCATTAAAGGTGTTCAATAGATATAGCGTCGCTCCAGTAAGGGTGTTCAATAGATATAGCGACGCTCCAGTAAAGGTGTTTAATAGATATAGCGTCTCTCCGAGTAAAGGTGTTCAATAGATATAGCGTCGCTCCATTAAAGGTGTTCGATAGATATGGCTTCGCTCCAGCAAAAGTGTTCAATAGATATAGCGTCGCTCCAGTAAAGGTGTTCAATAGATATAGCGTCGCTCCATTAAAGGTGTTCAATAGATATAGCGACGCTCCAGTAAAGGTGTTCAATAGATATAGCGTCTCTCCGAGTAAAGGTGTTCAATAGATATAGCGTCGCTTCAGTAAAGGTGTTCAATAGATATAGCGTCGCTCCAGTAAAGGTGTTCAATAGATATAGCGTCGCTCCAGTAAAGGTGTTCAATAGATATAGCGTCGCTCCAGTAAAGGTGTTCAATATATAAGAACCCGATTAGACGAGATTTGCCATTTTTGACGTCACTTTGACGTCACGGGATTGTTCAACAGTGATGCACCCAGTGTTTGCGGGACTTGCCACCTTATCAGTTACACGACCCAGTGCAAAATTGTTGATAAGCTATTATAACTCGACCGGGGAGAGAACAGACAGAGAACCACCGCTAGAAGTCAACATTTAATATGGACTAGTATAACTTGTGTGCATTTGGGAGTTTCTTCTGTTCGCCGTGCGGCGTTCATCTGTCGCCCGGGTGGCGGTGTACTTCTCAAGTTGCTCTGGTACACGGATGTACGGTACAGTCTCAGCCGCATGCTACAGGATATCTTACTGTGCGCGCTCTGTGTGAACAGCTTCTCGGTATCACATTCCTTAAGGCAATGCTCTGTTCCTTGCTGTTTGGATATCTCCGTTCAAATATTCTTCAGTTATGCTTTATTCCATGCAATATCTTTCTGGGCTCGGAGATGTGCAACATTGGCTGAGTAAGCACATTTATTACCTATAGTTCAATTGAAGTCCAATGGTTGCAAAACAATTTAAAATCAACAAATGGCCATGAAATGAAATAATTCACCGGTCTGTATCATCCACTGCACCTCAAGCACTGGTCTGTGTCATCCACTGAACCTCAAACACTGGCCTGTATCATCCATTGCACCCTAAACACTGGTCTGTATCATCCACTGCGCCTCAAACACTGGTCTGTATCATCTACTGCACCTCAAACACTGGTCTGTGTCATCTACTGCACCTCAAACACTTGTCTGTGTCATCCACTGCACCTCAAACACTGGTCTATGTCATCCACTGCACCTCAAACACTGGTCTATGTCATCCATTGCATCTCAAACACTGGTCTATGTCATCCACTGCACCTCAAACCCTGGTCTATGTCATCCACTGCACCTCAAACACTGGTCTGTGTCATCCACTTCACCTCAAACGCTGGTCGGTGTCATCCACTGCACCTCAAACACTGGTCTGTGTCATCCACTGCACCTCAAGCACTGGTCTGTATCATCCACTGGACCCCAAACACTGGTCTGTGTCATCCACTGGACCCCAAACGCTGGTCTGTGTCATCCACTGCACCTCAAGCACCGGTCTGTGTCATCCACTGCACCTCAAGCTGGTCTGTGTCATCTACTGCACCTCAAACACTGGTCGGTGTCATCCACTGCAACTTAAACACTGGTCTGTGTCATCTACTGCATCTCAAACACTGGTCTGTCATCCACTGCACCTCAAACACTGGTCTGTATCATACACTGGACCTCAAATACTGGTCTGTATCATCCACTGCACCTCAAACACTGGTCTGTGTCATCCACTGCACCTCAAACACTGGTCTGTCATCCACTGCACCTCTGTATCATCCACTGGACCCCAAACACTGGTCTGTGTCATCCACTGGACCCCAAACACTCGTCTGGATCAAGCACTTGTCTGTGTCATCCACTGCACCTCAAACACTGGCCTCTATTATCCAATGCAAGTCAAACATTGGGTGACCTCGCACTTAGAGACCGCACAGAGTGACCTCGCACCGGTTAAAGTGACTGATAAACTCATGCTCATAATAATCGCAAACGCATGTGAGTCACTTAGTAAGCTTCACGTGCTGGGACAGCCGGGGGTGGGGGGTAGGGGTTGGGGGGGTACGCTAAGGGTGATGTCATCGGTCCGTGCCTATAAATACGCGGATCACTAATCAATATGGTGGTCGATAGCAGTGGGTGTAGACAGGCTGGCCTGCGGACACACGGGCGGCAGCGGCAGGTAGGGGGGCCTCTAGTCCACGTGGTGTCTTCATGAGCGGGTGAGTGCTCTGTTCCGTTAAGTTAACTGTTTTTTGTACTGTAATTAATTAGAGAGCGGATGGAGAGCTGGGGGATGCGATACACATCAGTTCTGGGAAACAGGATGCTGTACCGAGCATGCAGATATGGTGTGGGTGTCCATACCATTGGAGCCCACGTTCTCCCTGTAAGAGGGGTAGGCCTCATGTTTGTATGATATATGCTGCTAGGCCAGCCTGGGCCACCGGTCAGGGGTTTGAATCCCACTGGTGGAAATGTCTGTACAGATAAAGATCCCTTGTCTTCTGTCGCAAAGAGTAGGGGAATACTCCCGAAGACATAGCTCTTCTCGACCTTGCCCTTTCCCAATACGCAAGACGCCCCATGTTGTGGTTTAATGACAATCAAATGACGTTAATTGGGAATACAAACCCCCGTGCTTTCACACTGAGATAACGACCCTGCCGTCTATATTGGGAATACAAACCCCCATGCTTTCACACTGAGATAACGACCCTGCCGTCTATATTGGGAATACAAACCCCCGTGCTTTCACACTGAGATAACGACCCTGCCGTCTATATTGGGAATACAAACCCCCGTGCTTTCACACTGAGATAACGACCCTGCCGTTTATATTGGGAATACAAACCCCCGTGCTTTCACACTGAGATAACGACCCTGCCGTCTATATTGGGAATACAAACTCCCGTGCTTTTACACTGAGATAACGACCCTGCCGTCTATGTTGGGAATACAAACCGCCGTGCTTTCACACTTGAGATAACGACCCTGCCGTCTATATTGGGAATACAAACCCCCGTGCTTTCACACTGAGATAACGACCCTGCCGTCTATATTGGGAATACAAACCCCCGTGCTTTCACACTGAGATAACGACCCTACCGTCTATATTGGGAATACAAACCCCCGTGCTTTCACACTGAGATAACGACCCTGCCGTCTATATTGGGAATACAAACCCCCGTGCTTTCACACTGAGATAACGACCCTGCCGTCTATATTGGGAATACAAACCCCCGTGCTTTCACACTGAGATAACGACCCTGCCGTCTATATTGGGAATACAAAGCCCCGTGCTTTCACACTGAGATAACGACCCTGCCGTCTATATTGGGAATACAAACCCCCGTGCTTTCACACTGAGATAACGACCCTGCCGTCTATATTGGGAATACAAACCCCCGTGCTTTCACACTGAGATAACGACCCTGCCGTCTATATTGGGAATACAAACCCCCGTGCTTTCACACTGAGATAACGACCCTGCCGTCTATATTGGGAATACAAACCCCCGTGCTTTCACACTGAGATAACGACCCTGCCGTTTATATTGGGAATACAAACCCCCGTGCTTTCACACTGAGATAAAGATCCTGCCGTCTATATTGGGAATACAAACCCCCGTGCTTTTACACTGAGATAACGACCCTGCCGTCTAAATTGGGAATACAAACCCCCGTGCTTTCACACTTGAGATAACGACCCTGCCGTCTATATTGGGAATACAAACCCCCGTGCTTTCACACTTGAGATAACGGCCCTGCCGTCTATATTGGGAATACAAACCCCCGTGCTTTCACACTGAGATAACGACCCTGCCGTCTATATTGGGAATACAAACCCCCGTGCTTTCACACTGAGATAACGACCCTGCCGTCTATATTGGGAATACAAACCCCCGTGCTTTCACACTGAGATAACGACCCTGCCGTCTATATTGGGAATACAAACCCCCGTGCTTTCACACTGAGATAACGACCCTGCCGTCTATATTGGGAATACAAACCCCCGTGCTTTCACACTGAGATAACAACCCTGCCGTCTATATTGGGAATACAAACCCCCATGCTTTCACACTGAGATAACGACCCTGCCGTCTATGTTGGGAATACAAACCCCCGTGCTTTCACACTGAGATAACGACCCTGCCGTTTATATTGGGAATACAAACCCCCGTGCTTTCACACTGAGATAACGATCCTGCCGTCTATATTGGGAATACAAACCCCCGTGCTTTTACACTGAGATAACGACCCTGCCGTCTATATTGGGAATACAAACCCCCGTGCTTTCACACTTGAGATAAGGACCCTGCCGTCTATATTGGGAATACAAACCCCCGTGCTTTCACACTTCAGATAACGACCCTGCCGTCTATATTGGGAATACAAACCCCCGTGCTTTCACACTGAGATAACGACCCTGCCGTCTATATTGGGAATACAAACCCCCGTGCTTTCACACTGAGATAACGACCCTGCCGTCTATATTGGGAATACAAACCCCCGTGCTTTCACACTGAGATAACGGCCCTGCCGTCTATATTGGGAATACAAACCCCCGTGCTTTCACACTGAGATAACGACCCTGCCGTCTATATTGGGAATACAAACCCCCGTGCTTTCACACTGAGATAACGACCCTGCCGTCTATATTGGGAATACAAACCCCCGTGCTTTCACACTGAGATAACGACCCTGCCGTCTATATTGGGAATACAAACCCCCGGGCTTTCACACTGAGATAACGACCCTGCCGTCTATCTTGGGAATACAATCCCCCGTGCTTTCACACTGAGATAACGACCCTGCCGTCTATATTGGGAATACAAACCTCCGTGCTTTCACACTGAGATAACGACCCTGCCGTCTATATTGGGAATACAAACCCCCGTGCTTTCACACTGAGATAACGACCCTGCCGTCTATATTGGGAATACAAACCCCCGTGCTTTCACACTGAGATAACGACCCTGCCGTCTATATTGGGAATACATACCCCCGTGCTTTCACACTGAGATAACGACCCTGCCGTCTATATTGGGAATACAAACCCCCGTGCTTTCACACTGAGATAACGACCCTGCCGTCTATATTGGGAATACAAACCCCCGTGCTTTCACACTGAGATAACGACCCTGCCGTCTATATTGGGAATACAAGCCCCCGTGCTTTCACACAGAAATAACGACCCTGCCGTCTATATTGGGAATACAAACCCCCGTGCTTTCACACTGAGATAACAACCCTGCCGTCTATATTGGGAATACAAACCCCCGTGCTTTCACACTGAGATAACGACCCTGCCGTCTATATTGGGAATACAAACCCCCGTGCTTTCACACTGAGATAACGACCCTGCCGTCTATATTGGGAATACAAACCCCCGTGCTTTCACACTGAGATAACGACCCTGCCGTCTATATTGGGAATACAAATCCCCGTGCTTTCACACTGAGATAACGACCCTACCGTCTATATTGGGAATACAAACCCCCGTGCTTTCACACTGAGATAACGACCCTGCCGTCTATATTGGGAATACAAACCCCCGTGCTTTCACACTGAGATAACGACCCTGCCGTCTATATTGGGAATACAAACCCCTATGCTTTCACACTGAGATAACGACCCTGCCGTCTATATTGGGAATACAAACCCCCGTGCTTTCACACTGAGATAACGACCCTGCCGTCTATATTGGGAATACAAACCCCCGTGCTTTCACACTGAGATAACGATCCTGCCGTCTATATTGGGAATACAAACCCCCGTGCTTTCACACTGAGATAACGACCCTGCCGTCTATATTGGGAATACAAACCTCCGTGCTTTCACACTGAAATAACGACCCTGCCGTCTATTTTGGAAATACAAACCCCCGTGCTTTCACACTGAGATAACGACCCTGCCGTCTATATTGGGAATACAAACCCCCGTGCTTTCACACTGAGATAACGACCCTGCCGTCTATATTGGGAATACAAACCCCCGTGCTTTCACACTGAGATAACGACCCTGCCGTCTATATTGGGAATACAAACCCCCGTGCTTTCACACTGAGATAACGACCCTGCCGTCTATATTGGGAATACAAACCCCCGTGCTTTCACACTGAGATAACGACCCTGCCGTCTATATTGGGAATACAAACCCCCGTGCTTTCACACTGAGATAACGACCCTGCCGTCTATATTGGGAATACAAACCCCCGTGCTTTCACACTGAGATAACGACCCTGTCGTCTATATTGGGAATATAAAAAAAACCCGTGCTTTCACACTAAGATAACGACCCTGCGGTCTATATTGGGAATACAAACCCCCGTGCTTTCACACTGAGATAACGACCCTGCCGTCTATATTGGGAATACAAACCCCCGTGCTTTCACACTGAGATAACGACCCTGCCGTCTATATTGGGAATACAAACCCCCGTGCTTTCACACTGAGATAACGACCCTGCCGTCTATATTTGGAATACAAACCCCCGTGCTTTCACACTGAGATAACGACCCTGCCGTCTATATTGGGAATACAAACCCCCGTGCTTTCACACTGAGATAACGACCCTGCCGTCTACATTGGGAATACAAACCCCCATGCTTTCACACTGAGATAACGACCCTGCCGTCTATATTGGGAATACAAACCCCCGTGCTTTCACACTGAGATAACGACCCTGCCGTCTATATTGGGAATACAAACCCCCATGCTTTCACACTGAGATAACGACCCTGCCGTCTATATTGGGAATACAAACCCCCGTGCTTTCACACTGAGATAACGACCCTGCCGTCTATATTGGGTATACAAACCTCCGTGCTTTCACACTGAGATAACGACCCTGCCGTCTATATTGGGAATACAAACCCCCGTGCTTTCACACTGAGATAACGACCCTGCCGTCTATATTGGGAATACAAACCCCCGTGCTTTCACACTGAGATAACGACCCTGCCGTCTATATTGGGAATACAAACCCCCGTGCTTTCACACTGAGATAACGACCCTGCCGTCTATATTGGGAATACAAACCCCCGTGCTTTCACACTGAGATAACGACCCTGTCGTCTATATTGGGAATATAAAAAACCCCCGTGCTTTCACACTAAGATAACGACCCTGCGGTCTATATTGGGAATACAAACCCCCGTGCTTTCACACTGAGATAACGACCCTGCCGTCTATATTGGGAATACAAACCCCCGTGCTTTCACACTGAGATAACGACCCTGCCGTCTATATTGGGAATACAAACCCCCGTGCTTTCACACTGAGATAACGACCCTGCCGTCTATATTTGGAATACAAACCCCCGTGCTTTCACACTGAGATAACGACCCTGCCGTCTATATTGGGAATACAAACCCCCGTGCTTTCACACTGAGATAACGACCCTGCCGTCTATATTGGGAATACAAACCCCCATGCTTTCACACTGAGATAACGACCCTGCCGTCTATATTGGGAATACAAACCCCCGTGCTTTCACACTGAGATAACGACCCTGCCGTCTATATTGGGAATACAAACCCCCATGCTTTCACACTGAGATAACGACCCTGCCGTCTATATTGGGAATACAAACCCCCGTGCTTTCACACTGAGATAACGACCCTGCCGTCTATATTGGGAATACAAACCCCCGTGCTTTCACACTGAGATAACGACCCTGCCGTCTATATTGGGAATACAACCCCCATGCTTTCACACTGAGATAACGACCCTGCCGTCTATATTGGGAATACAAACCCCCGTGCTTTCACACTGAGATAACGACCCTGCCGTCTATATTGGGAATACAAACCCCCGTGCTTTCACACTGAGATAACGACCCTGCCGTCTATATTGGGAATACAAACCCCCGTGCTTTCACACTGAGATAACGACCCTGCCGTCTATATTGGGCATACAAACCCCCGTGCTTTCACACTGAGATAACGACCCTGCCGTCTATATTGGGAATACAAACCCCCGTGCTTTCACACTGAGATAACGACCCTGCCGTCTATATTGGGAATACAAACCCCGTGCTTTCACACTGATATAACGACCCTGCCGTCTAAATTGGGAATACAAACCCCCGTGCTTTCACACTGAGATAACGAGCCTGCCGTCTATGTTGGGAATACATACCCCCGTGCTTTCACACTGAGATAACGACCCTGCCGTCTATATTGGGAATACAAAGCCCCGTGCTTTCACACTGAAATAACGACCCTGCCGTCCATATTGGGAATACAAACCCCCGTGCTTTCACACTGAGATAACAACCCTGCCGTCTATATTGGGGATACAAACCCCCGTGCTTTCACCCTGAGATAACGACCCTGCCGTCTATATTGGGAATACAAACCCCCGTGCTTTCACACTGAGATAACGACCCTGCCGTCTATATTGGGAATACAAACCCCCGTGCTTTCACACTGAGATAACGACCCTGCCGTCTATATTGGGAATACAAACCCCCGTGCTTTCACACTGAGATAACGACCCTGCCGTCTATATTGGGAATACAAACCCCCGTGCTTTCACACTGAGATAACGACCCTGCCGTCTATATTGGGAATACAAACCCCCGTGCTTTCACACTGAGATAACGACCCTGCCGTCTATATTGGGAATACAAACCCCCGTGCTTTCACACTGAGATAACGACCCTGTCGTCTATATTGGGAATATAAAAAACCCCCGTGCTTTCACACTAAGATAACGACCCTGCGGTCTATATTGGGAATACAAACCCCCGTGCTTTCACACTGAGATAACGACCCTGCCGTCTATATTGGGAATACAAACCCCCGTGCTTTCACACTGAGATAACGACCCTGCCGTCTATATTGGGAATACAAACCCCCGTGCTTTCACACTGAGATAACGACCCTGCCGTCTATATTTGGAATACAAACCCCCGTGCTTTCACACTGAGATAACGACCCTGCCGTCTATATTGGGAATACAAACCCCCGTGCTTTCACACTGAGATAACGACCCTGCCGTCTATATTGGGAATACAAACCCCCATGCTTTCACACTGAGATAACGACCCTGCCGTCTATATTGGGAATACAAACCCCCGTGCTTTCACACTGAGATAACGACCCTGCCGTCTATATTGGGAATACAAACCCCCATGCTTTCACACTGAGATAACGACCCTGCCGTCTATATTGGGAATACAAACCCCCGTGCTTTCACACTGAGATAACGACCCTGCCGTCTATATTGGGAATACAAACCTCCGTGCTTTCACACTGAGATAACGACCCTGCCGTCTATATTGGGAATACAACCCCCATGCTTTCACACTGAGATAACGACCCTGCCGTCTATATTGGGAATACAAACCCCCGTGCTTTCACACTGAGATAACGACCCTGCCGTCTATATTGGGAATACAAACCCCCGTGCTTTCACACTGAGATAACGACCCTGCCGTCTATATTGGGAATACAAACCCCCGTGCTTTCACACTGAGATAACGACCCTGCCGTCTATATTGGGCATACAAACCCCCGTGCTTTCACACTGAGATAACGACCCTGCCGTCTATATTGGGAATACAAACCCCCGTGCTTTCACACTGAGATAACGACCCTGCCGTCTATATTGGGAATACAAACCCCGTGCTTTCACACTGATATAACGACCCTGCCGTCTAAATTGGGAATACAAACCCCCGTGCTTTCACACTGAGATAACGAGCCTGCCGTCTATGTTGGGAATACATACCCCCGTGCTTTCACACTGAGATAACGACCCTGCCGTCTATATTGGGAATACAAAGCCCCGTGCTTTCACACTGAAATAACGACCCTGCCGTCCATATTGGGAATACAAACCCCCGTGCTTTCACACTGAGATAACAACCCTGCCGTCTATATTGGGGATACAAACCCCCGTGCTTTCACCCTGAGATAACGACCCTGCCGTCTATATTGGGAATACAAACCCCCGTGCTTTCACACTGAGATAACGACCCTGCCGTCTATATTGGGAATACAAACCCCCGTGCTTTCACACTGAGATAACGACCCTGCCGTCTATATTGGGAATACAAACCCCCGTGCTTTCACACTGAGATAACGACCCTGCCGTCTATATTGGGAATACAAACCCCCGTGCTTTCACACTGAGATAACGACCCTGCCGTCTATATTGGGAATACAAACCCCCGTGCTTTCACACTGAGATAACGACCCTGCCGTCTATATTGGGAATACAAACCCCCGTGCTTTCACACTGAGATAACGACCCTGCCGTCTATATTGGGAATACAAACCCCCGTGCTTTCACACTGAGATAACGACCCTGCCGTCTATATTGGGAATACAAACCCCCGTGCTTTCACACTGAGATAACGACCCTACCGTCTATATTGGGAATACAAACCCCCGTGCTTTCACACTGAGATAACGACCCTGCCGTCTATATTGGGAATACAAACGCCCGTGCTTTCACACTGAGATAACGACCCTGCCGTCTATATTGGGAATACAAACCCCCGTGCTTTCACACTGAAATAACGACCCTGCCGTCTATATTGGGAATACAAACCCCCGTGCTTTCACACTGAGATAACGACCCTGCCGTCTATATTGGGAATACAAACCCCCGTGCTTTCACACTGAGATAACGACCCTGCCGTCTATATTGGGAATACAACCCCCGTGCTTTCACACTGAGATAACGACCCTGCCGTCTAAATTGGGAATACAAACCCCCGTGCTTTCACACTGAGATAACGACCCTGCCGTCTATATTGGGGATACAAACCCCCGTGCTTTCACACTGAGATAACGACCCTGCCGTCTATATTGGGAATACAAACCTCCGTGCTTTCACACTGAGATAACGACCCTGCCGTCTATATTGGGAATACAAACCCCCGTGCTTTCACACTGAGATAACGACCCTGCCGTCTATATTGGGAATACAACCCCCCGTGCTTTCACACTGAGATAACGACCCTGCCGTCTATATTGGGAATACAAACCCCCATGCTTTCACACTGAGATGACGACCCTGCCGTCTATATTGGGAATACAAACCCCCGTGCTTTCACACTGAGATAACGACCCTGCCGTCTATATTGGGAATACAAACCCCCGTGCTTTCACACTGAGATAACGACCCTGCCGTCTATATTGGGAATACAACCCCCCGTGCTTTCACACTGAGATAACGACCCTGCCGTCTATATTGGGCATACAAACCCCCGTGCTTTCACGCTGAGATAACGACCCTGCCGTCTATATTGGGAATACAAACCCCCGTGCTTTCACACTGAGATAACGACCCTGCCGTCTATATTGGGAATACAAACCCCCGTGCTTTCACACTGAGATAACGACCCTGCCGTCTATATTGGGAATATAAATCCCCGTGCTTTCACACTGAGATAACGACCCTGCCGTCTATATTGGGAATGCAAACCCCCGTGCTTTCACACTGAGATAACGACCCTGCCGTCTATATTGGGAATATAAATCCCCGTGCTTTCACACTGAGATAACGAGCCTGCCGTCTATGTTGGGAATACATACCCCCGTGCTTTCACACTGAGATAACGACCCTGCCGTCTATATTGGGAATACAAACCCCCGTGCTTTCACACTGAGATAACGACCCTGCCGTCTATATTGGGAATACAAACCCCCGTGCTTTCACACTGAGATAACGACCCTGCCGTCTATATTGGGAATACAAACCCCCGTGCTTTTACACTGAAATAACGACCCTGTCGTCTATATTGGGAATACAAACCCCCATGCTTTCACACTGAGATAACAACCCTGCCGTCTATATTGGGAATACAAACCCCCGTGCTTTCACACTGAGATAACGACCCTGCCGTCTATATTGGGAATACAAACCCCCGTGCTTTCACACTGAGATAACGACCCTGCCGTCTATATTGGGAATACAAACCCCCGTGCTTTCACACTGAGATAACGACCCTGCCGTCTATATTGGGAATACAAACCCCCGTGCTTTCACACTGAGATAACGACCCTGCCGTCTATATTGGGAATACAAACCCCCGTGCTTTCACACTGAGATAACGACCCTGCCGTCTATATTGGGAATACAAACCCCCGTGCTTTCACACTGAGATAACGACCCTGCCGTCTATATTGGGAATACAAACCCCCGTGCTTTCACACTGAGATAACGACCCTGCCGTCTATATTGGGAATACAAACCCCCGTGCTTTCACACTGAGATAACGACCCTGCCGTCTATATTGGGAATACAAACCCCGTGCTTTCACACTGAGATAACGACCCTGCCGTCTATATTGGGAATACAAACCCCCGTGCTTTCACACTGAGATAACGACCCTGCCGTCTATATTGGGAATACAAACCCCCGTGCTTTCACACTGAGATAACGACCCTGCCGTCTATATTGGGAATACAAACCCCCATGCCTTTACACTGAGATAACGACCCTGCCGTCTATATTGGGAATACAAGCCCCCGTGCTTTCACACTGAGATAACGACCCTGCCGTCTATATTGGGAATACAAACCCCCGTGCTTTCACACTGAGATAACGACCCTGCCGTCTATATTGGGAATACAAACCCCCGTGCTTTCACACTGAGATAACGACCCTGCCGTCTATATTGGGAATACAAACCCCCGTGCTTTCACACTGATATAACGACCATGCCGTCTATATTGGGAATACAAACCCCCGTGCTTTCACACTGAGATAACGACCCTGCCGTCTATATTGGGAATACAAACCCCCGTGCTTTCACACTGAGATAACGACCCTGCCGTCTATATTGGGAATACAAACCCCCGTGCTTTCACACTGAGATAACGACCCTGCCGTCTATATTGGGAATACAAACCCCCGTGCTTTCACACTGAGATAACGACCCTGCCGTCTATATTGGGAATACAAACCCCCGTGCTTTCACACTGAGATATCGACCCTGCCGTCTATATTGGGAATACAAACCCCCGTGCTTTCACACTGAGATAACGACCCTGCCGTCTATATTGGGAATACAAACCCCCGTGCTTTCACACTGAGATAACGACCCTGCCGTCTATATTGGGAATACAACCCCCGTGCTTTCACACTGAGATAACGACCCTGCCGTCTAAATTGGGAATACAAACCCCCGTGCTTTCACACTGAGATAACGACCCTGCCGTCTATATTGGGAATACAAACCCCCGTGCTTTCACACTGAGATAACGACCCTGCCGTCTATATTGGGAATACAAACCCCCGTGCTTTCACACTGAGATAACGACCCTGCCGTCTATATTGGGAATACAACCCCCGTGCTTTCACACTGAGATAACGACCCTGCCGTCTAAATTGGGAATACAAACCCCCGTGCTTTCACACTGAGATAACGACCCTGCCGTCTATATTGGGAATACAAACCCCCGTGCTTTCACACTGAGATAACGCCCTAGCCGTCTATATTGGGAATACAAACCCCCATGCTTTCACACCGAGATAACGACCCTGCCGTCTATATTGGGAATACAAACCCCCGTGCTTTCACACTGAGATAACGACCCTGCCGTCTATATTGGGAATACAAACCCCCGTGCTTTCACACTGAGATAACGACCCTGCCGTCTATATTGGGAATACAAACCCCCGTGCTTTCACAATGAGATAACGACCCTGTCGTCTATATTGGGAATACAAACCCCCGTGCTTTTACACTGAGATAACGACCCTGCCGTCTATATTGGGAATACAAACCCCCGTGCTTTCACACTGAGATAACGACCCTGTCGTCTATATTGGGAATACAAACCCCCGTGCTTTCACACTGAGACAACGACCCTGCCGTCTATATTGGGAATACAAACCCCCGTGCTTTCACACTGAGACAACGACCCTGCCGTCTATATTGGGAATACAAACCCCCGTGCTTTCACACTGAGACAACGACCCTGCCGTCTATATTGGGAATACAAACCCCCGTGCTTTCACACTGAGACAACGACCCTGCCGTCTATATTGGGAATACAAACCCCCGTGCTTTCACACTGAGACAACGACCGTGCCGTCTAATCTGGAGGTATTGCGTCATGTCGCCTGTCATTCATGACGTGATATCATGAAGGAACGAATGAGTTTATTGCAGGAAACATGGTACAATTCTGTGTTGTGTGCTCATTGCACGCCGAAGTGAGCTGGGGAGTTGGCTTGAGTTTCTATAACACCACTTCCTCTAGTACTGTTGGGTGCGACTTCAGGCAGAGATTTTAGAGGGGCATTTTTTAGGGGGGAGAAGTGGTTGTCGAACACCGCCGAGTCGGGGCGGGGGGGGGGGGCGTTGTCTTGGTATCTCAATTGTATAAAAAAAAGGTGCTGACTCAGTCTATTGTCTGACCTCAAGGAAGCCTTGACGTCATCATAACGTGTTCGTGCTGTGTGGAGTGTGTGCCAGGCCGTGTGTGACGCCCTGTTGACATACCCCGCCTGCCGTGTGGTGTGTCACCCACTGCGCGGGGATGTGCTTCAGTGAGTATCGCGATGCACACGGCAGGCTGCCGTCCAGTCAGTGGTATGTCGTTGGGACCCCCTCGTCGCTCCTGGGGCAGGCACAACCCCCAGACACAACCTGGCTGCCCGTACAGCTATTCATATAAACACGACCTTTGGCCCCGTTACTGGGGACATAGGAAACCTTAGCCTTCTCTACCCTCCGGGAAGTACATAGGGGGTGAGCGATGGAGTGACTGGAAGCTGGGGTTTTATCGTCGGGAGTCCTTGGTGAGTACCGCAGTCCTCCGTAAAGAGGCAGCACGAACACGACGACATCGTGAGACTGTGGCAGTGACTCAGAGCCGTCAAGTATATGTATGACCCCGATATGTCGGAGCTGTCAGGTCAAGGCATCTACAGATACACTGGTGCAGCGCGCAGTGCGTTTAAGGACTTCCATGGTGTGACTCATTGGCCTCCTGTTCAAAGTTACATTCTTACGACGTCTATGGGGTGACGAGGTATATTTTCTCTGCATGTTCTTTGTATAACGCACATGTGTCGGTACCGATTGAATTTAGATATGCACCTCACCTATGCCATTTGTGTCGTACCCCAATGCGTCTCATAGTCTAATAATCTCAGTACGCCACTGGTTGCGCTGCAGATGAACAGGGGATGACTTTGCACCCTGGCACTTATCTCGTCTGGGCCCAGTTTCACCCAGCCCCACGTCAATGTCCCTGGCGTGGTGTGTGGTGTAATGTCTCTCATGTGCACAGCGGTGTCATACACCACCCTAGCTGTACAGTGGTGTGTGATATGTCATACACCACCCTAGCTGTACAGTGGTGTGATATGTCATACACCACCCTAGCTGTACAGTGGTGTGATATGTCATACACCACCCTAGCTGTACAGTTGTGTGATATGTCATACACCACCCTAGCTGTACAGTGGTGTGATATGTCATACACCACCCTAGCTGTACAGTGGTGTGTGATATGTCCTACACCACCCTAGCTGTACAGTGGTGTGTGATATGTCCTACACCACCCTAGCTGTACAGTGGTGTGATATGTCATACACCACCCTAGCTGTACAGTGGTGTGTGATATGTCCTACACCACCCTAGCTGTACAGTGGTGTGTGATATGTCCTACACCACCCTAGCTGTACAGTGGTGTGATATGTCATACACCACCCTAGCTGTACAGTGGTGTGTGATATGTCCTACACCACCCTAGCTGTACAGTGGTGTGTGATATGTCCTACACCACCCTAGCTGTACAGTGGTGTGATGTGTCATACACCACCCTAGCTGTACAGTGGTGTGTGATATGTCCTACACCACCCTAGCTGTACAGTGGTGTGTGATATGTCCTACACCACCCTAGCTGTACAGTGGTGTGTGATATGTCCTACACCACCCTAGCTGTACAGTGGTGTGTGATATGTCCTACACCACCCTAGCTGTACAGTGGTGTGATATGTCATACACCACCCTAGCTGTACAGTGGTGTGTGATATGTCCTACACCACCCTAGCTGTACAGTGGTGTGTGATATGTCCTACACCACCCTAGCTGTACAGTGGTGTGATATGTCATACACCACCCTAGCTGTACAGTGGTGTGTGATATGTCCTACACCACCCTAGCTGTACAGTGGTGTGATATGTCATACACCACCCTAGCTGTACAGTTGTGTGATATGTCATACACCACCCTAGCTGTACAGTGGTGTGATATGTCATACACCACCCTAGCTGTATAGTGGCGTGATATTTCCTACACCACTCTAGCTGTACAGTGGTGTGATATTCCTACACCACCCTAGCTGTACAGTGGTGTGATATGTCCTACACCACCCTAGCTGTACAGTGGTGTGATATTCCTACACCACCCTAGCTGTACAGTGGTGTGATATGTCCTACACCACCCTAGCTGTACAGTGGTGTGATATGTCATACACCACCCTAGGTGTACAGTGGTGTGATATATTCTACACCACCCTAGCTGTACAGTGGCGTGATATGTCATGCACCACCCTAGCTGTACAGTGGTGTGATATTCCTACACCACCCTAGCTGTACAGTGGTGTGATATGTCCTACACCACCCTAGCTGTACAGTGGTGTGATATGTCATACACCACCCTAGCTGTACAGTGGTGTGATATGTCATGCACCACCCTAGCTGTACAGTGGTGTGATATTCCTACACCACCCTAGCTGTACAGTGGTGTGATATGTCATACACCACCCTAGCTGTACAGTGGTGTGATATGTCCTACACCACCCTAGCTGTACAGTGGTGTGATATGTCATGCACCACCCTAGGTGTAATGTGGTGTGATATATTCTACACCACCCTAGCTGTACAGTGGTGTGATATGTCATACACCACCCTGGCTGCAGCAGGACATTTGGATCTACCCCGGCTACTGTGGAGTTTACCCGTGATATCGAATTGCTATAATATGTTTGTCTATATACTGTATGGTTGACATGTTGGTGTTGGGCGTGTGTGTTGCAGGCGCTGGAGACTACGGCAGTCCCACGATGAAGAGCCGTCCCCTGCTGTTCCACACCACGCACAGTGACAACATCCAGCTCTCGTTGGACCGGCGGCGAGCCAAGCGCGCAGAGAGCTTCTGCAAAGGCATCTGCTTCTCTGAGAACCAAGTGGCCGTCAACGAGCGCGTGTACGTTCGCTTCGCCGAGGTCTCCCAGAGTTGGAGCGGCGTCGTCCGCTTCGGCTTCACGGCGCACGAGCCCTCGACCGTCAACCCGGCCGAGCTGCCCCGCTACGCCTGCCCCGACCTGACCAGCCAGCCCGGCTACTGGGCCAAGGCGCTGCCCGAGCGCTTCGCAGAGCAGGACACCGTCCTCTTCTTCTACGTGACGCGGGGCGGTGACGTCTTCTACGGCATCAATGGCGAGGAGAAGGGCGTCTTCTTCGGCGGCGTGTCGACCAGCGCGCCGCTCTACGTGCTGCTGGACATCTACGGCAACACCACCTGCATGGAGTTCGTCGGTGGGTGGGGGGGCAGGGTGTGTGGGAGGGGTGGGGCCCCGGCAACACCACCTGCATGGAGTTCGTCGGTGGGTGGGGGGGCAGGGTGTGTGGGAGGGGTGGGGCCCCGGCAACACCACCTGCATGGAGTTCGTCGGTGGGTGGGGGGGCAGGGTGTGTGGGAGGGGTGGGGCCCCGGCAACACCACCTGCATGGAGTTCGTCGGTGGGTGGGGGGGCAGGGTGTGTGGGAGGGGTGGGGCCCCGGCAACACCACCTGCATGGAGTTCGTCGGTGGGTGGGGGGGCAGGGTGTGTGGGAGGGGTGGGGCCCCGGCAACACCACCTGCATGGAGTTCGTCGGTGGGTGGGGGGGCAGGGTGTGTGGGAGGGGTGGGGCCCCGGCAACACCACCTGCATGGAGTTCGTCGGTGGGTGGGGGGGCAGGGTGTGTGGGAGGGGTGGGGCCCCGGCAACACCACCTGCATGGAGTTCGTCGGTGGGTGGGGGGGCAGGGTGTGTGGGAGGGGTGGGGCCCCGGCAACACTACCTGCATGGAGTTCGTCGGTGGGTGGGGGGGCAGGGTGTGTGGGAGGGGTGGGGCCCCGGCAACACCACCTGCATGGAGTTCGTCGGTGGGTGGGGGGGCAGGGTGTGTGGGAGGGGTGGGGCCCCGGCAACACCACCTGCATGGAGTTCGTCGGTGGGTAGGGGGGCAGGGTGTGTGGGAGGGGTGGGGCCCCGGCAACACCACCTGCATGGAGTTCGTCGGTGGGTGGGGGGGGCAGGGTGTGTGGGAGGGGTGGGGCCCCGGCAACACCACCTGCATGGAGTTCGTCGGTGGGTGGGGGGGGCAGGGTGTGTGGGAGGGGTGGGGCCCCGGCAACACTACCTGCATGGAGTTCGTCGGTGGGTGGGGGGGGCAGGGTGTGTGGGAGGGGTGGGGCCCCGGCAACACTACCTGCATGGAGTTCGTCGGTGGGTGGGGGGGCAGGGAGTGTGGGAGGGGTGGGGCCCCGGCAACACCACTTGCATGGAGTTCGTCGGTGGGTGGGAGGGCAGGGTGGGTGGGAGGTGTGGGGCCCCGGCAACACCACCTAATAGTATATGGAGTTTGTGGGGGGTGGAGGGGTATCCGGCAAGACCCTGGGTCGTTGGGCTGGATGTGGGAGTGGACGTCTGTCCGTATCCATCTATGCGTTATACCCTTAAATAAACAATATATCCATATTATTAATACATTTTTATTTGTAATATAAGTTGAATAGAATATTTGTTTTGTATAGTAAAGTAATGTATACCTTTTAGAATTTCTTACTTCATCCCTATTACATTTGTGACTATGAGTATTATATACCCGTTAGAGTTTTGTTTGACTATACTAATTATACCCTAGAGTTGTGTATTTCACTCTCACGTCCTGTGTCAATTTG
Organism: Arenicola marina; assembly: GCA_964019135.1. NCBI lineage: Eukaryota > Metazoa > Annelida > Polychaeta > Arenicolidae > Arenicola > Arenicola marina. The sequence continues at coordinate 2,123,304 of OZ025262.1, forward strand.
TCGTTCAGACGGCTGGCAGCTGAACAACCTGGGCACCAACCACTCTCCGGCACGTGGCACGCTGGAGCGGGGTCAGGAGGTTGCCATGGAGAGCCCACAGCTGGCCTCCCTGCCCCCCGCGCTCTCCCCGGCCTCGCTGCCTTACAACTCCGGCCAGCCCTCGCCGGGCGGGGGCGGGGGCGGGGGCAGCCAGTCTCTGATGGCGTCCCCCCCCACGGCGGGCGGCCTGACCAACCAGGTGATCGGCCCCGTGCCCCCCGTGCGCTACCACCTGGCGACCCCCTTCACGCTGATCCCCTTCCACCACACGATGGGCCGCAACGTGTGCCTGTCCTCCGAGCGCACCATTGCCGTCAGGCACAGCGACGAGTACTGCAACGGCTACGTCTTCACCCAGCGCCCCCTGGCGTGTGGAGAGCAGATCGTTGTCCAGATCCTGGCGGTGGACCCAGCCTACACGGGGGCCCTGGCCTTCGGAATGACGGCCTGCGACCCCATGTCGCTCACGCCGGACGAGCTACCGGATGACTCGGACCACCTTCTGGATCGCACCGAGTACTGGATCGTCAACAAGGACGTGTGCGCCAGTCCGGAGGTCGGGGACGAGCTCAGCTTCCACCTCACGCTGGAAGGTAGGGTGACGTCATGGAGACACGGGGCTAGTGGGGCCAAGTGCCGCACGGCGGGGGGCTAGGCACCCTCCCCCCGCTACACACACCTACCACAGGGGGCTAGGCACCCCCCCCCCTACACACACCTACCACAGGGAGCTAGGCACCCCCCCTACACACACCTACCACAGGGGGCTAGGCACCCACCCCCCCCGCTACACACACCTACCACAGGGGGCTAGGCACCCCCCCCCCGCTACACACACCTACCACAGGGGGCTAGGCACCCCCCCCTCTACACACACCTACCACAGGAAGCTAGGCACCCTCCCCCCCCCCCCGCTACACACACCTACCACAGGGGGCTAGGCACCCCCCTCTCTACACACACCTACCACAGGGGGCTAGGCACCCCCCCCCGCTACACACACCTACCACAGGGGGCTAGGCACCCCCCCCCCCGCTACACACACCTACCACAGGGGGCTAGGCACTCCCCCCCCCCGCTACACACACCTACCACAGGAAGCTAGGCACCCCCCCCCCCCGCTACACACACCTACCACAGGAAGCTAGGCACCCCCCCCCCCCTCCGCTACACACACCTACCACAGGAAGCTAGGCACCCCCCCCCGCTACACACCTACCACAGGGGGCTAGGCACCCCCCCTCTACACACACCTACTACAGCGGGCTTAGCACCCCCCCTCTACACACACCTACCACAGGGGGCCAGGCACCCCCCCCCCCCTCAACACACCTACCACAGGGGGCTAGGCACCCTCCCCCTACACACCTACCACAGGGGGCTAGGCACCCCCCCCCCCCTACACACACCTACTACAGGGGGCTAGCCCCACCCCGCTACACACACCTACTACAGGGGGCTAGGCATCCCCCCCGCTACACACACCTACCACAGCGGGCTAGGCACCCCCCTCTACACACACCTACCACATGGGGCTAGGCACCCCCCCCCCCCCTACACACACCTACCACAGGGGGCTAGGCACCCCCCCTACACACACCTACCACAGGGGGCTAGGCACCCCCCTACACACACCTACTACAGGGGGCTAGGCACCCCCCGCTACACACACCTACCACAGGAAGCTAGGCACCCCCCCTCTACACACACCTACTACAGGGGGCTAGGCACCCCCCGCTACACACACCTACCACATGGGGCTAGGCACCCCCCCTACACACACCTACCACAGGGGGCTAGGCACCCCCCCTACATACACCTACCACATGGGGCTAGGCACCCCCCCTACACACACCTACCACAGGGGGCTAGGCACCCCCCCTACACACACCTACTACAGGGGGCTAGGCACCCCCCGCTACACACACCTACCACAGGAAGCTAGGCACCCCCCCCCCCTACATACACCTACCACAGGGGGCTAGGCACCCCCCGCTACACACACCTACCACAGGAAGCTAGGCACCCCCTCTACACACACCTACCACGTGGGGCTAGGCACCCCTCCTACACACACCTACCACAGGGGGCTAGTCACCCCCCCTACGCACACCTACCACAGGGGCTAGGCACCCCCCCTCCATACACCTACCACATGGGGCTAGGCACCCCCCCTACACACACCTACCACAGGGGGCTAGGCACCCCCCCTACACACACCTACTACAGGGGGCTAGGCACCCCCCGCTACACACACCTACCACAGGAAGCTAGGCACCCCCCCCCCCTACATACACCTACCACAGGGGGCTAGGCACCCCACCTCTACACACACCTACTACAGGGGGCTAGGCACCCCCCTCTACACACACCTACCACAGGGGGCTAGGCACCCCTGCCCCTGCACACACCTACCACAGTTGGCTAGGCACCCCCCCCCCCTACATACACCTACCACAGGGGGCTAGGCACCCCCCCCCTACACACACCTACCACATGGGGCTAGGCACCCCCCCTACACACCTACCACATGGGGCTAGGCACCCCCCCCCCTACACACACCTACCACAGGGGGCTAGGCACCCCCCCCCCGCTGCGCACACCTACCACAGCGGGCTAGACACCCCCCCCCTCTACACACACCTACCACAGGGGGCTAGGCACCCCTCAACTACACACACCTACCACATGGGGCTAGGCACCCCCCCTACACACCTACCACATGGGGCTAGGCACCCCCCCCCTACACACACCTACCACAGGGGGCTAGGCACACCCCCCCCTACACACACCTACCACAGGGGGCTAGGCACCCCCCCTACACACACCTACTACAGGGGGCTAGGCACCCCCCGCTACACACACCTACCACAGGAAGCTAGGCACCCCCCCCCCCCTACATACACCTACCACAGGGGGCTAGGCACCCCACCTCTACACACACCTACTACAGGGGGCTAGGCACCCCCCTCTACACACACCTACCACAGGGGGCTAGGCACCCCTGCCCCTGCACACACCTACCACAGTTGGCTAGGCACCCCCCCCCTACATACACCTACCACAGGGGGCTAGGCACCCCCCCCCTACACACACCTACCACATGGGGCTAGGCACCCCCCCTACACACCTACCACATGGGGCTAGGCACCCCCCCCCCTACACACACCTACCACAGGGGGCTAGGCACCCCCCCCCCGCTGCGCACACCTACCACAGCGGGCTAGACACCCCCCCCCTCTACACACACCTACCACAGGGGGCTAGGCACCCCTCAACTACACACACCTACCACATGGGGCTAGGCACCCCCCCTACACACCTACCACATGGGGCTAGGCACCCCCCCCCTACACACACCTACCACAGGGGGCTAGGCACACCCCCCCCCTACACACCCCTACCACAGGGGGCTAGGCACCCCCCCCCCTACACACCCCTACCACAGGGGGCTAGGCACCCCCCCTACATACACTTACCACAAAGAGCCCCACAGGACAGGGTAGACGGAAATCAACCAAAACAAAGGCAGCGTCTGGAAAAATCTTGGATAAATGGAACAAAGCAAAATAGAATAATACGCTCACTCAGAGCGCGCGGGGGGGCTCACTCAGAGCGGGGGGGCTCACTCAGAGCGGAGGGGGGCTCACTCAGAGCGGGGGGGGCGCTCACTCAGAGCGGGGGGGCTCACTCAGAGCGGAGGGGGGCTCACTCAGAGCGGGTGGGGGGGCTCAGTTGAGTTATATATATGGAGATGCCAAGTTGTATGACAAGCATGGCTGTTCTAAAGCTGCTGTTGATGCCTACGGCTCGCCTGTTTGATGCCTACGGCGCGCCTGTTTGATGCCTACGGCTCGCCTGTTTGATGCCTCCGGCGCGCCTGTTTGAGATAAATACGTTCCTCAAATAAGAATTTTATTCGGGACGGAGACATGCTGCCCCATAACTGCCCTAGCCGCCCCAAAGTGCCAGGCGTTTCTATGCGGCGGGGGTGGGGGGGGGGGTGATACCATGGCGTTTGCCAAAACAATCTTTGATATTTGTGTTGCTCATGTAGACTTCTCTGTATAGTAAGCAGAACATGATATAGAATACCAACCAGGGGCCGTATTCACAATCCCCACGTCAGTTACGCTCGAAAAGTGCACTTTCCTTTTAGTCTCACCAGCTTGTTGTGGTGATACTCAGGATTAAGAAATCCTCTTCAATATAATTTTGGTGTGACTACTTATGTATTTTGAACCCGATAATCGCTCGACAAATCTTCCACTTAGCGCTAAGTCTAGTGGCGTGGCCTATAAGTGGGGATTATGAATACGGCCCCTGGTGCTGGTGACTATTGACAAGTTCCATGGTGACTGATTCCATTGTGACGTGTTCCATTGTGACGTATTTCATTGTGACTTGTTCCATTGTGACGTATTTCATTGTGACCTGTTCCATTGTGACGTATTTCATTGTGACCTGTTCCGTTGTGACCTGTTCCATTGTGACGTCTTTCATTGTGACGTGCCCCATTGTGACGTATTTCATTGGGACCTGTTCCGTTGTGACCTGTTCCATTGTGACGTGCCCCATTGTGACGTATCGCATTGTGACGTGTTCCATTGTGACGTATTTCATTGTGACGTGCTTCATTGTGACGTATCTCATTGTGACCTGTTCTATTGTGACCTAGGTGAAGTACGGTACGGGAAAAACGGCCACCACATAGCCACCCTGATGTTTGTCGACAAGACACTTCCCATGTGGGCTTTCTTCGACGTCTACGGCTCCACGCAAAAGATAAAGTGTCTCGGTAAGATTGGTCTACTCCTCTCGGTATTATTTTAGGCCATTGTGGCCGGCGCTGATTGGCTGCCACAGCCTGCCGGGCGGTCGTGACGTGGCCGTCGCTGATTGGCTGCCACAGCCTGCCGGGCGGTCGTGACGTGGCCGTCGCTGATTGGCTGCCACAGCCTGCCGGGCGGTCGTGACGTGGCCGTCGCTGATTGGCTGCCACAGCCTGCCGGGCGGTCGTGACGTGGCCGTCGCTGATTGGCTGCCACAGCCTGCCGGGCGGTCGTGACGTGGCCGTCGCTGATTGGCTGCAACAGCCTGTTGGGCCCTGCCTGCCGGGCGGTCGTGACGTAGTCGTTGCTGATTGGCGGTCGTGACGTGGCCGTCGCTGATTGGCGGCCGTGACGTGGCCATCGCTGATTGGCGGCCGTGACGTGGCCGTCGCTGATTGGCGGTCGTGACGTGGCCGTCGCTGATTGGCTGCAACAGCCTGTTGGGCCCTGCCTGCCGGGCGACCGTGACGTGGCCGGCGCTGATTGGCGGTCGTGACGTGGCCGTCGCTGATTGGCGGCCGTGACGTGGCCGTCGCTGATTGGCGGTCGTGACGTGGCCGTCGCTGATTGGCTGCAACAGCCTGCTGGGCCCTGCCTGCCGGGTGGTCGTGACGTGACAGTCGCTGATTGGCGGCCGTGACGTGGCCGTCGCTGATTGGCTGCAACAGCCTGCTGGGCCCTGCCTGCCGGGCGGTCGTGACGTGACCGTCGCTGATTGGCTGCCACAGCCTGCTGGACCCTGCCAGCTGGGCGGTCGTGACGTGGCCGTCGCTGATAGGCTGTCGCTGATTGGCAGCCACAGCCTGCTGGGCCCTGCCAGCTGGGCGGTAGTGACGTGGCCGTCGCTGATTGGCTGTCGCTGATTGGTTGCCACAGCCTGTTGGGCCCTGCCGGGCGGTCGTGACGTGGCCGTTGCTGATTGGCTGCCACAGCCTGCTGGGCCCTGCCAGCTGGGCGGTTGTGACGTGGCCGTTGCTGATTGGCTGCCAGTGCCGGATGAGCACAATTTGTTTGTTTGTTATGGTTGTCATGTGTATTGTCTTAATGGCTCGACTTGGAGTACGGGTAAGCAATTGTTATTGAAAGATGGAAACAACATAGATAGAAGAGTACTTCAAACGTGTGTTCATACTTCCGTATCATACTGACTGACGTGTTAGTGACTGTGTTAGTTATTTAGTTAGTTAGTGATTTGCGGGCCGCGACCTGTAGTGACTGTGTTCGTTGTTGTTCCAGGCGCCATCGGCCCCGAGGCCAGCGGGACCCCCGACCTGGCTCACAGTAACTCGGTCCTGGGCGCACGCTCCTCCCCGGGGCTGACGGTGGCGCTACCCCCCCGCCGCACCCAGTCCGCCTCGGGCAGCATGGTGAGCGGTCACGGGGCAGGAGGGGGCAGTGGGGTGCACCCCCCGCCCCGGCCACCCCCGCCCCGGACATCCCCCTCGACGGTGGGGCGGTCGTCCCCCGTGGCCGAGCGGCGAGAGTCGCTCCCCGCCGCCGCCGCCACCGCCGCCGCCGCCGCCGCGCCTCCCTCCCTACCCCCCAAGCAGTACAGAAACCCCTTCCAGGCGTCGGCAGGGGGAGCCACCGGCGGCTCCCCGCAGCACCCGCCGCTCATGTTCGGAAGCTCGTCGCTAGGAAACGGCAATCTACCCCCGCCTTTAATTCCCACGCCCACCTCCCAGACTGCGGCCCTCGCTGGCGGAGCCGCCCTCCCGACCAACAACCCCCCGCCCCCCGCGCACCCCCTCACCACAGCCGGGGGCTGGATGTCCCTCGCCGGGCGGGCCGCGCCCTCCCCCGGCCCACCACCACCCAAGCCGGCTCCCAGGGTGGGTATGGGGCTGGGGATCCCCCGGCCCACCCCCCTGCCTCAGTCGAGCTCGAGCCCCCAGTCTGCGGAGGCTCAGGACAACGCGACCAACGAGTGCACGGTGTGCATGACCAACCCGGTGGACTGCGTCATATACACGTGCGGCCACATGTGTCTGTGTTACGAGTGCGCTCAGGACGTGAAGAACAAACAGAACCTCTGCCCGATCTGCCGCCAGACTATCAGAGACGTCATTAAGATCTACCGCTCTTGACCTCGTCTCTGTCTCGCGAGGTCTCGGCCTCGCCACGCTCTCCTCCCTCGGCCAGTCAGTGATTGGGCACTGACGTCCAAGCCTCGCGCCACGTCGTCATGGCAACAGCGGGACGCGGAGGTGGCCGACCAGTCTCCCCGCACCCCGTGCTATGCCGTCATATCCATGCCCGTTGCCGATGAGAGCGTTTATTTTTCACTATGGCAACTGCTCGTCGTCATAACAACCAGGAGCACCCCACGCGTCGGTCTCCGGTCCTCAGCCTGCCGAGTTCACAACGTGGGTGGAACGCGACAGCCAATCAGCGACGGCCACGTCATCGCCACCGTGGACAGCCAATCAGCAGCGGCCGCGTCATGGCGATCGTAGACAGCCAATCAGCGACGGCCGCGTCATCGCCACCGTGGACAGCCAATCAACAACGGCCGCGTCATGGCGATCGTAGACAGCCAATCAGCGACGGCCGCGTCATTGGTTGGACGTTGATCCAGGGTGACCCGCAGCCCGCCGTGGTACTGCGGGCCGGGATTGCTGGCCCCTTACACACGGGTCCTACAAGTCCTGTGTGCGACGCAGCCGGGTCCCCTACGACCTGGTCCCCCAGGACCGGGTCCCCCAGGACCGGGTCCCCCAGGACCGGGTCCCCCAGGACCGGGTCGCCCAGGACCGGGTCCCCCAGGACCGGGTCCCCCAGGACCGGGTCGCCCAGGATCGGGTCGCCCAGGATCGGGTCACCCAGGACCGGGTCCCCCAGGACCGGGTCCCCCAGGACCGGGTCCCCCAGGACCGGATCCCCCAGGACCGAGTCGCCCAGGACCGGGTCGCCCAGGACCGGGTCGCCCAGGACCGAATCCCCCAGGACCGGGGCCTCCAGGACCGGGTGCCCCAGGACCGGGTGCCCCAGGACCGGGTGCCCCAGGACCGGGTCCCCCAGGACCGGGTCCCCCAGGACCGGGTCCCCCAGGACCGGGTCCCCAAGAACCGTGTCGCCCAGGACTGAGTCGCCCAGGACCGAGTCGCCCAGGACCGAGTCGCCCAGGACCGAGTCGCCCAGGACCGAGTCGCCCAGGACCGAGTCGCCCAGGACCGAGTCGCCCAGGACCGAGTCGCCCAGGACCGGGTCCCCCAGGACCGGGTCGCCCAGGGGACCTCCGGCTCCCCTGCTGTTTATTTTCTTGTTACGAAAGGACGTTGTCCCAGACTGTTGGTTCACCCTCCGCTCGTGACCAACCAGCGCCGCGCCACCTTGTCGTTTGATTCCGGGGTGAGATTGTCACGACCCCTGAACAACAGCGTGGCGCCACCTTGTGGTCCCTGGTGAGATTGTCACGACCCCTGAACAACAGCGTGGCGCCACCTTGTGGTCCCTGGTGAGATTGTTCCGACCCCTGAACAACAGCGTGGCGCCACCTTGTGGTCCCTGGTGAGATTGTCACGACCCCTGAACAACAGCGTGGCGCCACCTTGTGGTCCCTGGTGAGATTGTCACGACCCCTGAACAACAGCGTGGCGCCACCTTGTGGTCCCTGGTGAGATTGTCACGACCCCTGAACAACAGCGTGGCGCCACCTTGTGGTCCCTGGTGAGATTGTCACGACCCCGTGGCGCCGCTTTTCTCTCGGTCCCCTGTCGCGGCTGGTTGCCAGGCTGGTTGCCAGGCTGGTTGCCAGGCTACCGCCGTGCCTGCACCAATATCACCGATCTCTCGGTCAGTTTGTATGGATCTGTGGCGACATGGTGGCACCTGGTGTGAGCGTCGATTACTTACCCAGGAGGGATGGGTTAGCCGAGTCCCAGGGCGAGTAGCTGGTGTGAGCGTCGATTACTTACCCAGGAGGGGTGGGTTAGCCGAGTCCCAGGGCGAGTAGCTGGTGTGAGCGTCGATTACTTACCCAGGAGGGGTGGGTTAGCCGAGTCCCAGGGCGAGTAGCTGGTGTGAGCGTCGATTACTTACCCAGGAGGGGTGGGTTAGCCGAGTCCCAGGGCGAGTAGCTGGTGTGAGCGTCGATTACTTACCCAGGAGGGGTGGGTTAGCCGAGTCCCAGGGCGAGTAGCTGGTGTGAGCGTCGATTACTTACCCAGGAGGGGTGGGTTAGCCGAGTCCCAGGGCGAGTAGCTGGTGTGAGCGTCGATTACTTACTCAGGAGGGGTGGGTTAGCCGAGTCCCAGGGCGAGTAGCTGGTGTGAGCGTCGATTACTTACCCAGGAGGGGTGGGTTAGCCGAGTCCCAGGGCGAGTAGCTGGTGTGAGCGTCGATTACTTACCCAGGAGGGGTGGGTTAGCCGAGTCCCAGGGCGAGTAGCTGGTGTGAGCGTCGATTACTTACCCAGGAGGGGTGGGTTAGCCGAGTCCCAGGGCGAGTAGCTGGTGTGAGCGTCGATTACTTACCCAGGAGGGGTGGGTTAGCCGAGTCCCAGGGCGAGTAGCTGGTGTGAGCGTCGATTACTTACCCAGGAGGGGTGGGTTAGCCGAGTCCCAGGGCAAGTAGCTGGTGTGAGCGTCGATTACTTACCCAGGAGGGGTGGGTTAGCCGAGTCCCAGGGCGAGTAGCTGGTGTGAGCGTCGATTACTTACCCAGGAGGGGTGGGTTAGCCGAGTCCCAGGGCGAGTAGCTGGTGTGAGCGTCGATTACTTACTCAGGAGGGGTGGGTTAGCCGAGTCCCAGGGCGAGTAGCTGGTGTGAGCGTCCATTACTTACCCAGGAGGGGTGGGTTAGCCGAGTCCCATGGCGAGTAGCGTGTGTAATATAAACTGTATCTATATATACGTGGTTACCATGGAGCTGGTGCCGGGCTCAGTATTACCAGCTTCGTGTGGAGGGTATGTGAGTTGTATATTTTCAGCGCCTAGTTTATCACCCCAATATAGCAACTGATAATTCACTTGAAACGGCGAGCCAGGTGTGCACACAGCTGAGCGCCCCCTGTGAGCGAGAGACTGTTTCCATGGCCGTTGGCAAATCTGTACATTCTCCCACCGGAAGTGCCCTTCCGGTTTAGTATGGCTTTAGACGGCTGGTTGTTGCATACCTATAGATATGCCGTCACACCTATATATGGTTGCTAATGACACCAAATCGCGGAGAATACTCCTTAATTAAATCTGAACTCTTAGTTCCGACGCCGACCACTGGCGGCGTCTTGGTTCTGGATTATCCCGGTAGGGACTTGCTGTGTTAGACCCACACACGTCGTTGAGTATTTTGTGCGATGAACAGATACTGTTTGGCCAAAACCAGTGCATTTCCGTCTGATTTTGCTAATCATCTGAATCATTGTCAATGCAGCGAATAGACATGCGCAATTTCCTAGCTGAGCACAACTAAAGTATCCAGATATTTGATATGATTGCGAGCTCTGTCGCTTAGTATGGAGTACTTGCCTTCCCGTGGTACGAAATGCTGTTACCCGAAGCAGACAAGGAGATGAAGTTCCACGCTTTATACATATTCTATGTTACCTTCCAGTGATATTGAATGTACCTTAACTACCGGCTTCGCCAGGCTAATCTTCATATATCTCGTTGGCTGTTATTATATATCGTTAAACCCCAATCATTTTGTTACGGATCAAATCATACCCATTTTTCATTTGTTATGGTAATTTTAGGTGTACATATTTACTAATGGACTAGATGGACTAATAGCATTGTCTCCTTTAGCCAAGCTCCAGACTTGACGATCACTAACAGTGTCCGCTCCGTGAGGTAGTTTCTGTGGCTCAGCTGTCTCAGGCTCTCCCGTTAAGTACTTCATGTCGCTTTGACGCCTTTCTCTCTCGGTGAGGTGTGCGGACAGCTCAGCGGTAGGCGGGAGTGGGGCTTTCTGACTTCGGGTTTATTTATTACGTATCTATTAGTTTATTTATTATATAGATGTAGGCGTTTGTTCATTGGAATGACAGCGACATTAGGTGTGCTGGAGACGGTCCTAAGGGTTCTTGGTCTGCAAAGGTTCTGCAAATCGACACAAATAAGCAATTAATTATGTATCAAGCGAACAGTAGATTTAGGCTGGGCTTCTACCCTGAATGGTGGCTAAGTGATTGGGACATTGCATACTTCCCCTGAGTCAGGGTGTGCTACCGCCCCCACCCTCACCCCCCACTCCCCATTGAAGTGGCGGGCGGTGGAGATGCGGGCGAGCAATGTGAACACTCACGTGGTACCCCGACTGCCACAGTCCCACTCAGGCGCTATAACGCCAGGCCCGGAGCCAATCAGTGTCCCACTCAGGCTCTATAACGCCAGGCCGGAGCCAATCAGTGTTCCACTCAGGCTCTATAACGCCAGGCCGGAGCCAATCAGTGTCCCACTCAGGCTCTATAACGCCAGGCCGGAGCCAATCAAAGGGTCCCACTCAGGCTCTATAACGCCAGGCCGGAGCCAATCAGTGTCCCACTCAGGCTCTATAACGCCAGGCCGGAGCCAATCAAAGTGTCCCACTCAGGCTCTATAACGCCAGGCCGGAGCCAATCAGTGTCCCACTCAGGCTCTATAACGCCAGGCCGGAGCCAATCAAAGTGTCCCACTCAGGCTCTGTAACGCCAGGCCGGAGCCAATCAGTGTCCCACTCAGGCTCTATAACGCCAGGCCGGAGCCAATCAGTGTCCCACTCAGGCTCTATAACGCCAGGCCGGAGCCAATCAGTGTCCCACTCAGGCTCTATAACGCCAGGCCGGAGCCAATCAAAGTGTCCCACTCAGGCTCTATAACGCCAGGCCGGAGCCAATCAGTGTCCCACTCAGGCTCTATAACGCCAGGCCGGAGCCAATCAAAGTGTCCCACTCAGGCTCTATAACGCCAGGCCGGAGCCAATCAAAGTGTCCCACTCAGGCTCTACAACGCCAGGCCGGAGCCAATCAAAGTGTCCCACTCAGGCTGTATAACGCCAGGCCGGAGCCGGCCGAGGCCGGGTCGCTGTACACAGTCGCTGTACACAGGGTCGCTGTACACAGGGTCGCTGTACACAGGGTCGCTGTACACAGGGTCGCTGTACACAGGGGTCGCTGCACACAGGGGTTACTGTACACAGGGGTCGCTGTACACAGGGGTCGCTGTACACAGGGGTCGCTATACACAGGGGTTACTGTACACAGGGGTCGCTGTACACAGGGGTTACTGTACACAGGGGTCGCTGTACACAGGGGTCGCTGTACACAGGGGTCGCTGTACACAGGGTCGCTGTACACAGGGTCGCTGTACACAGTCGCTGTACACAGGGTCGCTGTACACAGGGTCGCTGTACACAGGGTCGCTGTACACAGGGTCGCTGTACACAGGGTCGCTGTACACAGGGTCGCTGTACACAGGGGTCGCTGTACACAGGGGTTACTGTACACAGGGGTCGCTATACACAGGGGTCGCTGTACACAGGGGTTACTGTACACAGGGGTCGCTATACACAGGGGTCGCTGTACACAGGGGTTACTGTATACAGGACCACCGTACACAGGACCACTGTACACAGTATCTCTGTACACAGGCGGTCGCTGGTGTAGACCTGACTTTATAACTCAGGCGTGCAGGGTTAGTGAAGCAGTGAAATCTGATAGCAATAGGGGATCGCAGTCTCAAGTGACAGCAGATATTTCATTGCATGTCGAGCGAGATTAATCAAAATACGAATCTGATACGTCACTGATCCATATCGTCCTATTTACCCCTTCAGTGATCCGTATCGTCCTATTTACCCCTTCAGTGATCCGTATCGTCCTATTTACCCCTTCAGTGATCCGTATCGTCCTATTTACCCCTTCAGTGATCCATATCGTCCTATTTACCCCTTCAGTGATCCGTATCGTCCTATTTACCCCTTCAGTGATCCGTATCGTCCTATTTACCCCTTCAGTGATCCGTATCGTCCTATTTACCCCTTCAGTGATCCGTATCGTCCTATTTACCCCTTCAGTGATCCGTATCGTCCTATTTACCCCTTCAGTGATCCGTATCGTCCTATTTACCCCTTCAGTGATCCGTATCGTCCTATTTACCCCTTCAGTGATCCGTATCGTCCTATTTACCCCTTCAGTGATCCGTATCGTTCTGTTTACCCCTACAGTGATCCGTATCGTCCTATTTACCCCTTCAGTGATCCGTATCGTCCTATTTACCCCTTCAGTGATCCGTATCGTCCTATTTACCCCTTCAGTGATCCGTATCGTCCTATTTACCCCTTCAGTGATCCGTATCGTCCTATTTACCCCTTCAGTGATCCGTATCGTTCTGTTTACCCCTACAGTGATCCGTATCGTCCTATTTACCCCTTCAGTGATCCGTATCGTCCTATTTACCCCTTCAGTGATCCGTATCGTCCTATTTACCCCTTCAGTGATCCGTATAGTCCTATTTACCCCTTCACCGATCCGTATCGTATTATTTACCCCTTCAGTGATCCGTATCGTCCTATTTACCCCTTCAGTGATCCGTATCGTCCTATTTACCCCTTCAGTGATCCGTATCGTCCTATTTACCCCTTCAGTGATCCGTATCGTCCTATTTACCCCTTCACCGATCCGTATCGTATTATTTACCCCTTGAGTTATTCGTATCGTCATATGTACCCGTGCAGTGGTTGTAATTTGAACCAGTGTTTCGTCACAAATTACTGGTGAATTAGACGTGCACAATCCAAGATGGCGGTCTGGGAGTGTTTGTCTTCTCTTGATGACGGTTGTGGCCCGGGGTATCGCCACCACTGATCAGACGCGCGTCAAATACAGAGCATTGTCGTGTTTCTACAAGTGTTTTGTAAGTTGGGAATCCCAATATGGGCAGTTATGAACCCCACTCACCTTCAGCGCCTGATATTTAACCTAATAGGGGAGGTGCCGCACTGGGAGCGGGTGCATGGCGAAGTCTATATCAGAGGCCATGTAGACGAGTGTTAACAGCATTTCATCCACATTAAATTGGTTGCCATGGCAATTGAACTGTTATTGCTATAGACAGCTCAATGACATGTATCACATTTCATCTCTTGTATTGATTCAATCTAAGCAGTCGCCGGTTCCGGGAATGGGAGCGTGGCGTCACTTGCGATATCTCGCGAGACTTTTGCCTGGTTGCTTATATTTTGTAAACCTAAATATTGCACCTTATAGAAAACTTGAATAAACTTATGAAGTTAATGAGCTGTGTTTGTGTTTTGGGGCTGGGCACTTGGTTTGGAGAGTCGATATCGTTTTCTCCAAAGATATATTTCAGACACGGTTTTTCAGACAACTGAGTAATTTATTATGGTATCACAGAGTTCCATTTTCCTTTTTATTGTGGTTACGATTTCAAACGTAAATGTGACAACTAAGCTACATGGGCCTAGCAATACCATGTAGTCATTAACGTTAAATAAATACCCTGTAACGTTCCGTCAACCATTCACACACACACGCTAACTATAAGACCGAATTATCACTGCATGCTGGGCCGACTGTATCACTGCATGCTGGGCCGACTGTATCACTGCATGCTGGGCCGACTGTATCACTGCATGCTGGGCCGACTGTATCACTGCATGCTGGGCCGACTGTATCGCTGCATGCTGGGCCGACTGTATCACTGCATACTGGGCTGACTATCACTGCATGCTGGGCCGACTGCATCACTGCATGCTGGGCAGACTGTTTCACTGCATGCTGGGCCGACTGTATCACTGCATGCTGGGCCGACTGTATCACTGCATGCTGGGCCGACTGTATCACTGCATACTGGGCCGACTGTATCACTGCATACTGGGCTGACTGTATCACTGCATGCTGGGCCGACTGTATCGCTGCATACTGGGCCGACTGTATCACTGCATGCTGGGCCGACTGTATCACTGCATACTGAGCTGACTATCACTGCATGCTGGGCCGACTGTATCGCTGCATGCTGGGCCGACTGTATCGCTGCATGCTGGGCCGACTGTATCACTGCATACTGGGCTGACTATCACTGCATGCTGGGCCGACTGTATCACTGCATGCTGGGCCGACTGTATCGCTGCATGCTGGGCCGACTGTATCGCTGCATGCTGGGCCGACTGTATCACTGCATGCTGGGCCGACTGTATCACTGCATGCTGGGCTGACTGTATCACTGCATGCTGGGCCGACTGTATCGCTGCATGCTGGGCCGACTGTATCACTGCATGTTGAGCCGACTGTATCACTGCATGCTGGACCGACTGTATCGCTGCATACTGGGCCGACTGTATCACTGCATGCAACTCAAAACTTCTGGTTAGGGTACTTGGCTTTTAGTTCGTCCCTGAACTCTCCAAACAGCGAAGCGCCACACCTACAAACAACGGTGACGTCATAAGCCAGTCAGGTAAAAAAATAAAATAAAATAAAAAAATGTTTGGCTTGCCATACATTGCCATACTTACTATGCGATTCAAAAAACGTCGGCCGCGCGTCATGGCCGAGAATGAAGGCGATAATAGGAGCCATTTCAGAAAGTTCCAGACTATATAACAGAATATACGCCTAAAATTATTATTTTATTGCTTTATTTGTCTGAATAATGAAGGATTATGATTATGAAAACTATAAAACATTGATTACATTTTTATTCACCATTTCTCCCGGCTACTAGCGGAACGCCCTCTGTTGGGACATTGATGCTAACATCCGGAAAATGCGAACCCTGGCGAACGCGTTCGAAACTCGACTCAAACTTTTGTTTGTTTTTGCTGTTTGGCATAGATCTAAGTCATAAGAAATTTAGACAAGGTGTGTATTATTTTTGAAAGTCATCTGTTTATTTCAACTGATTGCTATGACAGTTTTCATGAATATTTCAGCCCCTGGTTGTCAATTTTTTAAGTCAGACAAGACAAAGTGACCAAGTCGAGTGTCTTCGCGTCGGTCTGTCAAACTGTCGTGTCACTGTCAACCCTGGTCAAAGTAGACAAATAACTGACTCAGTCGTTGATTTGTTGACGTCTACTTGTCAGTACGTTTTGTTGAGATTGAAGGTTGGTATTTTGATATAAAACCATCTAACTTGACAGCTTTGGCTAATTTTGATCTTGAACTAAAGTTTTAGTCCAAGCTAAAACAAGTCAGATAGTCATAGATTAGCCTGAATGTTCAGACGGTACAGTCTTGACACTTGTTCTTGTGACTGTAACAGTAAGCATCAGACTGTCAAACTGTAACGTCTGAACATTCAGGCTAGCCATAGATATCATATGGATATGGTCAGGGAGACAGGAATGTCTGATGAAATCAATCTGGACTGGTTGAAAGAACAAGCATAGCTGTGGTCAACACCAGCGTCAGTGACCCTGACAGTAGCCTGAAAGTTCAGACGCTACAGTCCTGACACTTGTTCTTGGTGACTGTACCTGAAAGTTCACCAGTCACCAAGAACAAGTGTCAGGACTGTAGCGTCTGAACTTTCAGGCTACCCTGACTGAACTTTCAGGCTACCCTGACAGAAGTAGGCCTATTGCTATTTGGAATGCAGATTTTACTTTGATGTTTTTGGAATCATGTTTAGACCGAGTTATTTTGGGCCAATTGGGGCCTTTGGCTTTAAACCACTGTCTGTGACTGTAAAACTAAAAAGTAGGTAGGGTAAACACAAAATTTTCCATATGTTTTTGCCTTTTTAAATATAACAATTTAATTCTGGTCTCTATTATGATTCCAAACCTATATTTTAGATGCCTCCACCCATGAAATATATATAGCTCTAATTTGAAGAGTTTATTTGAGACAGATTAAATAGGATTTTAAACAAAAACTGTAAATATTTTATTACCGGTATATATTGTTCATAGATCTATACTATTTCCTAACATTTGACACCTTTTGCTTAATTCTAACACATATATCTAGGACATCAAAATTTCAGCTGCAGTTTTTGCCTTTTTAAATATAACAATTTAATTCTGGTTTCTAGACTCCAACCCTATATTTCAAATGCCTCCACCCCTGAAATATATAATTTGAAGAGTTTAATTGAGAAGAATATTTTATTATATATTGTTTACATGACTTACTATTTCCTTTTTTTGACACATTTTGCCTACTTTTGACACCCCAGGATAATTCAGATTTATTCACAACCATATCACTCATCTATGATTTAAAAAAATTGCTGTTTTTCAGTGCTATTTTTGTTAATTTTCAAATGATTTTAATCTATATAACTTATTTAAATTAATGCCATTATTACGATTTTTAATCAAATGCAGAATTATATATTTAATTCCTCTTAAAGCAACATTTTAAGTTTAAAATTGTCCCAATACAATCATTTTCAATGTCAAATGTCAAAAACTGGTTTCCCTGCCAGACAAATATAGATCTAGATAACCATCACAAAACAATATAGGACATACAAATATTTTCATATCCAGTCTATTTGGGCATGAAATTTAAACATATCACTGGCAAAAATATAGCTAGGATATCAACAGTTTAACAAATATTGAATGAAATCCCTTTTCCCGAAAAACTAAACAGCCCCTCTTAAAATGTCAAGCTTTGAGTATATTCACACAAAAAATGGTTGTACTTTGTATTGTCAACATCCCCTTGCTGACAAATAATTAAAATATTAATCAAAAAGGCAACAATTATTTAATAACAAGTTTAATAAAAAAGGCAACAATTATTGAATTAAAAGTTAAATAAAAAAAGAAAACAATTATTGGATTTAAAGTTTAATAGAAAAACAAAACAATTATTGAATTAAAAGTTTAATAAAAAAATCAACAATTACTGAAACAACGGTTTTAGTAGTTCATATTGATAAGCAACACAAATGTGTACCATTTTGAGGATCAGAAAACTGTCTGGACTACACCTACTCAAGCAGTATTACTTTCAAATAGAGATACCAAGTATACATAATAAACAGGGTTTAGCATGTAAAAGTGTCTACCGGTAAATAGGCAATAGGCAACATATGGTCAGTTTACTTCATTTTACTTATACACTGGTGCGACTTATCTATGGCTCAAGTCTAATAATTTCTCAAAATCGGTGGGTGTGACTTATACACTGGAAATTTGGTAACATATGCCCAGTTTACTTATCTTTTTTTATGTTTACTTTCTAAAAACATTTTTTGTGAGAGATACCAATATTACATTGGTAGCAAATTGTATAGATCTAGGATGATAGAAGAAGACGGATGATGATAAAACATACATTGTACTTCTGACATGTGGTGAGTGTTCAAGAAACTTACTCGTGGTGTATTTAGCAACAGTTCAGTATATGTTCTCATGGACAGGTCACAACCGCATAAAGCCTGCTATAAAACATGTTATAGATAAATAGAATGGTAGAAGAAGAAGGATGATGATAAAACATACTTCTGACATGGTGTGAGTGTTCAAGAAGCTTACTCATGGTGTATTTAGCAATTGTTCAGTATCTGTTCTCATGGATTGAAGGTTGGTATTTTGATATAAAACCATCTAACGTGACAGTTTTAGTAGCTCATATTGATAAGCAACACAAATGTGTACCATTTTGAGGATCAGACAACTGTCTGGACTACTCCTACTCAAGCAGTATTACTTTCAAATAGAGATACCAAGTATACATAATAAACAGGGTTTAGCATGTAAAAGTGTCTACCGGTAAATAGGCAATAGGCAACATATGGTCAGTTTACTTCATTTTACTTATACACTGGTGCAACTTATCTATGGCTCAAGTCTAATTATTTCTCAAAATCAGTGGGTGTGACTTATACACTGGAAATTTGGTAACATATGCCCAGTTTACTTATCTTTTTTTTATCTTTACTTTTCTAAAAACATTTTTTGTGAGGTAGCAAATTGTATAGATCTAGGATGATAGAAGAAGACGGATGATAATAAAACATACATTGTACTTCTGACATGTGGTGAGTGTTCAAGAAACTTACTTGTGGTGTATTTAGCAACGGTTCAGTATATGTTCTCATGGACAGGTCACAACTGCATAAAACATGCTATAAAACATGTTATATAGATTGCTAGAATGATAGAAGAAGAAGGATGATGATAAAACATACTTCTGACATGGTGTGAGTGTTCAAGAAGCTTACTCATGGTGTATTTAGCACTTGTTCAGTATCTGTTCTCATGGATAGGTCACAACAGGCAATGAAAATATGTTTTTCATGAAGGAGTTACCTCCGAAAATATTTTTAATAGAAATGATATAGATCTATTAAAGTCCTAATATAAATAGAAATATTTATGGACATGTTGTCATCAATTTTTTTTTGGCCATATTGGGGCACTTTCTGTGAAAGGGTGTAGCTTTGTTATGAACATATACCTGGTACATAGATAGGTATAGATTGCTATTAATCTATGACCAGCTTTAAATTTGATTAAAAAATATCTCATCAACCTATATATAATTTTAGCAAACGGAAAAAAGGGTCAGAAAATTAAAAATGAATAAGATATTAATTATCATAAAATAGATGTAATATGATTAATTATAGACTCAAGCAACTACTTATTTTTGTATTTCTCTGCATATATGACTTTAAGCAAATATTACCGTTAAACAATTATCCATCTTATTTTTAAAAGAAATATATAAAAACATCATTTCTATAACTTAAATAAGATATTTCAGTACAGGCAGCTTTAAGAATATAGACTACTTCAGCTAATACAGCAGATATAAGACAGCATCTAGTCAACTCGACCCACAACACGCCCGACCCATCACCTACTCAACCCCAAGCTAACTCAACCCCAAACTAACTATACCTATGTTGGTTTTGGGTCTAGTTGTCTAGAAACTTATAAGATTAGGACAGCTGGCTGCTGCAGTTGATACAGCAGCTTTAAGAGCTAGGCCTTTATTATTTTTTAATTTGGGTGAGCTCGCAACTTAGGCAATGCCTATTCATATTAATGTCAGTATTGTCAGTCTGTGCGATCATTTTTGGCTATATTTATCTTTACACGTGATACACATGCAGCGTGAATTGTCATATTTTGTCTCAGTAATGTATGCAGAAGAGCTCTGGTGTGGCAGGACGCGAGAGGCCTGGGGGTAGTCCTGTAACCGCCAGGGTCAAAGGCCATCTGCGCGGTCGTGGTGCCATTGGCATCTTAAACTGTTGATACATGTACATTTTATTGGCTGACAAATCGTTCCGATGGTAAAATTGTCTGTTCTGAAGGGCGACATGGCGGTTATAAGAGGAGAGAGCTCTGAAGGAGTGTCTTTTATAGCCACGTTGTTGTTCGCAGTATCGTCAACTCTTACCTGAAGTAATTTGCGTTTGACTTCCAAAACTTGGTCCCATCACTAACGGGGTGGGGTAGGTGGACGATAAAATCGTTTGCCAGCACCAGAAATTCATATCTAAAGAGACGTAAAGATACATTCAAGCAACATATGCATGCACATCAAGTTCGATTGTGAGATAATTCATCATCAATTCCGGAAGACCACTCTAGCCCCAGAAGCCATGTAACAGGTTATCAATCAAAGCCATGGAGAGGGATAAAGAGACACAGTCTGCAAGCTATGCGCGAAAGCTCTCAATGTTTGAGCACAATTGCTTGCAAGTGAGTGCCTTTTCATGTTACAT
Organism: Arenicola marina; assembly: GCA_964019135.1. Classification (NCBI taxonomy): domain Eukaryota; kingdom Metazoa; phylum Annelida; class Polychaeta; family Arenicolidae; genus Arenicola; species Arenicola marina. Next base: position 2,143,813 of record OZ025262.1, read on the forward strand.
TGTAGAGGCGGTGTGCTCTGCCTACTGTATGTAAACCCCTAAAATCAAAGTCATAAATGCCGTAGACACACGTTTCGGCCGATATTTTCCGCGAATTTGCCTCGATCGCTCTCAAAATCCCTGACGTGAGAAAGCAACTCTGGACCATTTTAATGATACTAAACTTATGTTTGTACTGCGATGTTATCCTTTTTTAAGACACAAACAATATTTCTCCATGCTGACACTCCATTGGCAGCAGACACACTTTCGCAAATAGACTAAATCACAGACAATGAAAGGCTCTATATTTGCCATGGCATCCTCGTGGCTGGAATAAATATAGAGCATGTATTGTTCAAAGCACGTTCGGCGCCATGGCAACCATCATTTTATGACGCGTGTTTTAGTATTATGGCGACAGAGCGTTTTCTGCCAACGGAGTGTCAGCATGGAGAAATATTCTTTGTGTCATAAAAAAAGGATAACATCGCATTACAAAGGTAAGTTTGGTATCATTAAAATGGTCTAGTGTTGCTTTCTCACGCCAGGGATTTTGAGAGTGAAGGAGGCAAATTCGCGGATAATATCCGCCGAAACGTGTGTCTATGGCATTTATGACTTTGACTTTAGTTCAAGTAGGCCTACTATAAGCGGCACAGTGCAGCGTGATGGTTCAGCGTCCACTTTAAGGCCTACCCCTGAGCGTAGATCTGTCGGCCGTAAGCAATCTTATCTCCCATTCTCTCCAATAGCCGCTCGTCATAAAGCGGGACGTCAAGTGATCGCAGAACGACGTATGGTTCGAAGGCGTCTTTCCACTCCACCTGCGACACCGGCACGGCGTGAATGTAGCAGGCACGGAGTGAATGTAACAGGCACGGAGTAAATGTAACAGGCATGGAGTAAATGTAGCAACGACCTAAATATATCATTTCCATTTAAAAGATTGAAAAAGTTTAACTTATTATGTAGCATTTTTTGTAACTTAAAAAAAGAATGAATTTATCCAAGTTGTGGTTCATATTATTAATGAATTGTATTATTAATATTAAAGCCCTTTACCTTATAGTTTTCGGAAGTGGTCTTCCACTTGTTGTAGTTTGTCGGTTTATGGCCGAGATTCCACTTCTGTAGCATACTAAAATCGAAGTCAAAAGCTACGGTATTCGTTCATTAAGTACACATCAAAATCGTGAAAATGTAAAGCTGTGGTGTTGTAAAATAAACCTGTAGTAATTCAATGTTGCCTCCACTTTGGTTTCTTCTCTTTACTCGGCAGATAACTTACCGGTAACCTCTAATAATGATACTCGGCAGATAACTTACCGGTAACCTCTAATAATGGTACTCGACAGATAACTTACCGGTAACCTCTAATAATGGTACTCGACAGATAACTTACCGGTAACCTCTAATAATGGTACTCGGCAGATAACTTACCGGTAACCTCTAATAATGGTACTCGGCAGATAACTTACCGGTAACCTCTAATAATGATACTCGACAGATAACTTACCGGTAACCTCTAATAATGGTACTCGACAGATAACTTACCGGTTACCTCTAATAATGGTACTCGACAGATAACTTACCGGTAACCTCTAATAATGGTACTCGGCAGATAACTTACCGGTAACCTCTAATAATGGTACTCGGCAGATAACTTACCGGTAACCTCTAATAATGATACTCGACAGATAACTTACCGGTAACCTCTAATGATGATACTCGACAGATAACTTACCGGTAACCTCTAATAATGATACTCGACAGATAACTTACCGGTAACCTCTAATAATGGTCCGCGACAGATAACTTACCGGTAACCTCTAATAATGGTACTCGACAGATAACTTACCCGTAACCTCTAATAATGATACTCGACAGATAACTTACCGGTAACCTCTAATGATGATACTCGACAGATAACTTACCGGTAACCTCTAATAATGATACTCGACAGATAACTTACCGGTAACCTCTAATAATGATACTCGACAGATAACTTACCGGTAACCTCTAATGATGATACTCGACAGATAACTTACCGGTAACCTCTAATAATGATACTCGACAGATAACTTACCGGTAACCTCTAATAATGATACTCGACAGATAACTTACCGGTGACCTCTAATAATGGTCCGCGACAGATAACTTACCGGTAACCTCTAATAATGATACTCGACAGATAACTTACCGGTAACCTCTAATAATGATACTCGACAGATAACTTACCGGTAACCTCTAATGATGATACTCGACAGATAACTTACCGGTAACCTCTAATAATGGTACTCGACAGATAACTTACCGGTAACCTCTAATAATGGTACTCGGCAGATAACTTACCGGTAACCTCTAATAATGATACTCGACAGATAACTTACCGGTAACCTCTAATAATGGTACTCGACAGATAACTTACCGGCGACCTCTAATAATGGTCCGCGACAGATAACTTACCGGTTACCTCTAATAATGGTACTCGACAGATAACTTACCCGTAACCTCTAATAATGATACTCGACAGGTAACTTACCGGTAACTTCTAATAATGATACTCGACAGATAACTTACCGGTAACTTCTAATAATGGTACTCGGCAGATAACTTACCGGTAACCTCTAATAATGGTACTCGACAGATAACTTACCGGTAACCTCTAATAATGATACTCGACAGATAACTTACCGGTAACCTCTAATGATGATACTCGACAGATAACTTACCGGTAACCTCTAATAATGATACTCGACAGGTAACTTACCGGTAACTTCTAATAATGGTACTCGGCAGATAACTTACCGGTAACCTCTAATAATGGTACTCGACAGATAACTTACCGGTAACCTCTAATAATGATACTCGACAGATAACTTACCGGTAACCTCTAATGATGATACTCGACAGATAACTTACCGGTAACCTCTAATAATGATACTCGACAGATAACTTACCGGCGACCTCTAATAATGGTCCGCGACAGATAACTTACCGGTTACCTCTAATAATGGTACTCGACAGATAACTTACCCGTAACCTCTAATAATGATACTCGACAGGTAACTTACCGGTAACTTCTAATAATGATACTCGACAGATAACTTACCGGTAACTTCTAATAATGGTACTCGGCAGATAACTTACCGGTAACCTCTAATAATGGTACTCGACAGATAACTTACCCGTAACCTCTAATAATGATACTCGACAGATAACTTACCGGTAACCTCTAATGATGATACTCGACAGATAACTTACCAGTAACCTCTAATAATGATACTCGACAGGTAACTTACCGGTAACTTCTAATAATGGTACTCGGCAGATAACTTACCGGTAACCTCTAATAATGGTACTCGACAGATAACTTACCGGTAACCTCTAATAATGATACTCGACAGATAACTTACCGGTAACCTCTAATGATGATACTCGACAGATAACTTACCGGTAACCTCTAATAATGATACTCGACAGATAACTTACCGGTAACCTCTAATAATGGTACTCGGCAGATCACTTACCGGTAACCTCTAATAATGATACTCGACAGATAACTTACCGGTAACCTCTAATAATGATACTCGACAGGTAACTTACCGGTAACTTCTAATAATGGTACTCGACAGATAACTTACAGATAACTTCTAATAATGGTACACAACAAATAACTTACCGGTAACCTCTAATAATGGTACACGACATATAACTTACCGGTAACTTCTAATAATTGTACACGACAAATAACTTACCGGTAACCTCTAATAATGGTACTCGACAGATAACTTACCAGTAACCTCTAATAATGGTCCACGACAGATAACTTACCGGTAACCTCCAATAATGGTATTCGACAGATAACCTACCGGTAACTTCTAATAATGGTACTCGACAGAGAACTTACCGGTAACGTCTAATAATGGTACTCGACAGATAACTTTCCGGTAACTTCTAATAATTGTACACGACAGATAACTTACCGGTAACCTCTAATAATTGTACATGAGAGATAACTTACCGGTAACTTCTAATAATTGTACACGACAGATAACTTACCGGAAACTTAATTATTGTACACGACATATAATTATTATCCTGAACCTCTAACTTTCTTTCATGACAGAACTTATCGGTAGCCTCGAACTTTCTTTCATGACATAACTTATGGGTAGCCCCGAACTTTCTTTCATGATGTAACTTACCGGTAACCTCTAATAATGGTACTCGACAGATAACTTACCGGTAACCGCCAACTTTCTCCTCTTTAAGAAGAGTGAGAAGTTCACTCTTGTTTGATGGGAAGTTCGTCAATTCTTCAAAAGCCTCGAAAGCTGGTACGACCAACGTCTGGGAAAAAATGAGATATCATGATATCATGGTTACACAGAACATAAGTAACCCATGTAGACACACCCTATCGTTGTTATAATCTTCAGGTGTTAACTGTTGAGACAGCGAGACAAACCTACCCTCCTGAAAATATTCAGGTGTTAAATGTTTCGACAGGTAGACAGATATCCTCGTAAGGATATTCAGGTGTTAAATGTTGAGACAGGGAGACAGATCTATCGTAATAATATTCAGATGTTAAATGTTGAGACAGGGAGACAGATCTATCGTAATAATATTCAGATGTTAAATGTTGAGAGAATTAGACAGATATCCTCGTAATAATATTCAGGTGTTAAATGTTGAGACAGGGAGACAGATCTATCGTAATAATATTCAGGTGTTAAATGTTGAGACAGGGAGACAGATATCCTCGTAATAATATTTAAGTGTTAAATGTTGATACATTACTGAAGACGCTCAGAGGAGAGAGTCACGTGACTGCCTGGCCGTACCACTTCCGGTTTAGGTATCATGATGTCCCGGATGCTGCGTCTGATGTCGGCGTACAGCGCCGTGTTGGGGATGAGGTCGACGTCGATGAAGAGCAGGAAGGGGGTGTGGCACTGACTAACGGCCACATTGCGGAGGTAGTTTATGGGGTAATAGGGCTGAAAGGTAAGGACACAACCATCTTAACACTGCATCATAGCAATAGCTGCAACCTAAATGCGAGCAAGGAAAGGAAGTCGCAGATGACAGTCTGTAAGTTAAAAACCAGACGCGCCACTTCTATCAACAACATGCTACTAATAACTTTCATGGGGAACCGGAATCGTCTGAATTTACTGACAGATATTCTGACTAAGTTCATCTTGTTACTTTAACTACAGTGTATTCTAATAAATATACATTTGGTTACTTTAAAGCAAGGTATTCTAATAAACGTACATCTTGTAAATGTATGTATTCTAATAGATGTACATATGGTTGCATCATAGCAGACATGGGGTAATCATAATCAGTAATCGTAATCGATTGTAATCGATTACATTTTCCAAGTAATCTTAATCGATAACATTTTCCAAGTAATCGTAATCGTAATCGATTACATTGCTAATGTAATCGTAATCATGATTACTTTAATACGTTCACTCAGACTGCTTTAAAATCCAAAACGAGCGTTACACTTTCTATGTCGAGAGTGCCATTAATGTATTTCTGTAGAGATGCACCTAATAAAATCGTAATCGATTACATTTTCCAAGTAATCGTAATCGATTACATTGCTAATGTAATCGTAATCATGATTACTTTAATATGTTCACTCAGATTGCTTTAAAATCCAAAACGAGCGTTACACTTTCTATGTCGAGAGTGCCATTAATGCATTTCTGTAGAGATGCACCGCCCCCCCCCCTACCGCTGTTACCCACCACACCTCATTCTAAGGAAGATAAGACTCATCACAGCGGATTTGTTTCCAAGAATACTATGGTGTTTTTATGTTAAACATATTGTTTAATATATCTAATATAATCATTTTTATACTACTATTTTGACTACTCTTATTCACTCATTACGATCAAGGATTGTTCTTAAGAAAGTGACTACCGCGGGCTGTAACCCTCAGCAAATGCCCTCAAACTTTTCCCGTCGGGAATTGAATGCAGCCCTATGATGAGAAATCCGCCGCTCTCCCAAACAAACTGCCGAGTCTTCATATTTGTGGCCCCGCTCCTCCAATGTTTACTTTTAGTTGAAATAGCCACTTAAAGGTCTAGTCCAGGGTTCATTTATTAAAAACATAGAAAGTATTCATGATTGTAATCATGATTACTTTCAATGTCATCGTAATCGATGACTTTCATATTTCCTGTAATCGTAATCATGAAATTTCCAAGTAATAGTAATCGTAATCGATTACATTTGCAAAGTAATCGCCCCATGCCTGCATCATAGACAATTAAATTTGTCTATTGTCCTTGTTGCATTTAACACTTGGTATGGGTTTGCGACGCCCCATTTGAGGGGTGGACTGGACAGCAAGTCGTTGCTTGAAACAGTAGCAGGCTGCCGTTCCTGTATTAAGCAATCCACTATCGGTCATGATCTGCTCCTTGCCTTTAAAATGGACAGATGTTCTTTGATTGCGTGGAATCGAAGGTCATATCAAAGTCGTACTCACATCGCGAGCGAACACAACATGGTAGGCTATGTTTGGTCTCTTTTGCAGTATCGCCGAGTCTGTCACTTTCTTGGTGAGGCGGTCGGCCTCGCCGTCTCGGAGGTAGAGCACCACGCTGGCCGGCCCCGTCCAGTGCGCCATAAAACGCTCGAAGGCCGCGAAGCGATCCAGCGTAAACTGCGTCATCACAGTGACGTCATCATCGCCGGAAGTCACGGGCAGCTTGCCACCCATGAAGTACAAGTGCGTGCGTCTCTTGAGATGCGCACTGTAGCGGTACCCCGCGCAGGGCTCCTTGGGGTCAGTCCGGTCTCGGGGGGGTGGGGAGTCGCTCGACTTGGCCTCCGCACAGCGCAGCGGCCGCTTGTAACGATACAGGTCCCCGGATGAAGCCAGGATCTGCATTATCTCCTCTTTCTGTTGTTCCAACGCAGTCACTCCGGAAAACGTATCAGTATTTTTGTCCCATACCAACGCCTGCAAATACAGGAATATATATATGTTTACTAATACACTTTTCAAATATGTCATACGGAAGTAACCCTTTTAGAGGAGTGCCAAATAATGTCAGTTCTATTCCAACATGATCTACATGATGCCACTATAATGGATAATATGGATTCCACGAATACGATCAATATGGATTCCATTAATACGATCAATATGGATTCCACTAATACGATCAATATGGATTCCATTAATACGATCAATATGGATTCCAGTAATACGATCAGTATGGATTCCATGAATACGATCAATATGGATTCCATGAATACGATCAACATGGATTCCATAAATACGATCAATATGGATTCCAGCAATACAATCAATACGGATTCCATTAATACGATCAATATGGATTCCAGTAATACGATCAATATGGATTCCATTAATACCATCAATATGGATTCCACTAATACGATCAATACGGATTCCATTAATACGATCAATATGGATTCCAGTAATACGATCAGTATGGATTCCATGAATATGATCAAAATGGATTCAATTAATACGATCAATATGGATTCCATTAATACGATCCATATGGATTCCACTAATACGATCAATATGGATTCCATTAATACGATCAATATGGATTTCATTCATACGATCAATATGGATTCCATTAATACGATCAATATGGATTCCAGTAATACGATCAATATGGATTCCATGAATACAATCAATATGGATTCCATGAATACGATCAATATGGATTCCATGAACACGATCAAAATGGATTCAATTAATACGATCAATATGGATTCCATTAATACGATCCATATGGATTCCACTAATACGATCAATATGGATTCCATTCATACGATCAATATGGATTCCATTCATACCATCAATATGGATTCCAGTAATACGATCAATATGGATTCCATTAATACGTTCAATATGGATTCCATGAATACAATCAATATGGATTCCATGAATACGATCAATATGGATTCCATGAACACGATCAAAATGGATTCAATTAATACGATCAATATGGATTCCATTAATACGATCAATATGGATTCCATTAATACCATCAATATGGATTCCACTAATACGATCAATACGGATTCCATTAATACGATCAATATGGATACCAGTAATACGATCAGTATGGATTCCATGAATACGATCAAAATGGATTCAATTAATACGATCAATATGGATTCCACTAATACGATCAATATGGATTCCATTAATACCATCAATATGGATTCCACTAATACGATCAATACGGATTCCATTAATATGATCAATATGGATTCCAGTCATACGATCAATATGGATTCCATGAATACGATCAAAATGGATTCAATTAATACGATCAATATGGATTCCATGAATACAATCAATATGGATTCCATGAATACGATCAATATGGATTCCATGAATACGATCAATATGGATTCCATGAACACGATCAAAATGGATTCCATTAATACGATCAATATGGATTCCATGAATACGATCAATATGGATTCCATGAATACGATCAATATGGATTCCATTAATACGATCAATATGGATTCCAGTAATACGATCAATATGGATTCCAGTAATACGATCAATATGGATTCTATTAAGATGATCAATATGGATTCCATGAATACGATCAATATGGATTCCATGAATACGATCAATATGGATTCCATAAATACGATCAATATGGATTCCAGCAATACAATCAATATGGATTCCATTCATACGATCAATATGGATTCCATGAATACGATCAATATGGATTCCATTATTACGATCAATATGGATTCCAGTAATACGACTAATATGGATTCCATTAATACGATCAATATGGATTCCATGAATACGATCAATATGGATTCCATAAATACGATCAATATGGATTCCATTAATACGATCAATATGGATTCCATGAATACGATCAATACGGATTCCAGTAATACGATCAATATGAATTCCAGTAATACGATCAATATGGATTCTATGAATACGATCAATAAGGATTCCAGTAATACGATCAATATGGATTCTATTAAGATGATCAACATGGATTCCATGAAGACGATCAATATGGATTCCATGAAGACGATCAATATGGATTCCATCAATACGATCAATATGGATTCCATGAATACGATCAATATGGATTCCACGAATACGATCAATATGGATTCCATGAATACGATCAATATGGATTCCCGTAATACGATCAATATGGATTCCAGTAATACGATCAATATGGATTTCAGTAATACGATCAATATGGATTCCAGTAATATGATCAATATGGATTCCAGTAATACGATCATCATGGATTCCAGTAATACGATCAATATGGATTCCAGTAATACGATCAATATGGATTCCAGTAATATGATCAATATGGATTCCAGTAATACGATCATCATGGATTCTATGAATACGATCAATATGGATGCCAATAATGCGATCAATATGGATTCCATGAATACGATCGATACGGATTCCAGTCATACGACCAATATGGATTCCAGTAATGCGATCAATATGGATTCTATGAATACGATCAATAAGGATTCCAGTAATACGATCAATTTGGATTCTATGAATACGATCAATATGGATTCCAGTAATACGATCAATATGGATTCCAGTAATACGATCATCATGGATTCCAGTAATACGATCAATATGGATTCCAGTAATACGATCAATATGGATTCCAGTAATATGATCAATATGGATTCCAGTAATACGATCATCATGGATTCTATGAATACGATCAATATGGATGCCAATAATGCGATCAATATGGATTCCATGAATACGATCGATACGGATTCCAGTCATACGACCAATATGGATTCCAGTAATGCGATCAATATGGATTCTATGAATACGATCAATAAGGATTCCAGTAATACGATCAATTTGGATTCTATGAATACGATCAATATGGATTCCAGTAATACGATCAATATGGATTCCAGTAATACGATCAATATGGATTCTATGAATGCGATCAATACGGATTCCATTAATACAATCAATATGGATTCCTGTATTACGATCAATATGGATTCCTGTAATACGATCAATATGGATTCCAGTAATACGATCAATATGGATTTCAGTAATACGATCAATATGGATTCCAGTAATACGATCAATATGGATTCCATGAATACGATCAATATGGATTCCAGTAATACGATCAATATGGATTCCAGTAATACGATCAATATGGATTCCAGTAATACGATCAATATGGATTCCAGTCATACGATCAATATGGATTCCAGTAATACGATCAATATGGATTCCAGCAATACAATCAATACGGATTCCATTAATACAATCAATATGGATTCCATTCATACGATCAATATGGATTCCATGAATACGATCAATATGGATTCCATTAATACGATCAATATGGATTCCATGAATACGATCAATACGGATTCCAGTAATACGATCAATATGGATTCCAGTAATACGATCAATATGGATTCTATGAATACGATCAATAAGGATTCCAGTAATACGATCAATATGGATTCTATTAAGATGATCAACATGGATTCCATGAAGACGATCAATATGGATTCCATGAATACGATCAATATGGATTCCATAAATACGATCAATATGAATTCCATGAATACGATCAATATGGATTCCATGAATACGATCAATATGGATTCCATAAATACGATCAATATGGATTCCATGAATACGATCAATATGGATTCCATGAATACGATCAATATGGATTCCATGAATACGATCAATATGGATTCCAGTAATACGATCAATATGGATTCCAGTAATACGATCAATATGGATTCCAGGAATACGATCAATATGGATTCCATTAATACGATCAATATGGATTCCATGAATACGATCAATATGGATTCCAGTAATACGATCAATATGGATTCCAGTGATACGATCAATATGGATTCCATGAATACAATCAATATGGATTCCATGAATACGATCAATATGGATTCCAGTAATACGATCAATATGGATTCCATTAATACGATCAATATGGATTCCAGTAATACGATCAATATGGATTCCAGTAATACGATCAATATGGATTCCAGTAATACGATCAATATGGACTCCATTAATACGATCAATATGGATTCCATTAATACGATCAATATGGATTCCAGTAATACGATCAATATGGACTCCATTAATACGATCAATATGGACTCCATTAATACGATCAATATGGATTCCATGAATACGATCAATATGGATTCCAGTAATACGATCAATATGGATTCCAGTAATATGATCAATATGGATTCCAGCAATACGATCAATATGGATTCCATTAATACGATCAATATGGATTCCAGTAATACGATAAATGTGGATTCCAGTAATATGATCAATATGGATTCCAGCAATACGATCAATATGGATTCCAGCAATACGATCAATATGGATTCCATTAATACGATCAATATGGATTCCATTAATACGATCAATATGGATTCCATGAATACGATCAATATGGATTCCATTATTACGATCAATATGGATTCCATTAATACGATCAATATGGATTCCAGTAATACGATAAATGTGGATTCCAGTAATATGATCAATATGGATTCCAGCAATACGATCAATATGGATTCCATTAATACGATCAATATGGATTCCAGTAATACGATCAATATGGATTCCAGTAATATGATCAATATGGATTCCAGCAATACGATCAATATGGATTCCAGTAATACGATCAATATGGATTCCAGTAATATGATCAATATGGATTCCAGCAATACGATCAATAAGGATTCCATTAATACGATCAATATGGATTACATTAATACGATCAATAAGGATTCCATTAATACGAACAATATGGATTCCAGTAATACGATCAATATGGATTCCAGTCATACGATCAATAAGGATTCCATTAATATGATCAATATGGATTCCAGCAATACGATCAATAAGGATTCCATTAATACGATCAATATGGATTCCATTAATAACGCAGCAGTAAGAAAGCGACTTTGCCGAGCAATACTACATGTCGATATCATGTTGCCATTACCTTCGCCGGTTCCCCTGCTAGGCAGTTCATGGCGTCACTGACCGAAACTGACCAATGACACTGCACCTTGTGTCTTTCAAACGGAGATACCAATGAATCCAGCACCCCCTGGCAAAGGAAGATCAAGTCTAAATTAACGGATTATCATAATTAAGTAAACACTATGAAATATAATAATAACATAAAAAAAACACATTCAGTACATACACATTTTAACCAGTGTCAATCAATATTAATTGTAAACAAACCCATAGACTTCATGCTATTCAAACAGTTTTTTACTTCCAAAACCATGTCAATATTTAAAATTGTTACATATCATGGCCTGAATAATGCAAGTTTTATCAATTCTGATCACTTTATTATCACTGAAATTCATTGCCTGGGGCCTGCTCAACATTCCTAAAATGGCTATATAAACCTGGGGGCTACACCTCCCGTGCTAATCTGTGCTATGCAAAAAAATTATGTTCTGGTTTACGAGAACAAGTTGAAGCAAATGCTACAGTTGGGCACTAAAAGTGAATTGCGACCTCTGGTTCTTATTTCAGTATCCTATGCATATTTTGTTTAATTGGCGGGAAATATCTGTGTAAATAGCTTTAAAAACAGTTGGTCTACGGCCTAGATGGGGAGAGGGCGTGTGCTTGCAAGGGTTGTGGGGGTTGGCACAGATGGCTACAAAGGACGATACACCTCGCGGCTGATCTGCTCCCGGATATTGCCAGCCAGGCCGGTCAGACCCAGCCCCCTGGGAATCCGCCCGGTCCTCTTTCAAGGTGGAAGCTTGTTGAATATTTGATGGCCATATTTTTCCTCGCATAAATCGATATATAAACGGACTACGCCTCATGCCTTCAATAGAGAGACAGCCAATAGCACGACATGCCCACCCTCCATTCCGTGACGTCATCGTTCCGCTGGGCGAGCAGCGTTCGGTCCATTCCGTTGGTTCTCGCGGCTCCACGCACGCGAGGCAGGTGATACAGAATGACGTCACTCACGTCACCGCCCTGCAAGTAAGAGAGAAGAGAACATGACAGTCTAGTAGATCGGCTATTGTCGAGTGGTCTGCAAGGCCAGTCCAAGCGGCCGGTGCGTGGTTCGAACCCCACCTGTACACAAAATCTTGGTGCAGGATAGAGTTCCAACGTATTTCTTCAACAGTAGACTTGGGTTACTACTTTTACTCCGATTTGCCCTTCGCAATGTCGTAGTGCATGACATACAGTGTCATACTTAAGCCTAACCAACGCATAGCAAGAAGCTTTGAAATATCCCATGTTCAAAGATGCTTTAATGGTCGCTGGACTGGCAATGCCGTCGTCAAGTGTTGTCTTTAAAGTACGCACGCACGCACGAAAACTGATACATCAATTCGCAATTCATTATTACTTATGAATGATATTCCCAAATCACATGAGATTAATTCCGTAAATCACCCGGGTCCCCATATACTCCCACAATTAGATGTCGCACGACCCAATGTCGACAGCTAAGCTGAGCTAACAATCATCCCAACGCAAAATACTTAATTTGTTCACTCTGTGGTCTTGCCTGATTATCTTTCACAGATTGTTACTAGATATGTTTCCTACCTTGTACGACCTCTATAAACCGACTTGGCTTGAGACAGAGCGCTAGATTTTCAGTTTATCATGGTTCGAAGCTGGCCATGGATAAAAAATCCGGACTTAAAAAGGTTCAATATCATTGATAGGATTTCCGTTTCCTCAGGGTTCAACTTAAGAGTATTTGGCAATACTCCACACAATCTGGTTGAAAGCACTAGATGCAACTTTACAATTTATCAAGCAACTGCGAAGTCTTATCATCGATATACTGACCAAGGTCCGGGTTTGGCTGTGAGGAGTACCATAGGCCTGAGGAAGAAATAGGAAAGGAGTGGTGAGCGCTCGGCTGTGACGAAAACGTAGATGGGACATTAACCATCAGACAAGACACATGTTCTTATAAATTTTGCTATTTTATTTCTTACTCCATGGGTACATAAGGAAAATCCACTACAAATAAACAGCGTGATGATAACAACTGCATGTATGATAACTTTATGCAAAACTTCACTTATTTCTTAAAGCCACAATACTACAATTAGCATATACCAGCCCCCCCCCCCCCCTGGCACGGTCATTTATCCGTAGATTGATGTACTGTGGTTTTGGTGTTTATAGTTGAGTACTGTGTACATAGTCTCTAGCACCTACCTCTCTGTCTGAAAACTGGTCAAAGCGAGACCAAAGCTTTCCGACGTCCTCAAGAAAGCGAACACGATTGCCTATGAAGATAACCTGCAACGTTAATTGAACAACTTTTTATAGTATCCTGTAATCATCTATAACATTATCTACCCTATCTTCTTTTATCGGGTTGCCCTGAAAGGGATTGCCATCTGGCAGGGTCACCTCAACACACATAACAATAAATAGAACAACATCAAACACATAGTTTACATCCATTGTGACCACTGACGATGATAGGTTTAAGTAAATAAAGTCATATATGTTATTTTGTCATATTAAATCAATGTGATCGTACAGGAGTCATAGTAATATGATAATATGATACTAAGGTAATAAAAGGTAGACATTGATGCCAAACACTAAACCGACCAGAATCATGGATGAAACGCTGGACTTGAAAACATAGGGACAAGTTTCTTTCCCGTGACAAATCATTTGACCCGTAGAGCAATATTGTTTCCAGGTTATTCGGGTTTAAGGCATTATCTATCTATACATTTTTTTCTATATATATATATATGTTACACCACTAGGTATACTCACTTCAACAAGTCACTGATGTCAAGATGGCTAAAATATCGCTACGGTATCTACGTAACTCACTGGGACCTAGTGGGTTAATTATATACCTACGGTCTGCGCGTCAATGGATCCAGAGGGTTAATTATATAGCTACGGTCTGCGCGTCAATGGATCCAGAGGGTTAATTATATAGCTACGGTCTGCGCGTCAATGGATCCAGAGGGTTAATTATATAGCTATGGTATCCGCGTCAATGGGTCCAGATGGTTAATTACATAGCTACGTTCTTCACGTCAATGAGATCCAGAGGGTTAATTATATAGCTACGATCTCTACGTCTTCGAGACCCAGAGGGTTAATTATATAGCTACGGTTTCTAAGTCCTAGGGACCCAGAGGGTTAAGTAGATAGCTGCGATCTACACGTCACTGGCACCCAGGGTGTTAGTTTCATAGCTACCTTTTCCACGTCACGTTGGATTAAAAATGGCAACAGCAGTTTGGTCCAATCCTCTTCATGCTTGGTCTGCAACACGAATTCAATAATGGCCTTTTTATTGGAATACTTCTTATTTGTAATGTGTTCATCCTTGTATTTATCAGATAACTTGACTTTAATAGTACGAAGGCATGATGAGTTAAATATGATTATAAAATAATGTATACATAATTGTTGAAAGTTTTTTTTACAGTAAGTCTATCTCTATCAACATAATTTGCCGAAATTAAATAAAATGTCTGTTTTCGATAGTCTTCCTTCACGCCACGACCTCGCCTGTCTGGCGGAGGAGGTACATTAAGCTGACAGGCACTAGGTTACCTTGACAACGCTTTCAGCAGGTGGCACGTACGACACGTTAACTGCAAATGAAGGAATGAATTAAGGAAATGAAGGAAACTAATCCATTGTTACAAAGCAACGAAATCTCGTCGCCATGGTTACTGAAATTCATTAACCAACTATAGAATTATATACTAATGCAGAATAAAGCGGTATGGTTACCGATAGCGTGTGCATTCGCTATCAGTAACCTGATAATGGTAGGTAAACTGCACCCAAAGACTGTAGGGCCCCAAGACAGATAAACTAACATGGTTAAGTAATATGGATGGTTGGGCTGTTTAACACAATGCTATCGGTCTCACCATAAGGCAACTGCCAGGTGTCAAACAGTGTTTGTAGGATGTATTTGGAGAAGTCATTGACAACAATGTGGACGTGGATCTCATCCTGCCGGTGGTAGAGTAACGTCTTGAACATGGCGACAAACGGTGCTGTCTGCGAAGGTCCGAGGCACACGGCGGCGACCTGAACAACCTGCAGGGACACCCAGACACCCACCACACTCAGTGCACAAACTCGTCTTCAGGGTGAGGTATGCGTAAAGGTTACAACTTTTTGGTAATTGTGTTTCACAAGGTTTCGCTTGTTTCAATTTGGGTAGCACGGAGCATTAATCGGCAGCCAATGAGACAAGCGAGCCGCGGTCAGGTAAGAAGGAACTGTGCAACCATTGGTTCGCGCCGTGTCGCCCACGGTGAGGCCATGGCGCCAAAAGTACTGGTCACACGGTAGTACATTATATACGCAGTAAATACAGCAAAATTTACTGACGATTGATTGACTTATGTAGGACGTTTTAACCTGTGTAGGTAATATCGCGACAGTGGGCAGGGTCGCGGAAGAGGGAAGCTATATCTTCTGGGGTAACGAGCCGTATCTTCGAGAGTAACCCCCTACTATTTGCGACGAAAGGCATAGCCTAGCAGAACACACTCAATAATAGCCAAACGCCCTGTCCCACTAGGACACGGGGTGACCCCAAATTTGTTGATGAAACTAAAGTATGAGAAGTAAAATCGTTTTTAACAATTAACAAGTTACTATAACGCATTTTAACATAACGGCTACAATATTTGTGTATAATGTTGTGCAACTATTTATAGAATAATAAACGCGTCCTGTTTGTGCTCTTGTCGTATCAGACACAATCTTTTCCCTCCGCTGCCATGGACTATTTGAAACAGATAACATACCCGGTAACATTCATATGAGTATCTAGACTTCTGATATCTGATATGTGCAGATTTCGGCCAACATCTGACACCTTTTACTTAACCTGTTTACAGATGTTTATCAACATGCTGACAGCTGTTAACTAACCTGCTGACAGCTGGTAACTAACCTGCTGACAGCTGGTAACTAACCTGCTGACAGCGGTTAACTAACCTGCTGACATCTGGAGTGAACTTGATTGCTTGAAGCCCGCGTTCTGTTGTATTCCGCCTCCCTGGAACAGTCACGTTACTCAAATTGAACCGCGGCGTATGGGCCCAAGTATCTCCCCATTCTCTCACACTGTACCGCGGCGTATGGGCCCAAGTATCTCCCCATTCTCTCACATTTTACCGCGGCGTATGGGCCCAAGTATCTCCCCATTCTCTCACACTGTACCGCGGCGTATGGGCCCAAGTATCTCCCCATTCTCTCACATTGTACCGCGGCGTATGGGCCCAAGTATCTCCCCATTCTCTCACACTGTACCGCGGCGTATGGGCCCAAGTATCTCCCCATTCTCTCACACTGTACCGCGGCGTTTGGGCCCAAGCATCTCCCCATTCTCTCACATTGTACCGCGGCGTATTGGCCCAAGTATCTCCCCATTCTCTCACATTGTACCGCGGCGTACGGGCCCAGGCATCTCCCCATTCGCTCACACTGTACCGCGGCGTACGGGCCCAAGTATCTCCTCATTCTCTCACACTGTACCGCGGCGTATGGGCCCAAGTATCTCCCAAATCTCTCACATTGTACCGCGGCGTATGGGCCCAAGCATCTCCCCATTCTCTCACATTGTACCGCGGCGTATTGGCCCAAGTATCTCCCCATTCTCTCACATTGTACCGCGGCATATGGGCCCAAGTATCTCCCCAATCTCTCACATTGTACCGCGGCGTACGGGCCCAAGTATCTCCCCATTCTCTCACATTGTACCGCGGCCTATGGACCGAATCGAACCCAGGACCTATTGACCGCAGATCAATAGGTCCTGGGTTCGATTCCGGGCTCGGGCACCTAATCTGGGGCATGTTTCATTCCTTCATCCTTCATCGTCTCGGGAGGTTCCTTGGCCCAATTTAGCCTGTATGTGCACAAAAGTGGCCTAAAACACCAACATTCCATTCCCAAGTATCTCCCCAATCTCTCACATTGTACCGCGGCCTATGGGCCCAAGTATTTCTCCATTCTCGCAAATTGTACCGCGGCCTATTGGCCCAAATATCTCCACACACTCTCACATTGTACCGCGGCGTATGGGCCCAAGTATCTCTCCATTCTCGCACATTGTACCTTCTCTCACATTGTACCGCGGCGTATGGGCCCAATTATCTCCCCATTCTCTCACTTTATACCGCGGCGTATTGGCCCAAGTATCTCCCCAATCTCTCACATTGTACCGCGGCGTATAGGCCCAAGTATCTCCCCATTCTCTCACATTGTACCGCGGCGTATGGACCCAAGTATCTCCCCAATCTCTCACATTGTACCGCGGCGTATTGGCCCAAGTATCTCCTCATTCTCTCACATTGTACCGCGGCCTATGGGTCCAAGTATCTCCCCAATCTCTCACATTGTACCGCGGCCTATGGGCCCAAGTATCTCTCCATTCTCGCACATTGTACCGCGGCCTATGGGCCCAAGTATCTCCCCATTCTCTCACATTGTACCGCGGCGTATTGGCCCAAGTATCTCCCCATTCTCTCACATTGTACCGCGGCCTATGGGCCCAAGTATCTCCCCAATCTCTCACATTGTACCGCGGCCTATGGGCCCAAGTATCTCTCCATTCTCGCACATTGTACCGCGGCCTATTGGCCCAAATATCTCCCCACACTCTCACATTGTACCGCGGCCTATGGGCCCAAGTATCTCTCCATTCTCGCACATTGTACCGCGGCCTATGGGCCCAAGTATCTCCCCATTCTCTCACATTGTACCGCGGCCTATGGGCCGAAGTATCTCCCCAATCTCTCACATTGTACCACGGCCTATGGGCCCAAGTATCTCCCCATTCTCTCACATTGTACCGCGGCGTATGGGCCCAAGTATCGCTCCATTCTCGCACATTGTACCGCGGCGTATGGGCCCAAGTATCTCCCCATTCTCTCACATTGCACCGCGGCGTATGGGCCCAAGTATCTCTCCATTCACTCACATTGTACCGCGGCGTATGGGCCCAAGTATCTCCCCAATCTCTCACATTGTACCGCGGCGTATTGGCCCAAGTATCTCCCCATTCTCTCACATTGTACCGCGGCCTATGGGCCCAAGTATCTCCCCATTCTCTCACATTGTACCGCGGCGTATGGGCCCAAGTATCTCTCCATTCTCTCACATTGTACCGCGGCGTATGGGCCCAAGTATCTCTACATTCTCTCACATTGTACCGCGGCGTATGGGCCCAAGTATCTCTACATTCTCTCACATTGTACCGCGGCGTATGGGCCCAAGTATCTCTACATTCTCTCACATTGTACCGCGGCGTATGGGCCCAAGTATCTCTACATTCTCTCACATTGTACCGCGGCGTATGGGCCCAAGTATCTCTCCATTCTCTCACATTGTACCGCGGCGTATTGGCCCAAGTATCTCTACATTCTCGCACATTGTACCGCGGCCTATGGGCCCAAGTATCTCCCCATTCACTCACATTGTACCGCGGCGTATGGGCCCAAGTATCTCTACATTCTCTCACATTGTACCGCGGCGTATGGGCCCAAGTATCTCTCCATTCTCTCACATTGTACCGCGGCGTATTGGCCCAAGTATCTCTACATTCTCGCACATTGTACCGCGGCCTATGGGCCCAAGTATCTCCCCATTCACTCACACTGTACCGCGGCGTATTGGCCCAAGTATCTCCCCATTCTCTCACATTGTACCGCGGCCTATGGGCCCAAGTATCTCCCCATTCACTCACACTGTACCGCGGCGTATTGGCCCAAGTATCTCCCCATTCTCTCACATTGTACCGCGGCCTATGGGCCCAAGTATCTCCCCATTCTCTCACATTGTACCGCGGCGTATGGGCCCAAGTATCTCTCCATTCTCTCACATTGTACCGCGGCGTATTGGCCCAAGTATCTCTACATTCTCGCACATTGTACCGCGGCCTATGGGCCCAAGTATCTCCCCATTCACTCACACTGTACCGCGGCGTATGGGCCCAAGTATCTCTACATTCTCTCACATTGTACCGCGGCGTATGGGCCCAAGTATCTCTACATTCTCGCACATTGTACCGCGGCCTATGGGCCCAAGTATCTCCCCATTCACTCACACTGTACCGCGGCGTATGGGCCCAAGTATCTCCCCATTCTCTCACATTGTACCGCGGCGTATTGGCCCAAGTATCTCTACATTCTCGCACATTGTACCGCGGCCTATGGGCCCAAGTATCTCCCCATTCTCTCACATTGTACCGCGGCGTATGGGCCCAAGTATCTCTCCATTCTCTCACATTGTACCGCGGCGTATTGGCCCAAGTATCTCTACATTCTCTCACATTGTACCGCGGCGTATGGGCCCAAGTATCTCTCCATTCTCTCACATTGTACCGCGGCGTATTGGCCCAAGTATCTCTACATTCTCGCACATTGTACCGCGGCCTATGGGCCCAAGTATCTCCCCATTCTCTCACATTGTACCGCGGCGTATGGGCCCAAGTATCTCTCCATTCTCTCACATTGTACCGCGGCGTATTGGCCCAAGTATCTCTACATTCTCGCACATTGTACCGCGGCCTATGGGCCCAAGTATCTCCCCATTCTCTCACATTGTACCGCGGCGTATGGGCCCAAGTATCTCTCCATTCTCTCACATTGTACCGCGGCGTATGGGCCCAAGTATCTCTCCATTCTCTCACATTGTACCGCGGCGTATTGGCCCAAGTATCTCCCCATTCACTCACATTGTACCGCGGCGTATGGGCCCAAGTATCTCTCCATTCTCTCACATTGTACCGCGGCGTATTGGCCCAAGTATCTCTACATTCTCGCACATTGTACCGCGGCCTATGGGCCCAAGTATCTCCCCATTCACTCACATTGTACCGCGGCGTATGGGCCCAAGTATCTCTCCATTCTCTCACATTGTACCGCGGCGTATGGGCCCAAGTATCTCTACATTCTCGCACATTGTACCGCGGCGTATTGGCCCAAGTATCTCTACATTCTCGCACATTGTACCGCGGCGTATGGGCCCAAGTATCTCCCCATTCTCTCACACTGTACCGCGGCGTATGGGCCCAAGTATCTCCCCATTCTCTCACACTGTACCGCGGCGTATTGGCCCAAGTATCTCCCCATTCTCTCACACTGTACCGCGGCGTATGGGCCCAAGTATCTCCCCATTCACTCACATTGTACCGCGGCGTATGGGCCCAAGTATCTCCCCATACTCTCACATTGTACCGCGGCGTATGGGCCCAAGTATCTCCCCAATCTCTCACATTGCACCGCGGCGTATGGGCCCAAGTATCTCCCCATACTCTCACATTGTACCGCGGCGTATGGGCCCAAGTATCTCCCCATTCTCTCACTTTATACCGCGGCGTATTGGCCCAAGTATCTCCCCAATCTCTCACATTGTACCGCGGCGTATGGGCCCAAGTATCTCCCCAATCTCTCACATTGTACCGCGGCGTATTGGCCCAAGTATCTCTCCATTCTCGCACATTGTACCGCGGCCTATGGGCCCAAGTATCTCCCCATTCTCTCACATTGTACCGCGGCGTATGGGCCCAAGTATCTTTCCATTCTTGCACATTGTACCGCGGCGTATGGGCCGAAGTATCTCCCCAATCTCTCACATTGTACCGCGGCGTATGGGCCCAAGTATCTCCCCAATCTCTCACATTGTACCGCGGCGTATTGGCCCAAGTATCTCCATTCTCGCACATTGTACCGCGGCCTATGGGCCCAAGTATCTCCCCATTCTCTCACATTGTACCGCGGCGTATGGGCCCAAGTATCTTTCCATTCTTGCACATTGTACCGCGGCCTATGGGCCCAAATATCTCCCCATACTCTCACATTGTACCGCGGCGTATGGGCCCAAGTATCTCTCCATACTCTCACATTGTACCGCGGCGTATGGGCCCAAGTATCTCTCCATTCTCGCACATTGTACCGCGGCGTATGGGCCCAAGTATCTCCCCATTCCCTCACATTGTACCGCGGCATATAGGCCCAAGTATCTCCCCATTCTCTCACATTGTACCGCGGCGTATGGGCCCAAGTATCTCCCCATTCTCTCACACTGTACCGCGGCGTATGGGCCCAAGTATCTCCCCATTCTCTCACACTGTACCGCGGCGTATGGGCCCAAGTATCTCCCCATTCTCTCACACTGTACCGCGGCGTTTGGGCCCAAGTATCTCTCCATTCTCGCACATTGTACCGCGGCCTATGGGCCCAAGTATCTCTCCATTCTCGCACATTGTACCGCGGCGTATTGGCCCAAGTATCTCCCCATTCTCTCACATTGTACCGCGGCTTATGGGCCCAAGTATCTCCCCATTCTCTCACATTGTACCGCGGCCTATGGGCCCAAGTATCTCCCCATTCTCTCACATTGTACCGCGGCGTATGGGCCCAAGTATCTCTCCATTCCCGCACATTGTACCTTCTCTCACATGGTACCGCGGCGTATATGGGCCCGAGTATCGTACAATATTGGAATATGGGCTCATTCAACGTCCCCATTGGCGTAAAGACTTCATAGACGTAAAACCACGGACACCATTGAAATAAAGACCCCAGGAGTCCGGCTTCAGTATTACACATGCGAGTCATCATGCTGTCACAAAGTGCGACCTTCAGCAGGCTGCATTCACGGGGACTGTAATTGCACAACGAGAGAGCTACTCACACGCCGAAGACAAAGGCCGCGTGGGAGACTGATCGACTGGAGACCGTGGCAACTGCAACAGACACGGAGAGCGGTTCAAGTCATCTGAGCGCACATACGGGAGGGATACACAGCTGCGAGCGACCGCTCAGGATATCTCTAGCTACACAAAACATATTTCACCTTTACTGTACATCCGTAATACGTCATGGTTTTGTATATTCTATATAATATTAGTTTTAAGTTATATTAGTAATATTAATATATATTATTATATTATGTATTAGTAAGTAATATTAGTTATAATATTTAAGTTTTGGTAATATGGGTATGGTTGTCATGAAGTTGTCTGAACGTTATGTTTGTTTCAATGCAAGTGGCCTACCGACAAACTGTAAGGCGATGTAGCAGGCCACGACAAGCAGGAGATACTGGAACAGCTTTTGCCATCTTCTTCTAAACGGTAACACGAATGTCAGTGCCTAAAATACAGCGAAAATAGCAACTTCACATTCACCACCACCACATGTAGAACATTGGCAGACACACCAAAACATGACAGTCGCTCGCTAGGCGGGTCAGATGTAGGTCTAGGTACCGGTATCTTGGAGTGACAGTCGTTTGCTAGGCAGGTCAGGTGTATGTCTAGGTACCGGTATCTTGGAGTGACAGTCGCTCGCTAGGCGGGTCAGGTGTAGGTTGGTCTAGGTATCGGTATCTTGGAGTGACAGTCGCTCGCTAGGCGGGTCAGATGTAGCTCTAGGTACCGGTATCTTGGAGTGACAGTCGCTCGCTAGGCGGGTCGCGTGTAGGTCTAGGTACTGGTATCTTGGAGTGACAGTCGCTCGCTAGGCGGGTCAGGTGTAGGTCTAGGTACCGGTATCTTGGAGTGACAGTCGCTCGCTAGGCGGGTCGCGTGTAGGTCTAGGTACCGGTATCTTGGAGTGACAGTCGCTCGCTAGGCGGGTCTGGTGTAGGTCTAGGTACCGGTATCTTGGAGTGACAGTCGCTCGCTAGGCGGGTCGCGTGTAGGTCTAGGTACCGGTATCTTGGAGTGACAGTCGCTCGCTAGGCGGGTCTGGTGTAGGTCTAGGTACCGGTATCTTGGAGTGACAGTCGCTCGCTAGGCGGGTCGCGTGTAGGTCTAGGTACCGGTATCTTGGAGTGACAGTCGCTCGCTAGGCGGGTCTGGTGTAGGTCTAGGTACCCCCCCACCCCGTACACACACGCAACCTTGAGCAGGGATGCCGTGTTTCAATGGAAAATGCACGCCACCCCATGTTTTTCACGACGTAGGCCTATATTGTAAATTTAGGCATCGCTCACGTATTCTGCACGCCACCCGTTGGCCAGCGTGATCGATTTGGTGGGTGCCTGCGCCGGTCGGTGGGCGAGGAGTTACAGGACGCAGGATTAGTCACCCAGATCGGCGACAAACAGCGCCCTGTATTCTAATGCGGCTGCCAAACTACAGCAGTCTCCATTTGATGTTCCAGTGTTCCAGTTAATAGAAAGAAGTTTATTTCAAAGCAACAATGAGCCCGAGGCGCTCGTGTTGAAATGACAGCGTGGTCCGGTTGGAATGGGTTTACAGGATAGGTCTGCTCCTGCCAGTTTGATGCAATGCAGATGCGTTCGACTGAGGGTGCTTTTTTTCCTTCCATTTTGTATAAGAGCGGGGGGTTGAGGCAATTCATTGGAGAAAATACGGTACATTTCAAGTCATTTTTGACAGGCGAGGCCGTACCGTACCGTGGAGACATGGCGCGGGCCATAGCGACAGGCGCTGGGTTATGGAGGCCGTACCGTACCGTGGAGACAGGGCGCGGGCCATAGCGACAGGCGCTGGGTTATGGAGGCCGTACCGTACCGTGGAGACATGGCGCGGGCCATAGCGACAGGCGCTGGGTTATGGAGGCCGTACCGTACCGTGGAGACATGGCGCGGGCCATAGCGACAGGCGCTGGGTTATGGAGGCCGTACCGTACCGTGGAGACATGGCGCGGGCCATAGCGACAGGCGCTGGGTTATGGAGGCCGTACCGTACCGTGGAGACAGGGCGCGGGCCATAGCGACAGGCGCTGGGTTATGGAGGCCGTACCGTACCGTGGAGACATGGCGCGGGCCATAGCGACAGGCGCTGGGTTACGGAGGCCGTACCGTACCGTGGAGACATGGCGCGGGCCATAGCGACAGGCGCTGGGTTATGGAGGCCGTACCGTACCGTGGAGACAGGGCGCGGGCCATAGCGACAGGCGCTGGGTTATGGAGGCCGTACCGTACCGTGGAGACATGGCGCGGGCCATAGCGACAGGCGCTGGGTTATGGAGGCCGTACCGTACCGTGGAGACATGGCGCGGGCGATAGCGACAGGCGCTTGGTTATGGAGGCCGTACCGTACCGTAGAGACATGGCGCGGGCCATAGCGACAGGTGCTGGGTCATGGAGGCCGTACCGTACCGTGGAGACATGGCGCGGGCCATAGCGACAGGCGCTGGGTTATGGAGGCCGTACCGTACCGTGGAGACATGGCGCGGGCCATAGCGACAGGCGCTGGGTTATGGAGGCCGTACCGTACCGTGGAGACATGGCGCGGGCCATAGCGACAGGCGCTGGGTTATGGAGGCCGTACCGTACCGTGGAGACAGGGCGCGGGCCATAGCGACAGGCGCTGGGTTATGGAGGCCGTACCGTACCGTGGAGACATGGCGCGGGCCATAGCGACAGGCGCTGGGTTATGGAGGCCGTACCGTACCGTGGAGACATGGCGCGGGCCATAGCGACAGGCGCGCTGGGTTATGGAGGCCGTACCGTACCGTTAACTAAATGCCAAACTTCATTAATAGTGATGGTGAGTCCATATGGATAGCCTCCCACGTCTATCTGGTGATAAGACGGCAGAGAGTGTGAGGCACTTGATCAATATTTCAGATAACATACATTGTTACATGTATTATCAGGTAGTACTGTATTCCGGGTATGTATAAATATACTAGAAAACTAATATAATAATAGGAACAAAAGTTTGCTTTTGACATGAGAAGCAAAGCTCGCCTGCTATGGAACACCATTATAATGTGGCGCAAGCAGTTGTGCTGGCGCCACGTTATTGGTCAGTTCGAAGTAAAGTTTGTCTATTGGATATAAACAAATAAAAATAAACCAAATAATTGGTTACAGTCTTTATTCCATGAAATCATGAAAAACGCGGTATTGGGTTCGACGTAGCAGAATCAGGTTGGCACTGCAGGGCTCGACACTAACTCTTAGCACGTAAGACTTGTCCCCACCCCCTCCCCCCCCCCAAAAAAAAACCCCTCAAAACAATGTTTTAATTAAGTGCCACGATTAAACTGCCACGATTACAACTACTATTGTGCAAGTGATTGCGGTACTCATTGCCAGTTAGAAACATTTGCTAACTATTGCCCCACCCCTCCCCACCTAGAGTTTTCCGACTACCTAAATATGTTTTTGCTATAACCAAATTAATGACCAAATGGCATGAGTATGCATTCCAGGCCTGTGATTGATCCTTACTTTCCTACTTTATCACTACCTTTTTTTACGTTCTCCCTAATTGCTACTTTTATTTCAATACTTTTTTTTATTTTGCTCCTACTTAGTATTGAATTTTCTAAGATTTGACCAGATGACATGAAAGGCACCCATGGTTTGAAGGAATTCGGGTACAACAGGATCACGTTTGATTAATGCCCGATGACCTATGATATTGGGTACTGTCACAGAGTAGGTACTATAGAGTGGGAACTATGCTGTATAATACGTACTCTGTGGTATTGGAATGCATGTTATCTGGCCTGGTCTCAAAGTGATAAGTGATATGGTAAGCATGGTATGAGTAAGTCATCTCGGTAAGTAAATATGCAGAAAAGGTGTAGCTATTTTCATCAGAATTCCGTACATTTGTTCCTGGAGTCCCTACCTTTCCCTCCTTTTTCTCTTACCTTTCTGGCACCAGTGGCCCTATTTTATCCCAATTTTTGAGAGGGGTCAATCACAGGAATGCTTTTCAAAAAATCCCAAATTGATATGGATAGGGGAGAGACAGGTCTAAACGGGTGTGTGTGAGTGGGGTTGGGGGGAGGGGGGTCCGTCTTGGGTGGGTGAGGTGTGGGGTCCCTCCTAGGTGTGTGTGGTGCGGGAGTTCGGTCCCGTGTGAGGGGCTGAGGGGTCCTTTCCTCGGTGAGTGTGAGTGAGGGAGAGGGCGTCTGTCGTGGGTGTATGTGATGCGGGACTGGAGGTGGGTCCGTGGTATGGGGTATAATACATTGGTTTGTATCGTCTGTCCACGCGGAAACCAATAATGCGCAATTGTCGCGTCATAAGAATTCGTTTGCGACTATTACATTTACTTTTCGACGAATGAAATAGTTGAATACGAAGAGCAGGATGGATTTCTGAGATCCCGCACCGAGCACCCGCAAGTGGCCCTGGCAAACGACGTTATGGCAATGAATAACACGGAATTGGCGAACAGAAGGACTTTTTGCTGAGACAAACGATGGTTTAGGCGAACAAAATGAAACGTAGCCGAAGGAAACAACGTTTTTAAGAAGAAGTCCCAAACGGCGTGCCATACTGCACTGGCCCCTGCACTGGCGTTGGCGCGTCCAGTGCGTGGAGGGCCGTTTAAGGGCGGTTTATGACTAAGGTCCAGGAGCTCTAATGCAATGTTTGTCGAGGGGCTGTACTTGTATTTATAATTGAGTGCTTTTCATTCTCATGTTTCTTCTAATTTTTTCCTCTTAAAAGGTCACGTCAGAAGCTAGGACATTTACTCAGAATATCACTGCTACCTGCTACTTGGACATTGTAACTTTGGAATATAAGCGAGTAAACACATGAGAATACTATGATCTAAAGTTATTTTGTCGTGTCACCAAAGTTCTGTATAAGTTTAGCCCGTAACTACTCTACCGGATATCTCGGTGACGCTAACTCACGAGGAAGGCCCGGCGGAAGGATCCATTCAAGTGACTTACATAACGCAGTTTAAAGCGCTATTAAATAAAATTAATTTGTGTTTTAAGCCGCTTTTGTACATATACGGTTTTATAAACTGGGCCAAGGAACCTCCAAGGACGATGAAGGATGAATGGATGAACCATGCCTAAGTTTATGTCCCGGGCATGGATTCTAACCCAGGACCGAGGACTTCCGAAAAAGCGAACAAAATCGAAAAACTTAGTTTATCAACTGCCAACGCTGATATATCACAGATTTCACTTCGAGAAACTCAGTTTATGAACTATTCTTTGATATCACTTGAAAAGCAGAGTATTTCACCGAAGATCTCTGCTTTTCAAGTGATATCCAAGAACAGCGCGATAAACAGCGCGGCAAAACTCAGTTTATCGATGATAAACCATGATTATACACTCAGTTTTTTCGATCAATATCCCCGTTTGATGCGAAAAACTGTTTTAATAAACCGAATTTAAAAACACAGTTGATCGGGTTTACTGCACAAACCACTAGCCATAATCTCACAACTTCTCGACTACGCTTCGAAGTTCTACGAACCCAATAAGGACCTGCACTTCATTGCTTAGCTATAACAGAATGCCTTACCTTGGACATGTTACACCCCAAGGGGTCCCCAGGGGGTCCCGCTGTAGTGCCCACGACGGGCTAGGTCCGCAGCTATCTCAGGACGGGTCCACCGAGGCGTCTCTCTGCAATCAGACATCGGAAACACTTTAAACCGGCTGGCCAGGCAACTCGTAATGCAACTTGTAATACGGAAGACGGACCAAAGTCATACCTTCACACTCAACGAAAGGGGAAGCTAACTCCGCGTTCATGAAGTACGAAAAATATATGAAACATACTTGAATACCCTCAAAACACAATAAACAAACTCCCTATTTCACTATAGTGGAGCAAGTGACCTCAGATCAATTCGAAGTAGCTGCCAATGTTAATGCCTTCTTTGCGAGTATTGGGCGTGGTCTAGCTTGCAGGAAAACTGAAGAAAACCTGTGTTACTTCATTTAAGAAGTATTTGCATGTTATTTAAAGAGATTACATTAAAAGCGTCATTGATGGATTGAAGACGATGGCTAGTTATGGGCACAACAATATTTCTGTTAAAATATTCGAAAGAAATCAAACCAGAAGTAAGTAAAGCCCTTTCTTTTATTGTTCATTCCAGTGTTTAACAGCGGAGATGAAACCATACTATGTAACTATAAGCCGATATCAGTATTGCCTCCGCTTTCTGAAGTATTTGAAAAGGTTATTGCCGAACAGCGATATCAACATTTTCCACTCTTGAACTGCTTCATTGTACTCTACAGAAGATGGACGTGCGAGAAGTGCCTTCAATATTTTTCTTGATGTTCTCGAGGCATTTGATACCATTCATCACAATATTCTATTTCAAAAACTATATTACTATGAGGCTTATGGTGACGCCTGCTTGCCCCTAATCCGTTATGTAAAAGACCGTAAGCAATATGTCCATATTGAGAATAGTGTTTAATGACCACATGGATTCCACAGAGTTACACCTTATGTATATTTATTTATTTATTGTATATATTATCAATGTAGTCTCTGCCAGTAGCCTCTTCAACTTTATAATTTTATGCAGATGATATCAGTCTATTGAAGCTGTTCATACAGCATTTTTTCAAGTTGATCATATCTTTCAAAATATTGTTTAAAGGTGTACTGAAAATATTGTCTTGTTAGCACCCGCTCTTCAGGAACAGGTTTTCATCATCAACTTGAACTTTACATTACAGGGCAAACTATATGGCACAATATCCAAGCCTTGATGACATAGTACACAAGAAGCCACACTTCCCCACACCATTTTGGCAAAAAAGAGCAATATTGCAATATGACTTTATATTTATTGGACATTACATATTTGTATTTATGCAATAAGGATTTAAATATATCATTTCCATTTAAAAGATGTTCATCAGAAGAAAGTGAGCTGTACGAGTAACTTTAAATAAGCTAAGGTCCATGATCGGGTGTGCCGATGGCATGATTTGTGGTGATATATAGTATTAAACTGTGGTGCAGCTGGCTGTGAAACAACGGACCCGCGAACACCAATGGAGGGTGATTTTAACGACGCATTGTGGGTTATTTATACTATTAGGCTGGACTTAGCCCAGTAAACTTGACCCTTCTGACAACAAGCTGATAGGCAGAAGGGTCAAGCAATACACATGGTTAAAAAAGTAGTAATGCATAACCAAGCTCACTTCGATGAATGATTGTCGATTATGACAATGAGCCTACCTCTCTAAATCGCCTCGACCCTCTTCTTCAGACATTACTTGGACCCTAGGATGCATTCATTTTAAAGTTTGCTCTCTATTACTTGCACATCAATTATATTTTCATCAGCTGTTAACGGCTTTCCTCTCTGACGCTTCAAATTTGACCAGGCAATAGAACCGACATCATCCGCATGGCGGCGCCACTAGTTTCGTCAAAAACGCACGCACGACTATAGACACACAACGAAAATTAGTGGCGCCGCCATGCGAAAGCTTTCGGGTGTATTGCCTGATGTCAACAAACGAGCCGCGGCAACTGCCTAGAATAATTTGAAGCGGCAGAGAGGGATACCGTTAACGACCGTTGAAAATATCATTGATGTGCAAGAAGTATAGATCAAACTTTAAAATGAATGCATCCTATGGTTCAAGTAATGCCTAAGGAAGAAGGTCAAGGCCATTAGGAGAGGTAGGTTCGTCGTCAATCATTCATCGAAGCGAGCTGGGTAATGCAATGCTACTTTTTTGACCATGTGTATGGCATGGCCCTTACACCCCCGTTAGGGTTGAGGTCGTGAGGGCCATGCGTCAGGGCTAGGCTGGACCTATTCAGAGTACGGGGCGCGGTAAATGATAACTTTCATTCGACTACACACTACTGCATGCCTTCTATAGCCCGGGGATCTGAGGCAAGAACTACACAAAAAGATATACATGAGATTTAAACTAATACAACTTTTATTTAGCACACGTATATATACACACAACACGCACCCTGAGCCTCACCGCCAAGATCCAGCCTTACCTCCAATGCGAGTCCCAATATAACGTGATAATGATCATCCGAAAAATGAAATCCTCATACGAAGATCTTTCAAGGCATCCTGCGCCGTCCGCCACGTGCATGCATAATTGGGTTACAGCCATATAGAAGCTGATATACATGCCGACGTCTCCAGCCTCGTGTGGAGCCAGACGAGCGTCCGGCTCCACACGGCGGGCCAGCTAGAAGATAGAAGCCGTGAGTGGCTACGTTTAGCGCCCTCTTAATAATCAAAAGAGGGGATGGGCACGTGTCGTGCGTGACGGAATGGCCCACCACGACTCGCTATGGTTTGTGAAACTGGACTTGAAACGCCAATCTAGGCGTCCACCAGCGAGCACAAACCAAGATCTATTTACAGGTCACCGTTGCGATGACTGCGGAAAGCTCTGTCGATCACAGATAGCCTTACTCAGTCATAAGCGTAAATGCCGCGTTACGAATCGTATAAGTTAAACCAAACAAAGCTGCAAATCCATCGTCTTTCGCAGACGGACGGATGCCCACCAATCATCAATATTCAATGCTTCCATTATACCCCAATACGGGATTCTGGACTGTTCTACAGCAGTAGCGGGGTCCCAAGGTCCATGGCACTACATACCCCGTCTAAACTCAGTTTATCTAAAATATATACTGTATAATAGAACATGTAGACAAACCGGACATGCTAGGCGTGGTCATAAACACACACATAACGTGGAAAACCGTTGCCAAGCATTGGACAAATCTCATGCAAAATATATCAAGCTATATTCCTTTGTCTACTTGGTTTAAATTAATGACATTTTACTTGATATACCACAAGTGTTAACAAGACTACGAACAAGACCCTAATCGTTATCAATGTATACCAAATGGGAGTATTTCGTCAGAGCTTGTACTATTTGCGCCCCACCATCACGTTACGTGTCGGCTCGGCGCTACGGCTTGTCCCTCCGCAGGGACCACAACCCTTCCACACATTGCATGACCACAGAGAAAGACGCCATGACGTCACGCCATGACGCCACGCCATGACGTCACGACGTCACGCCATGACGTCACGCCTATCTTCTGCTGAGCGTCAGAGAGGGAGCCCCTTGGCCGAATATTAGAACATTTTGATGACTGGCTTTGGTTCATATTTCATATTCTCAAACGCTTGCATCGACCGCGCATGCGCACTTACCAGAGGAGGGATCCAGACACACAATCAGAGGGGGTCCGTTGGCGGCAGAGCCACGCGAGCGCTCCGGAGTGTGTGATAAAGGCTTCCAGGGCACGCAGTATGTATGTGTACCCTTGGCCAGCACTCCACCAGCCTCAACGCAACGGGACCTCAGATTGCCGACTGTCGACGCAAATACACATGCGTTAGCCAGTTGGGAGGGGGGGGGGTACTCGTGTGGCGCCGGTGAAGCGGACCGGCCAAGCAGTCTAAAGCGCCCTGCACGCTGCCTTATCCCACGGCCCGTGAACAAAGCCGATATGGCGTTAGTGAACAGTGAGTTGGAAACGAAGCGTGCTTTGTGTGGGAGCTATGAGCTGTATATGGCCATAACGGACTCCGATGGCGTGATGCGGCTTAAGCATGGCTCGGCCTTCAACACCACCTCCAAGCGACTCGAGCAGGGCTCATTCGCATTCACTCTGCTTTTTCGTTGATACGCGTTCGGTGTTTGGGCTCAAAGTTGACCATTTCCTTCTGCACAACAGAGTAAAACGTGAACACGAAGGCTAAAGATCGGAACCGAATATCTCAAAAATGTAGCTATTTTATTGCTTTCGGAAGCGAGAAATGCAATGTGCATTTTAAAGGGGGGGGGGGGTGGCAAGAAGTGGTCGTGTTCCCAGATCACGAAGAATAAATTTCTTTGTTCCCTGATCACGATGAATTAAAAAGGATATCTCCCAGTATACATAGAAACGGCGGACACATGATCTAAATCAGATAATAAATCGGTTATTTAATATTAAAAATTTCCAATTTACGATTAAAGAAATCCTTGATCACGGCGGTCGGTTAATACTCCATTCCCGAAGAATTATATGCCTAAATCCCAATTCACGATAAAGAGAAAACCCCACTCCCGAGGAACTGAAATACCCCTTGCGCCCCCCTCCCCCACCACCCGCTTAAAAGGACTCCTATGCATGCCACGGGGAACAGGTGAGGCTCACCGTACTTTAAGTCAGAGAATACCCGTCTAACAGTTCATTCTTGAAAAGATATGTACTCGGCTTCTTTTTCCAGAATGTACTGTTACATGGGCATTGTCTTTACCATAATGTACTGTTACATGGGCATTGTCTTTACCATAATGTACTGTTACATGGGCATTGTCTTTACCATAATGTACTGTTACATGGGTATTGTCTTTACTATAATGTACTGTTACAAGGGCATTGTCTTTACCATAATGTACTGTTACATGGGCATTGTCTTTACCATAATGTACTGTTACATGGGCATTGTCTTTACCATAATGTACTGTTACATGGGTATTGTCTTTACCATAATGTACTGTTACAAGGGCATTGTCTTTACCATAATGTACTGTTACATGGGCATTGTCTTTACCATAATGTACTGTTACATGGGCATTGTCGTTACCATAATGTACTGTTACATGGACATTGTCTTTACCATAATGTACTGTTACATGGGCATTGTCTTTACCATAATGTACTGTTACATGGGCATTGTCTTTACCATAATGTACTGTTACATGGGCATTGTCTTTACCATAATGTACTGTTACATGGGCATTGTCTTTACCATAATGTATACGCTTATATTATATGCTCAAAAGCTGTTTTGTGCAGTTGGGTTGATCTCATTTCCCATTATAAATAATAGGCCCTTTTAACACGGAACATCATATTACAACAAATTTTACCTGGAAATCGCCCAGAAAGTAATTGTTTGGTAAAAACGACAATTGACTCACAACTTTACACTCACATTGTATAACCGGGTTAAATTACAAAGAAATTAGAAACCCAGTAAAAAGGTTTCATATATAAACTGCGTATCTTTTGCATAACCACCCCGATTACATCAATATGTACTCTTCTGTGGGAGTATTATATTAGCTTTACGAATTAATTTACCCAAACGCTGGCCTTTAATAATAAACCACACAATTGCAAATGACATTTACATCTAAATCCGGATTTTGTTTTTAATCAGAGAAATGCAGCCGGGGCGTTGTTCGAAACAGATGTGCCGGCGGCCACAGTGGCTATGCTTGCCTTCTGTTTGCCTTTGATATATGGCCCTCGACCCCACAGGGTATATACCAAAGCTTGGTGTGGCGTAACCAAGGTCCAGACGATATTTACCATCGAAAACAAACTATCGCCGGCATTGCCGGTCCCTCGGTCCCCCGGTCCCCCGGTCCCCTGGTTCCCCGGTCCCCCGGTCCCCTGGTTCCCCGGTCCCCCGGTCCCCCGGTCCCCCGGTCCCCCGGTCCCCCGGTCCCCCGGTCCCCCGGGCCCCGGGCCCCCCGGTCCGGCGGGCGCCACCCCCGGAAAGCAAGCGGGATCCACCCAGCCTGAGGCATGTACTTGGCGTGACATTGTGAAGCGCTGGATCCTAGGCCTGGTGTGGCTGCCCGCCGTCAGAGGGCCCTCATGTCGGCTGGGTAAACAGCCCATGTCAACAAGCCATGTATGACAGGCTTCAGCAAGCAGTCCCAAATCGGTTCCCATCATTCTCTCCGCGACACCCCTCTGTGCGAGATCATATTGCTGCCCTCCACACACCCACAACACACTCACACTACCCCCCCCCCCCACCCCCCCACTCAGGGTTCTCCACGTCTTTGACCGTGTCGTCGGGTGTGGGTGTCGTAGCCAACTTGAGAGCAGCTCTCAAAACACAGAGCAGCTGTCCATACACAGAGCAGCTGTCCATACACAGAGCAGCTGTCCATACACAGAGGGGTCTGGAAGGGGGGTCCAGTGTCGATTTTTCACAATCCTCAGTGTCGAATGTCGATGTTTCACGAACTACCGTGCCGTTTTTTTCTTCTTCTCAACTGCGACTGTGTCGATGTCGCTTTTTCAGATCCTCGATGTCGGAATTGGGGGCCAATGTCGAATGCCGATTTTTCAAATACCCCTTCCAGACCCTTCTCTATGGCCCCCAATGACCGCCCTGGCCCCCCTCACCTGCGACCACTGGTCGCCCTGCCCCCCCTCCCCTGCCACCACTGGCCGCCCTGGCCCCCCTCCCCTGCCACAACTGGCCGCCCTGGCCCCCCTCCCCTGCCACCACTGGCCGCCCTGGCCCCCCTCCTCTGCCACCACTGTTCGCCCTGGCCCCCCTCCCATGTCACCACTGGCCGCCCTGGCCCCCCTCCCCTGCCACAACTGGCCGCCCTGGCCCCCCTCCCCTGCCACCACTGGCCGCCCTGGCCCCCCTCCCCTGCCACCACTGGCCGCCCTGGCCCCCCTCCCCTGCCACAACTGGCCGCCCTGGCCCCCCTCCCCTGCCACCACTGGCCGCCCTGGCCCCCCTCCCCTGCCACCACTGGCCGCCCTGGCCCCTTTCCCCTGCCACCACTGGCCGCCCTGGCCCCCCTCCCCTGCCACCACTGGCCGCCCTGGCCCCCCTCCCCTGCCTCCACTGGCCGCCCTGCCTCCCTCCCCTGCCACCACTGGCCGCCCTGCCCCCCCTCACCTGCCACCACTGGCCGCCCTGCCCCCCTCCCCTGCCACCACTGGCCGCCCTGCGCCCCCCCCCTGCCACCACTGGCCGCCCTGGCCCCCCTCCCCTGCCACCACTGGCCGCCCTGCCCCCCTCCCCTGCCACCACTGGCCGCCCTGGCCCCCCTCCACTGCCACCACTGGCCGCCCTGGCCCCCCTCCACTGCCACCACTGGCCGCCCTGGCCCCCCTCCCCTGCCACCACTGGCCGCCCTGGCCCCCCTCCCCTGCCACCACTGGCCGCCCTGGCCCCCTCCCCTGCCACCACTGGCCGCCCTGCCCCCCCCCCCACCCCCCTGCCACCACTGGCCGCCCTGGCCCCCTCCCCTGCCACCACTGGCCGCCCTGCCCCCCTCCCCTGCCACTACTGGCCGCCCTGCGCCCCCCCCCCCCCCTGCCACCACTGGCCGCCCTGGCCCCCTCCCCTGCCACCACTGGCCGCCCTGCCCCCCTCCCCTGCCACCACTGGCCGCCCTGGCCCCCCTCCACTGCCACCACTGGCCGCCCTGGCCCCCCTCCCCTGCCACCACTGGCCGCCCTGGCCCCCCTCCCCTGCCACCACTGGCCGCCCTGGCCCCCTCCCCTGCCACCACTGGCCGCCCTGCCCCCCTCCCCTGCCACCACTGGCCGCCCTGGCCCCCCTCCACTGCCACCACTGGCCGCCCTGGCCCCCCTCCCCTGCCACCACTGGCCGCCCTGCCCCCCTCCCCTGCCACCACTGGCCGCCCTGGCCCCCCTCCACTGCCACCACTGGCCGCCTGGCCCCCTCCCCTGCCACCACTGGCCGCCCTGGCCCCCCTCCACTGCCACCACTGGCCGCCCTGGCCCCCCTCCCCTGCCACCACTGGCCGCCCTGCCCCCCTCCCCTGCCACCACTGGCCGCCCTGGCCCCCCTCCACTGCCACCACTGGCCGCCCTGGCCCCCCTCCCCTGCCACCACTGGCCGCCCTGGCCCCCCTCCCCTGCCACCACTGGCCGCCCTGGCCCCCTCCCCTGCCACCACTGGCCGCCCTGCCCCCCCCCCCCAACCCCTGCCACCACTGGCCGCCCTGGCCCCCTCCCCTGCCACCACTGGCCGCCCTGCCCCCCTCCCCTGCCACTACTGGCCGCCCTGCGCCCCCCCCCCTGCCACCACTGGCCGCCCTGGCCCCCCTCCCCTGCCACCACTGGCCGCCCTGGCCCCCTCCCCTGCCACCACTGGCCGCCCTCCCCCCCCCCCCCCTCCCCTGCCACCACTGGCCGCCCTGGCCCCCCTTCCCCCCCCCTCCCCTGCCACCACTGGCCGCCATCGAGCGTTCGCTTCATTCAGCAAAGATCAACGGAATAGAGGAAGTCATGCCACCCACTAAACTACACCAAGCTCACGATTGACAGGGCATGGGGCATGGGGCATGGGGCATGAGGCCAGGGCATTGGGCATGGGGCATGGGGCCAGGGCATGTAGCCAGGGCACTGGGCATCGGGCATGGGGCATGGGGCCAGGGCATTGGGCATGAGGCATGGGGCCAGGGCATGTAGCCAGGGCATTGGACATGGGGCATGAGGCCAGGGCATTGGGCATGGGGCATGGGGCCAGGGCATTGGGCATGGGGCATGGGGCATGGGGCATGAGGCCAGGGCATTGGGCATGGGGCATGAGGCCAGGGCATTGGGCATCGGGCATGGGGCATGTAGCCAGGGCATTGGGCATGGGGCATGAGGCCAGGGCATTGGGCATGGGGCATGAGGCCAGGGCATTGGGCATGGGGCATGGGGCCAGGGCATTGGGCATGGGGCATGAGGCCAGGGCATTGGGCATGGGGCATGGGGCCAGGGCATTGGGCATGGGGCATGGGGCATGGGGCATGAGGCCAGGGCATTGGACATGGGGCATGAGGCCAGGGCATTGGACATGGGGCATGAGGCCAGGGCATTGGGCATGGGGCATGGGGCCAGGGCATTGGGCATGGGGCATGGGGCATGGGGCATGAGGCCAGGGCATTGGGCATGGGGCATGAGGCCAGGGCATTGGGCATCGGGCATGGGGCATGTAGCCAGGGCATTGGGCATGGGGCATGGGGCCAGGGCATTGGGCATCGGGCATGGGGCATGTAGCCAGGGCATTGGACATGGGGCATGGGGCATGAGGCCAGGGCATTGGGCATGGGGCATGGGGCCAGGGCATGTAGCCAGGGCATTGGGCATCGGGCATGGGGCATGAGGCCAGGGCATTGGGCATGGGGCATGGGGCCAGGGCATGTAGCCAGGGCATTGGGCATGGGGCATGCAGCTAGGGCATGTAGCCAGGGCATGTAGCCAGGGCATTGGGCATGGGGCATGCAGCTAGGGCATGTAGCCAGGGCATGTAGCCAGGGCATTGGGGTTGGGGCATGCAGCTAGGGCATGTAGCCAGGGCATTGGGCATGGGGCATGGGGCATGCAGCTAGGGCATGTAGCCAGGGCATGTAGCCAGGGCATTGGGGTTGGGGCATGCAGCTAGGGCATGTAGCCAGGGCGTGTAGCCAGGGCATTGGGCATCGGGCATGGGGCATGAGGCCAGGGCATTGGGCATGGGGCATGGGGCCAGGGCATGTAGCCAGGGCATTGGGCATGGGGCATGCAGCTAGGGCATGTAGCCAGGGCATGTAGCCAGGGCATTGGGCATGGGGCATGCAGCTAGGGCATGTAGCCAGGGCATGTAGCCAGGGCATTGGGGTTGGGGCATGCAGCTAGGGCATGTAGCCAGGGCATTGGGCATGGGGCATGGGGCATGCAGCTAGGGCATGTAGCCAGGGCATGTAGCCAGGGCATTGGGGTTGGGGCATGCAGCTAGGGCATGTAGCCAGGGCGTGTAGCCAGGGCATTGGGCATCGGGCATGGGGCATGTAGCCAGGGCATTGGACATGGGGCATGGGGCATGCAGCTAGGGCATGTAGCCAGGGCATGTAGCCAGGGCATTGGGGTTGGGGCATGCAGCTAGGGCATGTAGCCAGGGCATTGGGCATGGGGCATGGGGCATGCAGCTAGGGCATGTAGCCAGGGCATGTAGCCAGGGCATTGGGGTTGGGGCATGCAGCTAGGGCATGTAGCCAGGGCATTGGGCATGGGGCATGGGGCATGCAGCTAGGGCATGTAGCCAGGGCATTGGGCATGGGGCATGGGGCATGCAGCTGGGGCATGTAGCCAGGGCATGTAGCCAGGGCATTGGGATTGGGGCATGCAGCTAGGGCATGTAGCCAGGGCATTGGGCATGGGGCATGCAGCTAGGGCATGTAGCCAGGGCATTGGGCATGGGGCATGCCGCTAGGGCATGTAGCCAGGGCATTGGGCATGGGGCATGCCGCTAGGGCATGTAGCCAGGGCATTGGGCATGGAGCATGGGGCATGCAGCTAGGGCAGGTAGCCAGGGCATGTAGCCCATGCATTGGGCATGGGGCATGCCGCTAGGGCATGTAGCCAGGGCATTGGGCATGGGGCATGCCGCTAGGGCATGTAGCCAGGGCATTGGGCATGGAGCATGGGGCATGCAGCTAGGGCAGGTAGCCAGGGCATGTAGCCCATGCATTGGGCATGGGGCATGCCGCTAGGGCATGTAGCCAGGGCATTGGGCATGGGGCATGCCGCTAGGGCATGTAGCCAGGGCATTGGGCATGGAGCATGGGGCATGCAGCTAGGGCATTTAGCCAGAGCATGTAGCCAGGGTATTTGGCATGGGGCATGCAGCTAGGGCATGTAGCCAGGGCATGTAGCCAGGGCATTAGGCATGGGGCATGCCGCTAGGGCATGTAGCCAGGGCATTGGGCATGGGGCATGCAGCTAGGGCATGTAGCTAGGGCATGTAGCCAGGGCATTGGGCATGGGGCATGCAGCTAGGGCATGTAGCCAGGGCATGTAGCCAGGGCATTGGGCATGGGGCATGCAGCTAGGGCATGTAGCCAGGGCATGGGGCATGGGGCATGGGGCATGGGGTATGCCGCTAGGGCATGGGGCCAGGGCATGGGGCCAGGGCATTGGGCATGGGGTATGCCGCTAGGGCATGGGGCCAGGGCATGGGGCCAGGGCATTGGGCATGGGGTATGCCGCTAGGGCATGCCGCTAGGGCATGGGGCCAGGGCATCCCACCTTAGTCTCTTGGGGCCGTATTTATAATCACCACTTAGGCTACGCTACTAGACTTAGCGCTAAGTGGAAGATTTGTCGTGCGACTTTTGGGTTCAAAATACATAAGTAGTAACCCAAAAAGTGGATTTTCTGAATTAAGAAAGTGCTAAAATTATATTGAAGACGATTTCTTAATCATGAGCACCACCGCAACGAGCCGGTGAGGCCAAGATGAAAATGCACTTTTCGTGAGCAACTTACGAGGGGATTATGAATACGGCCCCAGGTCCTGTCATCACTCATTTCACACACCTGATGCTTATCTGTGTCCCGTTCATATTTCCGTACTAATAATCT
Source organism: Arenicola marina (assembly GCA_964019135.1). NCBI lineage: Eukaryota > Metazoa > Annelida > Polychaeta > Arenicolidae > Arenicola > Arenicola marina. Next base: position 2,183,798 of record OZ025262.1, read on the forward strand.
CCACAAATTATGGAGAAACTTTTATTATTACTTGAATTGGCTAATGAGTCAACGGAACCATAAAAAACCTGGTTTACCACGGAAAACCATTGTCGAAACAAAGCCCGCCTATGGCACGGAGCCCTTCCTATGTATCTGGTAATATAAAGGTATATTTATATAGTACATAACCATAGACAATGTGAAATATCCGCTGAACGCTTGAACAACGTATTCCAAATATGCCAGTCTCCACAAATTGAGACTCACGCGCGGCCGACGCCCTTGGCCGTCACAACCCCCTGATATTTCCCATGAAGGTGTGCCTGGCGCCAACACGTCTATTATCGCGATGGCTGCCACAGGTCAGGGCGGGTCGTTGTGAAGGCACCGTGAGTGCAGCTTACCGTCATCGCGTCCTTCCTGTGTTCTGACTGGCGCGAGGGACACAAGAGGAGGTCGTTACTGTACTCCACTCGCCCGGGAGACTGACGGCGCGGGGTGACAGGCCAGACAGTACGACTGGCCATTATGGAGCATTCCACCTGCAAACCCCTGGTGTCCAGTTCCCGGTCCTTACCTGGCGTTTGTCGGTGTCGGGGCGTCGGCAGGATGAGAGCGGCCTTCAGACGGTACGCTGCCACCGGAAGGCGACCACACCCCGACCCCGGTCAGCACCACCACCCAGGCCGCCGCCCCACCCCGACCCCGGCCAGCACCACCACCAAGGCCGCCGCCCCACCCCGACCCCGGCCAGCACCACCACCAAGGCCGCCGCCCCACCCCGACCCGGCCAGCACCACCACCAAGGCCGCCGCCCCACCCCGACCCCGGTCAGCACCACCACCCAGGCCGCCGCCCCACCCCGACCCCGGCCAGCACCACCACCAAGGCCGCCGCCCCACCCCGACCCCGGCCAGCACCACCACCAAGGCCGCCGCCCCACCCCGACCCCGGCCAGCACCACCACCAAGGGCGCCGCCCCACCCCGACCCCGGCCAGCACCACCACCAAGGCCGCCGCCCCACCCCGACCCCGGCCAGCACCACCACCAAGGCCGCCGCCCCACCCCGACCCCGGTCAGCACCACCACCCAGGCCGCCGCCCCACCCCGACCCCGGCCAGCACCACCACCAAGGCCGCCGCCCCACCCCGACCCCGGCCAGCACCACCACCAAGGCCGCCGCCCCACCCCGACCCCGGCCAGCACCACCACCAAGGCCGCCGCCCCACCCCGACCCCGGCCAGCACCACCACCAAGGCCGCCGCCCCACCCCGACCCCGGTCAGCACCACCACCCAGGCCGCCGCCCCACCCCGACCCCGGCCAGCACCACCACCAAGGCCGCCACACCGCGACCCCGGCCAGCACCACCACCCAGGCCGCCCCACCCCGACCCCGGCCAGCACCACCACCAAGGCCGCCGTCCCACCCCGACCCCGGCCACCACCACCACCAAGGCCGCCGCCCCACCCCGACCCCGGCCAGCACCACCACCAAGGCCGCCCCACCCCGACCCCGGCCAGCACCACCACCAAGGCCGCCCCACCCCGACCCCGGCCAGCACCACCACCAAGGCCGCCACACCGCGACCCCGGCCAGCACCACCACCAAGGCCGGCGCCCCACCCCGACCCCGGCCAGCTCCACCACCCACCCCGACCCCGGCCAGCTCCACCACCCAGGCCGCCACACCCCGACCCCGGCCAGCACCACCGCTGCGAGGCTCCCCGGGACAGCCCTGCCCCTCCCCTCCCCCTTTTCCTCGCCAGAACACAGTCCGCACTGTTGGCCGCTACTATAGAATATCTCTGTTCTCCATCCACTGGTATGAAGGCCCTCCCTCTGTCCTTTGGTCTATGGTTGCCATGGTAACCTGATCGATGAAATCGGTCAAAGCGTATCGCAGTTCCCGCCCAGATATACACCCCCCCTCCCCCCCTACACACACACCGGCACCCTGAATCTCACCCAGAGACATGTACATAACTACTACCCCACCCACTCCTTCTGGGTGCCACACAGCCCAAAAAATACCTTCTCTCATTCCATATGTTCAACACCGCCCCAAGATTACTGTACCCCCACCGCCCCCAATCTCTATGTACCACCCAGCCCTAGAAATACCCCACCCCCACTCGTTATGTACCACCCTATGTACCACCCCTACTCCCTATGTACCACTCCCACTCCCTATGCACCACCCTATGTACAACCCCCACTCCCAATGTACCACCCCCACTCCATTTGTACCACCCCCACTCCCTATGTACCACCCTATGTACCACCCCACTCCCTATGTACCACCCTATGTACCACCCCCACTCCCTTTGTACCACCCCCTCTCCCTATGTACCACCCTATGTACCACCCCCACTCCCTTTGTACCACCCCCACTCCCTATGTACCACCCTATGTACCACCCCCTCTCCCTATGTACCACCCTATGTACCACCCCCACTCCCTATGTACCACCCTATGTACCACCCCCTCTCCCTATGTACCACCCTATGTACCACCCCCACTCCCTATGTACCACCCCCACTCCCTATGTACCACCCCACTCCCTATGTAACACCCTGTCTACCACCCCCACTCCCTATGTACCACCCTATCTACCACCCCCACTCTCTATGTACCACCCTATGTACGACCCCCACTCCCTATGCACCACTCTATGTACCACCCCCTCTCCCTGTGGACAACCCCCACTCCCTATGTACCACCGTATGTACCACCCGCACTCCCTATGTGCCAGTACTTCAAGAGCACCCTACATCAGGAATATGTCAGTAATTCAAGAGTACCTACACCTAGGATATGTCATTACTTCAAGAGTATCTACACCTGGGATACGCAAGTATTTCAAGGGTACCCTACACCTGGGATATGCCAAAGAGTACCCTATACCAGGGATATGTCAGTACTTCAAGGGTACCCTACACCAGAGATATGCCAGTACTTCAAGAGTACCTATATCTGGGAAATGCCAAAGAGTACTCTATACCAGGGATATGTCAGTACTTCAAGAGTACCCTACACCAGGGATATGCCAGTACTTCAAGAGTACCTACACCTGGGATATGTCAGGGCTTCAAGAGTGCCGTACACCAGGGATATGCCATTTCTTCAAGAGTACCTACACCTGGGATACGCCAGTACTTCAAGGGTACCTTACATCAGGGATGTGCCAGTAATTCAAGAGTACCTACACCTGGGATATGGCAGTGCTTCAAGAGTACCTACACCTAGGATATGCCAGTACTTTAAGAGTACCTACATCTGGGAAATGCCAAAGAGTACTCTATGCCAGGGATATGTCAGTACTTCAAGAGTACCCTACACCAGGGATATGCCAGTACTTCAAGAGTACCTACACCTGGGATATGTCAGTACTTCCAGAGTACCTACACCAGGGATCTGCCAGTACTTCAAGAGTACCTACACCTGGGATATGTCAGTACTTCCAGAGTACCTACACCTGGGATATGCCAGTACTTCAAGAGTACCTACACCTGAGATATGTAAGGACTTCAAGAGTACCGTACACCAGGGATATGCCATTTCTTCAAGAGTACCTACACCTGGGATACGCCAGTACTTCAAGAGTACCTACACCTGGGATATGTCAGGGCTTCAAGAGTGCCGTACACCAGGGATATGCCATTTCTTCAAGAGTACCTACACCTGGGATATGTCAGGGCTTCAAGAGTGCCGTACACCAGGGATATGCCATTTCTTCAAGAGTACCTACACCTGGGATACGCCAGTACTTCAAGGGTACCTTACATCAGGGATGTGCCAGTAATTCAAGAGTACCTACACCTGGGATATGGCAGTGCTTCAAGAGTACCTACACCTAGGATATGCCAGTACTTTAAGAGTGCCTACACCTGGGATATGCCAAAGAGTACCCTATACCAGTTATATATGCCAGTACTTCAAGAGTAGCTACACCAGGGCTATGTCATTTCTTCAAGAGTACCTAAACCTGGGATACGCCAGTACTTCAAGGGTACCTACACCAGGTATATGCCAAAGAGTACCCTATACCAGAGATTTGCCAGTACTTCAAGGGTACCTACACCTGGGATATGCCAAAGAGTACCCTATACCAGCACTTCAAGAGCGTCTTATCTTATCTTACTATGATGTGTTATCGCGCATCAAGAACCCTTTGACTACCTTATGACTTGAAGTATGACTAGGCTATGTAGCCTGGACCGACGGCTTTGTGTAAAGGACGAAACGACACGACACGAATCGGAGTGGGTATCGTAGTAGGTGGGGTAGGTGTTGGCTCAGAGTAGTGGGCAAGACCGCCCAGGCTGGATTCGAAGCGTCATTGGCGCACTGGGACGCAATGGCCCTCTTCACACCCTCAATGTATATGGGCATAGGAGTGCCTTATGTAGCCTTGCCGGCGTCAGGCCCGTAAGTTCGAAACGGCCGGGGCCAAAAATGTCGCCCCGCTCCATGCTAATGTCGTATTCCAGGGCGAAATATTTTGCTCCGGCCGTTCCGAACTTACGGGCCCTGGTCATGAGTCATTTTATGGGCCTCTTTCTGTGGTCTAAATGGGTTCACCATGGTGTGGTATTGGACACGTACAATTGTTGTAAAATCATTGCAAAATCATTTGCCGTTAACTAAAATAGTGTAAGGCTGGTTAGTCAAAGGAGTTCAATTTGTTTTGGGATTAATAATCACGGCCACATCTTGAGACGTTATTATCGACATCATATAGGCTATCTTCGCTGTTTTGGGCGGGTAATGTGTGCTTGCCGTGAACCGGCCCTCTACATCTACCTGGCGCATCCGGCCGAGGAAATCAAACAAAATGGCTAAATATTGGTCAATAGGCCGTTGCAGAGAAAATTCTGGCAGGCGCGTGTTTCGGGTAACTCTAGCTCGCTCTGCGCTGTATAACATGCAAAAGGCGGGTGCTGACTTATAGCTGATATAAATTCCAACCGGCCAATGTAATGAATGTCACTAGAGGGGAGGAAGTGGGGGGGGGGCGGTACTTTTTCCGATCTCAACGATTGTCAACCAGGAATTCTTGGAAATTGGCGATCAGCTGATGGCATTCAGATGGGGTATGCCCCCCCCCCCTCCCTCCCCTCACTACGCTGCGCGTGGCTGGAAAAATAATTCGTGTGGATATATTATAAATCTAATTCAATCTAATATATATTGTACAGAATACATAACTTGGTACCCGATGTGTACCGATTATGACTTATTATTATATGCACCCGAGTGGCTTGTGCCTTGCTGCGTATCAACCAGGAATGTCGAATGGGGAGCCCAACATATACGACTGTTATGCTGTTCTTTATCTAGTGAATTATATAACCTGTGCTTCCATTATATAATATAATACTTACAGGAAAGTTTATAGATACATCTTTTGTGTTTGTTCTGTGAGTAACAATGCCATAGAACCAACCTACCCCTGGCAAAAGAAACGTTGAAGCCGGGCACCTGAACCAACTCTATAGGCATGCATGGTAAACGCATGCGAGAATCTGTTTTCTAGTGCGTATTTTTGACGATGTCGCCTGAGGTACCTGGAGCGGCCTATTTGGTTTCTCCATTTGTCGAACCCCGGCCTCGATCGCAGCTTGATATGAAAAAAATCGATGCTTATGTCATGATTAGTGATATTCTGTGCAAGCTATGTTATACTTTGCCCCAGCTTGATCGGTATCTCGGGACCCATCACCGAGGCTCCCCGGGATGTGTATACAAGCTCGTGGTGGTAACAGAGGTTTGTCATATTGAAGAGGAAGGAGTGGTCTGGCTGTCAAACCCATCACAGTGTACAGCAGAATGGTGTAAGGGGCTTTATGATTGGACAAGAGGTGCGGACTACGACAATGATATGTGGTTGAAGGAAACATGCAGTGTGCGAACTTACCGACATGTTGATCTGCATATGGGGGCGGATCTCCTTGTGTAACCAATAATAAGCATTTGTATTGGTTACATTGGGGGCGGATCTCCTTGTGTAACCAATAATAAGCATTTGTGTTGGTTACATTGGGGGCGGATCTCCTTGTGTAACCAATAATAAGCATTTGTATTGGTTACATTGGGGGCGGATCTCCTTGTGTAACCAATAATAAGCATTTGTATTGGTCACATTGGGGGCGGATCTCCTTGTGTAACCAATAATAAACATTTGTATTGGTCACATTGGGGGCGGATCTCCTTGTGTAACCAATAATAAGCATTTGTATTGGTTACATTGGGGGCGGATCTCCTTGTGTAACCAATAATAAGCATTTGTGTTGGTTACATTGGGGGCGGATCTCCTTGTGTAACCAATAATAAACATTTGTATTGGTTACATTGGGGGCGGATCTCCTTGTGTAACCAATAATAAACATTTGTATTGGTCACATTGGGGCCGGATCTCCTTGTGTAACCAATAATAAGCATTTGTATTGGTTACATTGGGGGCGGATCTCCTTGTGTAACCAATAATAAACATTTGTATTGGTCACATTGGGGCCGGATCTCCTTGTGTAACCAATAATAAGCATTTGTGTTGGTTACATTGGGGGCGGATCTCCTTGTGTAACCAATAATAAGCATTTGTATTGGTTACATTGGGGGCGGATCTCCTTGTGTAACCAATAATAAACATTTGTATTGGTCACATTGGGGGCGGATCTCCTTGTGTAACCAATAATAAACGTTTGTATTGGTTACATTGGGGGCGGATCTCCTTGTGTAACCAATAATAAGCATTTGTATTGGTTACATTGGGGGCGGATCTCCTTGTGTAACCAATAATAAGCATTTGTATTGGTTACATTGGGGGCGGATCTCCTTGTGTAACCAATAATAAGCATTTGTATTGGTTACATTGGGGGCGGATCTCCTTGTGTAACCAATAATAAGCATTTGTGTTGGTTACATTGGGGGCGGATCTCCTTGTGTAACCAATAATAAACATTTGTATTGGTTACATTGGGGGCGGATCTCCTTGTGTAACCAATAATAAACATTTGTATTGGTCACATTGGGGCCGGATCTCCTTGTGTAACCAATAATAAGCATTTGTATTGGTTACATTGGGGGCGGATCTCCTTGTGTAACCAATAATAAGCATTTGTATTGGTTACATTGGGGGCGGATCTCCTTGTGTAACCAATAATAAGCATTTGTGTTGGTTACATTGGGGGCGGATCTCCTTGTGTAACCAATAATAAACATTTGTATTGGTTACATTGGGGGCGGATCTCCTTGTGTAACCAATAATAAGCATTTGTATTGGTTACATTGGGGGCGGATCTCCTTGTGTAACCAATAATAAGCATTTGTATTGGTTACATTGGGGGCGGATCTCCTTGTGTAACCAATAATAAGCATTTGTGTTGGTTACATTGGGGGCGGATCTCCTTGTGTAACCAATAATAAACATTTGTATTGGTTACATTGGGGGCGGATCTCCTTGTGTAACCAATAATAAACATTTGTGTTGGTTACATTGGGGGCGGATCTCCTTGTGTAACCAATAATAAGCATTTGTATTGGTTACATTGGGGGCGGATCTCCTTGTGTAACCAATAATAAACGTTTGTATTGGTTACATTGGGGGCGGATCTCCTTGTGTAACCAATAATAAGCATTTGTATTGGTTACATTGGGGGCGGATCTCCTTGTGTAACCAATAATAAGCATTTGTATTGGTTACATTGGGGGCGGATCTCCTTGTGTAACCAATAATAAGCATTTGTATTGGTTACATTGGGGGCGGATCTCCTTGTGTAACCAATAATAAGCATTTGTATTGGTTACATTGGGGGCGGATCTCCTTGTGTAACCAATAATAAACATTTGTATTGGTTACATTGGGGGCGGATCTCCTTGTGTAACCAATAATAAACATTTGTATTGGTCACATTGGGGCCGGATCTCCTTGTGTAACCAATAATAAGCATTTGTATTGGTTACATTGGGGGCGGATCTCCTTGTGTAACCAATAATAAGCATTTGTATTGGTTACATTGGGGGCGGATCTCCTTGTGTAACCAATAATAAGCATTTGTGTTGGTTACATTGGGGGCGGATCTCCTTGTGTAACCAATAATAAACATTTGTATTGGTTACATTGGGGGCGGATCTCCTTGTGTAACCAATAATAAGCATTTGTATTGGTTACATTGGGGGCGGATCTCCTTGTGTAACCAATAATAAGCATTTGTATTGGTTACATTGGGGGCGGATCTCCTTGTGTAACCAATAATAAGCATTTGTGTTGGTTACATTGGGGGCGGATCTCCTTGTGTAACCAATAATAAACATTTGTATTGGTTACATTGGGGGCGGATCTCCTTGTGTAACCAATAATAAACATTTGTGTTGGTTACATTGGGGGCGGATCTCCTTGTGTAACCAATAATAAGCATTTGTATTGGTTACATTGGGGGCGGATCTCCTTGTGTAACCAATAATAAGCATTTGTGTTGGTTACATTGGGGGCGGATCTCCTTGTGTAACCAATAATAAACATTTGTATTGGTTACATTGGGGGCGGATCTCCTTGTGTAACCAATAATAAGCATTTGTATTGGTTACATTGGGGGCGGATCTCCTTGTGTAACCAATAATAAGCATTTGTGTTGGTTACATTGGGGGCGGATCTCCTTGTGTAACCAATAATAAACATTTGTATTGGTTACATTGGGGGCGGATCTCCTTGTGTAACCAATAATAAGCATTTGTATTGGTTACATTGGGGGCGGATCTCCTTGTGTAACCAATAATAAGCATTTGTGTTGGTTACATTGGGGGCGGATCTCCTTGTGTAACCAATAATAAACATTTGTATTGGTTACATTGGGGGCGGATCTCCTTGTGTAACCAATAATAAGCATTTGTATTGGTTACATTGGGGGCGGATCTCCTTGTGTAACCAATAATAAACATTTGTATTGGTTACATTGGGGGCGGATCTCCTTGTGTAACCAATAATAAGCATTTGTATTGGTTACATTGGGGGCGGATCTCCTTGTGTAACCAATAATAAGCATTTGTGTTGGTTACATTGGGGGCGGATCTCCTTGTGTAACCAATAATAAACATTTGTATTGGTTACATTGGGGGCGGATCTCCTTGTGTAACCAATAATAAGCATTTGTATTGGTTACATTGGGGGCGGATCTCCTTGTGTAACCAATAATAAACATTGTATTGGTTACATTGGGGGCGGATCTCCTTGTGTAACCAATAATAAACATTTGTATTGGTTACATTGGGGGCGGATCTCCTTGTGTAACCAATAATAAGCATTTGTATTGGTTACATTGGGGGCAGATCTCCTTGTGTAACCAATAATAAACATTTGTATTGGTTACATTGGGGGCGGATCTCCTTGTGTAACCAATAATAAACTTTTGTATTGGTTACATTTGGGGCAGATCTCCTTGTGTAACCAATAATTAACAATTTTATTGGTTACATTGGGGGCAGATCTCCTTGTGTAACCAATAATAAACATTTGTATTGGTTACATTGGGGGCAGATCTCCTTGTGTAACCAATAATAAACATTTGTATTGGTTACATTGGGGGCAGATCTCCTTGTGTAACCAATAATAAGCATTACTGCCCCCCCCACTCCGAAGAAGTCTTTGAGCAGGTTGTTCACACTATGGGCTGTTGTTGTACCTACCAGTACGACACCCCGACAGCTGGTGGTATAGAGGTGACACTTTACAGCAGTCCTGGCAGTACCACCGGCAGAAAACATTCCACGGAGAGTGGCCAGCAATGACCAGCCTTGCTAATTATTATTAATTTCTTCTGTTAATATCCTTTATGTGTATTGATATTTTTAATCCAAGCCGATGGAACGACGAAGTCGGGAGCGACTCGCTTGGCGGGCGAGGGTTGCCGTGGTGGTATCGGTTGGTACATAAGCCCTGTGAGCTGGTGAGGTGGGGCCACTGACGATAAGACCTGGGTAGTGCGGGGCCTGAGTGCGTGACCAGGTGTGGGCTGGCAGCCGTGTTCATTGGTCGACCGCGCCGCCACGAGCCATCCCTCCATTGCTCACATTGACCGCGCGACAGCATGATAATCTGGCGCCGATCTCGCGGCCCTCCACATCATTGGATACGGCCAGCGACAGATTTATTGACTTTGCAAGGACATCCACGTCTGTTCATATCTCATCCGCTCCCAGAGATACAGATCAGACTTCAATTAAGTGTTGGTGCAACGCTATCTCTCTGTACTAAATCAACTTTTATGAACTGACGATAAGCAAATTCAATCATTCAGAATTCAATAATAGGTTGCAGAGTTTATTTCATAACATCACTAAATGGTACGCATTCGTCCAATTAGCAAAACTGAGGTCTGGCCAGTTTATTTCTGAGGGCATTGAACATTTAGAAGCGCTATTATTGACACGTGTGCCTGGGTTCCAATTCGGCCCTGGCACCTGGGTCCCTTGTCCCTTTTTGGTTACATTGGGGGCGGATCTCCTTGTGTAACCAATAATAAGCATTTGTATTGGTTACATTGGGGCGGATCTTCCGCAAAAAGCGGCCTATAAGACCAATTTATTGCATTTGATGTTGATGGAAGAGCAACGTACAGCGATTTTCTTGAATAAACACATGCACATACCACACACGTACACATTGACATATCATCGTCGAACAAATGTTAAAGTGCAACTCAGTGGCGGATCCAAGGGGGCGGGGGGCACAAGGGGGCAAGTGACCCCCCCCCCCCCCTTTCACGACGTAAAAAAGGTTAATTTCGTCCATTTTCGGGCGGTATTTAGCATGTAGACGCTATAATGATGCGTGCCCCTTCTTTGGCAACTTCCTTCAGCGGTGGGTTCCAACGATCTCTTGGGCGTTATACGGTCGGGTCACAATAGACGTCACTCTGCCAGCAGAGGGAGCTCGTTCCTCATATCACCTCTGCCTAACGTAACTGCGAACCTCCAGCTGGGGTCACGAATGGTTTCCAGGGTTGTCTAGATTGGAATTAGTTCAAATCGCTCACGCCTCGATCAAACTCAAAAACGCAGTTCACAAGTAATGTGGCTTCGTGTTGGCAATGTACATTCAGTCATTATCCACCTATCATGCGAGCCGGCTGGCTTTCCCCTGCCTCAAATGGAGGAAATGACGCAAGATGGTTTGTCACAAGGCTTGGACTAAGCATAGTTTCATGATCTTGTAGTCGCCGGCGGAAGCAAATTGCTCATGATATTGAACACAAAAACTGATGAAACATCGGAGGAAAATAGTTTGCTTCTAAGCAACGTAGATTCCTATACACGGTCAAACGTGATGGGTAATACAATTTGTGTGTTTAATTATTAATTTCGATTCAGGGCCTCCCTGGTGTAGTCGTTTTATGTTTTATTCTTGAAAATTGTTATCACGCAAGACGTTATAACTGATTTGAATAAAGTAAATGACCCCAGCCAAGGTTCACTTGATTTCTAAGAGATCATTTTATCCAAAGCATGATTTCTCCCTTTTTTTTTATGATGGATTGACCATGGATCTTACGGCTGCGTCAGAGGATCAAGCCGCCAAAGTTCTGCACTCTCCTTCTATTCGATTCTTCCGGTGTCATTCTGTAAGATAATATTAAAGCATTTGAAGCAGTACAAGCTGGTCGGCCTACTGGCAGGCTACTCTACAGCCGGTACAGCCGGTACAGCCGGTACAGCCGGTACAGCCGGTCTGACTGTTTGTCACCAGAACCTTGTGACTGCAGGACTTCAAGTGTATCCTATGATTGGTCAACTTTTAACGACTAAAGCCTCACTACCGCTAACTAGTTACAAGTTGGGGTGGCCGTTGATATGTGTATTCGCTATCGGTAACCTGGCTGGATTAGTCAAGCTTACACACATAAAGTGAATGATCCCATGCAACCATATATGGTCCACTTGATTTGATTGAGATTTAACGGCGCTTTCAGCATGTAAGGTATACACGCTCCGCCACGGTGGCTCTACGGACCCCAGAAAGACCGCCGATCCGCGAGGATGTGTTAAGGTAAGCTACCCATAATAAGCCTCGGCGATTTTGAGCAGACCTCGGTAAATATCGGCAAAAATCGGCGGGCTGTAGCCCTGAGATTTTACGCTTACGTCTTAAGGAACAAAGCACGAGTGAAACACAGCAAAAGAAGTGGCGACCTAGATAAAGGGCAATTTCACCGAGCATTTTAGCGGAAACAGGTTCTCCCCCCTTTGGCAGATTAGTTAATGGCCCTGCTATGTTTGCTATGATTTTATATGATAGATGCCATAACGGGCAATCTACAGAAGCATTTTCATGAAATTTTATCAATTATTTCTCCACAACTTCAACAGTTACATGCATTTTTAACATCAATTTTGAGTCTCATTTCAGTTTTGTGCCTATTCTAAAAGATATCATCCGTCAATGAATCAGTGTCCATTTGTGATAAATGCTATTATCATTCATGCAGTATAGACTGTCAACAATATGATGCAAGTTATTTGATATAATATACCAATATCTGTCAGTTCATCTAAGGAAATTCTTCCAGAAGCATCTTATGGGGATGCAAACTGGGACCGACAACATAGATATGACAGTGAAATGAAATGTTGTTGAAATGGCAGTGAATTTGTTTTTTTTAGACCATTTTTATGCACATGCATGTTAAATCAGGCCCAAAACCTACCGTGATAGTTCTGTCTGCTCAGTAATTGAGCCAAATACATTGCCATGATACGGACAGAGAAAGCACCATTAATGTTAAATATCACTCACACAGCAAGGATGCACGCAACAGGCTCATAATAGCAATATTTACACTATGAAGAACTCCTGAATTATAAAGAAACATGTTGAACTATTTATAGTACGCCGGGGTATTGCAGTAGTTGGGTGTAAGGCATTGAAGAGATCGAGATAACAGTGCTTTATGCGACTTTTGAGAACACATGGGCTAACAGGTTTTATTGTGCCACTGGGTTGGTTGGTTATTCAGGACGCTTTAGCCACTTTTGGTCATATTAGTGGGGTCGATATGTGCGAAAGATGTTCGTTTCCGGCGGAAAGCATGAAAATTGGTATGTAGGGGTTTTAAGGGTCGCTGATTCAGATAAGAAAAGGAGACATTTCGTACGAGCACTGTATCCCGCTGAAAATGAGGGTTGAAGGGTGGATGAGGCACCAGAGGGATTTGGTCCCACTCGTGTGATCATAGATTCAGTTGCTACGCGTTGCTAACGTTATTCATTATTTGTTTCCAAGCATAGGCATTATGACGTCATATTATGACGACATCTTTTACGAGACCAGACGGTACGCGCTATATTACCATTATAGATCTACCTGCAAGCTGCATTTATTTTCTCTTTGACCTAGCAACTTAATTTAAATTTTCATTGTTCTTCGTCAGATCTGAGCAAATATATAGACACTGTTAGAATATATATGGGGGTTTCTATTGTAAACCTGTAAATATAAAGTAATGAAGAACGGAAAACATGCAAAGACAGTGCTTTGTGAGTACACCCCGGATCAGTTGCAGCATTATAAAATTCAAGTAGATCTATAATGTAGGCCACATTTCATTATTTTGGGTTACCAATATTTACAACGTGTAACCAAAGAACTTTGGTGTAACTGCAAGGCTACTGGCTGTACACGTAGGTGCAAGTGCCGCAAGGCAAACCTGCCCTGTACACAGCTCTGCTCTTGTGGACGACAGTGCGAAATCTGATTATTGGAGGCCCGAATCTATTTTTGTGAACTCTATAGCATTGTACTTCTGCGATGAGTGATCAACCGCTATCTGGGCGGATCCAGACTTTAGGGGGCGGGTGCTTGAATTTCACGATTACAGTGTATAGGCGGCAGAAGAGAGGGCGGGGGCACTGCATCCACTTAATTAATAGACTTTTTTATTCTCGGGGGCTAAACCGGTCGGTGGGGGGTAGGGGTCTGCGGCTTGATGAGGGGGTGGGGGGCCTAAGCCGCAGTAGCCCCCCCCCCCCCTCTCCTGGATTCGTCACTGTCTACATTTGTGTGTGATTATGGATTGTTGCATAAAATGTATATCTGGACGGTTTTAATTTAACATTGTGTGTTGCTGTATGTAACGTCTAAGTGTGATGTGCACATCTAAGTATTAGTGCATGTGGACCGAGTTTAAGCATATGTGGTGGGAAGAAATATGATATAACCATGTAGGCAAAGTTTAATTATTGTATTTGGCCGCATTTAATGTATATGATAAGCATAGTGACGACGTTAGTCTTGTATTTGGCTTCAAGGAATGCGGACACACTTTTAGCAATGCATGCGATACGAGCAGGGTATTTTTACTTCAAGCCGGACAGTTTAACTAAGATTTACAAAAATAAGTGCCCGATAATTTTCTTATGTATCCGACATAGGAGTGCATGTTCGCGTCCGTATATTATAATTTATATACTTTATGAAAAGACAACAGTTTCCATGACAAACTGTATATCGACTCATAGCGTATCCGATATAAATCTGTCAGCTATTTACATTGAATATTTTGTATACTGATTACTACTGTGAAGAAAAATATATAGAACCTCAGCTTTAATAGGCTTTTGTTGTTTGCGCAGTATCATTCTGCCGATCACTTACCCAAGTCTTCCCACACTCGCTTGACGGCGGCCCGGTGCAACACCATAGCCGGTGTGACATGCGAAAATGTCCACCCATACGCAGTTCTCTTCCTTATATAGGCCTACATGATAGTTACATCTCCACCCCATGCAGGGGCAGACTTCATGACTTTTGTTAAAGATAACAAAACAATGCATGTTACAAACTACAACATCTCCATTAACATCAGACCAATAGCATAGAAGAATATAAGTTACACGGACGCTCAGGTACTCTTCCACCTTGTTGTAACAAAGGTGGGTGCGATGTTAAGTAAAAGTCCTCTGTAGAGCCAATCCATATCTGCTCTCTTGTCACCTTAAGCTATGCATGATCGTGTATAATAAAAGAGAAATGTAATACAATATACTGAATACATAACAGAGGTATACTTTGCTGTAATACTATTTAGTATTTGAAGAGTGTATATTAGGATAAAGTGAGTTTTTTATGCTGCTAAAAATATTTTATTTTTGCTATTACCGCTCTCATACAAGATTCATGTTTATTAAAGATTACAAAACACTTAAGCTCCAAAATGTGCATTAACATCTGATCAATAGCATAGAAGAATGTAAGTTATATGAAAGACCAGTTCATAAAGCATTCGTGTAGATCATAATTATATCGGAGACCATTATATATAACCAGATTTATTAAAATGTGAACGCAAGGCGTAAATTACTGACAATTGGTGTGACATAAGCTGCGCCAAAAAATATTTGTGAAATAACATTTTTAAGCTTCACGACGTGTTTCTCGGGAAATTTGCACGGCTACCTACATATTTCTTTTTTTTTCTTACAAGAACGATGTTTTTAGAAGTTGTTAAAAGTAGTTTGGTGTCAAGAATTTTGTTTTTATTGAAATTATAATCAATTTTGTGAAGGTGGTGATTTCGAATTTTGGCAAAAACTGTCTTGATTTTGCATAATTGCACTTTATTATTACCATTCTGTAATTTTTGTGGCTACTATTTACATTTTTGAATATCATTGCTGTATTGCACTAGGTTTAATCTTTCCAAAGAGCTATTACTGATGATAATGACTTAATATTGAGCTGAATTGTAGCAAAATTGCATATTCGTGGTAGGTGTCAAGTTTTGGTCATTTTGTGAAATAGGGGTACACTTGGAAAATGGAGAATATTTTTTTAACGGAACGGTGAAGTGTCCTACAAATTCACCAGAAGGTGTGTAATTGGGTATACTTTCATAAAATAATCACAAATACAGAGTTCTTTTACCTTGCTATTATGGGTAGCTTACCTTAATATCTAACATTTATATCCACCACGTGCTTTATTTCAACACTTTCGATGTAAACTGGAAAATATGGTCAAGAGCTGCACATCGAGAGAAATTTGAGAGAAAAAAATGCGAAGGGGTGATTTGGATTTGACCTCCACCACCGAAGAAAAAACCGTCGTTGAAGTTTCTGACGAAGTTTTGAGCGCCGTTGTTTGTATTGTCGTTAGAGGGGGCATTAGGTGAAAATAAAACAGCTAATAAAAGCCAAGCAGACATCAACCCAGAAAAACATACACGTGTTTGTGTGTTCGTAGCTTCGTTGTTTTTATGGAGACAGGAAGGGACCTGTGTTTTTTCGGGCGCGGCACATCGGCGAAATAAAACAGGTCACAGAATTGGAATATAGCACGGGGCAGGGGAGGGGGGTGGAGGGGGCGAGGCGTGTGTCTCAGCTCCGTTATGGCAATATAATGTCCCAATGGCTATTTCTGTATCTCTAGACAAATCTCAATCAATATCAAACGTGTTCATGCGTCTGTATATTGAAGCATCTGCGGATTCCGAAATACTATAGAACTCCACCGCTCCGACAAACGCCTTCAGAGCAATAATCGCTTGGCTGGTTACGTTATGATAGTAGTACTGCCCCTCCCCCCCCACCCCCCACCACCCTTTGCCATCTCCTACATCGAAATCATTATTGTATAACGACATTACTTGTTACTTGAATTGTAAGCCCATATGACTGGGCCAATCTGTTATTTGTTATTGTTAACATTGTATATCTTGCATATGTGATGGCATGTCACTTGGCCAGGCGCGGATTGGATACTGCCATCTGTTATGTGGAAGACACAGATAAACCGTGACAACAGGACGCACACCTTATGCTAACACTCACTCCGGGTCATTGGTATGAAAAGCAGACCATCCAAAGGCAGTAAGCTTACATGTATTTCGAACTGTTTCCATACAAATACGTTTTCTTTTAAAACCCAATAATGGAAACCGTTCGTGAGCCCGTCACCGTTGACTGAGGTAAACTGCCAGGTAACTTGGTTAATATGGGGAACGAGCGACCTCTGCCGGGAAAGTGCACAGGACGTAAAAAAAAAAGTCAAAGTCATAAATGCCGACATTTATGACTGACTTTAGTATCGCCAAAGAATTTATAGAACTCATACAAGTTTTTTGGTATTGCTAGCTCTCTGCTTTCGACTCACTTCGCTATATCTCTGTTGTCGCTTACGCAGTCAATGCATTTTCACACTCGCTCGCCATTTGACTGTTTTTCAAGAATCTTGAAATTTGGCCCCGGCCGACAGCAGCGGTAAAAGCCCCTCGCTGCCTTCGACTCACTCCGCTAGGGCTCCATTATAACGATAAAAGCTGAGCGTGCGTAGCGCCACCGTGCGGGGGAGCTTGAGTATCGCCAACTCTGAGTATCGCCATCTGGCGATACATCGTGTAGTAAAGCCTGAGTGCCGCCATCTAGCGACATTTGCTGGCTGGGTGAGTCGTCAATCTGATGACGACACACACATGTCAATTGACGGCGCAAGCCGGAGTGTTCCAGATACTTCGAGCCGGTAGGGGTCTATATATAGTTAGCCTTTATCGCTCGCAAGTCACTATTCACATACGAAGAAGCTGATGGTGCAGCGTTCGCCGGGAGCGTTTGCCAAGTCGGAGAAAGTCGATTGATTTGCCGTCGTTTTACAAAGAAGGACTTCAATAACCCAAAGGCGTGAATTGTGCTGATTGGACTCCGACGGAATACGGGAGTTATTTTGTTACAAACCGAGTTTCAAGGCCTGTTGCTGCAATCGGAACGCTGCTACTTTGTGTTTTTTGAAGTCATAAGTGGGCGATAATACGACATGGTACGCTGTTTGTACCCCCCGTCTTGGGTCTTTCAGCAGTACGGGCCGGCCTTCCCGTGGGGGAGCTCACGAGAGGACCTTTCACCACCGCCATCCCGTGGCCGCAAGTCATGGACAGTGGACGGGGGATCTCATCCCCGTAACCATGGTAACTCTTGGCATTCTGGGTACACGGAGGGCGACGTCCACAGCGGGGAGAGCGAATCGGACGAGGAGGGGAGGACACGTGGTGAGCCGGGCACCCACAGTTACCAATACCTCTCCGGGGTAAGACAGATTTGTGACGGATTGTGGCTAAAGGCAAGAGATATTTATAACGATTCAACTGGAGCCAGTGAAGATAGTGACGACGAATTGTCGGCTCTCAATTCAGTGCCATGGATACCGCCATTGCACCTAACTCTGAAGGACAAAGTAGAGCTGCAGAGAAGCACGATGCTGTCAGACAAACACATCTCTGCCGGCCAAGTACTGCTGCAGTTCCAGTTTCCCAGCATGCGGGGCCTACAGGACACGTGTCTCAGTCAGACGGAGTTCGCGAGGGAAGACCGTGGCCAGCCGGTCGTTCAGATTCACCACGTCCGAAGCAATCACTGGGTGACATCAGCACGGCGTCACGGTGACACTGCCATCGACGTCATGGACAGTCTCTACGACAGCGTGACGCCTGATCTGGTTCGCCAGTTACGCCAAGTGTACGGACGTCTGGAGGGTGACGATGGCGATGACAGTGTGGACTGTGTTGAAGTCCCCCACAGCAGGTACCGCCTCACGCCCGTGCAGACACAGACTGGTTTCAGTGACTGCGGCATCTTCGCTATCGCATTCGCACTGGAAGTGTGCCTCGAACGTCAAACGACCCATCTACGCTTCCGTCAGAGCGAAATGAGGACACATCTGTTAAACTGCTTTGAGGAAGGCTTTTTATCACCGTTCCCCAAAGAGAGATAATAAATGTAGTTCGTTTTATTCCGTCCATGAAATGGTTTCATCATTTGCAAGAATCTTGCAAATATCGGCACGAGCAACTGCTCATAGTTTTGGCGTGTATGTCGGATTCCTTCTGTAATATAGTTTTTCCCGGTGGTCATATAGTGCCAAGAAAAAACGAACTGGAATGCCATGTTGAATGAGTGCTAATATAAGTATATCCCAACCAGGTCAAAATGGAAATGTTGTGTGTATAAATGTTTATATATAAAATATACATTTCATTTTTCTGGAAAAATGGACATATTTTTACATAATGCGAAAGAACCATGAATAAAAGCAAAGCTACAAGATACTTGTTCAATCTTCGTTTTGTTTTATTTGCGTTCGCAAATGAGATCGCAACTCATTTATTAAAGCAATTTGCTTCTGGATAGTTTAATTTCTAAACTTAACATAATACACCCACAGAAGAGTAAATATTGAAGTAATCTTGGTAGTGGTGCAAGCTATGCGGCTTATATAATTTTGGTAAGAGCGGCAAGTTTTAATCATGAAATCTAAGTAAACTCTGGCATCAGCTGTGAACGATCAATGCCCGTAACTTCCCCACGAAGTGACGAAGATGCAGGTTCCGGTTTAATTGCTAAATATGGGTAGGTGAAAGGTTTATGTAAATATTCAAGTGAATTAGTATTTTTCAGAAAGGAGAAAAGCAGTAGGTGCATGTTCGATGTGTTGAATTCTTAATATGTGAAACAGCGTTTTAGCCTGCGGTGTTTTGTAACGGATTTTTTGAAGAAAAACCGCGTGAACGCCCGTCTCATGCGTACAGCGCACCAGCTCTTCAAATGGGAACGTACATTTACGTCACGATGTGTCAAATGATCGCTTCTATGTATTGATTATTATGTTTTAACGCTTCATATGAGATAATGGAGATAATGGCCAATATTTTTAATAGTGCCCCTAATAAAAGTAAAATGGAAGATAAGATAAGACGGAAGATATCTTACAATAATATCTCAGTCGAACTGATGAGGCACTCTCATACCCATAAATACGTTGTTATACATGGTTACTAATTAATCCGATTCAAAACTTCGTCTGCAATATCAAGTGTCGATCTGTGATGTCAGTTTAGGAGATGGGGTGGGTAGCACATTTCGCGAAATATTCCCCACTCGGATATCAAGAGAAGTAAAACGCATTATGCACCCCCCGGGCCCCCCCCCCCCCCCCGACTTCCCCCCTCTGGGCATAACCTCTCAACCGGTGCTCCCTCTGGACATGGCGCTCGCAATATGCGTTCCCAGACGGGGGTAGGGGGGGGGGGGAGGGGCGGATCCAAAAGATCTGTAAAGGGGGGGCCGATTTCAGGGTCTTTATACGGTTTTCATATGTTTCATATGTTAAATGTTTTACATTTAGGCCCTAAAAGAGGGGGGGGGGCTGCCCCGCCCCCCTGGATCCGCCCCTGGTGGGGGGGGGGGGGGGGTGTTCTGGTTGTATATACAGATATGCCCATATGGGGGGGGGGGGCTCTGGTTACATACGTACATGTATATAGATATACGCCTATAGGGGAGTGATCTGGTTATATATAACGGGAGGGACACCGATGGAAGGAGAAAAAGAAATGGCCGGGTGTTGCTGCTGTCAGGGATGAAGGACGGAGAATGAAAGAGAGGGGGATCGGTAGTAGAGTTGGGGGGGAGGGGGGGGGGATTCAATGTATGCGGGCCTTTCTCCCTGTCAAAGATAAACTGAATCGTCTGAATCCGCCTGGCCGTGGCCGGGGGAGGGGGACGAGATGGAAGTGGGGGTGGGGGTGGGGGGGGGCAGGGCGTCACATATCTTGCCAGAAATGGTATCTAAATGGCAATTATTGCATGAGCTGAACTGCTGACGAGTCGCTGGAGTAAATGGTACGGCAACTTTTTCTCTTTGTGTTCATATTATTTTATTATTTTTTTTGCGTTCAGCCATGTAAATGATCTACAAAAATAAAATTTAGCACAAGCAAGAATTTTAACATAATGAACCCCTAGGATTGTTTGTCGACTAAATCGTTTGGTGCGTGGAGGCACTTCCGTTCCTTACATAGGACGTCCAAGTTACCCCAAGTTATCTGCAGGGAACACCGAATAAGGCACAAATCACTGCAGCGACAAGGTTCACGTAGTGGATCAACGATGAGTTGTGGACCAGACCATGACCCGCCGAAGGTGAAAAAAGCCTTCATGTGTGGCGTATGTGAAGGTAATATAATATAAGACTTACAAGTTACATAGGTTATCTAAAATGCGAGCGTATATTATTTATAGGCCTAGCATAATTTATAGCCTAATAATATGGCTTATATGGATAGACAGTACCTAAATGGGGGTGTATATTTATTAAGTCAGCTATTCCGTGTGGATACATCTAGATCAACTTTGAAAATAAATCCTACTTCGGCTTGCCATAATGCATATCTTTGGCAGGATGACATATACCATGTTATAGTCGGCACGTTTAATATCTACCGCCTCGCTTTTGTAAATATTTTTGTCTGTGCACCATTTGCAGCCCCAATTTATGTATTTATTTGCTCCATTAGGCATTACACAAGACCTTACTGATTTTAACTTATTTGAAAGTGTATCTTGTTTAATAACAGCACAATACGATAGTCTCCAGCATAAAGTATAGCGGACAAAAGTGTGTTGACAGCTGCCTTTTTATGACGTTGTAAGGTAAAGGTCATATTACTTTGTTTTCATTGGTTAAAAGAAGAAAGCCCATAGAAGAGTCTAATATCAGGTATTAGAAAAGGGGCTATAGCATTATGTACCCATGTAAAGTTTCTATACTAACAGTAATTTTAGCATCTCAAAGCAAAAGCAATGCAAAAGGAATGAGTTTGTAGCTTCAATATGTTTATATATATGAGAGAAACTATAAATGCATGTAAGCTTGATTCAAGTTACGGCTTGACATTGACACAAGCTAACCCCCCTGCCCAAAATAAGTTTACCAGCAATACTATCGCCCACAGACATGACAGATGACAAGGTAAACTGAGCAATGGCCATAGCGAAACTTGTCTGCTTCATTTGTGTGAAACTCATAATGTTGGCATCATGTGAATTCTTTTGACAACAGGACTGTGAGTACGCCAAATTCTGTTAGACCTTTGGTTCGACTTGACAAATAATATGGATAGGTGCTACCTAAAAAATGCGAGTATATATTAATTCAGATATTCCGAGGGATACATCTACCTTAATAGTCAAAATTAATCCCACTTCGGCTTGCCATAAAGAATATCTTTGGCGGGATGATGTATATCATGCACATGCTTGTAGCATATCATTCGGTTGCTTAGGAACTCCCATTGTAATGTCATTTTTATAATGAGAGATGACAAGGTAAACATAGCGATGGCTATAGCGAAACTTGTCTGATATATATATATATATCTTACAGTAATCAATCTTAGATGGAAAAAACAAAATGTGTATGCTACAAAACTTTTCTGCTTTCCCAGTGGAGGGTGACTTCTGGTGGATTTCATCAGCTTCTAACAGTATGGAATTGTGATATAGATTTTATCATTTGTTTAAATATGTTACCTAAAGAGTGCTTGCTATGCTTGCTATAAAGATGATGTCTGATAGAAAAAATATGGCTAATCTATCGCTCAAACAGTTAAAGTGGGGCTATAGCTGTAGGATGGGCCCCATCTGCCACAGCTCAGAACAAGCCTGTGACCCCAGAGCACCTGGGGTTTGCCATCACAGTACAGCTCTGTAAAACATGTTAAGCAACTAAGTCTTGCCAGTTTTAAACTGCTTGCAATGCGAGCAGTCAAATGTTATTAACAAATACATACGACATAAAACATCAGAGTTGTTGTATGTTTACAATTAACAGCAGTGGCAGCTCTATCTCTAAAACAAAGTGGGAAGTGAAGGAGGGGGGGGGGTTAAGTTGAAATGGAACTGGAGCGACGAATCTCGGAATTTGGCCTTCATTTAGCATTCTTCATCAATAAGGGTCATTGGACATTTTTTTAATTTGACAGTCCTGAGCATCTCCTTGATGGCTGGGGTAGGTGAAACTATACCCTCCACCTCCTTCGCAACTTATGACTGACATTTTGGCCTCTTATACGACTGGCATGTAATTCTTCCCTGTCTAATTGTGCATCTTGTTATTCACACCGTTTGTGTACATTTGATATAAGTATGGCTGTGTAAGTATTTGAGTTGATACATGTACACAATGGCTGGAGAATGAAATGAAAAGATTTTAACTTAGGAGCAGCATGTCAATGCTATTCAGAGCTGGGGAAACCATAATCAGCATAGCAGCTCTAGTTGACTGAATGCTCATGAATGCTATCTTGGATAAGAGGAAAAGTGCAGGCAGAGCTGCATCAAAGACTCTGAAGCTGTATTATAGTGCCATTTGAGTGTCTCATGACACTTGAGCGAAAACGGCCAATCTCAGGGCTTCCCTCTATTATATGACTCCCTCGCTTATACAGTCTTTTCAGTTTGGCAGAATAGACATTTTATAACACAGGGATGTATTTATATATAATTCTTTTCTTATAGGATTCTATGGAAAACCATGGAACCAGCTACAAAGACAAGAATTATTTGTGAGGTGAGTTTCTGTATACAGATGTGCTGTTTACTAGAGAACATATTATGAGGGTGTAACATGTGTTGCCGCCTAATGTATCACATACATTTATATATATTGTCTGAGGCAGCAATTTGTATCAGCAAGTGAACACTTTTACAGTAAGCTTATTTGTATTGTCTACTTGCAGGATGCAGAGAATGTCACTGAATACCTATTTATACGCCCCAAAGGATGACTATAAGCATCGATTGTTCTGGAGAGATTTATACACAGAGGAGGAAGCAGGTTTGTTAGAGCTTTTACAGCAAGTACCGTACCCCCCCCCCCCCCCCATGCCCCGAACCATGCCCCGCCACTGTACGAGGCAGCTGTATAGACTGCCGCCTCCCGAACCATGCCCCGCCACTGTACGAGGCAGCTGTATGGACTGCCGCCTCCCGAACCATGCCCCGCCACTGTACGAGGCAGCTGTATGGACTGCCGCTTCCCGAACCATGCCCCGCCACTGTACGAGGCAGCTGTATGGACTGCCGCTTCCCGAACCATGCCTCGCCACAGTACGAGGCAGCTGTATGGACTGCCGCTTCCCGAACCATGCCCCGCCACTGTACGAGACAGCTGTATAAACTGCCGCTTCCCGAACCATGCCCCGCCACTGTACGAGGCAGCTGTATAGACTGCCGCTTCCCGAACCATGCCCCGCCACTGTACGAGGCAGCTGTATAGACTGCCGCTTCCCGAACCATGCCCCGCCACTGTACGAGACAGCTGTATAGACTGCCGCTTCCCGAACCATGCCCCGCCACTGTACGAGGCAGCTGTATGGACTGCCGCTTCCCGAACCATGCCCCGCCACTGTACGAGGCAGCTGTATGGACTGCCGCGTCCCGAACCATGCCCCGCCACTGTACGAGGCAGCTGTATGGACTGCCGCGTCCCGAACCATGCCCCTCCACTGTACGAGGCAGCTGTATAGACTGCCGCTTCCCGAACCATGCCCCGCCACTGTACGAGGCAGCTGTATGGACTGCCGCCTCGCGAACCATGCCCCGCCACTGTACGAGGCAGCTGTATGGACTGCCGCCTCGCGAACCATGCCCCGCCACTGTACGAGGCAGCTGTATGGACTGTCGCTTCCCGAACCATGCCCCGCCACTGTACGAGGCAGCTGTATGGACTGTCGCTTCCCGAACCATGCCCCGCCACTGTACGAAGCAGCTGTATGGATTGCCGCCTCCCGAACCATGCCCCGCCACTGTACGAGGCAGCTGTATGGACTGCCGCCTCCCGAACCATACCCCGCCATGGTACGAGGCAGCTGTATGGACTGCCGCTTCCCGAATCATGCCCCGCCACTGTACGAGGCAGCTGTATGGACCGCCGCCTCGCGAACCATGCCCCGCCACTGTACGAGGCAGCTGTATGGACTGCCGCTTCCCGACCCATGCCCCGCCACTGTACGAGGCAGCTGTATGGACTGCCGCCTCGCGAACCATGCCCCGCCACTGTACGAGGCAGCTGTATGGACTGCCGCCTCGCGAACCATGCCCCGCCACTGCACGAGGCAGCTGTATGGACTGCCGCCTCGCGAACCATGCCCCGCCACTGCACGAGGCAGCTGTATGGACTGCCGCTTCCCGAACCATGCCCCGCTACTGTACGAGGCAGCTGTATGGACTGCCGCTTACCGAACCATGCCCCGCCACTGTACGAGGCAGCTGTATGGACTGCCGCTTCCCGAACCGTGCCCCGCCACTGTACGAGGCAGCTGTATGGACTGCCGCTTCCCGAACCATGCCTCGCCGCAGTACGAGACGGCTGTATGGACTGCCGCTTCCCGAACCATGCCCCGCCACTGTACGAGGCAGCTGTATGGACTGCCGCCTCGCGAACCATGCCCCGCCACTGTACGAGGCAGCTGTATGGACTGCCGCTTCCCGAACCATGCCCCGCCACTGTACGAGGTAGCTGTATAGACTACCGCTTCCCGAACCATGCCCCGCCACTGTACGAGGCAGCTGTATGGACCGCCGCCTCGCGAACCATGCCCCGCCACTGTACGAGGCAGCTGTATGGACTGCCGCCTCGCGAACCATGCCCCGCCACTGTACGAGGCAGCTGTATGGACTGCCGCTTCCCGAACCATGCCCCGCCACTGTACGAGGCAGCTGTATAGACTGTCGCTTCCCGAACCATGCCCGCCACTGTACGACGCAGCTGTATGGACTGCCGCTTCCCGAACCATGCCCCGCCACTGTACGAGGCAGCTGTATGGATTGCCACTTCCCGAACCATGCCCCGCCCCTGTACGAGGCAGCTGTATGGACTGCCGCGTCCCGAACCATGCCCCGCCACTGTACGAGGCAGCTGTATGGACTGCCGCTTCCCGAACCATGCCCCGCCACTGTACGAGGCAGCTGTATGGTCTGCCGCTTCCCGAACCATGCCTCGCCACTGTACGAGGCAGCTGTATGGACTGCCGCTTCCCGACCCATGCCCCGCCACTGTACGAGGCAGCTGTATGGACTGCCGCCTCCCGAACCATGCCCCGCCACTGTACGAGGCAGCTGTATGGACCGCCGCCTCCCGAACCATGCCCCGCCACTGTACGAGGCAGCTGTATGGACTGCCGCCCCCCGAACCATGCCCCGCCACTGCACGAGGCAGCTGTATGGACTGCCGCTTCCCGAACCATGCCCCGCCACTGCACGAGGCAGCTGTATGGACTGCCGCCCCCCGAACCATGCCCCGCCACTGTACGAGGCAGCTGTATGGACTGCCGCCTAGCGAACCATGCCCCGCCACTGTACGAGGCAGCTGTATGGACTGCCGCCTCGCGAACCATGCCCCGCCACTGTACGAGGCAGCTGTATGGACTGCCGCCTCGCGAACCATGCCCCGCTACTGTACGAGGCAGCTGTATGGATTGCCGCTTCCCGAACCATGCCCCGCCACTGTACGAGGCAGCTGTATGGACTGCCGCCTCCCGAACCATGCCCCGCTACTGTACGAGGCAGCTGTATGGATTGCCGCTTCCCGAACCATGCCCCGCCACTGTACGAGGCAGCTGTATGGTCTGCCGCTTCCCGAACCATGCCCCGCCACTGTACGAGGCAGCTGTATGGACTGCCGCTTCCCGACCCATGCCCCGCCACTGTACGAGGCAGCTGTATGGACTGCCGCTTCCCGAACCATGCCCCGCCACTGTACGAAGGAGCTGTATGGACTGCCGCTTCCCGAACCATGCCCCGCCACTGTACGAGGCTGCTGTATGGACTGCCGCTTCCCGAACCATGCCCCGACACTGTACGAGGCAGCTGTATGGACTGCCGCTTCCCGAACCATGCCCCACCACTGTACGAGGCAGCTGTATGGACTGCCGCCTCGCGAACCATGCCCCGCCACTGTACGAGGTAGCTAGCTGTATGGACTGCCGCCTCCCGAACCATGCCTCGCCACTGTACGAGGCAGCTGTATGGACTGCCGCTTCCCGAACCATGCCCCGCCACTGTACGAGGCAGCTGTATGGACTGCCGCTTCCCGACCCATGCCCCGCCACTGTACGAGGCAGCTGTATGGATTGCCGCTTCCCGAACCATGCCCCGCCACTGCACGAGGCAGCTGTATGGTCTGCCGCTTCCCGAACCATGCCTCGCCACTGTACGAGGCAGCTGTATGGACTGCCGCTTCCCGACCCATGCCCCGCCACTGTACGAGGCAGCTGTATGGACTGCCGCTTCCCGAACCATGCCCCGCCACTGCACGAGGCAGCTGTATGGACTGCCGCCCCCCGAACCATGCCCCGCCTCTGTACGAGGCAGCTGTATGGACTGCCGCCCCCCGAACCATGCCCCGCCACTGCACGAGGCAGCTGTATGGACTGCCGCCTCGCGAACCATGCCCCGCCACTGCACGAGGCAGCTGTATGGACTGCCGCTTCCCGAACCATGCCCCGCTACTGTACGAGGCAGCTGTATGGATTGCCACTTCCCGAACCATGCCCCGCCCCTGTACGAGGCAGCTGTATGGTCTGCCGCTTTCCGAACCATGCCCCGCCACTGTACGAGGCAGCTGTATGGACTGCCGCTTCCCGACCCATGCCCCGCCACTGTACGAGGCAGCTGTATGGATTGCCGCTTCCCGAACCATGCCCCGCCACTGTACGAGGCAGCTGTATGGTCTGCCGCTTCCCGAACCATGCC